>OZ021691.1:32438071-33126821 GCA_963978525.1 Ornithomya fringillina | reverse complement strand
CATGCCTTGATGTTAAAATAGAAAAAGTTACAAACAAACTTACGCTCACATAATTCAAATCAATCCTTTTTTTAGTTAAGAAAAAACAAATCAATAAAAAGTGATTGAATGAAAAAAAAAAATTGAACCCAATACCAGTGGCAGTGGGTAGCTGTTATAAAAATTGCAGCAAAAATGCACTGAATTCAAATGCGGACAACGTTAAACTAACTCTTTGCGTTTGCTCTGTTGGTTATTTATATCCGCAGTTAAGGCTGGCCGCATAAAATTGGGCGCATGCGCAACCGAACAACCGAACAAACCGAAACAATGCTAAGTAGCGTCATGAAGTGTTTAATATTTACTTGCACACACACATTTTAAATTTTTGGTTTTTATTCTCTAACGTTCACAAGGAGTACAGAGCATCAAACGATTTTCATTTTTATTGTTATTTATATATAATGTTATAATATTTTAGCCCATACTATAACAGCAGCAGCAGCTATATGCTAAATCTGAATGCAAATGTTTGCTTAACTTATACAAATAAAGTTCATTCATAAAATAATCTTATTGTTGTACATAACATTTGAGGTGAAATGGTATATTCATTTTGTTAAAAGGTTTGCTGCGGTTTGCCAGAACTTAGTTTGAAGGACTCTTTAAAGTATGATAAGAATATAAATTCTACATGACTCTAAGTTTGTCAGTACTTCCAACTAAGTGTACGTGTACGCGTATTCTTGAAATAAATATTATTTGATATATGAAGCTTCATTTCGGCTTAAACATGTAATAAGTTGCGCCAATAATTGACAAAAAACTTACATGACATGTTAGAGATATTAAGTTAAAATGGCGCTGCCAGATGTACTGAAAATTAACAATATACAATAACTGCCACGCCCACATTTCCTAAACATATTGGTAGAAAAGCAATATTTGGCATATACCATATATTAGATACCCTACATATATATAAAATATATAGAAAATGTGAGCTTGGCTTGTATATATATATTGTCTGTATATCCACTTTTAAGTGAAGTTCTTTAGTTAGATTTAGATTTCTTCTTTGAAACGAATTTTTATACCCTCCCCTTTATGCAATAAGTTTTCTATTCCGTTTACAACATCTAAAAAGGAGGCGTCAGAGATCACACAAAGTATATACAAAATCGGGGTCGATCTAGACATGTCCTTGCGTATGTCCATCACACGGTAGCAAATTTGAAGAAATCGCAAGCAGAAAGTTATTAACATTGGGCAAAATCGGCCAAGAGTCACGCTCAAAATCGACCGACATCTAAATAACTGCCACAAAAATTGGACTATGTGTTGAAAATCGGTTGAGAACCCACCCACATTCTATTAGGCACAAAAATGTAATTAGGTGCACATGCCTTATCGATGTACCAAAAATGGGTAGACACGCCTACAAATTGCAAACAACCTCTTTATGCACTGGTCTGTCATTTAATACGTATTACTTACACTGATCACGGGGTGAATACACCTACTTTCCACACCCACCATAGGTGAAGGACATTTAAGATTTGATTTATTCTTAATTTAGTTTTTTTCTTATTTTTACTAAAATGTAATGTATGGAAGGGGCGTAACCGTACTTACTTTATTTATAAAATGGTAGAATATCGAACATTAGACTTAGAGCTGAATATCATGAATCATACTTACTACATATTTTGTATTCTCTTCACATCCGCCTTAAATGCACGTAATACTGTACAATGTAGATATTATGAAACACATATGGGATTTATTCTATTTTGTATACGAAATATTTACTTGGCTACCTTACCTTGAAAATAAGAAAAATACAAAAAGCAATACACATAAAATGTAAAAACTTTAATAGATCTGATTTCTTTGCTTAAATATAAAAAATAATTAAAATTTTATAAATAAGATGAATTAGCCTCAAGCCATTTCGTTAGATCAACTTCAGGAATATCAGAGCATGATACAATTTTGTTCCTATAAATGAAGAATAAATAAATAATTCATATTGCGCGCAAAAGATTATTTGACTTACTCGTCGGAAACAAGCCAAAAAGCTTTCGGTTGCATGGTTGTAATATTATTTCCATTATTGCACAGCAGACGAGCCATACTTGCTTTCCGAATTTCAGCCAATTGATCTGCAACCATAAGACAAGCCCTAACGCTTGCGTTTAAATTATAAATTATAGAATCTTACCCGATGAAAAACCACCATTATAATTATTCTCGTAAAAGAAACGATCTCCTACTCGAGTACGATAAAATTGTTCGGTCAAAATACATAAAAATGTGGGACCAGCCAAGGATCCTTTAACAAAAGTTTCCAGGGCACCACCCACTGACACATCCACATCATCTACACTAGCATAAACGCCTTTTAGTCTTTCAATTATCTTTCAATTGTACAAAATAAAAAAAATTCTTAACAAATTTAAATCTATTCTAAAGTAAAACAACATTAATTACCTGATCATCAAAGACATCGGCAAAGTCTTCCCAACATTTGCCCCTTTTCAAACCACAGAATTCTCTAAAGTCATTGTAAGAGGCTAAAGCATGATCACGATTACGTTGTATATCGATCGCTCTCAAATCGAAACCGAATTGATTATTGCGTCTGAATAAGAAATGTTTAATCTGTGGGTTGTGCAATATGCAAAAAATGTAACAATCGTTTATTATGAATCCTTAGTGGCAGCATACTTACTTCCCGATAAAAGTTAATATCTGTTAAGCTCTGAGGTTGTGTAGCATGGCCTCGTGCCAACGAATCAAAATTATTACCAGTTTCAAGTATGCCGGGACGATTAAACCAATCACTGATACGCAACGAGTTTTCTATATATCTTAATTCGGATAACAAACTGTAAATAAAGTTATGTGAAGAAGAAATCATTACACATTGAAATAAAATTAATATCTCTAGACTCACTCTAATCTTCCTTCGATCTGAGTGTGGAAATATCTATAAGCGGCATTAGCATGAGAATTTATCACTGATGGATCTATTTTAGAATCATAATCATTCACATAACACGATGTACGTTCTTTATAAATTAAACGCTTTTCCAGCATATTTTCATAACCCAAGAAAACCGGCAACCATTCGTAATAGCTGATGTGTTGATATTGGGCAATATTAATTTTACGCGCCTCTTCAAATAATCTACGATCATCCCAGCGGGGATTAAGTTTGGCTAAATTGTCAGCAATCCGATTATGTTCCCTTAACAAAATCGTATGTAAAAGCGACAGACCGGGATTTTGATTGACACGAATATCTCCAGCACGATAGCAAATGTCATTGCCAGCAATGGCATCACAATCTTCTGTTATATTACGCGATAAAGGTAACCATCTCGCTCCGTTGCGTTCCTCCAATATCATGCGACCACCTTGAAATTCTCGAAGTTCATTATTCTGTTGTATGGAATTGCCATAAATCAATGATAAATCCATGTAAGCAGTGACAGTGGTCAATTGTTCAGCCTTATTTTGTCTTTCAGAACAGTTTGCATCCAGATCAGTTACGGTGCGTACAAAATTTAAACATTCAATGCCAGCTTGAGAGAAGACGGGATCTTCAGAAGGTACTAAAATCGCAAAGCAAGTTTTGGGAACTTCTTGGTTTACGAGTAAGCGGCCATCATTAGTGCAACAACGCGTGGGATGTCTTTCTAGTTAAGAGTTTAATTATGTTTAACATTTTTTATTTTTTGGGAAGGATTTAGGCTTACTTGATTGAGTACCGCCCGCTTGCATAGACATGTCATGCGCTAGAATCTGACCCCATTGCATGTTTATTAAAGTGAATTTTGGATCGGGAATATTCTCTTCGCCGAAAACAACCACCGATATGAGACGCGCATTAGGTAATTCGTCACCCGTTATTGATCTTGTTGGTGTTGAGACGCCATCACCGTAATTGGCTGACAACAAACGCGTATACCTACTATTGGCCATACCTAGTTGTGGTGCTTCCAAATGATTACACGAACCATCCAAAGTGCGATATTCGGTATTTTCACAAAATTGCGGAGGCGTGGCACAAGTGATTGAACCATTTTCAACTAAATTTGTGCCATTTAAGATATTTCTCAAAAGACTTTGTAGAGGTATTGTGGCCGTTGATATTGGTCTAACTGTGCTACATTGGAAAATAAAAGTACATCAATAAAATAAAGCTTTTTACTTTTTTTTAAATTATTCATTAACTAACCCGATATCAGAGGTTTCACTACTAGGTCTAGTATATATAGTATAGCCGACAGGGGAAGTCGTTTCATCAAACAAAGAGTTACTCGATCGAGTGGCGATCAGTAAAAGAAACCAAACAGTTACTTTGAACAACATCTGAAATTAAAAATATTAAATCAGGTTAAGGAAACTGTCACGTAACAAAATATGTATAAAACTATCATCTCGCATAAAATTATACTTTTGTGGATCGTTAGATAGAAGTGAAAAAGATTAAAAATAAGTACAAGTGTGATTTTATTTAAAAAATCTTATTATTTAAGTGGACAAGTATTTACAAACGATCACTGGCCGAACGTTCGTCACTTTTGCATCGAATTTGTTGCGGAATGTTCAAATAGTGATTAGATATAAGACCAAGTTAATTTCACGGTTGCTTTTTATTAAATTTTTAATCTAAAATGATCTAAAATGATTATAAAACTTGGGATCCGTTGATAAGTTATTATATCTCAGACCACTTGTAACAGAGAATATATTATGTTTGTGTTTTCAATTCTATTATACCGATCGATTTCGAATCACTTTCTGAAAATGAACCGAATTGGTTTTAGATGGTGTCAAATGATCAGGTAAAACCTAAAACATACATTTTGACTTGGAATAGTTTTCGAATGCGATTCGAAAGTTATGGAATCAAAAATATTGAACCAAGGACCTTCTGAACAGCAATTCAATTCACGTATAGCTTTGAAGAGACAGTAAAAAGTAGCAGTTAATTGATACCAACTTAATTTAAACTTTAACTTTATAAACAACTTAATGGGAATATTTTCTACTTTATTTATGTTTTTTAAATTTCGCGGCAATTGTTTAAAACCTCACTTTAGGAAATCCTAGAATTGTATACACTGGCACTATATTATTTTAGTTTAAACTTCTTGTTTAGGTGATGATTAATTTTCAAAATTTAATTAAAATTTTCGTTTATAAAATAAAACATCTACAGCACAGAATCTTGATGCTTACTTTTCTTACTGATTTATGGGGCAAATATTGATATTTGCTGGCACATCCGTTAAGTGTTAGGTTTTTTAATTTAGATTGTACTGAATTCAAATACTGACAAGGTTATACTAATTTTTTTTCCGTTTACTGCGCTTCATTTATATGCGGGAGAATGATTTGGGAGACTTCATTAAAACGTTTATTCATAATTAAACATCTTTTGATTTCAGTAAATTTTTTTTTTAATAATCTTTCCTGTTCCTTTACAATACTTTTTATCGTTGATTTAATATGAATTTAAAGCACTTTTATTTACTTTTTAACATTTTCGGTATAAAAGAAGCAAAACTTTTTATTAACCTACGGTACTTGTTATCAATCTTTACTCGATTCTAACTAAAGCTTAATTTGGTTTTTTATCTTATATAATTTTTTATTTCATCTGAAGTAAACTGGATCTAAATGTGGTCTACGGGCATTTGTGGTGAATGTTGTTCAACTTATACTTAGTCAGTTAGTAAGTCACTTAAAAAATCTACATCAAAATAAATATTTTCATGTGATAAACACAATCAAAATGATACAAATCATAAAAAAGTATAAATGAATAAATCATTACCCAACGAACACATCATTCATTTAACAAATATAGACATTAAATGGGAAGGAAAATTGTATAATAATTTTTTTTTTTTTTGATGAAATGATATAATTAGAACACAAAGTACATCGTCAGACATCGAAGAAGGACAGAAAGTATTATTAAACCAGTTTGTAAAAATATATAATGAACCCTTTGAATATTTGAACTTCCCTCGCGTGAATGTTTATAAAATTAAAAAAATATTCAATATCATTAAATATTCTATATATAACTTGATGTCTTAAAATGTAAACTATTTTTTATTTGGCTTAATGGTTTTTTCAAAAAAGGAAATCATTTGAAAAAGGGTTCTAAAAATATTCCGATTATGTACATTTTCAATAGTTTTCCTTCCTACATCAACACATGCTCTTGAACCAAATTTCATTCAAAAATCTCAACAAATACGACCTATAGTTTGTACTTGGACAGACAGCCGGACGTGGTTAAATCGATTAAGTCGAACGGTTTAATAAAAGATGGTGGTCTATGTTCAGTCGGTAAGGAGTTACAAACAGCTTCATAAACTTATTATAACAGTACTTTAAAATATATAAAATTATTAATAAACAAATACGTAAAAATATTAAAATAGAAATTGAAAAAGAAATATTCAGTGAAATTAATGAAATCATTAAAAGTGCTTGAGAATTAGTTGTTATGGAAATATTTATTTTGTATATCAAAAGCCGGTTTTTTATTTTGTTATTTCAATTAATTTTGTTCTATAATATATTTTGTGTCAATACAATATATATATCTCGGGAAAGGCAAGTATCATCTTTAACGGTATTTATTTAAGCAACTCATTATGATTTTGGCCAACCGGTTTCTGAATTCAAAGTTTTAGTTGAAGTGTGATGTAAACATGAATAATTTTTAAAAATCTTAAGCAACTTTGACAATAATAAACGTCTTTTAAAGTTAGAATGATTTTAAACATTTCGTACATATGTGAATAATTTATATTGACTCGTAAACAAATTCATAAGTTTTGAAAATTGTAGCTTTAACACTAAATATCTGTCGAGTTGTAGTAGAACTGGCAGTACAGTCTAAGCAACCCGCAATCAAGCAGAAGGTTTTGGTCAAAATCCATCATCATTAACGTCTTCCAAATAGTTAGAAAGTATTGATTTGAAAAATATTGAGTGGGTGCAGTTGTAGAGTAAGAGATTCGACAACAGTATATTGTTGGTTCGATTCCCGTGCCTACTTTGAATAATTCTTTAAGATTAAGTTTTATTTAAAATATATGCACTTCTTGTATTATTAACCAATATTTTATTTTTTATTTTTAAATATTTTCTTTGGATTTTTAGACACTATTTATGTTTATATATTAAAATACTTCATTAATGTTGTTAACATTTTCATCAACTTTCTGTCTCGCTTTGGCTAATTTTGCTGTTAATTCTGAAGATCTTATGGTTTTGTACTGAAATCACAAAAAAAAAAAAACTATTATGAAAAAAAAGAAAAATTATTATTTAATTGAAAAAATCACTTACCTCGCATATATTCTTTTGTAAAACAATCTGAGATATTAAACGTTTGCTGTCTTTGTAGCCAAAATAGTTTTCCAGCACAGGCGGTGATAAATTGAAAAGTTCTTGACCATTGAGGCCGTGCAACTTGTTAATAATTATTTTTGAAAAAGCTTTCGCTTTTAACCATTCTTCCACCTGTTTTGGAGTTGAGCTTTGATTAATATAAATGTCAGGAGTTACTAATATTTCCATATCTTTGCGACGTTCACGCTGTAATAAAGTTAGTTTCAATTCGTCATGTATAGAATTTTTCAACAGAGCAACATCATTCTCGGCATCATCATTTCTGGGCTTCACTAATGGAGCTTAAATTAAAAATAATTAATTTTTTTTTAACACACACACAACTTTTAATTATTTGTATTGAAGAAAACATATACCTTTTCTTAAGATGTTCCTTTCAATTGTGTTAGCAGGAGTGCTGTTGTCTGAGTTGGTTGGCATTGGTGGCGGTATTGGTACATTGGGCATACTAATGGAGCGTGACATTGAGTTTCTACGGTTACTATGTTCATCATTATCTCCTTCTATGTAGACACTCAACATAGGATTGTTGTTTAAATGATTGGTGTGTTCTGGCTCTAGATTGTAGTTTCATAAATTATGCATTTAAGTTAAAAACTTTAATCAAAATCATTGTATTTTATTATATATCATCACCGGTCAAAGTTGAACATAGCGATTCATTATCCCTTGCTAAATTATGAGGAGCACACTCAAAGTTATAAGCTGTCAATATGGTGTAGGGCACATAGCCCACATTACCTAAGGAATTACGACATTTCCACCAATTCCGTGAATTATGCATAACCTTGTAGAAAACAGTTAAACAATAATCATGAGAAGTGTAGTGCATTTAACAATATCAATAACTAACCTCAAGGTATTCGCCTCTGGTGACATTTAATTCTTTGCTATTGTTCGCCAATTTATTATACAGAACTTCAGCAATCTTGACATTTTGTGCTTGTAAATCCGTTAACCACGCTATTTTAACATCTTGCGTTGGTTTTATAGAATTTCTGGCTAATGGTATATATGGCACAATTTCATCCACCACCCAATCAGGTGACCATTCGTCATAGAATACCGGCTTAAATTGTCCCAAATAATCTTTAAAATGTTCTTTGGCTTGTGTCCAATTCAAACCTAATGAATGCCAAAATTTTAACTCTTTTTCATTCACTTTTGCTTTAAGATATATGATGGTGTCACGTTTCATTAGCGGATCAATCACTTGTTCTGGTATTTGCTTATTCACATATAAATTATGGCATACATTTACTATGGTCCATAGTGAGGTAAATAAATGATGTATTGATTCAGTTGAGTTTTGGAAATGGTTTTGCAGTTTCGTAACATAATTGAACGCTAACTTATGTTTAGCTAAAATATCTTGAAATTCATTTTGATTGGGTGGTCGAGATCGCGCTGCCAACAAACCATCATTTGGATAAGTTTGGTCATCTCCATTGCGTGATTCCAGTTCTCTTAATGATTCGGCAACATATTGTAAGCGGGTGACAAAACGTTCAATATCCTCGAAGCAATGATTTAATAGCAAAATATCTTTAGCAATTTGCTCCTCATCACAAGTATTTCTTTGATTCACCTTTTCTACTACTGTTGAACCATTCTCGGATTGATTTTGGTTAGTAACTTCGTTTTTGAAAATGCGTAAAGGATTTTTATTGTGATTAACAGTTATTGTCTGACCTTTACTCAGCATTATTAGATCCTCCACCAAACTTATGGCAGATACTTGCAATACCTTTTTGAAAAATTAAAAAATTTTATTAGGAAGAAATATATAAATTTTGTTAAATGCTTTTTTCATGTAAGAAAAAATTCTGCCGCTTTTAAACAAACGCGTTTCTAGACGTTGTTGGTCTTTAAGAAGAATTTTAACCATAAGAAAACGAATAAGAACAAGTAGAAATATTCTATGAATCGAGTCCATTTCTTTAAACTCTAAAACTGTTATTATTAGTGGAAGAAATGTCAGGAGTTTCAAAAAGAAAGTGACGTTGTGAAAACATTTTTTGGCAGTGGAAGACTCAGTTTTGAAAGCGCGGAAGAAACACCAAACCCTCGCTTTTTGACAAACACTTTTAATTAACCTCATAAATAATATATTTTTACCAAAATTTTACATAAAAAAAATTTTAAAAATTAAAACAAAACGAAATTGTCGACAGAATTTTACTTCCATTCCCTTACATGATAATTGTCAAATATTAACCTGAAAAAAATGCATTTCCGTACTACCCAAAGATACGCCCGGTACTGTAAATACTAAAATATTGTTAAACAATTCCATGGGATCGTCACTAATAAAAGCTACGGGCTGTTTAATCAACGAACCCGGAAAATTTTCAATCTCCTTCATTCGATTATCCAGCATTATCAACCATTGGCCACTAAAGCACATAAACATTTTCATTGGCCATATATCTCCACTTTTATGAAGGGCAAATAATGTTTTCAGCCTCTCCTTGGGTTCAGATATTTCATTTTCGTGACGTATTTTGAATGTAGCCAAATGTTCCAAGGCATATATTGGTTTAGGATCTAATTGTTCTTGAGACGCAGCTAAACCATTACCATTCGTTACATTATTTTGCAACATTTTCATGCTATTGTAGTTTATGGGAAACTATAAAGCAATACAACGAAATGTTCTAAACGAGAAAAATTTTAAATTAAACAAGTAAGAAAACTACATTTGGTTTAGGCCAAATATTAAATACCCTCCGCATCTACGGTGGAGTGGGAAACGTGACAGATATTTAAGTACGTCCTCTAATAGTGTATGCGTTACGCATCAGCTTGCAAGTGGAGTTTTACGTTGAGTATGGTTTTTTGTAAATTGTGGGCGTGTGTAGTAATCGACCACGCCCACTGGCACATCAATGGAAGGGATAATTATAAATATGTGTAAACAAATTTCACGTTCGTAACTCAATTTTTGCTGCAGATAAATGGGTATTTTATCAAAGTGGGCGTGTCTGTTATCCGATCATACCTATTTTTGGTACATCGATGGATAGACTAATTATAAATATATGTACATATATTGTATTTCAACTTCATAACTGCATTTTTGTAGTAGATTTGATGCTGATCTAGAATATATATAATTTGTAGGATATCTGATGCCTCCTTCTGGGTGTTGCAAACGGAATGGCAAACTTTGTATACCCCCAATCTTATAAAAACATTTTTAAAACTACTAATGTAGTTTTTTAGGTGGTTTACTAATCAGAAAATTTAATTTTAAACACAAAATGAAACATCTGCGCTGCTCTTTATTACTTTTGAATTAATTGTGTGAATAATAATAATATATAATAAAATATTAATTACCAATAAACTTGAACGATTAAATAGCAATTGATAATTATACAAAATAGTTAAATACTTACTATACTATATAAATGTATAAATCCTTCTTTCTACTCCAAAATATTTCTGTATTTTTACATTATTTTCAGAACCGGTTTTTAACAAATACGTCTTCTAAATATTTTCACCATTTTGTTCACGAATCTAATAATAATCGGATAAATTCAAAAGGTTTCAAATTTTATAACATAACATAAACTTTATAGTTTCTTTGGAGATAATGTAAACGTTCTGTGTTGCCGTTAAAATTGTTCTTAATTGACCGTGATGCGAAACTGAACTAATTTTATTTAAAAAATTACGTTAAAATTCATTGCAGGTGTAAAACTCTTATCAGATTGCAAGTAACTCTTATCGTAAACATTGATAACAAAAAAAAAATTACTAATTCAAGATTAGATCATCAACAAGGTGCTTCACAATATTTTGTAAAGATTTCATTGAAAATAACAGCATGCTCAGTAGTATGCATTCAGAAAGAAAATCTGACTGGATTTAACCGTGTCCGTCTGTCCATCTGTGTGTCTATGTATATTAACAATAATATTTTTTGACAAAATTTGTTATATTTAAATAATTGATTGTGCCAAATTTGGACCAAAGCTCTCCTCCCCATATAATGATGTTTCACGATGTAACTTATACGACAGTGCAGTACAGCTCCAATTAAACTTTACATTAATAAAGAGCTAAAAAGTGTAGAGTATTATATGGTCGGGCTTGATCGACTGTATTTTTATTTCTTTTCTCATTCATTTTCTATTGAGTTCGACTTTAAAAACTCAACCTAAAAAATTTTTTATTATTTTTTTTTATTCTAATTAATTCGTCATTATTAACTAATATTTATAAAACAATATTCTTACATAAATAAATACATATATATATGATTGTTAACCTTAAAGAATCGTTCAACTAAAATAAAATAATAAAACAAATGTTTTGCTCTATAGTTCGTATGCATGTATTAGGCAGCAAGCAGGAAACTTCTTATTCATTGCATTTGCAGAACTTTTTCTATTACTCACTTAACGTTAATACATTTTTAATTATCAATAATAAAATTATATTCAATGTTAATTGAATATCTGTTTTTGGAAAAAATAACATTACCATTGCCAAGACATCATAACTCGCATGCTCTATAATATAAATGGATGTGTGGCAAAAAAGCAAGCTGAGTGTACTATTAAGCTAGTTTTTATATCTTCCGCTGTTGCAAAAATTTGTTTGAAATCGTTTAATTGTTTACAGGCAAGATATAATATAAAGTTAACAAATACAAAATGCTCTAAACATACAAACAAACTAAATAAACAAAAACCATATTACTCGCACATAATTATGATGATGGGTATAAAAATCGATGCCAGAAAGCATTTGTGCTCTATATGTAATACGGAAAATTTACTTAAAAATATGTTTCTTTTTCAGTTTTGATTGCATTGGGTGCGATTTTGCCCAATTTCAATACCAACCAGCGAATAAAAACTATCAACAATTCTGCAAAGTTTCGAATCGATATCTTTTTCTTCAGCGACCAGAAGAATGGAGGATAACACTCCCATCGGACAGACAAATATGGTTGAATTAGAATTAAAATAATAGTACAAAATTATTCTTTTATTATATTTATTAATATTATATATATAAGAATATTTTTATAAATTAATTAATGCTATCCATGAATCAAAGTTACAAAAATTTCACATAACCTTCATACATAAAACAATCCTTTAATGGATTCCTACCAAAAAAATAAAATAAAATAAATTATTTATAAATTTGATAATTCAAACAACCTATAACTTACTGGTCGGTTGGTACATGAAATATATTTGTTGGTATTTGAGAAAGTTTCGCATTGTTGCACAAAAAATCGAAGGATTTCATATTTAAGTATTCATGCATCTGTAACAATTTGTCGATGTCATCATTTGTTGGATGGCGGTGTAATTTTGAAAATTGCTCGGCTAAACAGAAAAGAAATTCATTAATAAAATATTATAAGAATTGTGAGTTTGATAATTAGTAGCTATGTACACTTGATTTATGATTACTCCAATTGAAATGTATAAAAAAAAATGTTAAAAACTTTTCATACATTTAAACCAAGGTATACCTGCAAGCAGTTCAACAATAACAACAAAGTAGTGTGTTTTTGTACAAATTCATATCATTCGTAAAAATTGTTGAAATGTTTTTTTTAAGTTTTTCTGTGTGTTACGGGTACATAAACATACTTACAAATAACTTAATTAACTTAAATTTGAAATGTTTACTAAATATAACAATAAAGAATAGTTATAAACCTGTCTGGCTAGCTTGCTACTTATTCATGAAATTTCACATATTCAACATTTAAATGCTTATTATGTCGCTGTTAAATGTATGTTGTGTCTTGAGTGTTTCAAACTGTGACTTGTAGAAAAAATTTAATAGTTAACAACAAACTCACGTTAAACGTAAAGTATGAACGAAAAATATAAAAATATATATTAAAATAAATAAATTATTATTATGGCATCAATGCCACAACAGACGTAAATGAATTCAAGTGTTTCAGATAATTTAAACTTAATTCATTCAATTATATATTTTCATTAAAATTTTTGTAACATAAGTAAGTAGAATAAAACACAATTTTTAAATGGCAGAAATCGGATTACATGATTTTTAGATTAATAAAAGGCAACTCATCTAAAACATGGATAAGTTTCTTATTAAGGATTGAATCACTAAGGTTATGTAATAGTATGAATCCGATGTGTTCTTGTTGCCGTCCGTACGTCCAATTTTCTGATTTTAAATTTAGCTATTGAGCAAAAATTTAGTTCCAACATTTATAACCCATTAAGGTTATAGACCATGCCCACAATTGACAGAAATCATAATCACATTTTGTAGGTGTGATAAAGTTATAAATTTGGAGTTTCATACACACATTTATATTTAGGATGATGCACTATCCACCAAGCACAATATTGTTATGAAACCAAAGCCGAACATTTTACTTAACCGTTAATTTTATGAATTTTAAATGATTTTCTAAAAAAAATCTTTACGCAAATCGATTTATTTGTTTTTGCTCTTTGGTTATAATTTTCAAGGTTAAGAATCACTGTTTTATAATATTTGATGAATTAATTTTTATATATGTGTGTATGTGTGTGTCACACTCTGTTAAATCAGTTCACAGAAGTTTTCGCCATATCCGCAAATTGTTGTCTCATAAGCTCAAGTGTTGTTGTTTTTTCTATTAAGCATTTTTTTTTTCATTATTTATCAAATTAAGACGACACTTGCTTTTTGTTTGTTTTTTTTTTTTTTTTTTTTTTAAATTAAACAAAGTTAATGATTGGTTGTTAAAAAATAATTGTATAATTATCACCTTAATAAAAATAAATGCACAATGTTTACATTATATGACGAGATTTATCCACAGTGAGGCAATGATACATATGTACGTGTATGTATAGAAGGTATTTTTTATTCACTTTTTATACCCTTCATATATGTCTCAGACACCTTCCAGAGTATATAAATATAAATAAATATAACAGGTTCAAAATCTGAATTGATTTAGCTATGTACGTACGTCCGCTTATATGTCTTTTGCTGAAGTGCTTGCCACCACCATAAAACTTCAAATATTAACAATCTTTCTTTAAATAAATGAAATACATTGACAGCCACGCCCTAATTGATATAAACTTTTTATAGTTAGCAATTTTTGTGAGTCAAAAAGCTAAAGATTTGGAATTTTTTATTTAATCGACTGTGTCTTGTCCGGAAAATAGTAAGCCACGCCCACAAAACGCAAAAATCAACCTTTGAAATGAAGTGCAAACAGGATGTACCACTACTAACACGCGCACAATTCACGTATTAATGAGAGGGAACGTAACCCTAATGAAGTCTAAATTTAAAATATTAACCTTTTGTTTACTTTGGTTAAGTCAACTTACCAAAAATACACTGAAATGTTGGCCCAATAACAGCAGATGTAACCGATTTCTCTGACATACCACCAATAATCAAATCAATGTCCTTAAAACTCGAATAAATCGATTTTAAACGATTTAAAATCTACAAAAATATAAAAAAAATTTAATTCTAAAACTCAGCATTACACCTGATTCTCTTTTTACACGATATAAACGTTCCGACAAAAATTGGAGAAAAAAATTCGTAGAAAAAAGGATATTGGCTGAATGGAAGAATAGTAGATTGGTTCCAGACGTAAAAAAAAATATTGATAATCGTGTTAAAACAAAACACTTCGTGTAAAAAGAGAATTGGTTTTTCTTTTAACTCGTGTTAAATTAAATTCGTGTAAAAAAAATTCGTGCAAAAAGAGAATTAGGTGTATAATTGAAATCACTATACATACCTCTTGCGGTATATATTTAGCTAAATCTTGCCATTTCGAAATTTCTATATTTTCACACATTTCTAAATATTTCACATAAGGTTGCAGACCATGATCTCGATTGCGTTGTATATCGAATGCCAAAGCGTCTAAACGTGTTGCAATGTGTCCACTAACGATATCGCTTCTAAGCTATAATACTTTTTAAATCAATATAAAATTAATTCAAGTGTTAATGATAAGACTTGCACTATTTTCGTAAATAACATCCATAGACATGGCAGCTTGATTCAGTAGAGCCCTTAAAACTTCATCAAATTGTTGCGTATATTGAAAGCTGGGCTTGTAAATCTCTCGAGGCAACGAAATTACTTGTGTAGACGAATCTTTTTTCAATTCCAATTCATCGGGCAACATTGACTGATAAAAACGTACAGCAGCTATCCCAAATTCATTTGATATTTTTGGAGCATCATTCAGAGTCTTTAATTGCTTTGTTATGTTGTGCGCCAGTGAATGGCCC
The DNA here is from genome assembly GCA_963978525.1 of Ornithomya fringillina. Lineage (NCBI taxonomy): Eukaryota > Metazoa > Arthropoda > Insecta > Diptera > Hippoboscidae > Ornithomya > Ornithomya fringillina. Next base: position 33,111,117 of record OZ021691.1, on the reverse strand, counting down.
AATACTTCTGGCAACCATTCTTCAAATACTATATTTTGATATGTGTGTATATTTAGAGATCGGGCAGTTTGAAATAACGCTTCATCATTCCAAGCCGGATATTTAACGCTTAGGAAGCGTGCCAAACGATTGTGATTGCGTAAGAATAACGTATAAATGGTGATGGTAAACGGATTATTATTTACTCGGGAATCTCCTGCCAGGAAACACGAACTTCTGTTCTTATTATCCGTACAAAACTTATAAATTTCTCTATTCACAGAAGTTAATAAGGCGCCTGCGTTTTGGTCGGTAGACATGAGAAGGCCGTTATTAAAACTACGTACACGCTTCCTCTCATCGTCGGTAATGCCGTATAATTGAGAGAGATCCAAGTTAGCGGTAGCTTGATTGAACTGTGTGTTCACATAAATTTATTATTAGATTAGAAGAATATATAGAATCTAAGATATTCTAGTGACATATATATATAGCAAGAGGATTTTTTAAGGATTTTTAAAGAATTTGTTATGTTTAGGAGTTGAACAGGTTTCAACTCCTTTTATACCCTCCACATAAGATGCGGGGCATACTGAGTTTGTTATTCCGTTTGCAACAGAGATCCTGCAAAGTCTATATAAACCTTTATCAGCACTAAAATTTTAGTTGATGTAAACATGTCCGTCTATTATGTCTAACTGTTAAAGGTGTCCCCATAGTCATACATTTTGAGACATTTACTGCATCATTAAGTTCTTTTAACCTTATTGAGGGAGCATTATGTTCATCGCCCACGCCCCCTCTTTAGATATATATATAGAAAGTGTTATAAGGTTCGCACTGAGTCATATGTGTTCTTTTATACTTGTTGCAGTGTTTAATAAATATTGTTAAAAATTTCTATTTTATTACCTGATCCCTTCCTGCAAATGTACAATTATGACCTACGGATAAACCACTGCGTACATAAGACAAACATTTCTTATGACCATAACGATCTTTGTGATTTTTAAAGAAAAGTGGAGCACATAACGGATGACGGTAGCGTGGCAGCAAATTAAAATTGTTTGTCTCACAACATTCTATCGCTGAGCCATCATCTAAATTTGTAGATTATTTATTATTTAATAAATAGTTTTTATAGACCTTTTTTTTTACAATGAGTAGTACACTCACTCATAGATGCAACTACAGGTTTACTTAAGTCCTGTTCTATGAATTGAGCCCATTGAACTAACGCCAAGTTTCTATAATTTTTATCCACACGTTTTACTTGCTGATGATCATGAATTTTTTCACTTATATGCAAAGCATTTGGCAAGTTATCGAACATCTACAAATATATTTGTTTATAAATATTGTTATCAAATGTAAACATATATAAAAACAAATGTTTTACTTTGTAAAAACCATCTTTATAGTGACGTGGTAATAAGCGTCTGAAATGATGATGTTCATGGTGTTGATAATTTTCTACAATTTCTTTGCATTCCCTTGCCAATTCACTTATATCGGGTAGCGGTATTTCTCTAAGTATAGCTTCACAATGCTCACCGCTTATACGTTGGGGAGCACAAACACTATTATAAACATACAAACTGGATGACAATATTTTCTGAGCTACTAATGCATCTTGTTGAGCTTTAACATTTGGCATAGTATCCAATAGTTGTATGTGGGATAAAGTATCATTTTTTACAGTTACTTCATTTTTCAATAGATTTCTTTCCAAACTAAAAAAAATTATCGCCAGTTACAAATAAAGGAATAATTTTTGCATTGTGTTTGAACCTTTTCTCCTGATTCATTGATTGTATACCAAACTTTATAAATCCATTCCATTCTTCCGGTGTAATATCTCTCAATACATTTCTCTTCTGAGCTGTGGCAGTGATTGATTCTGAAAAAAAAAAAATTAATTTTAAATCAATCGTTATCAAATATTTTTAAAATTTATTTTAACAAATTCTTCATTCAAATCATTTCACTTTCCAAAAATTATTAACACACCTGGTGAGAATTTTATTGTAGAGGAGAATCCTTTTAATATTTGTGAATAAATTAATAATACTTTTAAACACAAGCTAGTCAACATTTTTATAACATTGAAAATTCCAAATTTTTAAAAACCACGCAATGCGTTTCAATAGATTAAATACTGTGATAAGAAATGTTTTGTTTTTCCTATTTGCTCTTTCTATTTAATACTGTCATATATCGTGTCAAGTGTAACAGTTTAAATGAAACTTTAAAAACTTTATTAATACGAGAAAGTAAACTTACGTTCACCATCAATTTGAGGTTGAGATTGATTGCTGTCACACTCGTACAATAATCGTATTCGCTCTCTTTCTTTGTTTTGTAAATTCTATTTATATTCATAACACACTTTACCGCCGCAATCTCTACATACATTTCTTTTATTTTAATTATACAAAAAAAGCGGGAAAAGTTGAAACCTGTTAGTTAACAAGGCTGTATTAAAAATACTAAGAAACGTTATTTTAAAACAAAAATTCGCACAATTAGCATAAAATTTTTACTTATGGCTGAATAATATGTAAATAAACGTAACCGCAGTGCTGCACATAAATATCAAATCACAGTTGACTGAAGTAAGTATGTTAGAACACCATGTACTGCAGCAATGCAAAAAATAGGCTAAAATTTAACTTTACTGCATACATAACTGCATTTACAAGGCAAGCAATCCAACATGTGATGGATTAGTAATAGAAAACGGTATATTTTTTTTATTTTACACGTATAACAAAGAAAAAAGAAAAAACAGTTAACAAAATATAATAAAAATATGTTTGAAGAAAAACTTATAAGAAATGTGAAAAAACACCAAGAATTGTACAACAAATGGAATGCAGATTATAGAAACAGAACAAAACGAGATAAAGCATGGGAAATAATTGCCAAGGAAGTGGGAATAACAAGTAAGTATGATGTGCTAAAAACCTAAACAGTTAGTCCTAATTGCAATCTACTCCAGTGGAACAATGCAAAGGGAGGTGGCGAACATTGAAGGACCGATTTATGAAAGATTATAATAAAGCGGATACAGGGAATGTATCAAGTGCGCCAAAAGTTAAATGGAGGTTTCATGATTCCATGTCTTTTCTAAAGGACTACATAGTACCCAAACAGTAGGTGGAATGTTTTTGTAAACCGTACAAATGTAATGCATATGTTTTCAATAGGAATTTGTTAAAAGTGGAATGCGTTATGATTGAAGATGCGGACGAAAAATCTTCATCGACACTCCCAGAATCGCCTGCGCCAACTTCTCCCGCTGCGCGTCCTTTAAAAAGAAAATCTGATGAGGATTCGTTATTTTATGAAGCTATGATGCGGCTAACGGACATTGTAGAAAGGAAAATAGATGAAGAAGAGAAAGACGATTCGTTTGAAAAATTTCTGTGTTCCATGATTAAAAAAGTGAGCCCCCAACAACAGGAGACTTTGAAAATAGAAATAATTAATTTCACAAAGAAACAAATAGATGAAATGTTGAATGAGTAAAATTTAAATTTAATTTTTAATATGAAAAGTGGACAGAGAATATATATAAAAATTTAAGCATTCATGATGGTGTCATTTATTGCTGTTCGGCAAAGGTTTAGTTAATACCCTACACAACCGCATTTTTATGTTTAGGGATGTTTTGAGATTCCCCATGTATACATTAAAAGCACTTGAAAACATTTCGTTGGTACGCCGAGTAAATTTTCTCTATAGCGGGAATAATTTTTTTAGCAGAATAGTTGCTAGTATTCAACATGGGTAATAAATTAATTTGCAAAATTTAAAAATTTTGAAATAGATGTTTTCAGGATGCATATAATGCCTCATTGTTCTTTTGCTGATCATAACAAATTTTAACAAATTCGCCGCAAGCATTATGTGTTTAATATGTTTGCATACAATGAAACTGCTGCGTTAATTTTATCTAATCAGAGCATTACAATGCAATCCACAAAGCCACACATAAAACACACCAACAATTTAGCGTACAATTTCTTAATTCAGTTCAATTTTCGTACAGTGAATTTTTTCATATTAGTTTTACTTTAAAAATATAATTAGATTATATTTATATATATATATATATATAGTAAAATAAAATAAAATGCCGGGCTTGGAAGCAGAAATAAATGCTGAAAAAACGGATAATAATCAATCGAAACCAATGTCTGGTCCCATCATTGGTATCATCTATCCTCCGCCGGAGGTTAGAAGTATCCTTTTTCAAAATGAATAAAAAAAATTCATGAATCATATACGTTTGTGTCATAAGTTTCCTACTCAATTTAAACTTAATTTATAAAATAGATATTGTTGATAAAACGGCAAGTTTTGTGGCGCGCAACGGACCAGAATTTGAGGCACGAATTCGACAAAATGAACTGGGCAATCCGAAGTTTAATTTTTTAAGCTCCGGTGATCCGTATCATGCCTATTATCGTCACAAAGTGAATGAGTTTCGCGAAGGAAAAGGTAAGCCGGTGATTAGTCTTTTTAAAATAATCTCAATATTTCAATTAATGTGTAGATGCAAGTGCCCCAAGCATAGTGACTGGAATAAAGCAATTATCCGTGACAAGTGCGGCGCAACAAAAGCAGCAAGAGTTGTTAAAACAAGTGGCGGAAGCACAGTTTGTACCCAAAGATCCTCCACTGGAGTTTGAGTTCATAGCCGATCCTCCATCCATATCTGCTTTAGATCTGTGGGTTTATATAATTCTTCTTCTTTTTTTTTAAATGATTTTTTGCAATTAAACATGTTTTAGGGATATTGTGAAATTAACCGCTCAGTTTGTCGCCCGTAATGGCCGCCAATTTCTCACCAATCTAATGAATCGTGAACAGCGTAATTTTCAATTTGATTTTTTGCGGCCTCAACATTCACTTTTTCAATATTTTACCAAACTATTGGAGCAATACACGAAAATATTGATACCACCCAAAGATCTTCCCGCCAAATTAAGGGCGGAGAGTGCAACAGATCGTTCCAGCATGAATTTGGTATTGGATCAGGTTAAGTATCGGGCCAATTGGCAAAAGCATCAGGGTGCTCAGCGGCGTCGTGAAGAGGAAAAACTGGAAAAGGAACGAGGTAACATATCACTTTCTGTTTACATTGTCGCAGATACCGTTAATGCGTTGATGCGTTGCAGTGGCGTATGCTCAAATCGATTGGCATGATTTTGTGGTGGTTGAAACGGTCGATTATCAACCATTCGAGACTGGAAACTTTCCGCCTCCCACAACCCCGGAAGAGGTAGGTGCTCGTGTTCTAATGGAAGAGCGTTTACAGGAAGACGATGAAGATATTGAAATGCAAATTGAATCCGACGATGAGAGTAGCCAAGAGGCGATTAACACCAATGCTGTGAAATTGTCACAAATGGAAAATCGTGTTGGTATTCATATGAGAGATGGTGGCTTCCAGCAAGTGGCGAGCAACAAAAAGGACAACATTCAAGTGCAGGATATGGATGAGGCGTCGAGTGACGAAGAAACTCCAACAAATACTGGAAAAATGCAGCCGCCAGTTGCACCAATGCCTCCCACACACGACAAGGTGGTCGTTAAGAAATACGATCCCAAAGCTACCCAAGTAAAGACTGTCAAGCCAACAGCTGCGGACGAATATCTTATATCACCAATAACGGGTGAAAAAATTCCAGCCTCCAAAGTGGCCGAACATATGCGTATTGGTCTGTTGGATCCACGTTGGGTGGAACAGCGCGACAAACATACGGTCGAGAAGATTAATCAAGAGACTGTATACGCAGCTGGTACAGCCATAGAAGCTAGCCTCAAACAGTTGGCTGAACGGCGTACGGATATTTTCGGTGTGGGCGATGAAGAAACTGTTATTGGTAAAAAGTTAGGAGAAGAGGAAACGAAGAAAGATGATCGTGTTACATGGGATGGCCATACCTCAAGCGTAGAAGCGGCTACCCGGGCAGCACGTGCTAATATAACACTCGAGGATCAAATACATCAAATTCACAAGGTGGGTGTGTTGTGTACTACAATTATGAACAAAAAAAAAAACAACAACATTTTTATCTCCTTTTAAACTAAATTCAGGTTAAGGGCTTATTGCCAGATGAGGAGAAGGAAAAGATTGGTCCGAAACCGGTAATGAACAAGACAACAACAATGATGACTCCACAGACATCACATCTACCCCCTCCCAAGCCGCCACACCCTCTTCATGCACAGCCCACACAACATCATCATGCTATGACTCAACAACAACAACAGCAACAGCAAGCACATCCTATGCCTCCAGCTCCACCAGTCATGATGATGTCTATGCGTCCACCACCAATGATGCGTAAGTACATATACTTTGTTTGTGTCCATACAAGATGTGCAAGGTTTTAAAGTGTCATCAATTTCTTAGCTCCTCCATTTCCAGTTGGTGGTTATATGGGTGGTATACCAACCGGGGGCCCACCACAAATTACACCAGCTCCACCAGTTATGGATCAAGGTATGGCACCCTTGTCCCTAGATGACGAACCCCCCAACAAGAAAATACGTTCAGAAGACAATCTCATACCCGAAGCCGAATTCATTGCTATGCATAAGGTAAATTGTCCATTTGAAGAAGAAATACGTTCCAAAGTATTTATATTCCCCCTTTCTCATATATACCAGAGTCCCATAACCATACAAGTGCAGATTCCGAATGTTATCGAGAAATCCGAATGGAAATTGAATGGACAAACTATAGCGGTATGTATATCGTTGAATGATGCTGTAGCGATTTTGAAGAGTAAAATACAAGAGGAGACTGGCATGCCACCAGCTAAGCAAAAAATCTCACACGAGGTATAAGAATACAATGTTTTTTGTTAAAAATGAATGAATTTTCTTATCGTATGAATTGAATTGATTTTTAGGGAATGTTCTTTAAGGATAACAACACGATGGCGTTTTACAATTTATTGACCGGTGCTACGGTGCATTTACAAATTAAGGAACGTGGTGGTCGTAAAAAATAAACAAAAAAAAAAAAAAAGACACATCGCACTCGCACGTTAATGATTACAGTTACATACGAAATCAATATATAAACAAAATAACGGATTTGCACATAATAAGAGTAATATAATAAAACGAGTAAAAGATCATTTTTCCTACGTACCATTTCTCTTTCTCTCTGCATTAGTCAAGAAATCGCGGAATGTAAAATTACATTTATTGACAACTAACAGTCACTTTATATCAACTTAAAATTAGCTTAGAAATAAGGCCAAATGTTGTACACCTAATTCTCTTTTTACACGATAGATACGTTCCTAAAAAATTTGTGTAAAAAAAATATTGGCTAAATGGAAAAATAGATTCGTTCCAGACGTAAAAAAAAATTGAAAATCGTGGTAAAAACAAAACAATTCGAGTGAAAAGAAATTTTTTAACTCGTGTTAAATCAAATTCGTGCAAAAAGAGAATTAGGTGTACAAGTCCGCACTGTGTGACGGTATGAAAAGGAATGCAACAATGTGGATTTACATTTCACTCATATTTTGTAGAACAGTAATCATGTCCTGATAACGGGTTAACATTGGTGGGTAGATTGTGTTGCTACCCGCCCTTGGTTCACACACACATTCCACATGATCTGGTTTATGTGCCCCGATAAAGTCATTATAGCTAGAGATCACTCCCTTGGTTGGTAAAGTTTTTTTACAATCTGCCAAATATGCGGCATATTTAGCCCGATAGGCAGCACCAAATAGAGCAGCTTCACTGTTTTTCTACACAAACAAAAATTATTTATTATTTACATTTCATTTATATATAAAAATAAATTACTCCTCATACCTGAACGTAAACGGAGGCATTAAAGACATCAGCAATAACTTGTAATATCGATTTATTTACGGATGCTCCACCGGTTGCAATGATTTTTGTGTTGGCATCGAACTTGAAACCCATATCGGCCACTGTGGCACGTCTATGCAACATCTGACCTTCGATTAGAGCTCGTATTTCGGTCTGCGGTGAAGGGAATCTGGAGATGGTATACGGGAGCAGCAAGAATTAAAGAATTAAAAGCAATATTTATTATAAACTTACTGCCGTACACCTTTAACTGTGGCCGGACAATTTACATGGCAATCCCTATGCCAGCGTATAACGCCTTGAGCCGGTGGTATAATTTCTTTGGTATGAAAGTGTAAAGCCATGTTACCATAATTTCCTCGTGGTGTGGAATCTAGTAATTCATTAAATGTCAGCCAACTGTCCCGAGCTTCAGATTGTTTGATGGCATCTCTTACCAGGGAGCCATTACGAAAACTTGTGGAATTTTTTTCATTTCACTTCACTTGACTAAAAATTTATTTTTTGTTAATTTTTTCATTGAACACGTACCATAATAATCCCATATAGTGCTTATTATCGGTAGGATGGCATAGTATGTGACCTTCCTCCAGCAGTTTCGGTTGAGTTAGAGTCATCATTATAGTATCACTCGTGCCCAACGACATGATCAACCAATCATTTTCCACTAACATGCCGGATAATGCCGATGGATTGTCCCCAGTAAAAGCAGTTACAAGACAAGCGTTAAACATTCCGAAGCGTTGAACGAAATAGTCGCTTAAACACCCTACAATGGAATTGGTTTTAACCGGTGCACCTAGACGTTCCTCCAAATCGGGAGCACATGCATTTAAGCACGGCTTTGACCAGGTTTTTGTATTAATATCAAAGAGATTCATGCCGGAGGCGTCTGCATAATCAATTGGTGCAATATCACCGATAAATATTGAAGCTAGGAAACTGCTGACCAACGATATGCGCTTCGTTTTTTCATATAATTCAGTTTGTTGTTGAAACAATTTTCGTATTTGAGGGCCGGAAAATCGAGGATAACATTTGCTACCTGTAAGGCTCACCATTTCACTTCGTCCCCCAACAACCGCTTCCATTTCAATGCACTGCTTTATTGCCGATCCATCCATCCATATGGGTGTGTTGCTTAACGTAAAAGCCGCATTATCAATTTGCTGGTGTAAGCATTTATTCGGATTTAGACTTTGCAGGGTTTGAATGCCCTGCTCTGACCAGTAGATAGTGCCATGTTGCTGTGCTGAACCTCCTATGCTAACAACAGTGCTCAAATCAGCTCCGTTTTTAATCAATCGATTCAGTACAATATCCACAGCCTTCACCCACATAACTGGTTGCACATAATATCTGTTGAAATAATTTCAATTATGATTTCTTAACACATTTTTCTAGCAAATGCTTCTTTGTATTACTCATTATTATTGGAGCCAGCAGTAACGCCACTCGATGTATGAAATTCCCTTAAATCACAATCGAATTGCACTTCAGCAGTAGTTAACACATTCAAGCAATTATTAAGTTGGACGGCTTTCAACTAGAAAAAAAAATTTTAATTTTTAAATTTTTTTATCTTGTTTTAAAATGTGGACTCACTTTTTGAGTGCTTAAATCAAAGCCCAAGTAGGTGCTTCTGTTTGATTTCCAGTTACAATTACTTTCGAAATCGTGCTTCATATTCAAATAAATGAAATTCCGATTTTACTAAAGTTGGTTTTGAATGTTTATAAAAGCAAAAATTTCCCTATTATTAAATAATTATAAATGAGCTGATTTTATAATGATAACAATATAGAATCATCCCACTTATCAAAGTATTTTATGCACTCAAAATGATAGCTTAAGCAACACAGCGTACGTAGCGTTCAGATAAATTGAAGCGGTCGGTTCTGCACAGTGACAACACTCGCTGTTAGGTGAAATTTATTCTGTAGAGAGCGTTTCAATGTGAACATAGATTCTCAAATAATGTCCTAATATATATATATATACAGTTATATATATAAAGATATTTCTATTAAATTTAAATTGTTTGCAATAACTAAACATGATTCAATTGAAAAATACACATTAAATACTTTCTTACTACTATTATATTACAACCGTCCTTATGAAATTTAGAGGTGGCAAGGCCGTTTTAGAAGTTATCTAAAATTTTCTATATGTTGCTTCGTAAGACGTCGTTTTTGGCCGAGTTCTACATATGTGATGAATTTTGTGACAAGTCATGACAATTTCACATGAAATAAACAATTTTTATCGATGGACGACTCATTTTTTGGTTTTGATACATCTTTACCGGTAAGTTCAACGGCCATCATAAAATTAAAGAAGATTCCATAAAATAAAGAAAAAGAAAACGTATATTATATGATAAAACTAAGGAATCAATATGTTAGCCAAGAAAACGATGGGCCGAACACAATTCTATGCATATGCTGCGTATATATATATATGTCTGCCTGCTAATGAAAATTTCTTTTTTATTTTTTTAAATATTCTTCATTTCGTGTGCATTTTATAGGATGACGATGGTGGAGGAGGACAAATTGCTGAACCTCCAGAGGAAGAGTATGATGCTTTAAATGATGAGACTTTTGGGTCGGCTATTAATGGCGACTGGGAAGAAGTGCACGAAAATTTAGTGCGGCTAACGGGCGATCTAGAAGGATGCGTAGACACATTAGATAGCGGTAAGCGGCGCAACTTTGATGGCTCCATTCCCAAAAGCAAACATGCTGTCCAGGAAAGTCTTTCAGAGAAGGCCAACCGCAATGGACGTTTTAAACGGAGTGATTCGAATGGGGCTTCAGAATTGGAATTTATTTTGGCCACCATGAAATTAGACGATGTTGATTTTAATTATGGCGACGGTGACAACGATTTGTTAGGAAATGGTATAAAATTAGATCCTAATGTCTGGTCTTCGCAACCATTTCTGAAAGATGACAGAAAAATGAATTTAATAATGAATGAAATGAATAGAATGGATACGAAAAATGGAATGGCTTTAAATACAACAGATTTTCTATGCCAACAATATCCCAGCCCGTATCAACAACATACCCAGTCGCAGTCTCAAGTACAACAACAGCAAGCGCACTATCAGCATCAACTGCAGATGCATCCGTTAGGTTTTTCACGGCCATCTGAATCGCCAAGACCACAGAAAATTTGTACCCTGGAAGATATTGAACGCAATTTAATTATGCAGCAGACTGTAACGAAAAAACAGCAACAGTCGGAACAAAAAATTCATTGTAGCGATGGGGTAATGAAATCGCAACACCATGTCGAGAATATATTAAGCAATCATTTACAAACATCAACTGCAACATTGCAACAACAACAACGGTCGCATATAACTTTGGATAAAGTACACATGTCGCAGCCACCTTATACAACGAAACCCCAACCAATGCTTCCTCAACAGCAATCAAAACAACAACAACAACAACAACAGCAGCAGCAGCAACAACAACAACAGGCACAACGGCCATTGAAAAGTAAGTAACGGTATACATTGTCATTCTCTTATAGTTAATGTAAAATAAAATTATGTAAATATTAGGTCCGCCTGGTTTAGGAAATGCGATCCATCAGTCACCTGCAAAGCCCCCAATGCAGCAATCTATGGACACTTTAATGCAACATCATTATTCACAACAACAGCAGCAGCAGCAACAACAACAGCAGCAGCAGCAGCAACAACAACAACAACAACAACAACAACAACAACAACTTTTTCCACACCCCCCATTGCATATGCATGGACCGCCCAATCGTCCGCCTCCAGGAATGCCATTATTTCCGCCCGGCATGGTTCCACGTTTTTCACAAGCCGGCTACCCCCAAATGCCTCCACATCCACTACTAAATCAGCACACATTAATGAATAATTTTCCTCCTCACCAGCCGCGTCCTTTGCCCAATCCACATTTGCCAATACCTCTGAACAATTTTGCAATGCATCCCAATTTCAATGCTATACGTGCTGCTGCTGCTACAGCCGGTGGAATACATCCGGCCGTTTTCTTTGCGCAGCAACAACAAGCTAATCGTACTTTAGGACACGTACCACACGTACCACTACCACCACCATCATCCGGACCTCCCAATCCTGTAGGCCTATTGAACAATCAAGCCGTTCAAACCAATCCAAACGGTAACATGTTCAATATGCGTCTGATGCAGGAGATACAACAAAATCATCCATTACTACGTCAGGGCCATCCGTCACAAATTCTCCATCAACCTCCAATGGGTGTCGGAAATAATAACCCTCAAGCACATGCCCAGCAGCGCATGGCACCTTTTGCTAGCCATCAGCAAAAGCAGCAAAATTATAACGTACGACGTGATGGCTTAGTGTCTAATGCTAATGGAAATTTACCGCCGGAAGAATTTGATGAGTACGCCAATCTAATGAGTACCCGAGATAAACACTGGCTAATTGGTATACAGCTGTCGCAATTGAATACAGACACACCCTACATAGACGACTACTATTATACGGTGTACAGGGAGCGCAAAGCAAAACAGAGCGGCAGTGTTATACATAGTCAGGCGCACAAGGATAATCAATTGAATCATCCCTTGACCCAGCCCAAAGGTCATGCGCAACTGATACTCGTTCAGTTGGGTAACAAGAACGGCACCCGGAACGGTCAGCTGCACGAAAGGCACAATTCAGATAATTATCATAGCGGCAACAACAACAATAATGTTGTACAGGATTTAAAATTGCCACCATATCTGTACAGTCCTTTAAAGTTTGAGAATTCCTTGGGTAAACTGCAGTATGGCAGCGTTACAGCACCACGGAAAATCATTGATGCCGAGATTATGAATAGTGATGCAACAACAGTAGCAATGGGAACGGGTGCAACAACTTTGAGCGAACAAAAGGAAAATGTGTTAAATAATAAAACGGGTTCGAAGGCTGCCCTTCCGACCGATGCCGGTGGTGTTGGACAAATAACGTGTACACCACCCAGTGAACTGAATGCAGCCAATATGCAACGAAAGTCGCGTTACATTTTACTGCATATTGAAAGCTTGTACCGTCTTATACTGAAATTAGATGATTTGAATAATCCCATCGCCATTGCCACCATACTTGCTAAAAAGAAGAAAGAAAGTGAACGTATTGCTGCCCTGGAGCAATTGGAGGCAGCCAATAAAACACCTGAAGAAAGAGCCTCAGACGCTGCCAATAATCCATCGTTGAAATCGAAATTTAATTATGAGATTGAAACAAAGGATGCTTTAGTGGAGAAACTAATTGCCGGCTTACAACACGACAAAGTCATAGCCATGATGAATGTGCGCAAGGGCAAGGTATAGCAAATAATTGAACAATTCATTTGTACCGTTAATTTATATAAAATATGATTTCCTTTTTATGGTTGGTTTTTGTAGGTTCTCATCAAACGCATAATGCCTTACATAGAGCAGAGTGAAGTGCGCTGGCATGTATGGATTGGGGTTTTCAATGCGCTGCAAAATGTATTTAAAAAGGACCGGGATGATGCTGACGGTGTTTTGTACGCTCTGTATCCGCAATTTAAAAAACAAATCAAATTTGCAAACTTCGAAACCATTGTAAAGATATCATCGGCCATTACGCTGAACGATAAACGTGCGTATGGTGTGTTTTGCAGTAAGGTAAGTCATTTTAATGCATTTAATTGATTTTAGGTGTGTGAAGCAACATAATTTTCTTACAGTTTGGTTTGTCATCGCTTGTATGTTTGATATTACAAGCGGAACACATCTACGTACAGATGGACGATGCGACCCTGACGCATGAGCATAGAGGCTTATGGCGTAAATTTTTGGATCAGGTAGCTTCCTCTTTAAATCGCACCATACAAAATCAAACGATTTGTGCTGCTATAGAATCAGATTCTATACAGCCTATGATGGATCATTTTGCCCGTTTTAAAGACTTGAAATTGGACTCGTTGCTAGCCCTCATCATTGAGGCTAAACAGCAAATTTATTAAAGGCAGTAATCAAAAACACATATACATACATAGAACATCTACTAATCAGAGTAGTATTAGAAAAATTATAAAAAGTTCTTTTTTTTTTATAATTTGTATAAACACTCGTCATTCATTTTTTTTCTTGGGTCATGTGGGTGCAAAAACTTTCCGTACGTTTCTATGATGAAGCAAAACAAAACAAACAACAAAACAATTAAATCAGCATACACGAACGAATAATTTTAAAAGGTTTGATTTTTTTCATAATTTTTATGTTTTCTGATAAGTTATCAAATTTTTTTTTTTAACTAATTCAGTTTTAAAAGTGCATCATAAAAATACATAGAACACACATTTAAGAAAATATATATATATGGAAATGTAATTATATATACAAACATACATACATACTAGCATACCTAATACATTAATATAAATTAGAAATGTACGCGTCGGTATGTGATTTTTTGATTTCGTAGTTAATAATATTTTATATGTTGTTTCTCATAATTATGTAAAAACGTATATTTTCAAAACGTAACTGGGAAAAAAATTCACTTAGATTTAAAAAAAAAAAATCTGCATGAAAACTTGAAAAAGTTGACTGAAAAAATTTACAATATTTTTTCCTCTTTTTCTGATAAAATTTAAAAAATCAGTAAAAAATAAAAAAAAGTCAACTGAAAATATTTTTTAAAAATATTTTCACTCACTTAGAAAAAAAAAACATTTAGCCAAGATATTGAAAAAAATTGATTGAGAATATTAAATTTTTTATCTTTGAAAATAAAAAAAAAAAAAAATGAAAAAAGTCAATTGAGAAAATACATATTTCCTTTAATTTTTTTTTTCAAAAATGTTTCAGATATTTAAAAATTTTTTTTTGAAAAAGCTTAGCTTATTATTTTATAATTAAAGTTAAGTATAAAAAAAAAATTGACTGAAAATATTTGTAATAAATTTTTGATTTTTGTTTTTTTTTAAATCTTTCTCAGTAAGAATTAAAAAAAATTGATGAAAGAATTCTGAATTTTTTTTTCCAAAAAATGTTTCAGTTAGTTGTCCAGTGAAAATTTAAATCTGTGTATAGTTGGACCGGTAATCAATAACAAAAAAAAAAAAAAAACAAACTTCAAAAGCCACAGATAGCTTAAAACTTGTGAGCTTTTTTATGTTATATATAATATGTGTGTTTATACATATTTTTTTGTTGCTTTTGTAAAAATTTCGTAAACAAAACAAAAAAAAAAAAGTGCTTAGAACACAAAATATGAAAAAAATTAATATCAAGTCTAATCCTGTAAATCTGTAATGTGGGTTTCATAAGAGATTATTCAAAGCAAGCCCCTCCGTTTGATTTTCTAGTGTAATGTATTAAAAGAAAAATCTGTAAACTTGATATTTAATTGATCTTTGAAGACGATTATTGCCAATATTTGTTAAACTAAACTTCATGCCTGATGTTTTTCTTTTTTTACATAAATGTAGTTGATGTTTAAAAAAAAAATATTTTAAAAATAGATTAAACAGAAGCATTAATTTTTATTTTCAAAATTATCCTTATTACCACCAAGTTGCAGTTTGAGGATGAATATATGTTACCATAAATCCTTACGGCTGCACTATTAACCATACTTTACTTTAGCTATAATTCTAATAAAATTTTTGATTTTTGAAAAAAAAAAAAATACAAAAAAAAAAAAAAACAATGTCTTAGCTTCCTTCAATACCGTTTTTATATGGAAATTAATTAATTTTAGTAATAGTGTGTGTGAGTGCGTGTGTAGGTATACATTTTTGCCAAAATACTTCTACGCACTTAATATGCTTTTGTTTACGATTTTTAATGTATTTTTAATTTTTAATACCTAGTAGTTTTTAAGTTGAACACAACCTTTATAATATACATATATATCATATATAGAGAAAGAGAGATTGAAAATAATTATGTTTCAACTAAATGTGAAGATTACGGAAACAATATTTTTCTTTAAAATTAATTTTGCTTTATTTTAAAATAACAGAAAAAAGTAACTTAGAATAGAATTGATCACACTAAGAACAAAAAACATTAATACATATGTATGTTTATATATAATATATATTTTGCAAATGTGTATGTGTGTATGCATGACATTTCAAAATATAAAAAAATGAGATTTTTTTTTTTTGGTTTTGTTTTAAAGTAACGTCAATAGATAATAATTGACGTTTCGCAGTTTTTACACATATCTGTAGGATGCAACAATTTTTAATAAGAACTTGCCCAACAACAATGTACCAACCAATATATATAATACAGTATAAATATAAGTAATAACAACAATTGAGTAAAATATTGCGCAGAATTTAGAAAAAATAATTGATTTTATTTCATAATAAAAAAAGATATTCGTGTTTTTTTTTAATACATCAACACCACATTACCCACTACCCAAAACTTATGGTTTCATTTCCGGATTTTAAGGTAAGAGCTATGAAAGACGATGCTGCTGCTGTACATTGTTATGTGTGGATGGGAAGGGGGTTCTCTTTTCCACAAATACACTCTTGATCAGAATAAAAATTTTAAACAACTTATTCAAATCCGTCTATGGGCCTGCCATTCGGCTTTGTTATCATGCATTTTGAAATATTTCATTTGTAATATGTGCAAATTGGGCGAAATGGGTTAAAAGTCACGCCTATAATTGATAAAAATGTATGCAGTTGTGCAACATTTGAAGTAAAAGGTTTATTTTCTTAAATCAATAGTATTTTAAATAGAGATTTCCGTGCAGAAACTAAAAATTTTTCTACAAAATTTCAGTTCATAATTTCAACAGGACACACGGACACACTCAGTTTGTGATGCCATCATCTTATGTGGAGAGTATAAAAATATTTCAGATCACTTATGTTGAGAATTAGTAAAATCGGATAAGTATCGCACACACCCACACACATACGCATCCTATTCAATGTTATTTGACCGCTAACTACTTTATAAAACACTAATTACTTGCGAAACGATATATTTCTAAATATGTACATGTCACAGTAATAAAGGCAGTCAGTCAGTCGAACGTCATTTGCGAAAAATATTTCAATGGTTGGCATATATGTTACATATGTTGCCTAATACAGTACAGTGAGCGATATTTATAAACACACAAAATTCTTTTGGTAATTTCCGTTTTGGTTTATATTCGTTACACACACACAGGTGCATAGACAAATCTGTATAATTCTGTGTGTCAAGCATATGTATAGAAAAGTGTCTAAATATACGATTTTATGAATTGTACACGCGCGCATGGCTGTGTGCTGTGTGTGTTAGTTCTTATATCCATTTTTAAGTTTCTTATGGTTTGTCATTGTGATTTCCGTAAAGCGGAAGTGAAGGCTATTAGAGTTACTGGTGTGGTGTGTGTGTGTGTGTGGCAATAAGAATGCAATACAACTACAATAACAACAAAGTGATGATGACATGGCACACACACACACACATTGCATACATTGCACTTAACCTGTACCGGTAACTTTCCACTAAATAAAATTTTTGCTGTCTGTTATTTATTACAAGCACTGTACTATCTCTCTCCCTCTCTCTACTGTTACGCTTGATAACTTGATGTTGATGTTTTGTTGTTTTGTGTTTTATGTATTTTCTGTGTGTTGGTTGTTTTTGTGTGTGTGTGAGTGTTTATATATAATTACGTTGGTATTTTTTATCTCTACCTATAGAGCGCACTTTGAGCATTTGTGGTTTTTTGTTGCGGTTGTTTCATGTATAAACACACACACACACACATGTATGGTTATGCATACAAACCAGCAAAACGCACTTATTCTAACATGAACATGCACACACTCACCCTCGCACACATGATCACGAAAAGGTTGATATACTGAGCAACTGAACATTTACCACATACACTCCACCTAGAATATGTGTGTGTGTGTGCGTTTTAGGTTTCAATTTCATTTGTGGACAATTTTTTATTCCTTCCTTAACATTTATGGTACAAAAGGGTGAGTTGACTACATACGTTGCTGCGTTGAAAACTTCCATATATTTTTGATCTGCCTTAACCTGCCTGGATGTATGGTTGCCTTGTTCGTTTGTATGGCAGTGTTGATGACCTATTTTTCAGTACCGATTACAAATATAATTTTTTTTTTTAATTTGAAAATTGTTGCACTTGTCTATAATCGGCACCCGGTTCAACTACTTTACATAGAATCCGACTTGTAAACCGAAAGGCAAGATAGTACTACTTAAATAAGGGGCGTAATCATGTACCTGCTTATACCACGATTCTTGCATAGTTGTGGAGTATATTGAAGATGTGGTTTAAGCCAAACTGTTCGACTTGATTTCCAACACTCTCAACATATAAACTCTTATAGAATCATCGTAAAAGTTTTAATTAGTGCAACTACTAGACAATTCACCACAGACACAATAATCTTCAACCTCACACATTTCTACAAACACACACACACACACACACACATACATACACCATATGCGAATTGTATTATTTTATTAAACTCAATGTACGTAGAGTAACATTAATAAGTTGCGCGAACATTGGAAATCTGTAAATCTCTCTGTCCAACAAAAATTAAAGCTTCATTCAGGCATGTCAGTTTTTATATATCTTTAAATGCTGATGTGGGAACAACGAGACAAACCTTCACAAAACCGTTAAATGTTAAAGAAATAAAGGAAGAAATAATAGACAGACATGGAGAATAATTAACACGAACACACAAAATAGTCTGGATGGAGAATAGAGACAAATTATATAGGGTGGGTGGGACAGTAGTCGTCCGACTGTGTTAATTTACAAAGTATTCAACATGGTTATCAAATTAAAAGCCTGGTCAAGTAGAATATAATGAAGTATGCATGGACATATTAAATCCAAAATGGTAGCAACTATGGCGGATAATACCTTCCTCTATGATATGCATGACAACTTGAAGTGTTTACCGAGTAGAGTGGAATTATTCTAAATACAATATATCCGGGTATCGATTGAAAGGACTTGATGTCATTTGAAATCAAATATGGCTGAAATGACTTGAATTTTTGTTTATTTCACAATAACTAATTACTAAACAAATCATATAATGTTGTAATTGCAAATATTTACCTTTTACAATATATGAATATCGGTAAGTATATAAAAAATATATTCCATCCTACTCTTATACTCTCTACCCGATTTGTTAGTTATTCATTTAATATAGTTGAATAAATGCAACACCGCACTACAAATTGGCGGCTACATAGGCTCATCGTACCAGCACACAAATAAATGCATTTCTATGTGGTCGAATGTATAAACATACACATAAATGGTAACAATTTAATTTTTGTATTTTTTCATGACAAAAACGAAAAAAAAAAAAAAAACAAACAAACATTGCAATTGAAAACACTTTTATATCAATAACAATCAAGTATTGCAGCATAACATGAAATGAACGTTCATAGAGGACATTTACCGCATTTACATATAAAACAACTGAATTCATGTGAACAATACTCTGGCAAATATATGTTCGGGCAATACGATAACCACTTAACGGTCTTGATTAGGTGGGCATATATTGTTCATCATTCACATATTTACATGAGTTTTTAATAAAAGCAATAAATTTCCAAAAAAAAAAAAATAAAAATTTATAAAAATCTCAATTTCACTTCGACTGCGGGAGATTTATAAAAATGTATTAAAATGAGAAAAGTGTCACCAATGTTTACAGTCCTTCATATGAAAAGCGCATCTATACAGTGTGCAAACAAAAGTTAAACCTTTTCTTGTATACAAACACACAGTGCGACTAACAAATACGTTGTTAATTAAGTGCAAAATAATCTCGCTTCAGGTTTAGAATAATTTTTGAAAGAAATATTCATCAATAGAGTATATAGGGTGTATGGTGTGTGTTCAGTGCGTTCAATATTGGACATATAACAAAAGTATTTCTCATTCATTTGCACAATAGACCCAATGGTTGCAGTGGAGACCTTATCATTCATCATATAGGTATAGTTGTAATGTTGTATAGTGTAACATTTAACAAAAGTATCGTTTGTGCTAGAGTCACATAGCTACCGCCGCTGTATGTTGCGTTTGTCAAACAATTCTTTGCTTTAGCGCTGCGCTTCAAAAAATGTCAATTTTTATATAAATTCATAGATAACGCATGATGATGTGAGCTAGTGTTGGTTAGTTTGGCATTATCAATAAATTTTAGCGCTTGTCTGGTAAATGTCTGTTTATGTTATAAAATTATGAGGAGAGAACTACTAAAGTTTCAAACTCTTAAGTGAATATAAATGACGTCTAAGTGGAGCATTTTAAATGAAGTGTATTTTTCAAAAACTTTGATTTAACTAAACATTATAATTGACATGGGCCTTCGTATTCTTTCAAATGTCGATCTCTTTGAAAAGTGATCTTGGTTCTATTTCGCAAAAACTTTTCACCTGAAGTAATATTAACGGATTTATTTTATTTTCATTCACAAAAATAGAAGAGGTCCTTGAAAAGGACCCAGTTCATATATAAACATGTGAATTTTTATTGACAAGCGGATAAAACATCAATTAAGAATTTCGTTCTGAATCGATTGTAGAGTGTAAAGAGGAAACAACATACCACTCATGGATGATATTGACGGATATAAAAATGATTCTAATAAAGTATAATATATGACATCACCCAAAAAAAGTAGAATACTATTGATGCACACATACATAAACGTATTGTTAGATATTTGTAACGTATGTGTGTGTGTGTGTATGAACTCACAGAAATAGCTTACTATTCAATTAAGGAATAGAGGAAAATCCAAACGATGATTGCCAAATACATACATATGTACGGTATAGTATTTGCATTGTGTTTGTGTGAATGATTTCTAGTTACTAATGTAAGCGGTATAGATTTTGTGGCAAAAATCAGTCAATATTTTTTTCTTACATTTTCTATATAAAACATTTTCAATGACTTTTATTAATACCTTACACAGTCATTGAATGGAATAATTTCAGAATAATTTTGAAATAATTTCAATTAGAGAAAAGTAGATTGTTTAAGTCTAAAGTGATGTCTAGGTAGTAGTATTTTAAAATTTCTCTTTAATCATATGTAAAATAAAACTTTGAAACGTCCCCTTGAAATAATCGCTGGTGTATAGAAACTGTTTAGAAAAAAGGACAGAGGTACGTACAATTTTTAAAGAATATATCTCTTGCCTTTCTATACGGTATCCAAAATCCTTATAAACTTAACATACTTTGCTTTTTTACTAAAATTGAGAGTGTTCCATATGTGGGAGATGTGACAGGCTATTTGAGTGTGAGTAAGTCGTATAACAAAGAGCAGCAGCTTATACCTGGATGACATTCAAATGGAATTGAATGCAAACAGCCAAGCATTGTTACATCCCAAACATATCAATTATGGATACACTAAGTTGATTATTCTGTTTGATACATTTTAGTAAAGATCTCATAATATTTATACATGTTTCAATCAGAATCAAAATATAAATCGATGTTGGAATATATGCTAATAATTAATAAATTTAATGTATTGAAATTTTATCAAAATATTTGATATTTCTATGGGAAGACTTGATTGGAATCACTTCACTGCCACGCCCATGCAGCATAATTTCATTAAATTGCTAAAAATGGGTCAGATATTAGACAAGCTCAAGATTTTCAAAAATTTCCACTTTGCCACACACAATGTAATCGATTTTATCATGTGAGTCTGTCAGTCCATCCGTCCATTTAATTCTTGTAATCCAGTTTCTTTTAAGGATGCATTTTGAGACAACAACATTCAATATTGAACATTCAATACCTGAACGGTCAATTTTTGAAAATTTTTTCCATATAACATCATATCTTACAAAGTTTTTATATAAAGAAAATTCTTTTTTCGTAAAAGTTTCTTAATAAAATGTATTGAAAAACAGTTATATAGCTGATTAAATGGCTGTATCAATGTAATTTAAACTTAATGGGTATATTTGTGGAACCATTTTCCCCCATAACGCTTTTTTACGAAATGCAAAAACAAGACAATGATGCGTCTTTACTGCAGTAAAGTAACAACTACGAGATGTAGGAATATTAAGTGGTCAGGTAGAACTGCCTCTAATATTTTTACTCGTTATAGTTGTTTTATACTATTATTGTCTTCAACAATTTGCTGCTGCCATGCTCATACGATGATGATGATGATGTTGGCGACGATATTTTAGTATTTTCCAATGTTGTGTTGCATATACATATATATACTATATATATATGTATGTATATGAACAATATATAGTTATAAATGCCCTTTGACTTGGTAGTTTATTGTGTATCAATGAAAAAGGAGATGAACAAAATTATTAAGCAAATAAGTAAAAATGTTATAGTCGGTCAAGTTCGACCATTTAATACTCCACGCCTATTAACTCCTTAAATTATGCTACGATTAGTTTAGTTGTGACTATAGAAGTTACTTTGTGAAAGGTAATTATATGGTAAGAGGCTTTAAAAATAGTTTGATTCGATACAAATATAAAGTTAATGAACTATTCTTTATCAAATCTTGTACAAAAATATTAAGAATTGCGATTTTTTACTATATAAAAACTACTATTATAACAGCAGGGGTTCTAAAAATGGTTCTATTCGGTCTATTTGCAATAATTTCTCTCTGAGTAAATACAGACCTTGTATAAAATTTCATTGAAATATCTCAAAAAAAGCGATTTATTGCATGCGCACAAATTTACATGGACTGACACACGGACAGACAGACATACTGGCTTGGTTCAATCGATTCAGATTCAGTTTTTGATTCTGAATTGATCGGTATAATTGTAGTATTTGCCGTATAGGAGTAACAAAACTTTCCCGCAAACCTAAGGTAACCAACACTAACACTAGTGGTACAGGGTATAATGAAAAAAGAACGCTATTGTATGAATCGAATGTGGGTAGTACGGGCGATATGGATAAAGTTAATGGCTTTGAGAATTATTTAACTAAAATCTAAGCTGCTTATGATTTATAATTCCAATAATAAACTTATGCACATACGTCAGTCAGTACATCTCCCTAAAGTAATAATCACGTTTCCAAAGTAATTTAAATTTACTATAAAAACTACAACACTAAGTACGTGTATGTTGTACCGCAATCAAATTCACAGTTATTGAGAATATAATAAAATTATATTAGACACACAGAGATAGCGTAACATCAGGGATTTTCAAATTTTTGCTAATAACAACGCAACGCATATTATATTCAAGGAAAGTACAATGTAATCAAAACAACGAAACTTATGAACTGTATGCAACATATCTTTATTACTAAATAATCTCAATTGTAAAATTATAAATTATTTTTGTTATTAGAACCATAAGTCTGCTAAAGAACGGTTTCCCATTAACACACGTAACTTATATGTATATGAGATGCAATCTAAAAGTGTTTCAAGTGACTTTTGTTTTCAGATTGGTTTTACAAACTTTTTATTATATTGAGTAAACATACTTTTCACGTAGCATCTATCGTTTACTTAATAAATGTCAATATCCTTCAAAATATACACAATATTCCACAGTTGTTTCATGTCGTACAATAACTACTAACAACAGCTGAAACTGATGAGAAATTGTTTCGAAATTGAAGACACAAACGTTTGTTTGATAGAAGAGAGATAAAGTATACATTCTTAAAAGAAATTGTACTCTATTTAAATCTATTTTCTTAATTAGCGGCTTTGAGGGCGGTTATTATAGGTTTGCCATGGAGTGCAACTGCCAAATTCTATCTGGATTATTCGTGAAATGTAATATTTAAAATGAAATGAAATCTTTTTAGAAATAGTGATTTCTATGATTCGTATGCACCATTAAATTAGAAATATTTCTGCGGTAAAAATTTCGAAAAAAATGAAAAAAAATGAGAGGAGTTTGGCAGGTAAGACGCTGAACCTCGCAGTGCCTAGAACTTCCTATAGAACGCGTAGGCGGACATAAGACAATAATATGTACACCTGACGTATACTCAAAAGTTAATTGTTGGGCCATCATTTGCTTTTAAAACAGCTGCACTTCGAAATATGTAGAGTGTCTGAAAAGTTCTGTTAACAGTTTTGTCTGCCGCAGTACTTTTTTGGTGTTTGGTCACAATTATTTTTATGTTTTTATCCTGTTTTTGCATAATTTTTCCAAATCTAAATGTTTATGTTAGTTTTTCTCATTAATTCAAATTTGAGGTAAAGCAAGAGGATGATGGGAGTTTTACCCGCCGCAGCCTTTAAGCTTTCTTTCTTCTTTCTTTAATAAATGTTACAGGCTTACATGGGTAATAAATTCAACTTATTATAGACACCAAATTTAGTAACACCCTAAGTAAAAGTTATATATGGACGTGCGGACAAAATAATACAAAAAAGTACCACCCCAACCACAATATTAAATTAAATTTGTTCAATACATGCGCCACAGCAAAACAATATGCAGCACAATCATACATGTCAAGCATTAACATCTGTTATCCAAGACCACAAAAGTAATTTAGTTGTGAATATTGTAAGAAAGTGTTTGCATAGTGTTGTACTTCTAAATTAAATTGCATGTAAAAATGAATGAATAAAAAGAGAAACGTTTTTAATAAATCATAAATATTTCTATCACATCTAATAGTGTTAAATGGAATGGTTGGAATTTGATGACATTTGGAAATATGTAGTTGATTATTTATTATTTATTGCATTGAGAAAGTTGTCCGTTTGATTTTTTAATATATTATTATTTATTTTACATTTTTATGCGTTAGTCTATGCAGCGTTACACGTTGTTATAGTTATTCATAAATTTGTAAAAACATAAAAAAAAAGTATTTCGGAAAAAATATAAAGAATATGTCGAAAAGATTTGGCAAAAATACAGATGATGACCAGCCAAAGGCCACCGGTAAGAAATTACACTTTGAAGAGTCGTTGTATGAATCTTTGCATCGCAGAGATTATGGATTTATAGAAATTAAGGAAGCAAAAACACCATTTCCTCGCTTTCAAGATCCGGTGTCCGCCAAAATGTTACATGAACGCTTATTAGATGCGTTGGCACGCTTTAATCAAGAAAGTATTGGTAACGATTCAAAATTTTCTACTGAAAAAGAGAAACCTCTGAAAAAATTAAACGTTAAAGACGATAAAGAAGAAGACGAGTGTATTAGTAATGAAGGGCAACAGGAACGTCGCAGAGAATTTGCACGAAAACGCAAAGAATTTGATCTTGGAGAATTTACGTTGGCTAAACAAAGGAGACTAAATGCTAGTCAAGAAGCTGGACCATCTATAAGCAACTGGAGAATTGTGGATGATATGCTGACCGAATTTGAGGAACATCATAATGCACCAATGCATGAATCCAGCGATTGTTTGCTGAATTAATTAATATTTTGAGTTTAAAGTACAATTGAATAATAAAAATTAATAGAATTTGGTGCCAGGACTCAATTGATCATAAATTTGTCGATTTCTTTTATTTAGAATAAGAAGAAGAAAAAGAAGAAGATATATGATGCCTTTTTATTATATTTATTGATTACTTGAAATTTTCTTTGTACAACATTTAGGCCACAACATGTTATATATTTAATAGTCTATAAACATTGAATGAATCCTTGACTCATAATTAATCGTAGCTCTATATGTAACGGAATCTTTGTCTGTCAAAGTTCTATCTCTTTCAATTTTTTTTCCAGCTTCATGCTTTAGATAACGCATACTGCGTTGTTTCGTAATCAAATACTCGCCGCGATAAAATTCTTGTCGTTTCTTCTTAAATAGCTGTGAACGCCAACTTTGTTGTTTGTCTGATTCATCTGATCCGGATAGCTTATCGTTAAGCCTAAATGTTTTTATAGTTCCACTACTATAACCAGGTAATAACATATTGTAGGCGGTTGGCGCTGCCTCAGCTACTTCGGATTTGTGTGCACTAATATTCAAGTCATTTAATAATCTCTCTAATCGTTGGCGTAATAATCCTGGCGTTACAGGATCTATGGTGCGTGGAAATGGTGTTGACTTTTGGTTTACTTTAGTATATCCATAGTCTTTCATAATTGGATTTGTTTGTTGTAAATTAAGTTCATCATAGTGGAGGTTTGACAATCGTTCGTCGTTTAAATTTTTAGTTTTATTTTTCATAATTTACCGTTAGACTTATTACGTTAATTGATTAATAAGCAAATGTATGTAATGTTGTTACAACGGTTACAAAAATATTTTCAGCTTTAAAAAATATTGTTGAAAATATATGAAATGAGTTTTTCAAAAGTTTTTCAATACTGTGTCACTTTATGGACATTGAAAGGTTTTAATTTTTATTGTATATGATGACACAGGGTTAATAAAAACATTTTTTTTTTTTATAAAATGAAAACAAACCATATTGTTTTTAAAGGTTGAAACGTGTAAGAAGTATTCATTGCTTAGTATGCTACAACTTTTCAATTTACTGAAAGACTTGCAGCATCCTTTAAGCAGTTGCCCATGTGCTGAAGAGTGCACTTAACATTTCGGGATATACTAACTTTAAAATTTTATGTTTATATTGAGACTCATTGAACATCATGGATTAACATAACAGATTTACATAAAGACATTTACATTTGTTATTGGTGTAATAATATTGAAGATTCTACAAATAAAATGTTTGCAATATTATCTCTTCAGTTGATTTGATTTTATATAAAAACAGTAATAAAGACTGAGGTCAAACTTTGAATACCCGCCATGGATGCTTTGGAGCTTCTCAAGGAGTACATACGTCAATACATCGTGGGTACCTTCAGTTTTAATGCATTGTGAGGCATTATAAGGCTTAACCAATACCAATACCAATTGGCTTCTGAAAATTGTCAACACTTTTGCTTTATTTTGAATCAATATCGCGACCACAAAAGTGTTTGCCACAGAACACATATAGCCGGATTGATGGACTCAGCATTCGATGCTGATTAGGAATAAATATAATTTGTGAAGTCTGTGATGCTTTTTTTTGGGCGTTACAAATCTTTTAATAAAGTGATATATACCTCTTGATATGTACCAAGGATGATGGGTATAAAAAACAATTTTTTGTTTTTTCATAAAAGTATACCAAAAAAAATGTGCTTTCTATGTAAATAGTGTGTAAACGCAAAAATTATATGAACAGAATGTATGTTCTTGCAGGTTTGTATTTTGTAAGTACCGATTTCTTATATCCACCAATAACTATTTAATAAAATTGTACTCTAGCGGCATCTAATTTCTTTTTCCATTTCTGTAAAGTGTCTTCACAACACTTTGTTGTTGTATAACATTGAAAGGTAATATTACATAAAACAAATCGTATTTGTATTTGAAAGAAAAGAAAGAAAAAAAGAAATTTCAATAATGGTTTTATGTTCATCCCCAAACATACATTACAAAGCATCATAAACGCCATCATTATTATCGAACATTCAACTCCGTCATTTTTATTATCTCTTTATATCCTATACTCCGTTTTGGTAGAAGATGTATTCAGTTTAAGTGGCTGTTTGTAACCATTAAACGGCTAAAAAGGAAGATAATGTCCGTCTGTCCATACAAATGTGTGTTTAAGCGTTTGATCTCGGGTTTTTAAGAATATTTCAATGAATTTTAGTAAGAAAGCATTGTTTGACTTGACTTAAAAGTAGCATTTATTCAAAATTGTTTAACTTGGACTTCCCCTTCTTTTCCATTTTGAAATATCGAATTTTTTGATGTTAATTAAATTTTTTTAATTGAAGATAGTTTTAGTAGAGCTTAAAAATTGACCACTTTTTTGCCTTATAAACTTTTTTCCTTTACTAACTGGGGGGGGGGTAGTGTATTATATAGTCGGGCTGTAACATTTTCATTTGTTTCGTTTTTACTATTATTTGTTATATTGAGTAAGGACATGATTGCCATTTGTTGTTATTGCTGTTTTGTTTCTATTCTATTTGTTATATCCTTAAGTTTAGCGGTGGCAGTACAATAAATTAGTCGAACCATTTGAGCATGTCCGTATGTCCGCGATGGTTTGGTTTGGGGTATATTAAGTATTGAAAAAGTATCCATTTCCAAATGAAGCAAATAAACAAAAATCTCTTATAACCTAATAGAGAATAATTTAAAGCTGAAAGTGTTTAATTAGTGTATGACAATTAATGAAGAATATGAGTGATCAGGCTCACTCGATACAAAAATGTATACACCAAGCACCTATAGCATCTGTCGTACAGCAAGGGTGCAAGCAGATCCATTTCTAAAAAAACTAGATATAAAACTCATTTGTTCTAGTAATATTGACCCTAATAAAAGGATTATTTAAAGTCCCAAACATTCAGAATGTTGCAGGGCATTCAAGCTGTAGTTTGAGCCACATAAACCTTTTATTATTTGTTTTCTTGTTGACACTATAAGCTATAACTATTGTAATATATATAAACTGTACAAATATCTATACTTTGTGTATATATTTGTGTGTGTGTGTGCTTACATCTTATCATCCAATAGTAAACGATTTTGAGTGGCATTCGATTAGTTTGCGATACTCCACTTTTTGTCACTTTTTACACCTAATACCATATCTACACTTTGTCCATATGTTTGGAACGGGCAAAGAAGTTGTCGGAGACTCTACAAAGTATATGCATTCTAAATCTGTATCCAAATTTGATAGAAGATTGGTATTGAAATTGGATAAAATCGTTTAAGCGACCCGCTCATAATGCTTTAAAAACTAAAAAAAGGAGCAATTTTCTAAGTAAATTTTGTACATAACTGAAAAGGTGACGAAGAATGAATTATGTCAACGTCAGACTCTTTAGGATGCTTTGGGGCATTGATGGTGGGTATTAAAGATTTGGCCTTAGCCAAACATACCTTTTTACTTGTTTTTTTTTTTACTTAATTTAACTTGAACTTCCTTACGCTGTTTGCTTGCTTACTTACCTCCACCTCCCGCCCGTAATTTTATTCCCAATTTCTATTCAATTCGATCACAATTTACTTCAATATGGTTTTGTTTCTGTCTGTTTATTATACGATCGTCCGGTTTCTTTGTACTTTTTATTTTTCAAATGAATTTCAAGCTTAATTTTCATTTCCGTCTCCTCTACAACGGTCTGGGTAGAAAGTTACTTAAGTTGTTTTTAAGAAGTTGGTTATTTGAAGTTTTTGAAGGTAGTTTGGCTTGGCTTTCATGGATACTGAGAGTATGGAAAAGTGTGTTATTTTCTGTATTGCTTTAGGAAATTGGTATATTTTCATTAGGAGCTCACACTACTACATAGCTTTACATATAGAGGGTAGGGAAGTGAATTGAAATGAAACGAAATGTAAAACGAGTACTTAGTTTAGGGGCACCTGTACGTATAGCCAAAATTGCGTTTAGACCGTAACTAAAATACTCTTCAAAATTTGTAAGTAAACAATAGTGGGTTTGTTGTGAAGGTGATCAATTACTCATGAGTTATTATTGTTCCTTCTAATGACTAAAAGAGTACGCATTAACTTACTTATAGATTGCTGCGCCAATTTTAAATTCTGGGCGTGTCTGCCTTGTCATTAAGCTTAATATGAAATTTTTATTTGGAGAGAAGACTTTTGTTGTTTGATTGTGGGCGTGGCTAAATGACTCTACCCAACTTTAGGCACAATGAAAAAAATATTCACGTATTTCATGAATATCAGTTAAATTTGCAAAATTGCAACTTTTCCACCTAAAGACGGACACACCGACATCAGACAGATTGTCAGCTGATGAGGAATATATTGATAATTCTTTACAAATATTGAAAATCGAATGAGATATTCACTGTTCTCCTTTTATTAAAGATATTTTTAGAGAAAATTTCGGAGTTTGAGTTTTGTCGAAAAGTTCACTCATTAGTGGAATTAAGAATACTTGTATAATTATGGTTTAATTTGTATACCTTGAATACAATGTAGTGTTTGGTGTGGGCTTGTATAAACAAAATTATCTCAAAAATAATCCATTATCTTCTTTGCTTCGTAGTTAGAGAAGAAGAATATACACAAAAACGTATCCTAACGCGTCTGAACATGAGCTTTGTAAATACTGGTCTGAACAAACATTTATGCAACCGCAATGGCAATGTTATTATGGTGGTCTTCATTCTAAAGAGCTTTAGCAGTGGAATTAAAATATTAGTAATACTGTGGCTGTTGCATTATTGTGGGATACCGTTTGGTATCGTTTGGTATGACTTTTGCGCTTTCTTCCCCCCTTGCGCTTACCATTTATTCAATTGTATTTCAATTGGTGTTTAAATACTTTGGCTTTTAGAGATTTACTCTGGTCTATAAACACACTTACCACCCATACACCAACCCACAATTACACACTTTGTGTGTGCACAGCCATACATGGTGTGCAGTGTGTAATGAAAATGTTTTAACTTTGTCTTGCTTGTGTGTAAAAATTTCACATTGTATACCATCATATCACACACACACACACACACACACACAGCCCCATATATCTATACAAACCTTAAGTGTTGACCATGTTACAAAAACTGCAGTCTATAGTTTCGGATCATTTGCTATTAATGGCTGGATATTTTAAACTTTGGCCAAGTGCTCGGTTAGTTGGTTAATTTGTTAGGTTTATACTGTAACTATATGTCTATTGTGTGTTGGTAATCTGTTAAAAAAAGGCATATGCTTTAAATTTCAATATTTTTCCACATTTATTAGCAACATTTCTTTAATTTTTTGAAATTTTTAATTAATTCTATTAAATTTTATTTTATCAACATTAAAACGAATGCATGAGAATTTCTAAAAGGAATGCCAATAAAGCTATCAAATAACCAAATAATAATATATATAATGAACCGGATATATCATTTAAGGTTAGAGTTTGTGGTGGAAATTTAACTTTATAACCCGACGCCAATTTAACCAAAATATCTTGAATTTTTTGATCCAAATATTTGAAAGCTACCTGGAAAAATGAAAAATACGTAAGTTTATATATGTACTGTTAGTGAATTATATTTTTTAAGCCTGCATATAATTTTCTTCTAACCACTAAACTAAAAAAAAGAACAATTAACTAAACTTTAATTAACTAAGTTGGGTCTGAATACCCGAGGTAGCACCATTTACGTTACTTTGTAAATATCATTATATAGAAATGAGCCAATTAACCTAAGCCTCCACCTATTGTTGTCAAAAAATTATAATAATTGCTATTTTTAGCCATATAATGATCTTACATGGGAAGGCGTTCTAAAAATGGTCAGATCCGGTTCATTTTCAATTGGATTCCTCTTTGGGCCCATACATGTTCTTGTATCAAATTTAATGGAAATATCTCAAAAAATGCGACCTGCAACTTGCGCACAAATTTACATGGACAGACAGACATACGTGATTAAATCAATTCCGATTTGAATTCTTAATCGATTGGTATAATTGAGAGATGTTTTTTTTTTTTTAATCTTATCACATATGATACCTTTCTTTCCCAGTACGTATATATACCAGTTTCCATATAATTCAATATATGCGTATTTAATAAGGGCATTAAAGGCCAACCACGTATGCCTACGGCTCGAGTCCAATCAAAATATAAATCATCTTTAAGCACCTACCAAAAAGAAAAAAGAAGGAAATAATTAAGTTGTATATGACAATACTTTACGTATAGTTACAATTTTATTTTCTAAAACCGGCTGAGTTATATAGCTGCCGAAAGTGAATGCTCCACTAAATAAACGTTCTATACCCAAACCATAATTTGTCCAAAAGCTGGCATTATATAAAAACTCTTTATCACGTATTTCAAAGCGTTGCGATAAAATCTGTTCTCTCTCAAAATCAGAGTTCTTCACCGAAGTAATCCATATAATGGAGGGGGTGCCCCATTTCCAGTCTGTTTTCGACCATTTTTCCATAGTATCGACCGGTTCATTGAAAATCGGTCGTGTCAATATTGATTTTAATTGTCCACTATATGTATTCTCTAAAGTAATTGTAGCACACAACAAACTAGCCAAACATAGACGGGTAGCAATACGATTTAAGCTTGAATTTGTAAAGACAGATGAACTTTTTTTTTGTGTTCTTTTTTTCTAAAATATTTCACAATTATCTTACTTACACGGTATCGGCGGAAGGTTGCTGTATAAATATAGCAAATATATCCAAAAATGTTTTATCAAAATAATTCATGTAACCGGTATTAGGTTCATTCATTGACTGGTTACTTAAACGATTGCCTATGCTCTTGATAAGGTGAAATGCTACAGCACATAATATTATGGTGAAAAAAATAAATAGCCAAAGGCGTAAAGAGAATGGCATAATATTAATACGCCAACGTGGAAATTGTCTGAAAATTAAAAAAAATATTTTTAATTTAATTTAAAAGGATCGTCACTCAGGAGAGAACTTCTATAAGTGAGATCTGCCGTGTTGTTCTGTTCCATATGAATGGCATTTATTTTGAATTGGGAATCATACCCACAGCCTAACGTATTAAAACCGAGACTCTTAAGTCAGATTCTATGTCAAATATGGGTTTTTGTTAATTGTGGGCGTTTCGGGTAGGCAAGCACGCTAATTTACTACCTATAAATGAATAGATTATAAGTAACTAAACCAAACTTTAACACAATTTTTGTAGCAGACAGGTAGATTTTTGTAGTTGTTTAAAAGCGGCAGAAACTAGAAAGGCAAGTCCCGCATGTTAATGTCTTAATGTCTCAACTAAATTCGAACCTATCTAGATGAGATTTTGATTACTTTTAACAGATGATCAAGTGTTTTTGCGCTGATTGTTATTTTTATTTTTATAATTGAAATTTACCCAGGTGCCGGTCCCAGTATGGTTACCGATGAACGTGCTATAACTTGTGATGTTTCCGTTATGTCATCATACCAATTGTATATACAACCAATAGCAATTTCAACTTGCTGCTCGTACAAGGCGCCCATCATATCAGTGCCGGTTTCATTTTCATAAATAACTCCCCAATTATCAGCACCATCTATAAAAAAGAAAAATATTACTCAATATTGGCTAATGTTTAATGCATTTTCTCCTTACAAGGATTCACTCTTAAGTGACAATTGTGTAGTTGACAAAATGTGATGATTGCTTGAGCTTCGGCACCAATAAAAAGCACTGTTTTATCAGGGGCCTGACTATCTACGCCGTCTACATTACCCTCACCAGGTGACTGAAATGAAAAAGGGAAAGCGGGTTTATACCATACAAGTCCTGAGTTAGGTTATATTGGTCATTAGATTATTTCAGCGAATGAAGTGATTGAATGGTGGGAGTTGAGTGGAGTGAAGTGGAGTAATATGAAGCTGTTGGTATTTACAATTATTGCAACATTAGCAATAATAAAAAAATAACAGCAACAAGAACAACAACATGACTGTTGTACGATGCTCACTAACAATTGAGTGTGAATGAAAGAATGATTGTTGTTGGCATATATTGTGTATAGGCTGAAATGTCCTGCTGCCATGTTAACATGTAACGGAGTCATTTGAAAAAAGTTTTAGAAAATTGGCAACCAACCAAACTGTACACATAAACCTTAAGCCAACAATTCAACAACACACAAGCATACACGCATACACACATACAAGCACATGTAAGAAGTTTGCCACCAAAAAATGTACAAAAAACTAAACAAACGTACATTAGGCCACAACATGTGTTTACAATTAAGTGACACCATTTACTAAATGGTACAAAAAAAAAAAAGAGGAGGAAGAAGAAGAAGAAAAAGGAATATAGAAAACAACAATAACACACAAGAAGTAAAAACCAGAAAACAAAACCTCAAGTCAATACATCTTATTCTCTTATTACACCAAAATGCACACACAGACACAAAATATATATAGCACTTCATAGTCATGTTGATATGTTAGTTTGTAGTTTTAGTTTCAATTCAAATACTATTATATTGTTGTTGTTGTTATTATTATTATTATTCTTTCCTATTTTTACTTACCACCACATTAGATACCACGTATGGTGCGTAAGTAACTGTACCAACTCGTATTGTACGTCCTTGTAGATTTGAAAGTTTGTTTACATAAAGTTCCGCACCATTGTTGGTAAAAGTTCCATTGCTGGCTACATAAGTATCCAAGTGTTTAGCATTCAAATTGCCAACGGCACCAACAAACTTTTGTGTCCACAGTTCAAAATTAATGTCGCGGCGGTACCATTCAACTAAGGAAGAATAAGTAGAGTAAGAAGAAACATTTGAAGTAGCGGAAGAAGAAGATGAAAAGCGCAACTTATACCACATTTGCCATTCTCATAATGTTGCCGCTGTTGCTGCTGTTGGCTGTTAGTACTTGTGTTACTTGTAATGATATGGGGCGTTCCCACAATATCTAACATCAACTGCAAGTTGGCGACTGTTCTTGTTGTTGCTGTTTTGCCAAAAAACCACGATGTTTGTTTTAAATTTTGTGGCTTCCTTGTGGCGGCATTGGCACCACTACTATGGGCTTTATTATAGTTTTGGTTCTCTTTGAGATTTATATTAGTTGGTACGACCATAACATGCTGGGGATAAACTAAAAGAAAGTATGTAGTATAACAACAACAATAACAACAACTAGTATCACCAACTTTACAATCACATCAATGTACAATACATACAAACTTTGCAACATAAAAAGAGTCAAACAAAAAAACGTTAATATTCTATATATATAACCAATACTAACACGTATACACAATACAAAACATCATGATAATCATGTTAAGATTTTATATTGTTTTTGTTATTGTTGTTGTTATTACTGTTGGCTTGCCATACAATTTGTTTGCTACCATCCCAACCACTGTCACGCAAACGAAACATAATCAGTTTGTGAGTGGGTGGAAATGTTTATAAAAAGACAAGTAAAATTGTTACAGTTGGTCCAGTCCGACTCTTTGGTACCTTTACACCACTTAGCTACTTAAAATATGCCACAATTAGTTTAGTTGTATCTGGCACTGCCATATAAGTTACTTCTTGAAATATTATTATATGGGAAGGGGTTCTTAAAATGGTGCGATCGGGTCCAAATTTGATACAGCCAAGCTATTATTTAACTATTCTCCATAAAATTTTGTTAAAAAATATTAAAAATTTTGACTTTTTGCCATATAAAGACTTCCTGGCTGTGAAATTCGCCTTTAGTAGTTACAAACATTAGCACAAACTTAATATACTCTTTGCCACTAGTGGTGCAGGGTATAAAAAGAAACAAAGCAAAAAACATTTAATGCTCATTATAAAGTATCATTATAGGCGGCATGTTTGTTGTACTTGTCAGTTTAGCATATTCGCCTAAAAAAGAATAATGATTACGCTCACTTTTCATACTGGACATAAATCAAATTCCTCATTATTCTGTTGTAAGTGTTCAATATTCGGTTGTTGCCAAAACATTACATTAACTTCTCAGCACATCAGCTTCTTTTTGCTTTTAAAGCTCAATTACAATATTATAAGTGTTGTGGTGGGGCCTTTTTCTTGCCAGTTGCATTATTTCGGACATACAGAGTAAAATATAAGTTTTTGTTTATAACGAGTGAAAAAACCATGTAGAAGACTTTTAACAATAAATGTCTTATGCAGATGAGATATTTATTAGATATACAAAACTTAATTGATGTTTGTATTCTGGTTCATGTTGAAATGATTCAAACTAAGAAATGAGTTAGGAACCGACATGACTGGGCTGGTATTTTTAGAAAGATGTAAAGAAGATCAATGTTAAATATTATATAAGTGACTGTAGTCCCATTACGCCAAGTAAGGAATTACCTTTTTCACTATATGACTCTCTTGAAATTTGCTTCAATATCGTCTCATTATACCCGGCATTCCTTATAGCAATGAGTAAATTAAGTTTGTGCAGTAACGGTAAATGCTACACCCACCTTTAATTGTACAGATCGATTCAGAATCAAAATCTGAATCGAATTGACCATGTCCATCTTTCTGTCTATGTGAAATGGCCAAGTGGTGTGGGGGTATTATGATAAATGGTCGAGCTTGACCGACTATAATATTTTTGCTTCTTTTAAAGCGATTTTGTCCAACTAAATAGTGTGATATCTTACACTGTAACAATTCATTGGCCAATAATTCTGCAGGCAGTTCATGTTCACATAAAAATAAATAGAATTTATCTTTAAGGCGTTGCTGGGAATAGCGTGTAGCATAATAGCGGGCATGCAAAAATTTGCTAGTATTGCTAACAATGGTAATAAAACCCTAAGGTATACAATATATAATATAATGAGAAAAGATTAGAAAAAAAAAAAAATGAAAGGAAAATGATATCATTTTTTATTGGCAGAGAATACCTTATATATACGACATTATTGAAAACTTACCTCCGTAACAGCATTAATGGCTGTTAACAAATGACTTTGATATGTAGTCTCATTGAAATGTTGTACATTGAGCCATTGCAAACTGATAAAGTTGCCTTGGGCACTTTGGTTAAGTAAAGCCTGTTGTAACCCCATTAAATATACATCTTGCAACATTTTAGCATCACAATTAGCATCGTTCATGTTAATTTGAATGCCATTATCGTAAACAATCAATACGGAAGTTAAATGGGCGAAATAAGTGGCGACTAAGTATGTAAAAGTTTAACCATAAAATGTTAACGAGCAATTTTAGAGGGACATTGTCGTTCAAAAGAAAATCTAAACTAGAAGCCAACGCGTTATTATCTAACCCATGATATTCATTATCCACCCTGCGCACTATTTATGTAGATTATGTTTGGTACACTTACTCAAGTACTGCAGCAATCCACTGAAATGCATTTGCATTAACATTTGTTTTTTTTTTTATTCTCTGCGGTTTATGGCTGTTGCTGTTGTTGTTTGCTGTTTGCTGTTTTTGTCTATGGTACTTACTTTGCCGTCATTGAAATTTATGAAGAATTCTTTATGAGTTATGATTTTATATTTGCACTTGTTAGGACATTTTATACTTACCATCTCAGTACTGTACTGACAAGCAAGCGTCATGCAAATTTATTTTAATTGTAAATTCATGAGTTATGAATTGCTTGGAAATTGTTTTTAAATGAGTGTAATTGTTTACTTGTGTGTGTGTGTGTTTAAGCAGTAGTATAATCGTTTCAGCAAACAATGTTCAGTGATAGCAGAAGTCTTTAGTTGAATTTTTTTTTTTTCAATAATCGTCCTTGTTGGCTTAATATGCTTCATAAATAATCTATTATGAATTGGTTATTTGCAGAGGCCGAAAATATTGATTGACTAAATGATTAGTAAAAAAATAATTGTGACCCATAATAAGAATTACTTTTAAGAAAATAAAAAAATCGTTTAATTAAATCTAACTACCAAGTGAAATAAAGTTTTTCTCTTGAGGGACGTATGGACAAAAAATAAGAAATAGAGAATTACGGCTTTTATAGTGTGGGGATAATGGCACAGCTGAGCCAACTTTTTCGATCTTTGATTTTTAAACATTATTGAAGCATTCTAATAATTTGCTATACCATCGAAAATGTTTACCATAAAGTATAATAAACTTAGAATGTATTCGATAGAACCATTTTTAGAACCCCTTTCCATATAAAGATATTACACAAAGTCACTTATATGGCAGTGCCTTGATACAAGTTGTATCTTGTAAACTAATTGCAGCATTATGTAAGAAGCTAAAGTAATGTAGGATATTAAATGGTATGGCTTGACGGACTTTAACGTTTACACTTGTTTTTACATAATATTTCACATAATTTCAATAGTTTTTTTTTTAAATAATGTGATTAGCGTTTACTTACATGCAACTTACATGAAAGTGCATGTAAGTAAACATTATTATAACCTTTAAGCTTCATAACAACTTTTTCGTTAACAAATGTTTTTTCATGTTCGTTCGTTGATGAATAAAACCAATCAGGATTAAATTAGAAATAATACAATCTCTCTCAATCTGTGATGAAGAGGATGAAACTTTTATATAATCTCGTATGTTAAATATTAGAAGCGCGCCACCTTTTTTTGGTCATATTAGTAGTTAGGTTTTTAATAATAATAGAAGAGCAGCCACTTCCATGGGCCAATTTAAACTAAAAATAGGATTTGACTGATTTGAGACAAAAATTAAAAATAGATATGAGGTCTTTGTACATATTTATTCAATCTAGCAACAATGATATTTTGCTATAATTAATATTTAAAAAAAAGACGCAAATTGCCACGCCCTAAATTCGTAAACACAAGTAATAGTTAGTAAACAACATCAACTTTATTAGTCGGAAAGCGGGAGATGTTATCTCAGCGTTTGCAAGTATTGAAAGGGAATCGACAAGAATAGGTCTACCGCTGAATGACGAAAAAAATATGTGAATAGTCTTAACAAGCAAAGGATTGACGGCATCTCGAATATCTTGTAATCGTTATAACTTTGTAATAGTACGCCAGTTCATTTACCAAGGTACAGCCATACATATCTCTAATTATATGAGGAAAGGCATAAAGCAGAGAATCAAGATTGCTAAGAGGTGTTTCTATGGGATAAGAAAGCAATTTAACAGCAAAGCTTAAACCATATAAAACTCTCATCATTGCTGTACGTCTCTATAGCGTTGAAGCCCCAACGTTAACACCAAGTGATGAGACTTTTTTTGTAAAGAAATATTCTCCTGAAGGTCTTTGGATCCCGATGTGAGGATTATGTGTTTAATGATCTAAAAACATTTGCAGAAGAACGAAGCGCATGGCGTTCCCTGTTACAATATACAACAAGTTTCTAAACAGGTTGCAATCGGTTAGTGGTAATGATTATGATAATTTATTTAGCAGAGTATTCAATAATTCGTTTAAACCAAAAGTACGTTTTTGACATGTTTTTCCATTCGCTTTTGCTATCAAACTATACGAGAGTTGTTTTTCTACTTTTAATAGAACTCATTAAACTGTGACATCTGCTTAAGTATTAAAATTCAATCGATTACTTGAACATCATACAGCTTTCCAAGCCTTTTATATTATATAACATAGTTACTAACCAAACGACCATAACTAAACTTCTCTCCGCTGGTAGCATGGCTACATGACTGGCTGACTGAGTGGCTGGCTGTAACGTTGTACAGTGTATATCTTTAGTTGTATTTTGTGCTCTTTTTCTTTTCTTCATCCACTTTCTTATTTCTCTCAGGTACACATAGTGTTGTAAAGTATAATCAAGCGGAAAATTATTCTGTACTATTATTATTGTTGTTGTTTTTGTTGTTTTGCTGCTACAATAAGTATAAAGATGATGACGATGTCATCACGTAGCAGTTATGAATGGCATGAACAAGTATTAATGACATTATTAAAGGAAAATGATATCATCGATACAGGAAATATTATCAACAGCACTGAACGAATAATGGCAATGAGAGATACTTACCAAGGGGAAACTCTATATAAAATATATGTACATTGATGGGGCCAAGTTAGGTAGGTTATTTAAAGGTAATTGTTTTTTTCTTTTTTTTTTTAAGTGCTTCATATATTTTTATTAAATATTTTGTATAATTTTTATGAAAATGTATGAAAATATTTTAGCGTTAAAAGCTTGATTAAGGGAACATTTGTTATAAAGAATTTTTGAAATTTTCCTATTATTGATTAAAATTAATGTTAATGAGTTTTTTTTTTCAATCATTTACGTTATATTTAAATAAGTTCATAATCGACAATTTTTCATACAAAAATTAGTATCAAATAACTCGATTTATAGCAAACAAAATGTAATCATATGAAAGTCAAAATTTCTCCCAATTATATTAATTCAAGCGCTGAAAGAATGACTAAAATTTTTCAAAGTGTTTTGAAGATTTGTGAAAAAGAAAGTAAATTATAATGACAACCGTCAGTTAGCATTATTGTTTGAATAATGAAGTAGGTTGTAACTTTAACTGATTGTCAAGATAATCGAAAATCGTTGCTTTTGATAGGAAAAGTAAATCGATTTACAATTGTTCTTAACACACAACGAATAACGTTTAAACTATTAATGCTAAGTAAACTATTGTAAGCACTAAATTGTTTAGAAAAAATGTTAGTAGTCGCGCTGTTATATGAAAATTCATTCTTAATTTCCGTTTATACATAAAGCACATGTGGCCGAACACGTATATCCGCCAGATGCTTGTTAAGCAGCATGCCAAGAATTCATATTTTAGGCATTCAAATTTCTCTCAGCATAGAATTTTCCCATTATCTATTACACATAAAGCACATATACATGTATACGTAACAAACATGCAAACGCACTTGCCTATTTGTATATGCACACACACGCATACAGTGGAAAAACGAATGAAGGGCTAGATGGTAGAGATGGATAAAATTTACATAAAAACTAGCCAACAAACCGAACCGAACATTAACAAACAAATCGAAAATGTAAATATGCACATACAAATAGACAAAAGGCTGAAACATCTATATGAGGGCCGACCAAGAAAATTGTGTTGAAAATTGCATTAAAAACGAATCTTAGAAACCCTATGAATTTGAAACAAACAAAACTCAATTAATTCAAGGAGAATTAATTAAGATATCTTAAGATAACTTAACCAGCTTTTTAGGATCATTCTCCTTTATATTAATAATCAATAAAAGACTAAAGTTTGACTATGAAGCGGGAATCATTCTCAGAATTGTAGCTGTTTCAAATGAAAATGTTGACAAAAACTGAAATCAGCTGAAGCATTAGAATGCTAGAGAATGCTCATAATAACAGCTGTTGTTGGCCGAATTTACGCAAAATTCATCACACTGAGGCACTGAGCAGCATAACAATGATAATGTTGCTGTTAGTTTTGAGGCGTATTCTGGCATAAATGTATAATGTAGGAGTTGTATGTGTGTGTGTGTGTATTCATGTTTATATGGACATATGGCTAAAGAGGCTTTTTGTCCCATTTGCAGCTCTTCTACAACTTTACAGTTGGTTCTGCTTCTTCATCTTCTTCTTTTTATTCTAGGTATGTATTTGTTGTTATATTTTTTGTTTTGTTTTTAGCATTTGTGTGACTACCAAGTGGAGGGGTTTCATACACCACACACACTAATATGTAATAAAAAACCATCAGAGAAATTACTAAAATATGTGTTTGCATACTAAGCAGCACAACACAGTCACATATTGTAGCGTAATGCATGCGAGAATATCTCAAGCTTTGGAGCATGTTAAAGCAGACAGACGAGAGAAGGAGAGAGAGAATGTAGTGGTGGTGGAAAAGGACAGACAATTAATTCTGAATATATTTTAAATGCTTAGGCTTTCTACAGTGGTTGAATATTTTTTGAACTGACTCAAGTCCACTTTTTCAAAATCAGCAAAATTGGCCGATTAGGTATTTGGACGGTTGCTACGTGCTTCGTTATTCTGTAAATATTCTTTAGTTTTGGGACACTAAGCCTTGGCAAGTCGCTGTTCTTTTTTCCTTACAAAGACGGATGTTATGGTAGCTAACTGTGGATACCAAGTGGAGATGATGCGTCAGCTTGAAATAAGCTAATCAGAGGCATTGCCTGGTACTACACCACCCCCGTTACAAAATAATGCAACAATTAAAATATTAAAAATGCTTCTGAAAATGGAGTTATGTTTATTTTACACTAATCTGTCGTACAATTTATATATGTACGAGTATATATATCTTTTCAACTTTGCTAATTCATTATATGGAATGCAAACGAAATTTTTGAACAATTTTCTGCATGTTATGATATTTTTAGTTGCTATAGTTGTTGTTGTTGTTGTTGTATTTTGTTGTTAGTTGATGATAATATCAGTTGTGTCAATGATGATGACTAAACATTTGAAATGGTGTATCACATACGTGCACACACCTCCACACATGAATACCAAAAATTTACGTTTTTATGCCGCTTAAGTGTTATTATATTATATTTTGTAAATCATAGCAATCAGTTGATGATGGTGGGGGGAGGGATTTGGTAGTCATCTCTATTCGCACAGATGTACACAATATTACATAATGTGCAGTAAAGTATAAAATTGAAAAAGCATTCAGGTTTAATACATTCATAGAGCGTGAAAACAAACGTTACACACAAACACACACTCATACAATTTTAGCAAATTCATAAATACATTCATTCGTACAAAACTGTAGCGATTTTCATTCCACTCGAATATGAAATGGATTACATTGCTAGAGTGTTGTTGATGGTATTGGTAACGCGATGCTGCTGCTGTTGCTGCTGTTGATCTCAACCATTTGCTAAATGGTTTTTTCAAGTGATTTTAGCAAATAACTTTTTAATGACACATCGCTTCGTAACACATCTTGGTTTACTTTTGAAAATAGTACAGTTTTTATTGTTGTTGTTGTTGTTGTAATTTTATGCTGATATTAAACCTATAAATGCCTGTGAAAATCAGGCCACTTCGCTCTTAATAATGCCGTGCAAATGTTGCATCTGGTGCATTTTCTTTCTACCTTCAATTGCCTTTTTAGGCATAATAATTAAAAGTTTATGAAAAGTGGTTTTGCCATTTAGATGATAAGCTTTTTGATTAAAAACGGGGAAAAATTATTGTTTTCAACATACATTTAACTTTGTGGATACTTTTGCACTATGTACAAGGTTATCTTGGAGACCCAACAAAGTCGATTATTCTGATTAGCGGTATGCATTAAATGCCACACCCACAATCAACTAAAATCTCTTATAGTCACAAAAATGTATTTGAAAAGTTGAAAATTAGTATATCTATCGATTTAGA
The DNA here is from genome assembly GCA_963978525.1 of Ornithomya fringillina. Taxonomy (NCBI): domain Eukaryota; kingdom Metazoa; phylum Arthropoda; class Insecta; order Diptera; family Hippoboscidae; genus Ornithomya; species Ornithomya fringillina. The sequence goes on along the minus strand of OZ021691.1, from coordinate 33,068,364 downwards.
AAAAGTGGGCATTTTGATATAACTGCCACGCCTATAAATTTACCAAACATTTTATGTGATATAAAATGCGAATTGCGAGGAGTATAGCCTTATATGTAATATTAGAGATTGTAATGACATACCTGCCACGCCCACTTCTTTCTACAATGGGGTGTTTATGATTTTGCTTAAGTTAAATTAGTTGCTATATTTTTAAACACATAAAATACATTATTGACCATACGCGGCGTATGAGTGTTTTTTTTTTTCTCTACGACAACCCAACTGAAAACTTGATTTCTTTGCTCTTTAGCTTACCGCAACAGCATGTACAGTTTACCATACGTACAGAGTATATGCAAAGGTATAAAATTACTTTACTTTTATATTGAAAAGTTTAAAACATTATATGCTGCCTGCAGATAAATGAATTCAATGTGAATTATATGTAATTGTAATTGTAGCTGTTGAAATATGCTGTAAGCAAAGTTTGTCATTAAAATTGTGTGTGTATGTGTGGATAGGTTTTTAAATAAAATGTTTGAAATGCCAGGGGAACAATTAAGTGTTATCACATGCCCCCAAACAACAAAAACAATGTACAAGATATGTGTAGTATACATATACTTATATATATATAAATACTATGACTTTAATGCCAAACCAAAGTAAATACGATGCAAACATTTAAACAAAACAATTTTACGTAATGTTGAAGCAATGTTATGTATCATATGGGGAAATATGCATCATGAATAAATCATAATAATAAAAAAATAAATAGGTGCAAAGGTCAATTAAGTAAATGAAGTGTTTCATTAAATTTATTTCAAATATTTTCACTTTAGGCGTAACTCCAGGTAAACTGTATCTATATACGATTTGCAACCATTATTACTCAAGAAAAGAAAAAACACAAAAAAGAAGAAAAAGAAGAAGAAACATGGAAAATATATTGACAGAAGCCAAACGTTGATTTATGCTGATATTCTAAGAAAATTTATGAGCGGCAAAGCTTGTCTGGATGTTGTAACTTCACCACTCCTCTCCTATGTCAGTACAGTTCAAATACAGAGCCATAACAGACAGATATTTCTTTAGGAATGAATCTGAATTTGTATAAAAAACAAAAAAAAAAAAAACAAAAAAAAAAATAAAATTGAAAACAGTAATGTCAGCCACATTATTTGCAGTCATCGTGGCAATGTTCCTGCCGAGGCAATAGCTTCTAGGTAACATTTGTAACTGGCAGAACAACAACACCAAGACGCAGTCAGAATATACAAAAATTCACAAATACCAAGAACACTAAATGTTACATTTATACAAAAGCGATGTTGTCTTGTCTTGTTTTTTTTTTTTTTCGTTTCTTGGTGGCGTAGTGGTAGATGAAAAAAATTTCATCGTCGTCGTGATTGCGATATATTAGTTTCGTTTCATTTCAATTCCTTTGGCAATAGATTCTGGCCACAATGCAATTTGTCTTCGGCATTTACTGGTATTTGTTGTTGTCTTACATTTTTTTTTTCTTTTTGGTTCCTCACCACTATTGCACTATTGTGCTCTATTCGCCCTTTATGGTATATAATGCAAAAACGTAGAAAACCGTGCAAAAAGTAATGGGTTTTTTTCTTTTATTTTGTGTAGCAATCGAAACCTGGTTGATACACTTGTAGTAGTAGATTATTATAAGCCTAGAAAGTCAATGGAAAAATGAAATGTTGGCTGGGGGTGGCAACGAACAGTTAAACTATGAGTGGAGTCGATTTAATATTTATATATCATAAATAAATGTAGTTGAAGAGTTAACTTATAATGTGTTATGTGTTGTGAACATTTAAATATTCAATGCCGAGTCTCATATGTGAGGCATAAATCAAAATCTTCTCCAATGATGCCAACATTTAATTAAAGTAATTGTTTCAACAATATTCCTGGCAAAAACGAATGTAAACGAGTTAACTAAACTAAGGTTTAGTTTTGTCCAAGGTTGTTGAAGTCCTCGTTCTTCTCGTTCTAGTTCTTTAATTTCAGCATAGTTTAATATCAGCCTAGCAGTGTTCGTTTATCTGTAATGTTAAAGTGAAATGCTTTTAATTGATGCTGACAACCTTCAATCTGTTTATTTGTTTATCTATTTATTTATTTATCTATTATCAAGAGATTTATCTATTAGTCCATTTATCTAATGTTTTTTTTTTTGGTTAGATGGAAAAGCATCACTAGCCTAAAACCCTCTAAAAAACCACCTATGCTCCTACTCCTTTTCTATGGCATGACTGTTCAGGTATACTTTCACCGGAAGGATGACCATTTAGGCATTTCCAGCGTATTTATCTAATCGTATATTCACCTTTTTATTCATTCATCCATTTAACTCTTTATTAAATTAATTATGTATACGTTTATCTACCCATTTATCTATTTATCAATTTATTTTTATTTATCTACTCATTCATCTATTATTCCATTTAACTATTTATCTAATTTTTATTTATCTTTTTATCTTTCTATCTGCCAATCTCTTAATTGTCTAAATTAAAAAATCTATAATACAATAGACTTAAATTAACTTTATGTCCATGCACATTTTACATACGTAGCAATAAAAAAAAAAAAAAAAAAAAGGAATTTTTAGACACACGCAGATCATGTTCTATAATTCCTGTTGACACCAAATAACTTATTGCGGCCTATGACACAAAGTGTTAAGCCAATCAATTCATTAAGACTTGTACAACTAATATATGTATAACCATAAACATAGGCGACAACACACTTGTGCCACATACACTCAAATCTACTACGTTATTAAAGTTTACAAGTTTGAACGCATACATATAAAGGACGTTACTATAGAATATGTTTAAATGGAGAGGCATGTACAAGCCATATGAAAAGTTTTTGGCAAAATTTTCGCAAAAATGTTGTTATTGTTGTTGTTGTTATTGTTTGAACAAACTATTGCAACACTTTGGCAATTGAATGGAATGCAGTATTAGTAAGAGATTTAACAGGATTTTATTCTATACATATACACATGCAATATATATATATATAAAGATACACCCACACCTACATACATATATTAAACGTAGACTAGGTATTGGTATGATGGTAAAAGAGAATATGCTGGAAAATATTTCAGTTATTGGCCAGATTTTCTTCAAATAATATGATGAGAATTTCACTAAGAATTTTTCCAGTGCATCTTTAATAGCTCTAGATCATATATATTTATATATATATATAATATATACATAATATAAGAATATATAGTAAAGTCAAAGGATATTGGCGATAAAGTGCGAAAAAAACGAAATAGGCAGAAGTTGAAGGTGGCTATGAAGTGGGTGATAAATAAAAGTGTCAACGCTTCGTGTTGCCAAAGTGTGTTTGGCAACAGAAATGAAAATTAAATTGTTGCCAGAGCAAAACCCTGAAACATAAGTGCGGGTGTGACATGATGTTCATAGTGCTCTCCATACTTTGGTGTCTTTCATAGCAATGTACAATATTTTATAAAGGGAAAAAAAAAAACAAAAACAAAAAAAAAATTCCAAAATTTTCTACTTAAACTCGATGAGCAGAGCAAACGAAGTAAAGGCGTTTATTTTTCTTATACAATATTTAATGCATGCAAGTGTGTTGGTGTATAATGTAAAGTGTATGAATGAGAATATATTCAGAAAGTCACTTGTATACAAAGATCTAAACACACACACTTACACACTTACACACAAACAGTTACAAGACTTTATTTTATAGTTAGTTACTTCGTACAATATTAATTGCCAATAAGTGCACACAAGTTTAAATCCATAAAAGGCCCTTGACAAAAATAAGAAAGAAAGAAAGAGAAAAAAAACCAAGTTACAAAGAAAAGTTTTCTCTTCTGGTCCTCTTCTCTCCATTCTACTATACTTTCCTTTCCGTTCACTGCTTAGTTACATTCATGCTCATCTGCTTTTTATGTTATAGCCACACGTTTAGTGGAAAATATTTTATGTGAAACAAATTTTCGGTGACATAAACTTAATTAGCTTTTATACTCACCGCCACCCCTCCACTCTACACAGTATACTCTGCAGTATCAAAAACTTTCAAGTTTGGTTCTTTGTTTGTTGGGCTCTTGTAGGAAATTTTCCTTTTCAATATTATTCAATGGCCATGTGAAGGTACGTAAATAGGCAAATATTTTAAGTTAATTTACAAGCACTCGGCTGCATTCTCTAATGAATATATGGTGATAATAATGTGAAACGATTATTTTAGCATGTCATTAAAGAATGCAGTGTTGTTGGCAATTAAGAAAAGTTATACCTATGAAGAGGAATTGCTAATAATAGCAAAGGTGAAGTAATTTTTAAGGTCTTTAAGGAAGACATTGCTTTAGCGAGAAAAGTTTTTATAACAATGCTTAGCTGAAGGACTGTACTAGAGATTTTCATTCACTATTTAGAGGTTCTATATAATATGGGTTCCAACACAATTTCCCGTATCTCATGGCCATACTTTAAAATTATTTTATATACTTTTTATATAATAATATATGAATGCAAGAAAAATGTTCAACTTTTTCACTCCATTCAAAACTAAAAATTGAAAAATCCTTAATGATCTGACTTTCTTTCCCCAAATGTTAAATAAACAAAGTTTAAAATGAGAATTCTTTAGAGAATAGAATATAGAATTTATAAATATTACTACACTTACACATACACAAACAAAACAAGGTACATATCAGAGTTAAATAAAAAGAGAGTAGAGAGAATGAAATCTACTTATACACATAAATAGAATCTTGGATTACCACAAAAAAAACCAAATAAAGAAAAAAAAAAAACTGTAAAACAAATGCCAGCAGATTGTTGTTGTCTGTACTAATACAAATCCCCAGCGTTGAAGGGCAACTACTTACTATATTATAAAAGAAAAGAAATACAAAATATTAGAAAATAAACGCACACAATATCACCATCATAACTCATAGTGTAACGTATACTACTTACCAGAACGTTAAGGGATATTACAATGAGCAAATGAATGAATGAATGAATGAATGAACGTTTGTACATTTTCTACGATGACTAAGACCGAGACTTTGTCTTATACGTGCGGTTCAAGTATTAAACTTGATTTAGTTGTGCACGCCAGCAATAGTAGCATCTCTCCACAGATAATATAATAAAATAATGTACAATAATCTAATAAGTATACAAAACGGTAGTCAGCAATCATCGTTCTCTTTCCCACCCATTACTACCAGATTAGTGTTTCTCAACTCAACTCCATTGTAAGTTAACTCGACTTCAATTCAGTCTGAGTTAGTTTATATAGTAAAGTTTTTGGAAAATAAATAGAGGCAAACTTTTTATATAACAACCGGTAAGCAATAATGCCAACACGAAAAGTATATGAGAGGAGAGTGTAGGTTGAAGGAATGTACACATTTTTACTTTTTATAAATATCTACATGTAAACCATTTGTTTACAACATATAAATTGAGTTGAAAAATGATATCTTGTCGTAGTAGCACAACAACCAAGCATCCAAACCATGAATACTTAGTTAGCTGGAAAGATTTACTTGGTCAAGTGTTGCAGTAATACAATACAAATATATATGGCTTGTAAGTAGGTGTGTGTTTATGTATTGTACATGTATTAGTTTAATATTAACTGAAGAATTATTTCTAGTACACATCTACCCCTCAAATATTCTACTTCTTCTATTGTTTGCATTTTCCATAAACAATCTGTGCAAGTTCTCTTTTTACTGTTACAGTTGTATGTCTTATCTTCAGGGAAAATTTTGTGCCACATATCATAAGACTTTCAAAAAAATAGTCTAAGGTGAAAAATTTTCGATAGCAACAAATAAGGAAATTGTATGCAAATGAAAGTTAAAGTTTAGGGTGTATTAGTAGGTCAAGCCTGTGTTTATGGAATATCCTAAAACTCTATCAAGTGCTAACAAACATATTATTTAGTATAACTCGCTTATGAGGAGGGACAGACACAGATTTATGAACATTATAAAAATGATTTAGTTTTTGATGCTGCTTGAAATCATATGAAGACTCTACAATGACTTGAAAATGTCCTTCTGGTGCGTACATATTTCGGGCATGTACAAACGTATGGAAAGATAAGCTTAGGAAACCTTTTCTATAACAACAGCAAACCTTATGTTCAAGTAATTTTTTAATTGAAATAACAACACTTTCTTGCATTCAAAAATTTACATATACAAACACACATATTAAAATATATGTATGTTTGCAATTGCGTTGTGCAACAGTAAACAAATCATGTGTGTACCTGAGTGCACTTATCCATAAACTTTACTTTGAACTACTGTCTCTCTGTCTCTTTTTAGCTTAACACAAGTAAAAAAAACTATATAAATTTGGCTGAGGCTAAATCTTAAATGCCCTCCACATATATTTACATACAGGGGGCATGGCATGAAAAAGAATAAAATAAAGTTTTTAAAGAAAGATAAGAGATTTATCTACAACATCAGATAGGATTTAATATAATTTTTATGCTAGTTACAGGATAGATATTAGATTGGTAGTTAGTTAGTGTGCCAGACACTCATTTTATTATTGTACTTGTAATTATTTAAGTCACACTTATAATTTCCTTATTTATGCTGCACATGACTTGTTGTCGGTGTATAGTGTTTGGTTTACGTGAATGGTGTAAATGAACTCCAACACTTTTCCATATTGCCAACCAACCCACACACAACAGCTTAAAGGCTTAGATAAGTAGATGTAAGTACGTAATTGCAGCTGTTTAGATTTTCCATGCTAAATACGTCTAAGGGACATTAAGGATTTTATATACAATCATTTGTGCTCTCGTAAAAACTTTAAGCCTTAAGTATAGTCGGTTGGGGGTGAAGTGTTTTGCAACTTTAACTTTTTTTTTTTTGGATTGTTCGTTAACTTTCTTGCTGTTCCGTCTCACACGCTTGTTCGAGTGTTGCCTTGTTGCTTTTTATTATCAGTGTGTCTATCTTGGCTCGTCTCGGCTTGTGTGCGCTTCAGTTTACATTTGTTTTCGGTTTTTTTTTCTTTTTTGTTGATGTCTTGTTTATTCTCAGTTTTAATTGTATGTAATTGTGTTTGCATATTTTTACTGTATATTCACACCTTTGTGTACAATTGTGTTTTACTTGATTCTACAACAACAAATACAACACACGCACACACAAGTTGACTTGAAGATATTCTTTTTTTTTTTTTTATTATTAAGTTTAAGTCTTCTTATGAGTTTCCTTTCATAACAAAGAAACTTTTTAAACAAATAATTTGCATAAATTACATACATTATGAGTGAGTGTGTATGTGTTTCATTTCAGAAGAGCGCCACCAAAATATGTCACTTTAAAATGAAGCGCATAATAAGTGGGCTAAGAAGTCATCAGTAAAAGGTTTCGTCTTCGAAAGATTGTTCAGCGGGAATTTAAACTCACCTGTCGCCTTGGACTTATAATCAATGAAAGTTAAGAATATTGATTCGTTAGGCGTATTGTATTCAATTTTCTTTTCATTCTTGTTCAGTGTCTACCGGCTTCAAATCATACCGAACTTAACTTTTCAGCAATCAGCACTACTCCTTAACTAAGTTGACTAATTGACTAAAACAGTGCATCCAAGATTTGTGCCAAACAACATTATTTACTTGTTTTATTCAAGAGAAATTAAAAAGCGCTGGGAGAGGAATTCTTTTTTTTTTTTTGTTTTGGTAGAAATATTTTTGGTGCAGAAGTATTCCATAACATAGGAATCACATCACTTGCCATGTTTTCTATTTTACACATTATCTTCAAACTTTTCAAGTATTTTTTTCATGTACATACATATTTAACATATTTACCGTAATGCAATTTTTATATCTTTCCGATAAGATTTAAAGTATACTGAAATTGTTATTCCGTTGGCAACACCCAGAGGTTCATAAGAATCTGATGCTTTCTCTAAAATGTATTTACATTGAGTTACGAAGCTAAAAATTGAAACGGTACACCTTTATATAATAAGTGGATCAATGGACATGTTGAAAATGAGCCGGTATAGAATAACAAACACGTTTTCAAAAATTTACAAAAATGTATCTGATTTGTAACGAAATAAATAATACATATGCTAAAAAAAAAGGCGTAAAAATGGACCTGCCCCTCTCCTAAATGACACAAATATCTCTCAATCAGTCCTAAATGAAGGTGGTTGAATTGGATTGGGGGAGAAGATGAGGAGCATTGGCGTTGTTTTCCTCACAATTTACAAAATAATCTTTTTGAAGATAAAAGTGGTCTTTTAGGGTCATTTTTTTTAGATAGTGTAACATCGGATAATTGCCCCGCCCACAATTTATAAATTGGATTATAAAGGTTTTTTCGTACAAAAAACTTGGATTTTTTGTTGTTGTTGTTATTATTATTATTATTTATACTTAATGTACAGAGTGCATTAAGTTTCATCAAAAAGTTAAAAGTAAATTGTTAACCATTCAAATAAATTCAAGCATGTCCGTCTGTCTGTCCATTTATTTATACATATATTTATATATAATATTTCACTTTGAATCACAGCTTCAGTTTTATTTCAATAAAAATTTCTTATAAAAAAGAACTTGATATATAAATTTTACTAGGAATAGTACAAACTGTGTCGCCTATTACCGATTATAACTGCCTCACTTGTTTATTGAAAAATAAAGTGTTTGCCACCGTAAGGAATCTTTGACATGCTTACATGTAAATATTTTATATTTACTATATATGTATACGAATAACATGTATACGAATAACATGTAAATGTATGCAAGTTGTTTACAGTTAGCTTGCAGAAATGTTGTCACCATTCCGTTACAAACAATAAAATCGTACAGCGATAATATCAGTTTACATGTACGTTTGTTCGTGTGCATGTATGCTAAACAAAGTTGTGCATACAACACGTATGAAACGACGAAAAACACGTTTACGCACATATTACATATATGTATGTGTATGTTTACATTTTTTACAACTTGTGTGAAAGCGTAAAAGTTAAACTTTTGCAATCATTCACTAGCGCGCAGAGATTTTCTCAATTACTGTGTTATGTAGTGAATTAAATGATTTCGGTAATTGCTGTTGTTAGTTGTCTTTAATTTTAAGCAAATATTTTTTTCTAAAAAAAATGACTTGTACATCATCTCACAAGATTAGTAAAAGTACTCACTGTTCTCTATTGTAACGTAGAAGTAACAAAAGTTCTGTCCCTAAGTACCAAAGATTTTGATGTGAGGCATTGGCTACAGTTGTTAGTTAATACTTAATGATTTATTATTAGTAACCTTATATATAGTATGTATATACGAGCTGGTAAACATTCAATTTTAATTATGACAGACATTCTCATAAAAATTGTTCATTAAAAATATTCCTAGAATTCTTATTTACTCAGATCATATAAATAAATGACTTAGGAACAAAATTAATTAAAAATCATTATATAACTTGTCATGTTCGGTTGACAACAAATGGAATATAATTAGACAGAATTGGTGGAAGTAAAAACAAAAGCTGTTAAGGACATAGAGAAACAATTGCAAACGAATGTCATGCTGATAGTTGGAAAGTATTTATTTTTCTTGAGAGAAGAATAGAAACAAAAAGCTTTGGCTAACTTGTGTATTGCAAAACATTTCTACATTACTTTTAGGCGCCTACATATAGCTCTACGTGTTATGAGAAAGTTAATCTATCGTTAATTCTAACTGTTCTTGATGTTAAAATATTTAAGTAAATAAAACAAAAATGTTTTATTATTAAAAAATATTAAGAATTGTAAATTTTTCTTTTTTTTTTTTTTAAATGGGGAAGGTTGTTCTAGAAATGGTCCAATTGTACTCAAAGTTCTTTAGTACGGTCATCTATTATGTGAAATGAAAATTTTTGATGTTCTGTTTAAAAAATTGCGAATTTTATTTCATAAGAAGTTTAGAAAATTTTGATTTATAAAGTTCTATTTTTGCTTAAAACGAAAATATACGGTATGTGGATGACGGAGTTTGACAACGATGCCACTTGGTAGAGCTTATAGTTATAGTTAATGTTAATGATGAAATAAAGCATCGTAACACAGCGAATAAATGTTTAAATAAGTTGACCAACAATGATATTTATAAAGTCATGCTTGAAATATGTACAAAGACAAGCATTTATAACAGTTTCCATAAAATTATTGCTATTTTTTCTTTGGTATTCCCAAAGCTTTGAATTAAATGTATTATCATTGCATTAAAATGTTTGCAACAGAATGTAAGAATTCTTGTCCGTCTTTCAGTCCACCTGTTTAATAATTTAGTTTATATATATGGTATAGGTTCTCATGATAAACAAAACTGAAATGTTGTTTTTAATATTAATTTTTAAAAGGAAACAAGTTGAAAATTTCATTTTTTTTTGCTATATTGATGATGCCCATCATACTATGTTATAGCAAGTGTACTAAAAGTAACTTTTTCATGATATTATTATTATTATTATTGTTGTGGTTTATAAGTATTCAAAATGTGTATTAAAACCACGCCCACAGTCTAAAAACATCATACATTTTCTTGTAATAGATGGTAATGGGTGTTCTAAATTTCGTTTTTATTTATGTTTATCATTTGTTCTTTACTTTCCAACTTTGTTTTCACTCCAACATAACTCTGCGTTTTTTCTATGCCCTCCACATAAGATGGGGGTATGTCGAGATTGTCATTACATTTGCAATACCAAGAACAAAGTATAAGTATATATATTCTTGATCAGCATCAAAAACTGAGTCAATCTAGACATGTCCATCAGTTTTGATATTGGGCTAAAATGTTGTACATATATTAGTCCTCATGCAGATCGCTATAGATATGAAGGGTGTTGAAGATTTGGTCTAAGCCAAATTTAGTTTTCTGACTTGTTTTTACTTGCACATAACTATGTGGTGGATGGAAGGGATGAGTATGAGATTATGCCAGAAAAAGACAATATAATGTTGATGCAATAATTGTGAATTTTATGACTTGTCCAACACCATCGTCAACAACAACAACAACAACAACAACAACAAAAACAACAACAACAAAAACAATAAAGTACCAACAATGACTACTTATACACAACACACACACACACATAACGTTATTTGCTATTTTATCATAGTGACAGTCATAGTCACAGTTATTGTTTGTTGGTGTAATAACATGTGTACGTATGCATGTAGATGTAAATTTCAGTATATTCTTCATAACTGTATAAAAGTCATGTTGCGTATTGTTTTTTTTTTCTGTCCATTTCTGTTATTGTTTTTGCTACTGTTGGCCGTTTGCGGTTGTACACAAATTGTCTGTTGTAGTTGTATTGTGTGACATTTTATGTCCGTTTCATTTTATTTATGTATATATATATTTATTCGGAGAAAAACCGTATACGAGTACATGCATTCTGTGTGTTGTCAAGTATTTATGAGTAAAAACATTACACTAGAACAGCACACATGCACACAATGTCAAAGGGTAACATTTGTACAGTTTAGCTACAGGCAAGGAAGGAAGAAGTGTATGTGAAAAACGATTTTTATAATCATTTCATATACATTGTTAAGGGATATCTTCTTTAAAATGTCATTTCTATGGATACTCATGCATGTTGATGCATGAGAAGAATATTTACACTTCACCATATATTCCGTTTGTGTTAATTTATGTACAGAATTTATGCAAATGTTTTGCTTCTTAATTGATGTAATTTATAATTAATTTTACGGTCAGATTGTAATGCGACGACTTTGGTTAATAAACTAGACAATTACAAGTTATTTATTATTACAATAATTATGAACTAACCAAGCTGGCATTTATATTTATGCCGGGTCTTATTACATGTTTTTCCTGCTAGTTGGTGGCTGATTGTTGCTGGTTGTGTGAATTGCACGAATTTATTACTTTGCTTACTTTCGATTTGAAGTGTTGCAATGGTGGCTAAACGAATGATAAAATATTTTGAAAAGTCTTTGAAGAATTCAATTATTATAACCTCCTTAACTAGGATGGTACACTAAAGTGGTCATGCCTTAAAAAAGCAGGCTGCAGGAAGTTAGTTTTTATACTCTACACTACTTATGATATTTTCAATTATAACGATCGATTCAGGATATCGATTTAACAATGTCCGTCTGTTTGTTTATGAAAAATTTGTGCTCAAGTATTTTTTGAGATATTTCAATAAAAATTTGGTACAAGAAATCGAATATTAGCCAATCTAACGATTAAAACTTAGTGTTAATAGGTTATCTAGAATTTTTCATTTATAAGTAAAATCTGTTAATATCCATGCCCACAATTTACAATGTTGTCTCAAGATTTTTAGACTTTTATACCCCACAACAGTTATACAATACTACACGATGCAGGATTGCCTTTTTGGACACTTTGAATCATTTGTGTTTAGTCATTATATGATAATAATTTTCAAAAACATTAATTGTCCACAAGTATATGTAATCGTTCCTACCTGCCCATGACAGTATAGTAACTTCCTCTCGTCAAATGACTTTTTTTCATAAATGCGAGAGACAGGTAATTTAGATGGAAAAGCCCGGACAATACATAACCCACAGTTAAATTCTGCGGTAAAACTTCTTTCTACTCACATTTGTTGTTGCGGTCAGAAGTTGTAATAAAAAAAAAAAAGGGAAGTATTTTTTTCTCACACCCCCCACACCACGCACCCAAAACTTACAATTGCTTGTTCGGGTATAGAAAAAGCGGCAAAATGTAATGTGTTTAAAATGAGTATGTACGTGTACAAACATTCAGTGTAAGCTGTAATTCCCTTCCAGCTGTTAGTCGGATGCTATTCCGTAGAGAATTTTGCTTTTGGCGCATTACTGTTATTATTTTTGCATCCGGTACAGGATGACCAAAAATTTTTGCTCTTTAGCTTTTTAACTGATTAACATTTAAACTCATTAAGATAAAACGATTTCCTATGATTTTCAAAACTCTCTCTTCATGTTCACATTTACTTACCAGAATCTATGTTTTGTGGTTATGTTGTTTTGGGTTGTTGTTGTGGTTTTTAAAAAGTTTTCTTTTTTGCACACCATACACTTGAAGTAATTGCATGGTTCCAGCATATGATTATTGTGTCACCTAAAACTTAGCATGGTTTGGTTCGCAGACTTTGCAGGTTTAAAAGGCTTAAAAACAGTTTTGGATGTAGACCTTTACAGTTTTTATTAATTTGTTTATTACGCCATTTAATGATGTGCTAAAAATGGGCATGGTTGTTCTACAATTGACAAAAATCTATATTCAGCAGAAAACTCGACTTGCATGATGATACGCAATATGTGCACTATTGGAGAGGAATCATATTCTTCTGTCGATTCCTGCTTATATTGTTGTCTCTAAGCTATTAGTGGCAAGTCTTTCAGAAATTCTTTCATTAAGTTTTCTTACTAAATAATCATTTTGAGTGTACAACTTGTTAAAAACATACAAACTTCCGTTTTCTCTTAACATTTAAAAAAGTTTTTAATACTTTTGTAAACACAATTAAGTAACATTTCATGGGTTTTCCTTTGCGTTTCTTTCTTATTTTTGTTTTTTTTTTTGGAATTGTTGCCCATAATAAAATAATTATTTTCTTAAGCCGCTCAGGGCAACAAATCGCTTTAATTGTCATTTTCCTTCTAGGTTTTTTAGCATTGTACAGTACTTCCCTTTTCTTGTCAACATTTTAGTTTGCAAGATTTTAAAATTTTCCTGTAATTTGTTGTGGTTTTTGCCAGCAATACTCTGCTTAATCCCACATAATTAAAGGTCTTTAGTTTCTATATCTAGTTGAATAATGCTCTTTAGTTTTTTGTGTGAAAATCAATCGATCAACTGTCCATTACAGACGTTTGTATTAATAAAGAGTTTTCACAAAAGTGGTTTTCTAGGTTTGCGGTTGCGGTCAAATTATTATCAACATCATTACAACAGCTTAAGCGGGAGAAGAATTATGGGCAGCCTTGTATTCAGAATGTAGTAATAAAAAAGAGTACAATTTTTATTGTACCACAGCAAAGTTAATCCAAAGGGCGGTTTTAAGAAGTTGTGGTAAAAATTATACAAAACAATAACTCTTCTTGAAAAGTTCATTTCTGGCTAAATAGTTATAAATATAACACTTTGAAAATGTAAGCATAAGTGTGTGATATATATATATTTCAATTTTCTACTTTTCCCATGTTAGCCTCTCTGGTGATTTGTGTTGGGTACGTTCTCTTCTTTCTTTCTCCATACTTTAGCAGTAATAGTTGGTTTCAATTTTTGTTAGTGTTATTTATGTTTGATTCCTATACCTCTGAACCATATTCTTTTCTTTTTTTTCTACTTCATTCTTTAAAGGTGATTTTGTCGTTTTGCTTGCCACTCAAATATTTCCGTGCCATCAGTTCTTTTACAGCTTTCGAACAATTTGATTTGATGATGATGCCATCATAAAAATGACATAATTCCAACAAGACATACAATATATGTAAAATACACGTAAACTACTGTAGAATGTTTGGGCATATGTAAGGGGAAGCAGAGGGTGACGTTGAACATCAACGACACTTGGAAATTTTTGTTCCATGTTAAACATACCTTTTTCTTTTAGTATGACTTTGTTATTTTTGTTGGTGTTTTCCATATCGCTGCATTTTCGTGATGAGGGCATACTAAGTTCGTTATTACGTTTGAAATATCCAGAAAAAGGCGTTAGAGACCCTACAGATTAGCAATAAAAACTGAATCTATCTAGATATGGATGTCCGTGTGTCCGTCCTTGTTGTCATTCTCATAGCCATAAATTTTGAGATATACACTTGTTGTTCGAAATCGGCAAAATCATTCAAAAGCCACGCCACATATCGATAGGCCATAAATGGGTGTAGTCAGATGACAGTCACACCAAAATTCACGAAAATTCAAACTCAGCGTAAAACTTGATTTGCAAGCTGATAATATAATGACTTGCAACTCTGTGTACACTCTTAGAGGGCGCAATAATATACCTGTCACGCCCATCGTTTGTTATATATCTCATTTTCATTTCTCCAGCCTTTCTGCGTAGACTTGTTAACACACTTCAATTGATGCAATTGTTATGCCGCTAAACATCATTAATATGCCATAAATTGTTTTATAATGTAAAGTGTTTTATAGTTGGCTTCACTCAAATATATATGATGTGATTTTGTTTCAACTTGTTTTAGTACTTGTATGGCACGTTTTTTTTTTATGGATAAGTATGTGTATGTACATATAATAGGTGAACAAGATGTTGCTAATAGTGAGATTTCATAACACTAATGTTGAAAAATCACACTATTATTTATTTTCAGTTTTGTTATACCCTACACATAAGATGAAGGTATACTAAGTTTTTCATGCGGTTGCAACATTCAGAAGATGCGTCCGTATATATGTCTCTTGTTGATATTCATGACATTGTGCCATGTTTTCGTCGATTGAAATCTAACTCCGACAGTTAAATTTGTTTCCCATTTTTTATAATCAATCTAATAATCGGTATGAATCGGTTTACAGCCATGCCCATAATTAAAAACCTGTTTATATATAACAAAAATCAAGCTATACTGTAAAGATTTTGTATAAACTTTTATAATTATTCTACCAGTAGATGTGGCAAAAATGGGCGTTATCGGATAATAGATACGCCTACAATTTACAAAAAAAACACGTATTTACAAAAATCTAACTTTGAAGTTGATATGCATGATATACATTATAAACTTACATAATCAGATACTTACCGTGCCCACATTTTTGTAAAGATTTTCAGGGTATTTAATATTTGCCTTAAGCTTTATGTAATTTTATACACCTTTTTCTTATCACTACTTGTTATTGATGCTCGCTGCTCTTGTTACATTTAAATTAAAGTGAACAATTTCACCAACATGTAAAAAGTTAAAGGAAAACTTTTCGTAAAGCAAGATATCACAAGAAACCATTTTCCCCCATTTACGTTACTACGGCATATAAATCATATATTAACGATACTTATAATTTTACTTAATACAACATGAACGTAAGCCTTTAGCATTTACATACGTATGTGCATAATACGTTATTAAATTTGGCCCGTTATATATTAAAGTGCAGTAAGTATACTGCACGGAATTCATATTTGCATATGAATTATAAACAATTAATAAATGCCGTCTTACATATACTGCCTGTAGTGTTGCCGATTTTTGCGTTTAATAAGCCTGATTAAAATTGCTGACATGAATGAATGATAAGCGGATTTACAAAAGATTAAAATATTCTTTATGAAAAGATGCCGTTGTACGTGTGTTACATATGTTGCACATGCGTATTATACATACGTCTTATCTTCTTAAATGTCAATTATTTTGTGACTTTAATGTTATGACATCCTAACTAAAGCAATTGTTTAAAATTTGTTACGCTTATGCTTCAGCTAACGTTAACTAATGAGAATTTTAAAAGATTAAAAACTTTGCGTTAAACAAATGAAACAAAAACATAAAACTTTACGTTCAAGTTAATTAACGAACCAATAATTAACTGATCATAACTTGAACAGTAACAATGGCCAAGTAGATGCGCAGATAGAATGAAAGAGAAAAGAACAAATGAAGGAACAAAAGAAGGTAAAAGAAAACTTGATTTGGCTTAAGCCGAATATTATATACTTTTCACATATATAATTATAAACTGTAGATAAGATAAGATTTTTTATTGTATCCGTTGTGGTTCACGGGCAGTTAGTTTTTGGAAAAATTTCAACATCTTGACAAGTTTTATGACATATATACATAGATTTTCGTTGACTATAAGTGTGGCTACTAACTACACTCTCATTGACAAAAAATTTCATTTCTCAATTGCATGTGGGCGTGGCTTCATATCTCAAAAACTTCTAATCAAAAGCTGTTTAAAAAAAAGGCACACACCTGCCGAACTTGGCTGAATTAAGCTGGTAGTTTTAAAAGGCATAGGAAATTTAATATATCCTTTAACTTATGTGTAGCATATGAAAAAACAAAACCATTTAATAGATAGTTGGCCGGAACATTGGGAAAAGAAAAACTTTATCAAATAGTGTAAAAATTACACGAAAAGGTTAATAAAGTCAGAACTAACGAAACCTAAAGAACAGCCCGAGTAAAGAGTATAAAAAAGAAAACAAAAGGAAAAGTTGGCTTATATTGGTATCATAAAAATGAAGAATAACAAAAGGAAGGGAGAACAAACACAAATGCAGTCTGAAGGTTCATAAACTCTCGTAATATGTAACATAAGGAAGAAGTAATAAAGAAAAATAAGGCTACTGGTAATGTGTGCGTGTGTGTGTGTGTTTATAACAAAAATGAAATCATATTTAGCCAAGTGAAGGCTGAAGTCTTGACCACTTGATACCCATGCTATGCTAATATAATGTAAAGTTTACTTTAATTTTGCAATAAAAATATATTTCATCTTCATTCTGGCTGTCTTTCTTTTCCCCCTAACAAGTTATTAAAAACTGTCAACTGTCAACTGTAAACGATGAACGGCATAGCCGACGAACAATTTTCTATTCTCAGATGAGACTTCTGTGGTAAAATCATAATTATTTTTGTATTCTGTAAAAAACAAAAACAAAAAAAAAAAAAAAAAACAAAAAAATTTAAAAACAAAAGCAAACTAGTTAAAACTAAAAAAAAATAAAAAATATAAAAATTGAAAGTTTTACAAGAAGGTGTAAGAGTAAGCAACCAGTTTGGTTTAAGGTGTTGAAGAGAAAACTTGGGGTTAATTTAATGAAAGAAACTTTGTTGAAAACTTGCCATGCCTAGCCGTAAGAATATTCAACATGAAACCATAAAATGGCTAAAAAAAGGAAAGAAAGAAGAAAAAAATAAAAAACAATAACAACAGCAGTACTAAGAACAATTACACTTAATTAGGTTAGTTAAGTTGTTAAGGGAAAAGCTGCCACACAAAAGCCACTGAAACTGAAATGAGATTGTAAAAAAAAAAAATGAAAAAAAATAAAAAATAAAAGAAGTATAAATGTTGAGTTCATGTCGACCTATTACATGGCCTACACTAGTAGGATCTGAGAACGAGAACATTTTGCCAAATAACTAAAGTTTATCACCTTAAGTTTTTTAGTAGAAAAAGGCTTTACTACAAAGTCCGTTAACAAAACGTACGAAAGGATATAATTATAGAGTTTTTGAGAGAAAACCAAGTGTTAGAGTAAAAAGAAATTATTCATTTACATATATATGTAAATTGTGGGCGTGGCATTTAAAATTTTTTCTCATAAATAATCATATTCCGCCTTCAATGAAGTTTGTTTTTTTGTACAATGTAATCCACTATCATAACTCGACAATTTTTAGCCTCTCCTTGAAAGGTTTGACTACAAAAAGGTATTATGAATAAGTCCACTGTATAGCTGTGTTTTTGTAACTGTGACAGATTGTTAATGATTATAGGCGTGGCATTTGAATTTCGTTCAATTTAAATTATAAATTTTTGCATAAAAATATTACGTTTAAAATGTGAATTTTTTGAACTGCAAGAATGCCAACAACAGACAGACGGTTAATATCCTATATCTCCCCCATATAATTATGTATAAAAAACCAAACAATGAAAGCTTTGTAAACAATTTGTATGGAGAGCATTAAGAGCAAGAGTAGGAGGACAAAACTGTTATTATCGATATAATTAGAGGATTTAAAATAATGCTTGAAAATCATGTTTAATCACTCAATTAAATATTTAATATATATGTATATATATTCAACATTTTAGTACATGCGTATACATTTCATAACAATAACAACGATAATTATTTCCTCGTAATAATTGTGCTTTTGTTTCAAGTTTTAATCCTATTGAGAGCACCTACATATATACTAAATATATTGTATGCCATACATATATATATATATACAAAATACTTTTAATCTACTTATCTGTTTATTTAATAATTTTGTTGTACTTAATTTTATGCTGATTACGGGGTGAGATGAGGGGCGTTTAATGTAGAGGAACATGTTTCCTGTGTACAGTGTAGTGCATCTTCGACATGTGCAAACAAATGCACCAATAACAACGACAGCAACAGCAACAGCAACAACCACAACAACTGGTGTAGTCGCTGGTGTCAATGTTTGCACATTGACACATTAAATGCTGTGTGTGCAACAAAAGTGCTGTTTGCATACCAAACACCCACCAACCTTGCATTTATACAAAAACCTTCGCACGCACACAACACCCACGCATATATGCAATGAAAATATGTTTATCACACATAAGGTTATGTAGAGAAAGAGCGAGAGAGTACATAGAGAGATAATGGGCAGGAAAAAATTAAGCAAAAAAAAAAAAAAAACGAAAAAAAATTTCAAATTTTTCACACTCTCTTGCAACAAGGAAAACACATTAAGTAGATCGTAAACAAAAAACTGTGTAAAATCACATAATGTTACATGTTATAATTTACAAGCAACAATAATACAAAATACCAACAAGTACAACGACAAGTAAATAATAAAAAAAGGATTTTATAGGATAACTGTCTTCTATGACAGTTGATGGTGGGGGGGGCTGCACAGGTCATAATTACTTTGTATGGTTACAAGAAGAAAAATGACAAGCATAGGAATGAAAGTGAAATTTTATTACCATGAAGCTTTTAGGGTCATATTAAGTTTGGCAAAACATTCGCAACCATCAGCGGGACACCTAAGTGATAGATTAAGTTTTATGAGTTTAATTGACAAAAAATTTTCATAATCACAAAAATTGGTTCAAAAAGTTTGAAATAAATGAATAAATATATGTACAAATGTACTTTAATCGATTATCAATATAAGGGGTGGGGTTCATAGTTTATGAAAATTTAATTTTTCATTTAATATGTATGATTTTATCGAAGAGTAAAACAGAGAGTGTATAGAAGAAGGCAGGCATCAGAGACCCAACAATGTATATATATTCCTGATCAGCATGAAAAACTGAGCCAATCTATATATGTATGCCGATCTATTATTGATAGTCTCAGGGTTAAAATTGTGAGGACTTGAAGTGAAATTTTATACAAACATTTCTAGTTTCTAGTTAAATTGGACAAAATGGGTTAAAAGCTCGACAAAAACTAATTTATTTGCCACAACATTTAAGCTTTTCAGGTGATACACATATTTATAAATATACCATTAATCGATGTGCTAAATAAAGGCATGCTTGGATGATCAGATACGTCCACACTTACCCTATAAGTTTGTAAGTAATCATGTACTTGCCACGTCCACTATTTGTATGTAGTTGCAGAGGGTATCTATGATTTGGCCTAAGCCACATTTAGCTTTCTTACCTGTTCATTTGTCACATATTCAATTAATTACAAAGATATTTTTTTTTTTTTTTTTGAATATCGTTATGCTTGAAAAAATTTATTACACGTTTATGCTTTTCTGTTAAACTGTTCATTAATTACTTGTGATTTATGCTGTCTTGGGATTTTTAAGAAATTAATTATTGACTTATAATTTAATTGATACTCTTAGTTATATAAATAATCCTATTACTCCATCTCTCTCTCTCTCTCTTTCCACTCTATATTGTTCTAGAAAGCAGAAAATACATTAAATCCGAGAGGTGGGCTAGTAGAAAACGTTTAAATCTTAAAACTTTTCAATTTTTATTGTAGCATCTGCTTATAAATCTTTTTAGCTTCTGTGTGCTGCTTCTGTCTTAAATTCTTGTTATAACCTCCATAAAAGATGGGGTGGTGTACTGAGTTTATCATTCTATTTGCAACAGTCAGAAGGAGACACCAAAGATTGTTTTCTTAATCAGCATCGGCAACTAAGTCATTGTATGTCTGTTGTTCGTAAATATTAGGATATTGAGCTGAAATTTCGTACAAATAATTATAGTTTCTGTATACAGATTGTATTTATATATAGAAATCGGTCAAAAGCCACGCCCACAATCAACAAATATTTGTTTATTTGCCACAAAAATTGAGCTATTAAGTTGAAATTTAGTAGAAATATTTAGTTATCCCTCAATCGATGTGCGAAAAGTGGGCGTCTTTAGGTAATAGACACGCCCACAATTTAAAAAGAAACACACTCAGCCTAAAACTCGTCTTGTATGATATGTAATACAAACATTATTAGAAGGCATAATCATATATCAGTCACGCTCACCGTTTGTATGTAGACTTAAAGGGTGTTTAAGATTTCGTCTAAGCCAAATTTAGTTTTCTTACTTTCTTTTACTTGTTTCGATTGTTTTCACGCGGCTAGATTATTTATAGACGTTCATTAACTTTATGAACCTAAAGTTTAGCAAATAAAACCTTGACAGTTTTTCTTTTGATTTTTTCTGCTTTGACTTCCTCTTTTTCAGGTTTATTTAGAAATAAAATTAGGCAAAAAAAAAAAAAAAATTGAAAGACCACTTATATAAAATATGTTGGAGACGCGCATTTGGGGTAAAAATTATGTGTTTAGTGTCATAGTCATGCTCTTAGCTCGTCTCCCAAGGAGCTGAATTAATATTTTCTAATTAAATTATCTTTGACGTTGGCTGCCTGTCTAGATATTTGGATTGCTGGTTGGCTCTTTCTCTTTCTCTCTCTCTCTCTCTAAATTAGTTGTGACTCTATTGAGATTAGCAGTTTTTACTCTGTAGTTTTATATATTGTTAATGGTTGTGGTAGTAGTTAGCTTTGAATATTATTACACATATTAAGTATGGCTCTAAATGACTTGTTTCCGCTTCCTTAAACTGATAGATGACTTTATGACCTGTGTATGTGTAACCGCATCACAGGAGCAACAACAAAAGCAACTCAAAGCCACCACAACCAGTTCTAGTCATATCACCGAGCAGCCACCAAAGAACAATAACACTACTAACCGTACAACCTTTCACTAAACGAACACTCCTACATACATATATAAAGATTGTTGCAGCTTCAACGTTGTTATCCTTTAGCAAATTGGTAGTAAAAGTTATTGTCTCAACGTTTAAATCTCTGCTTCTTTTCTTCTGAAATGTTTATCTTCTTAACCAAGACCTTGCCTAGGAAGACGCAAGATGTAAGTGAAAAGTTATTTATTGGCTTGAGTTGAATTTCAAATGCTCTTTGGCATAAATATGGATATGTTAGGTGAGGGTGTGGCATACAATAACGCCCTTTTTTATAAACATTACATTATTTGTTAAATTTTAAATAAAAGGTTGAATTATTCGCTAAAAAAAATTGACAGACGATAGACGTAAGAAGAATTATTTGAAGAAAAACAAACATGTGCTACAAACTTGACACAAAAACGTAAACGATGTAGGGTATAAAAATATACGCACGTTTATATTTGTATTTAAATTTTTTTTATATGCTTTTCTTGTATTCGTGGATAAGTAAAAGTGTGTACATACACACACATACATACATATATATATATACATATTTTTCTTTGCTCTGGGGCTCTCACTACACGATAGTAATTTTCTTTGTGAACGTCTGTTGGTAACTGCCGCAACCAGATGTTGAAAATTTTTCTTTTCCCTCCCACGTATATTCCATTTTCAGTAATTAAAGCCAATTATGCTGAAATAATTATTTTTCTTTATAGATTTTCATGTTGCCATATATATGAAGAAAATTTATATATAAATTTTTAACAAATTCCCTCCATCTTGAATTTAAAATAAATTAAAAAAAAACTATTTTATAACATTCTACGTCTGCAGACTTTTCTTTTGAAACCCATATTGTATACATTGTAAAGAATAGAAATTTTATATTTATGGGCGGGGCAGTATTGGATTTATAAATCATTCATGCTGGTTGCAAATAACATAATATTCTAGTTATCCAAGCCAAACATAACTTTTTTACGTAATATTATTTTTATTATTCTTTTTATTTCTATTATTGTTTTATTTATTAAAAAAAAAAAAAAAAAACTGTTTTTGAAAATTCTTTTGCCGACTAAGACAATACAATACAAAGTTGTTGTTGTTGCTAAAAGTAAAAGGTTACTAAGTAACTGATAGTTAGGCTACCTCACAGAGCCCCGAAGCCTCTTAAATGATGACAACTTCTCAAGCTAAAGTCGTTGCCAAGAGTTACAAGGTTTCTTTGCATAATTTTCTATTCTTGTACGAGTTCCACTTGTAAAGTTGCATGTCGGGTACTTTTAACACTAAGTGATGATAAACAATTTTAGTTAATCAAAATCGACCATTTATTACCCTACACTACTTAGCTCTAAAAATTATGTTACAGCTATTTAAGTTGTGTTGGATAACGGTAAACGTAAGGTATTGCCATTCAAGTCTTTTCGTGAGATAATATTATATGGGAAGGAGTTTTAAAAATGGTTTAATTGGGTTCAAAATTCTCACCAAATTTAATCAAAAAATATTAAAATTTGCGATTTTTTGCCATATAAAGACTTTCTTTATTAATAAAACCTTACATGGGGAAGGGGTTTATCTTTACATGTCCTCAAACTAAATTTCATCGAAAATGCAACCACTAGCTTGCAGACAAATTTACATAGACAGACAGACGGACATGATTAAACCAAATCAGACAATGATTCTGAATCGATGGGTATAATTTAAGGTGGGTGTGTAACATAAGGCAGGAATTACAAACATACGCACAAATTTAACATACCTTTTTCTACAACTTGTGCAGGGTATAAATAGTTGATTAAAGTTGATAATAATACAAATCTTTCTCCCTTACTAAGCAATAATATTATTTTCAACAAAAGGAAAATTGTTCCTTTTTGTAATACAAATATTATTAGAAAATCTTGTACAAGAGTGTTAGTTACGCGTAAAAAATGGCGCACATTTTATAAATTCATAATCTAAGATAACATTACTAAGTACAGCCACCTACCATTTTAATCGCATCACTTCACTCAGAGTCAACTGTGAGAGAGAAATTTTAAAAATCTCTTATAATGTTTTCATTTTCTCTATGAAATACACATTCACATATATTCATACGTATGCATACATATATGCACATTTACAGTATTTGCATATATTTTAGCGTTGTGTTGTTCTTTGATGCGTACAACCATGGTGTGGCATAACATCACGCCACACAAGTATGCATACGTATGCAATGAAGTTACGCTGTAAATGTTATAATTTGTATGCGTTGCTTCTTTCTGCTCACACTCTCACCCACATTTACACTCATTTCGTAAAATATACTCTACACAAGTAAAATAACGATCATTATTTAAACAACCTTAGAATGGCAAATGAAAAACTATACCTTGAAAGAGAATGAACAGCACACGTAACGAACGAGTGTGATGAGAAGGAAACTTGTGTAATGATGAGTGAGTGAATGTGAGGGTATAGAAAATGAAATGATATTTATGTACCAGTGCACTCCTTATAAACCTGTGAAATGCCAAGTTCTTTTTTTTTTTATACTTGTGTACATGTGCACGTGTTAGGACATCAATATGACCTTTTTAACACATTTTATACGCTCTTACTACCATCACTACCACCATCTCACATACGTGCAGTACAGATAGCATCTGTACGCGCAAATTAATATAGAGAAATAACAATAACAACAACAACAGCTCATATATATATATATATATATATATTGAGTACACGTTCAGGCTCACAGGTAAACGTTATCAAGTATTGTGCGGCTTGTGCAAAACTTGTAAACAGATGTTAAGTAGGTATCATCGTTTTCACTTTTCTTCCATTTTATGCAATTAAGGTCACGTTTCACTTTTATACGTTCCACATAAGATGGGGGGGTGGGCATATAAAGTTTATCATTTCGTTTGCAGCACACAGGAGTACGAGTATATACATATTATTAATCAGCATTTAAATCTGAGTGTATCTAAAAAATGTCCATCCGTCCATATGCCTACATTCTTAAATTCGTACAGAGATTTCTATTAAATTGAGGCTCAATTTGTACAGAGCCACGCCTATAATTGACAAAAATTTATTTAACTGTCACAAAAATTGAGCTATGAACTTGAAATTTCTTATTCGTATTTTTTACTTAATAAATTTTATTCACCGAAATGATTATAACAAAATAAATGACTATTTACAATACTTGTCTTGCCTTTTATTGCATACACAAGTGCAAGTGCACGGACATATTGATTGATAATAAATTTCCAATTGTGGTCAATTTAGGACCAATAACTCTTTTTTAATCAATTACATATAAAATTTTTATTGAAATGACTGCACATGAGAAGAAGTTTAATTTTGTTTGGCAGCACAGTTTATGGTGGATAATGGGCAATATCAACAACTGTACACGCGGTTACTTAATAGTCTGAAATAAAATTTAACACTTTAGTAATAAACAAAATAGTAAACATTTTGATGGTGACGCAAAAAATTGTTGTTGTTATTGTATAAATGAAGGTTTCATTTATAGTAAGAATATTTTAAATATTTAAAGAAAAAAATTAAAAACAAACAAACAGAGTTTAAGCCAAGTTTCATAGAAAAATATTGTGAATTGTGGATTTTAGTCATATAAAAATAATATTGATGTGCAAAGTGCTGCTTCTCGCTGCAGGCCTGGATTCATATGATCACAACTGCCGTCTTAGTAGTCCGATCAAGCTCAAACATGCAACAATGAATTCGTCTATTCAAAAGCTATGGGTAACGAAACCTTTGCAATATCTTCAAAATGAAATTTTTGTAAATTTTACAATGGCTGCAAGCCATCTGTCTATTGTTGGCATTCTCATGGGCTTACATTTTGAGATCTTGTGACTAAATTTTATAAGTTTTTGCATATAGATTGCTTTTTAAAATTACAAAATCATTCAAGAGCCACGCCCACAATCAATAAAAAGTTGAATTATTACGTTTAATTTTTAATGTATTATCAGCTACTAGGGTCTGCTGCTACCTTTAAATTAAAAGAATCAGATTTTTTGGAGTCTCACCGTTTTTGCGATAAACTCAGTTGTTATGTTTTATATGAATAAGAATATATCGGCTGTAAATTTTAATCTGTAACAATACCATTTACTTATATACTTCATATTATTCACACGTATATTGTATATGTAGATATGTGTGTGTCATTAAAATGATATTAAATGTAATGTAAATTTTTTTCATTTCATCTCTGCTGACAGTAATCGCAACAATTTGTAGTATTAGCACACAGCAAATTGGCTATTAGTGAACTGTATTAAAAAATATTGCTCACTTACTTTTTCTCTCTCCACTTAATATGCCAATCACGCTCTGATAATAATTTAAATTTCTTTTTTACAGTTCTTTTTCTTCTCTTTCAATATAATATCGATTGGTCGTAATATTAACTACAGTTACGGTTACGCAAGAGAAGATGAGAAACTATGAAGAAAATAATTTTAAATAAGTGTTTTAAAAACTCTGTCAAATGAATTTATTTTATTATTTAATTCATTAGTTATGATAATAAAATAATAAATATTTACTACAATAAGAAAAGCTTATACACTAAGTTTAAAACGAAACTACAAACCATGTAAAGCAGAAATAATAAAGTTTTTTTTTTTTGAATAATAATTTTTTTAATAAGTATAACAATAATAATAACTTTCATAATTAACTTTTTCTTTGACTTGATCACAACAAAAATAAATTTTATTTTTAAACAATACAACGAAACAATTTCCCAAGTGTTAAATGAACTATATATTACCATGATGACATAATCATTTCACAATATATAATGTTTCTGTGCTTTTTTTTATAGTCTATTGAAATTTATGTTCTTACCCTTACATACCAGGATGATACCTACATGCAATACGTACTCTTGGTTGTTAGAGATGTTCATACCATGAACAGGGAGTCAGCTAGCCAGCTAGCCAGCCAGCCATAAATATATCGATTCGGGTTATTATAAATCATTTGCCACAATGACTACCGGACAAAATATTGCCCATAATATGTATTACAAAAGGAACAAAAGTGTTAACATTCATAAATCTAAATTTTGATAAAGTGTTAGAGTATAAGAATAGATAACTGGAGTATGCACAAAATGAACCTGTTAAAAGTTTTTGTTAAACATTTCAACAACAAGTTGTAAACTTATGTTTAAGTTTTTGAAGATTTGAGATCAAGCATAATTCTTAGCCATCAATAGATTTAAGTTTAATAATTCATAAATTTTTGATAACAAGTTCTGGGGTGTGTTCGAAGCGAAAATATCTGCTATCGACCTAGCTGAATAGATGATAATTGAAAAAGAAATGCAAACATACAAAATTGTCACCATGAAATAGTTGATGAGTTCACTCAAAGAGTTACGGGAACAGTAGAAAACGTAAAACATAATAATTCCATTTTAAGAACTTATAGGTCGGCTATGGATGATTTTCACTAACCAGGTTTGAGGCCTAACCTAAAACTTGCAGCTTGCAAGTCGACTTTTATGTTGAGTATGGTTTTTTTGTAAATTGTGGGTATATCTGTAATCCCACCACGCCTATTTCTGGCATATTGATGAAAGGGGTAATTGTAAATATGTGTACGGAAATTCAACTTAATAGCTACATTTTTGTGGCAGATAAGTCGATAGCCGTATGTCAATGATGGACGTGGCTATCGATCGATTTTGTCCATTTTAAATAGAGATCTCCGTTTAGAAAGAAAATGCCACCAATAGACGGACGCACGGACACGCATGTCTAGATAGACTCAGTTTTTGGGATTGATTATATTCTTCATTTTTGGTTAATGATAACCCATTTGGGGTGTTGCAAACGTTGTCCTTCTTTACCCATTTTTGAAAAATCTATGCAAAAGATGATTAATAATAAATACAGAAATCAATTTTTGTAGCTTATACGTTGTGTTTTATTTATTGTAGAACTATTCCGTATGTTGTTGGCAACTAAATTTTGATCGGTAGTGTTTTAAATATTTCTTCAAAGAAATGCAAATATGTTGCATGTTTAAGTATACTACCGTTATTGTGCTTTGTTTATCCACTTCATATTAACATATTCTTATTTGTTGTTTTTCTATTTTCCACAAATAATATTGTTTTCATGTTAACTCGAGTGGATTATTGCTGCAATGCTGTAAAATATAATTGTAAACATATTTGAGAGACAATCTTTGTAAGTCTAGTTAAATAATGCTGAGTTTATAGTTGTTGTTTTTGTTTGTTACATACTTATATTATTGTTTAGTTTGCACCTTTGATAATAATTACAGTATAAAACTGAATAAAATGCTTATTATTGGTATGCATTTAATATGGCAGAGAGCCGGTGTGAGCGATACCAACTATTAAGATAATTAAGGATTGAATGTTTACTTCCTTTCGAGTTAATACAAACAAGTTTACAAGCTCAATACTATTTTTAATTATTTTTTTAAATTTTATTATTGTTGTTTTAATTTATTTTGTGCTTTTTCTTATAACCATTATCATAAAAATATGGGGCTATATATCTCTTTGTTACAATGTTTGCAATATTCAAAACGAGAAGTCGGAGATACCACAAAGTCTACAAATTCTGAATCAGCATGACGGTAATGACAGCACAGTAAGGCATAATCGACGAAGGGTAATAGTGTGCGAATCTCAAACTGATAGAGTCCGACGAATATTAAAAATAATTGTGGCCAGACAACATATAACCAGCGCGGCAAAACTGACAGCAGAATTCAACACTCACTTGAGTATGAGTGTTTCGACAAAAGCAGTGCGGCTAGAATTCTAAAATGGTGGCTTAACATCTTATTAATAAATAAAAATATATGTCAGGTGTTCATATTATTTTGTCTATCCCATGTTTGTCTGCCCGTCTGTCTATCCAGTGTGTGCGTAATGTGGGAAATCATTCTACTAGTCGCAACAATTGAGTTAAGAGAAATCTATTGATAGTTTTTTAATGTTTAAACAAAACTGAAATATATAAATTTTTTGAATAATTTTTTCATATTATATTAAAAGTACAAAAGATATTTTAATATATGTATATACTGTTCGTTTATCGATGGTGGGTATTCAAAATTTGGCCTCAGCCACATTCTCATTTGTTTACATAGCAGTGAGCGAAAACATAAATTTTAATAAAATTCAATTAAACAGTCACCACCCATACAGTGGAGGGCTCGCTTAAAACACTTACTTGAGCCAGTGTTGGTGTTAGCTATATTAAGCTTCCATATAATTGCTGTTTGGCGACATTTAAATAGTTGGAAAAATTGCGACAAAAACATTAAATTAAATGCTTGTAATTAATTATACAATGCACACACACACACATATACACATTCACTCAAACTTTCAAATGTTTGTTTGGATGATACGAAATGGTTCACAATAAAAAAATCCAACAAATGAAAAACATCTACACCCGCGTGAATGACCAAAATACACACACACACATATACGCATATGAGAGCACATACACGACATCTCTTAATGTTTACAGTAATCACCTACTATGCTACACTAATACACTTTTGCATTTATACACATGTACAGAAAGTAAATAAACAAAAAAATGTGATCAACTGGCGACAATGTGTTGTAGGAAAAAATTTATTACTTTCATATAAATGGTCGAGTAAAGTATATTGTAGTTTACGCATATATGCATACACACATATATACAAAAAGTAATTTGAAACTGAACGAATGAATGAGAGGCTGCAAAACATTCACAGATGAAGAGGAAGAAGCAAAAAAAAAAGGGGAAAACAAGTGAGTAAACTAAATTTGACTTAAGCCAAATCTGCAACAGCCTTCACATTCACAACGGTGGGTGTGGCATATATACATATATTACGCTTTTTTATTGTGAGTGTATCACGTATCAGCTTGCAAGTCCAGTTTTGCATGGAGTACAATTTTTTTAACCACGCCCACATGCCACATCTATAAATGGGATAATTATAAATATGTTTAGAAAATTTCAACTTAATAGCTTAATTTTTGTGGCAGATATATAGATTTTTGTTGATTGTGGGCGTGGCGATTGACTGATTTTTTCCATTTTAAATAACGATCTGCGTGCAAAAACTAGAAAATTGTAAAAATTTCAGCTAAATTATTCAAAATTCAAGTCCACGAGAATGGCAACAACAAACATGAACACACGGACATACATGTCTAAATGGGTTCAGTTTTAGATGCTGATTAGGAATATACATATGTACTATGTAGGGACTTTTATGCCTTCTTCTGGGTGTTGCAAACGAAATGACAAACTTAGTATACTTTATATATTATATGTAGGGTATAAAAAAAGCATAAAATCGTTATACGCTAAATTTTACGTACAAAATTTTTAATAATTGTTGTTGGTTAAATGTTGTCCTCTAGGGCAACAAATTGTAATTGTCTACTATTTAAACTTCACACAACACAAACATATGTATCAACTCGAACTCGTATGAATATATGTAAACATGTCTGCCATGCAATAGAGCAAAATTTATATGTATAGACTTTTATATGTGTAAACAAGGGAATATTTTAGATTATATTTCACCATATACAATATATGTTACATACATACATATATAAAAATTGCACAATAACTGAACAAAAAAAAAAAAAAATTGTGTGAAAATTGTTTTAAATTTTTATTCCCCACTGACTTACATTCAGAGTGTATATAAAAGTATGTATGTATGTTTTCTTTTTTTGTTTATTGGGATACAAATCACACACCCACATACTCACACACATACATTTATAAACAAATTTATTAAAATCCATATAGGTATACAAACAACTGATATTGTGTGCGTTGGTTTGCCTTGAAATTTATTTTTAAACACAATAATGTTTATAATCACAATCAAATGAATACGTGCTCCACTTTATTATGCACACTTTGCGGTTTGCTATTGAACAAGATAAATGCCAGCAATTAGAAAAATATTGTAAAAAACAACAACAACAACAAAAAAACAAAAAAAAACTTATAAATTGGAAAAAAAGTTGACGTGGAAATAATAAAAACATAGTTAAGTCGTTGCAACGCGACTTTTTAATACCCTACAAAGCCGAATTCTTAAACGATACATTAATTTGAAATACCAGAAAAAAAAGTAAAGCATGGATAGAGTGTAGAACACACTAAAGGTTGCTCTATTTTCACTTTCAAATAAAAAATTGAAAATGAAAAATTTCAAATGAAAATTCAAAATGAACATTTTTCTAATCTCTAAGATTTTCAGTGTTTCTTAGCTGCTGTCTTGGAACTATATTTGTTACACAATTTACAAATATTTTATACAGTTTCTTCTTAAGCGTTTGGGGAATTAAAGGGGCGTTTCTATGGTTAAACATATACCCAGAAACTTAAATCACGAGCAACTCAAACTAAAAAGATTTTATTTGAAAAATTATTTCCATTTGATGTGATTTAAAATTTATAAATAATAAATTATAAATATTGTGTACGTTTTGGTTTGGTTCTTTCCAGTTGCCATAATTGATTATCCGGAAGTGTAGAAAATGTAATCATTTTAACTCATTCTTCCGCAATAAATTTAAAACCATTGTGAACTGTTATTAGTAGCCAAGAAGAACAAGTAAAGGGTTTTTATACCCTACACTACATGTGGCAAACAGCACATAAAGTTTGTGCGAATGATTTTAGGGGGAATATTGCTCCTTTATGTGGGAAACTAATTTGTGAAAATCAGCATGATTGATTAACGTGGGTGCCTACAGTGGCTTTTTAAAAACATAGCTGAATTTTGGAACAGAGAAATAATGCTCAAGTTCATAGATTTGGCAGACCCTTTATATAGAACTTTTTTACTCGTTTATCTAAAAATCGTTTTCTGTATAGAGAATGGAGGATTTTATAAGATGATTTTACTTGAAAGTAAAATTCTGTGCTGAATAAAAAGTTTCGAAATATCCCGCAAAACTGTCATTTGAAACCATTCATTTTTATCATGACGATGGTTAAAATTATTACAATATGTACAAATTTATAATAGAATGTAGCAAAATAAGATTTCCAAAGGGGCGTGGCTGTTAACTATTGTCTCCCTTTAAACTTTTATTTACAATATATTAAACACAAATATTTCTCTCTCTTCAGAATATATGCGTCGCTTGTCATTTACTGTTTACTGTACATTATGCCATCATTAGATGAAACATTATATAACAATGAATGACAAATTATTCCAAAATCGTCATCTCATAATACAACCAGCAATAGATAGATTCATAATATCATCCGTCAGATTTGGATTTGTTTCCACTTTTTTTTTCATTTCTCACGTATGCATACGAGAATAGTACGTTTTTCATATAATGTAAAAGTGAAGAGATACTCTCTATCCTAATTCGCTTTATATAATACAATGTGTTTATGTGTATGTGTGGTTTTTGTTGAAATGTCAACCGACATTAAATAAAATCATTTTTCTTCATCATCTACTTGGGAAAAAAAAAAAAGACAATATGAGTAAAATAAGTTCATAAAGAAAGAGAAAAACAGTGACCGTATTGTTGTTGTTGTTTTTGTTGTTATTGTATTATATATGAATGTAAGCCAAATAAATGCTGTTTTCAATTGTTACCCAACATTCGAAATGAATCGTTTTGATTTTTATGTTATGCCTTAAATAAAGGTATATATATATATATATATGTATGTGTGTGTTTATTTGTATAAAGATAGGAATGAATTGGCATTGTTACGCATGTGTGTTTATTCAACAGTGAAAATGACATCAACTAATATATCAGGTGATAAAGTTATGTGGCATCCATTTATTCAATTCCATTTCACTACACTTTTGCTATTTTTGTACCCATATATATATTGTTGTACTATTTAATAATTAAACTATCTACTAATAATATTCAAAATTATTAAATTTTAAACTTTTATTATATGAAAGTGTTTTCTTAGTTTTCATAGTGATTAATATAACACTCATACGCCCCGATGCATTTAATTCTATTAACAATTGCTTGATAATGGAATTCTTTTGAATTGATTCTATTTAACTAATGAAAGGAAATGTTTTGAAATGTTAAATGATTTTTAATTATTTATGTTTATGTCATAAATATTTAATCAATTATTGAGTTCAGTTGAATTATGTTGATTAATAAATAAATAATGATTTTGTTATATTTTATGTATTAAATTTTATATCAAGCAAGATATTGTCTTGACTTTGACTTTTTTATGGACAAAAAATTTAGTTTTTCAAATAAATTAAAATGATTGTCTCTGTTATATAATGCTGCTTATTTTTACCTCTATCACTTGATGAAGTAAGTAAATAATAAAGGAGACTTCTAAATTTATGGTTTTTTCAATTATGGGCATGGCTGTTTTTAAATAAAAACATAAACTGCATTAATTGTACATGTGTTAATTTGTTATTTCAAAGCCTTTCACATACATACTTTACTTAACACGGCCAAGTTTAATTTAGCGCCAATTTTTTGGACCCATTGTAACGATTGCATAAATTTTTATAATATTTGTATTTATATACGAATATTATGTCACGCTAGGGAGTTAAATAATTCATGGCGCAAACCTCACAATAAATTTATATTAACAAAGTATACACTATATATATACAGGGTTAGGGAAAAAAGTGAGAAAAATTTTTTCAAAAAAAACTTTACGTAGAAAAGTTATCTGGTTAGGAGAAGAAAGATTAAAATCAAGGTCATGGTCAAGAGATATTTTTATCCCAACAACTTTTGTATTTAAAGTCGACATGAATATCATCTACTTTCATCACACTGTATGTAAACGTATACATGCCATCATATGATAGTATGTTGGCCTACAAATGAAATATTAAAATGTAAAGATTTATGATATCGTATGCCAAGTCATTGATAAAAGCATTTATGCTAATCTGTAAACCAGTAAATGTACACACATGCATACTTGACAATGGCAGCACAAAAGCAAAAGAGTGAAAACTGGTAGAGAAAGAAGAAAACGAACGAAAAATATGGCATAACATTATATATGTTTTATATAAACATGTATGTAAATTTAATATTTGCGCTTCATAGCACGTGAGAGTACTTCATGACACGCATGTTGGTTCTTGTAACATATTTATAAGCATATTTTCCCAAAAAAAATATGAAATACTAATGCCGACCACAAAATATTTTTAACAAAATGGAGAAAAGTTACATTAAAAATTATTTAAAATATTAATGAGAGTATAAAATGTACCAAAAAAAATGTTGAAATAAGTAAGAAAGCTAAATTTGTCTTAAGCCAAATCTTAAATACCCTTTATATTTACATATAAATGGTGGGCGTGGCAGGAAGGTATGATAGGTATACTATAAATGGGTGTATTAAATTTCGATTTTTTTTTTGTGGCGGATTTATAAGT
Source organism: Ornithomya fringillina (assembly GCA_963978525.1). Lineage (NCBI taxonomy): Eukaryota > Metazoa > Arthropoda > Insecta > Diptera > Hippoboscidae > Ornithomya > Ornithomya fringillina. The sequence continues at coordinate 33,033,876 of OZ021691.1, read as the reverse complement.
TTTTGTCGATTATGGGCATGTTTGTTATCTAACCATGCCCATTTTCGACATTTTAATATATAAGCAAATTTTATATATGTATATGGTTAGAATTTCAGCTGAATAGTTAATTTTTTTTGGCAAATATATAGATTTTTATCAATTGTGGGCGTGGACTTGATCGATTATGCCCATTTTAAATAAAGATCTGGGTACAGAAACTAAGGGTGTGTGTACAAAATTTTAGTTTAATATCTACAAAAATTTACACCGTCAAGATGTACACAGATTTTGATGCTGATCAAAAATATTTATACTACATAGGGTCTCTGTTGTGCCTCCTTTTGGGGGTTGCAAATGGAATGACAAATTTAGTGTACCATTCCATCTTATATGAAAGGTATAAAAAGATTAAAAATGGATTTAAAAACTGTTTTCTAAATTGATTGTTTGTTTGTGTAAAAGCCGCGAATATTTTATTTCCATTTTATTTCCATTTTATAAAATGTAACGATTAAGAGTCATTATGGTAGAGATAAAATACAGTTCAGTTTGTATACAAAATTAAGTATAATTCGTTAAACGGGATCGAAACAATAGCGAATAATTTTATTCCGCCTGCATTGTTTATAAATAAATAAATAATAATGATGTTCCACCTAATTTAATAATAAAAAAATTATGATAATATATGAAAAAAAGCCTTTTCATGCTTGCCTGTACTGCATTAAAAGAGCGGTTATTTAAATGAATAATTAAAAGCAACTGAATTTCCATTCATTATCAATAGATTTTCGGTTAACCGGATTCAGTTGATAAAAAATGACATAAAAAAAAAAAAAACCCTTAACACATAGTGTTACATTTCACACATGTTTATTTATTTGAATTAATTTTATTTTCATTTGATTTTATTACACATTTTTTTCATAAAATGTCATAAAATTTTAAATTAGAAATTTTACAACCTTAAAAATGGAAGTGATCGAATTATTAGCGCAAAAGAGATTAATAAAATTATTTATTATAAATATTTATCAAATTTTGAATAATCTTTAAAATTAAAAAATTCAAAACCGGTTATTTTGATTTTGACTTTACTTCCAACCCGAAATGAGTTTTTTTGAAAAGTTTTATCCCATGTCGTTAATCGCGAGCTTCCTTTTTTTTCCTCACTCTGTATATATATACCTGTATGTGTGATTCAGAATTGAAATTTGAATAATCGATTCTACCTTGTCTATCCGTCCGTCTGTATGTCCATATAAATTTGTGCGCAAGGTATAGTTTTTTATTTCTTGAGATATTTATATAAAATTTTCCACAAAAAAATGTTTTAGGTTAAAGGAGTAACCTATTATGGACTAAATTGGACCATTTTTAGATATAAAACTCTTTTAGACAGGAAGTTTTTATATGGCTCAAATTAGCATTTTTTGATAAAATTTTATGAAAAATTTAATAATGGACTGGGCCAAATTTGGACCCGACCTCATGATGTAAGTAATGTAAGGTATTAATTGATCGGCTATAAGCGATTGTAACATCTTTATTTTGTAATTTTTTTTTTATTAAAATCTTTAGGCAACTTTAGTGGAACTGCTTTTCCCTAAATTTACACATCATTAAAATAAATCGCTTATATATACATAAAAAAATATTTGTAAATTTGTTTTCTCTCTTTCTTCTTTTAAACTGATTTACGTGCTAAAAAGAAACAAATTTTCTTTTGCTGCTGCTTTATAATAAGATACAAAAACGAGTAAAAAGGAATTTCTCTCTTCGCACACATGAACTTCTGAATAGACTCGTTTGTTTTCTTTACCGTTTTTTTCTTGTTTTTTTTTTTTTTGCATATTTAGCTTGTACATTAAAGTAAATAAAATCTATAGCAAAGTAGTCAAAGGAATTCTTTTCCAATTTTTTTTTATATTTTTTTATTTTTTTTTTTATTTTTTAAGTTGTATGTAATAAAGTTAAGTCTACTTTGAAAAGTATGAGCGTGCCTTTGTGTGTGAGTATATATTGAGAAAAAATGAAGAAGATTTTCTTTTTTTTTTTTTGTTTTTGTTTTTTTGCCACCTTAAACTTAATACTAGTACAATAGTGGAGCGTTTTGTAAGGTATGGCTTTGTAGTAGATGGAAACATTTCAAGAAAATAACAATGAGATGAATTGTGAAACATTTGTTCAATCACTTGAACATATATGTGTACATAGGAAACAGCTTAGAAGATGCATTCGATAGAGATTGATTTATAAAATGATTGATTCAAAAATTAAAGTCTTTAATAAGTTAAAGCAAATCATTAGCTGCGTATTGCAGTGTATATATATATGAAGCTAAGGCAGGCTGTCATTGAAGTTGTGAGGGAATACCAAATCTCAGAACCATCTAAACTGTAGGAAAACTAAAATTTCTGCTTGATATCTTAGATTTTGGTGCTTTGAAAGGTCACTTCCTTCTCATACTTGATGGATATAAAAAGTATCTTAAAATAATTCATTGTATGAACCAAATAATTTTTGCTACTTTTTTCTCACTCATCATCACTGTAGTGTTATTATTGTTATTACTAGAAATGTTTGTTTTAATAAATTTGATTTCCTTCCTGTGTATAACTGTAGTTATACTGTAGTACAGATTTTGTCTCTTTTTCGTTCCTCTTTCACAAAAACACTTATTTAATGCACTGTACAAATATTTATTGATGCCAAGAGGAATTTTATTTGCATAGCTTTCCAACAGCTCCTAATTTTCATGTAGTTACCCTCACAAATCTTATCACAATCGACACTGAACTCAGACCGCCTCTTATTACTCCCCTTACTCGATTAAATATTTAATATCTATCTATGCTTGTCATCGGAACTGGCATTACAACACATTACATGCACCAATCGGGAATGTGCCATTCAGCGTGTAAGTTTTATTTTTTCCCCCTTTATTTTTTTTTCTGTTTTTGAGATTTTTTTCTCTATCTTTTTCCTCTATCTTCCTTTGAGCAATTCCCTGAATGTGAAACATAGCACATACCACATAGTCTGTTAGTGTTTAAAGAGGCTAGATGCCAACTACCACCACCACGTTAGTCGTTGTGTGTGTTAGTCAGCCAGAGAGTCATGTGCTTGATGCATTGCTAACCGGCAGTGGCAAGAAGGTAAGAAGGCAAAAAGGAAGACAGGAAGGCAGACAACATTGCTTCAACCAGTTTCTATCGAACTTCTCAATATAACTTTTACCAGGCACTCCCTACACTTCACTTTGCCGTTGCTCTTGTATCTGTACTGTATTATATAATATGTATTAGTACCAAAGTACAAATATAATACGAATAAAAGTTGTTCATACTGTTGTTGCCGTAAGTTCTTCATACTGTTGTTGCCGTTTATGTCATTGATTTGCTGCAAGTATATGATTTTTCACATTTATTGCTCAAAAAATCGATATTTGCAGTTCTTTAAGGAAACCGGCTCAAGTTCGTAATATTTCTCATGCAAGTTATTACAAATTAAAGTAATTATAGTGTAAGACAAATACTGTTGTACAAGTGCATATAAAGGAAGGGATTCCTTTGAATATAGTAGAGGGCACTTTTTCAAAAAATCTTTATTTTGTTATATAAAATTCACTCGAAGTGAAAACTTAACATTCAAATAAATTTGCTTCCAATACTGAAAAAGTCGACTGATTCTCTTACTGATATTTGTCTTATACATAACGTGGGAAATGTAATAAATTTAGAGGCTTTATAGGGGGTAAAATAATTAAGGCGTGTCCATCTTCACAAGCATCACTTATAGCCATTGTTACGGTTTTAACTTTTAAAATTTTGAAAGATCTGTACATAAATTTTTATTTCCTATATAAAGGATGCTTTTCAAATTGAACAAAATCAGTGGAGAGCCGCACAATCGACCAAAATCTATCTATCAGCCCTAAAATTGAGCCATAGAATTGAAATTTGGTTTGCGCGTATATAAGGGGCCCTTCAGGGGCCCACATGATATGTGAATAAAAGAAACACTTACTATTTACGAAAAACCATATTTGGCGTATTATCCCGCTTGTAAATTGATAAATTGAAAGTGTATGCCTCACTCAAGAGTTGAGTTTGAATGCGAAGGACATTTTAGATCTGACTAATGCCGACATTAGTTTTTTTTTCCTAGATTTTACTTGGATGAAAAGTCATTAAGATTTACTCTCAGTATCATTAGGTCTGTGGCTCATTATAAGGGAGAATACCTCCTTCCGCGTGTCTTTCAATTGTTTACAGCGCATTAAAGACTTGCGGAATTTTGGTTCTAATATGGCGCCCATTCGAGTTTCGCTCAAGCATCATATTAGTTGGAATATTTTCATCCATACGAATACCTTGATCCAGACATCAACTTTTAACTTTCAAGATAATTTGTTTAATTATTTGTAGATTACAAGCCCAACGCAAAAATTTGGCCATTGAGGTCAATGCCAATGCGTATGATATGGCTGCTAACCGGGGGTACCTCATTAAGACAGAAGGAAGGTGTGAAGAAGTCCCTACAGTTTTTTACTTAAAATAAACTAAAATTTACTTTTATTTTTAATTGTTGTAATATAAGCGAAATATTTTCTAATGATTAAATTTTAAAGGTATTGATGTTGCCTTTTCTTTCTTTCAATTTCATGTTCCATCGGATTTAAGAAAAAACTCTTCATTCAATTTTGCCTTATATTGAAAAATTACAACACAAGAAACTTTCCCTTCAGTGAGATGACATGTGCAATTCTAAGATAATTCGACACTTATGTATATATGTTAACAAGGAGCCAAAACAATAACAATCAATTTTAATTTTATTTTACTACAACAACATCTTGATAAAAATGTTTCAAATTGAAAACAATTGTTCTCGTTACAATTATTCAAGTGTAACAATTTGCAACAATTTCTCTAAAAAAAAAAAAAAACTAAAAATAAATAAATAAATAAACAAAACATGTATTCTACTTTTATAGATAAATACCAACACAGTTTTGTTATAAAATAAAGGATAAAAAAAGATGGCAAAATTTTTATATTTATTATTTAAATGGGGCATCATTTTCATTTCGTATAGATAGGAGATAATATGAGAAGAAAAGCTGTAACCTGTAAATAGTTGTGTGTGTTTGTGTGTGTGTGCTGGTTACATATTGAATAAGTAAAGCATGAAATTTGAATTTTCTTGTATCCTGAATAACCACAAACTCGTAAAAATGTATACAAATATATTTCATAGATAATTTATGGACATCCAGACACAGCACATATGCTATATGCCAAACGGCATTTAATATAAATAAATAATAAGAAAACTAAATTTGGCTTAAGACAAATTTTAAATACCCTTCATATCTATATACATACGGGGGCAGGTATATGCTTATGCTCTCTAATTATGTACGTATTACACATTAGCTTGCAAGTCTAGTTTTATGATGAATACGATTTTTTGGAAATTGTGGGCGTATTTGTGAACTTATCACGCCCATTTTTGGCACATCGATGGATGAGATAACCACAAATATGTGCATTAAGTCATTTTTTAAAGTTCATAGGACAATTTTTGTGTTAGATATAAAGGCTTTTGTTGATTGTGGGCGCGTTTGTCATCCGATCAAGCCCATTTTTGACACATCGATGGAAGGAATAACTATAGATATATATACCAAATTGTAATTTGATATCTTTTGAATGTGGGCGTGCCTTTTGACCGAATTTGCCCATTATAAATAATGATCTGCGTGCAAGAATTAAAAGTATCTGAACAAAATTTCACCTCACTATCTCAAAATTTGTAGAATCTCTAAGTCTTTCTTCTAAGTGTTGCAAACGGAACAACAATCTTACCATACCCCTTATCTTATGTAGAGGGTATAAAAAATGATTGTAGTCTACGTATAACAAAACGAATAGTTTTCTATTCATTTAAAGTTTTAAGGCCTTATTAATGCAAGAAGCTTTGAAAAAGCTCAAACTGGAACGATGCTTAATAAACTTGAATGAAAAACACTTGTCAAAATGTTTTAACAAAAATGAATAAAAAGAGAAATTCAAGGTAAAAAATTGGATGAACAAAAAATGCCACAAGAATACCACCTCTTATGTTAAAGGTATAAGAAGTAAACCGAAAACGATTCTGTGAAGCAATTTTTAAAGAAATTTCTGTCACGTCTAGACATAATACCTTTAATCATTCATTACTTAATTATGTGGAAGAGGGTATTATAAGTAGTGGCGCTCCTCTCCATTGAAGGGAAACAACTTTCAAGAGAAAACTGAACTATTTAATACCCTACACCATTTAGTTCTACAAATTATGCTACAATTAGTTTATCTGTATAAAAAGGTTCTTATATGAGGAGGTATTCTAAAAATGGTCCAAATCAGTCCATTTTAAAATAGGATTTCTCTTTGTCGTTATAACAAATTTAATCGAAATATTTAAAAAATGCTACAAATTTACATGGATAGGCCGACGGATATGGTTTAATCGATTCAGTTTTGCCACACCGTGGAACAGGAAATACAAAATGATGACTGACAATTTTTTAACAATTTTTTGAATGGAAAACCAGTTAACCTTTTATCAGTGTCTCGTTCAAATGTGGGCAGTTTTATCTACTTTTTAATCTGCACATAAAACCAATATTTCTAATGAGCTTATAGTCGATATCTCCATTTCTGCATTAAAGGGAGTGCTTATTTAGACTTGGCTCTATTTTGTGTCTCACAAAAGCTTTGACATAGTAAGTGTTATTAATAACAAGGTAGTAAATGTAAATTGTGGCTTTATGTATATATTCCGAACAAAATAAGTTAATTGTAATCGTGGTTGCATAAGCATGAGAAGACAGTAAGTGAAAAAGTTTTGAGGCTGTAATTTCACTCATGCTTTGTGTTTCTTCTCTAGTTATTGTTGTCTGTTGTGTTTTTTATTTTATTCCTAAATAATCTGCCTTTTGTTTTAAACATTAATTGTCTTGAACAGGATTTTATATTAACAGCTGGGTTCATTATTATCCTTATTGACAGTTTTTGTCGTTCCCAGTTTCAGTTTAGAGTCTTGACAGTGGATTATTATAGTAGACTGTTTTCCCACAATACTCACCTTCTTTAAATTCTTTTAATAAAAGTCTGTCTTTAACTTTGTCGTACAACCACCACTTGTCAATGTGGACGGAGGGACAATGTTGCACTTTGTTCACCTCCGGCTGTTCATTCATTAATTTTATACCATGGCTTTTGTGTATTTGCCTCTAAAACTTATTTTGGCAACATTGTAATGGCTGTTGCCTTACAAACATTTCCGTGTGTGCTTGTACTTGCTTTTGTTTTCCCACCTGGTTTTTTTTTCTTCCCCTTTTGTATGCTTTTTGTAGGATTTTTAAACCATTGTTTCGTCAACTAAACTAAACAAAAACGATCAAACAGGCTTTGAATGTTGTGGGTAAAGCCTTTAAAATGTAGAAATGTAGAAAAATCCATAGAATCTTGCATACAAAAGCAAGTTGCATATATGCACTTTCATATAATGAAAGGTATTAATTTATGCACCTCAACAGCAACAGCAACAGCTTTAGCAACATGGTAGAATGTCATTGGTAACATTGGAACCTTTACGTTGAATCAAGTGCTTGACATCCGTTTCTGGTGTAAATGAGCAAATGTTTGTTTATCATCCAACTTATCAGCCTATGTCTGTGTCTATGTTGGTTTTTTTTTTTTTGTTTAATTATATGCTTCTCTGTACTTACCTTTGCGTTGTGGCGTTTATTCCTTTTCAAATCATATTTATTGTTTCAATTTACTGCAACATTTCTATGGGGTATGTGAGCGTGTACATGTTTTTAATTAAAATCATTGCCATACATGCAAAAAATCAACAACACAACTTTATATAAATGAAGCTTCTATGGAACGAAAAAAAAAGAACGTGTTTCAATGTATTCAATGTATTCATTTCATTATAAAAAGGGGAAAAATTAAACAAGAAAGCTTTGACATTGAGGAAAGGTTTGTCGCTTGACAACGTCACTACTGAGTTGGTTAAGGATTATTGCGCCGACAACATTAACAATACTCAACAAAGCGTTGTTAGCATTGGTAGCTTCGTATAGACCATTAAGTTATCTGCTGATTATATCCAAATTGTTTGAAATTTGAAAATTGTTTGCACCCCACTTAATAACATCTGAAGAATATGTGCAAAGGTTTTAAATCAATCGTATTTCTATTTCGAATTCTAGTTCAATTTATCAAATGAAGGACGTACGGACATATTCATTTTATTTATATTTAACTCTAGGATGATAGGTTTCAGATTTTGGATAGATGGGATGAATATTTTTAACTACAACTCCATATATCCATTGACAGGCGTCTGACAAAATTTTAGCATGTGTGCAACATTTGAATATACGTTAAAAGTATCCATAACAAGATGCCTTTGTTTCGTACCAATGCAGATAAACGCATTGGCTTTGCCTTATCGTCTCATAACCTGAATATGTTGCATTGAAATTTAATTTTTGTATACTTTAGTGTACGTTAAGGATGTTTTAATGAATGAATTGTATATTGTGTTAACCGATTTTCTATTATTCTCATATTTCATTTGTGTACTAGTTGCTGTAAAAGATTGTATAGATATTGTTGTCAAGTTAAAAGTTACACATAATTGGTGAGAACTTCTTTACAAGTTAGTCAAGCATATAAATAAACTGATAAACAATATAATGACAAGCGTTACAATATAAATAAATCAGAATGAAGATAAGAAATGAAATATGAATAAGTAAGTAAAAGTTACAAGTCTCTTGATAATTGTATGCGCAACATAATCCATAACAGCGCATACACAAAGACTTGTGCTGGTTGGTGATTTAATCTTTTAATTGTTACATCATAAGTTTAAAGTGCTTTTGTTTTCATTATAATTTAAACTTATTCCATTCTATTGATGAAGAGAGATGACGTCACAGCTTTGAGTTATTTATTGTACTTACCCGTAGAAAAACTGTCTTTTGTTTAAACATTTTCACAAACCTTACAGTTTCCAAATGATGTGATTTTTCTTTCCTTCAATGACTGGAATCAAGATTTGATTATGTTTTGTTTAATTTTTCACTTTATTTTTAGTATTCTAGATTATATTTTATAATTTTACAATATTGTTTTTTTTTCTTTTTAAATTAATTCATTTTTATAAATTATAATTTTTTGTTGTTATATAACACATGACATAATAATAATAATAATTTATTTAATATTATTCAAGTTGGTTTTTGTCTGTTATTATAAAGCTTTCCTATAGTTTAACATTCATTTTATACATTCGGTTGGATTTTTATTTTTATTTTTATAATTTTCTTATTTTTCTAAATGAGAAAGCATTGAGGCGTTAATTTTCTTTTATCTATACGCAAAGTCTTTTATGTAAATGGTACGTTTTCTTAAAGCAGAAAGTAGTTAAAGTTGACAATATTATTATAGTATTACAAACTTTTAAAAAAATTGATCGAAGTGGTTGTATAAAGGTACACCATTAAGTGCTCAGTTTGAATCGAAGCATAGTTTGAAAAGATTCTTTCATTAAAACTTGTTTTTAAACGAATTCATATAAAATGTCATTCATTTCATTTTTGTACAACATCACCCGGATAGAAGCCTTACAAAGTGTAAATATTGTTAATCAGCACAAAATTCTCAATCAATTGAAAATATGGATCTCTAACCTCCCGGGAAATATATACTGTTCGTCTTAACAATTAAAGTATCGACTCCAAATAAAAAATTTGTCAAAAATTCTTGCTTTTTATTCGTATTGTAATTGCTTTGTTGACGAAATTTTTAAATATTTTTTTTTAATAAAAAAAAAAAACAAAACTTATTTAAAGAGATAGAGAAGAAAATATTTATTTATTTTACTAATTTTATATATAATAACAATTTGTTTTTTTGTTTTTTTATTTGTTTATTTTGTTTTATGAATAATTTGTTCAAGTTTTAGTTGCTTTGCTGTTACCTTTAGAATAATTTAACTGGTTTTTTAAAGCATTTCTTTTTATATCAACATATCTAAGACTCATAAACAATGTTTGCTTTTTAATCGCTTTGTAATAATTGTTTATTTTGAATATTTTTTCTTCTTCTTATTTTTCTGCATGAAACAATTTTCTTGTTGTTGTTGTTGTTGTTGTTGTTGATTATTAGATGTATTGCTTACAAGAGTAATTTGTATGCATCTAGATGGTATATTTATATATTTATGTTGGTATGTATGTATATTTAACTATATGCATGTATGCGTATGTATATATGTAGGCATCTATAAATGTATTTTATGTATGTTTGTTCTATTTATAGTTCTATTGATATTCATTATTGGTGCGTTAGTTTGAGCTATAAGCCAAGCTACAACTTCTTCTGCTGTTTTTTTTTTTTAGAGATTTTCATTTATTTTTTCTTTTTAAATTATTTTATATATGTTACGTGTGTTTATGCAAAATCTTTATCGCTCTACTATTGACTTTTATTTGAATGTAACAGTTTCCTCAGTTGATATTTATTTATTACTTATTTTTTACAAGCTGGCAATAGTTTGTGATCCTTAAGCAGTTTATTTTTCTTTTTTCTTTTTTTTTTTTATATATATTTGATTTCTCTTTGAATCCTTTTCATATAAATTCGTGTAATATTTTATTTAACCAGTTTGTGTGTGTATGGGTGTGTGTGTGTGTGTTTGATATTTAGAATTTCCAAATTTATTTATTCTATAATTTACAAAGTTTTTTTGTTTGTATGCGTTTAGTCTATGAAGCACTAAAGTGTATGTTTTTACGGCAATTATTGAGAAGGGATTACATCAGAGTTCGCCAAGCTTAAAAAAATATTTCTAATAAGTTACAAACTGTTCAAAAAATCAGGTAAAAAATTTAAGACCGACCGTTCCATACCAATTTCTGCTTTATAATCTACTATCTGGATTTCATTATAATTATTTTCAACTCTTCAGAGTGCAGAGCATTAAACACCTTCTTATTGTGGTTCCATTTATATTCTTTTCAGCATTTACATGGAACGAAATTGTGTGAGGTTGGCGCGTTCAACCTTATTTGGAGTTTTTTGTCACATATTAAAAGTGACAAAACAAGTTTATATGACAAAAAAAAAAGGAAAATTCAGAGTATTTGTCATATAAACTTATTCTAAAATATGATTTTACATGGACAGATGTCCTAAAAAATGAGTCGATTAGGTTTCAATAGATTCAACAATAACTTGGTCTTGGCCCAAAAAAAACATTCTTAAGCAAACCTTTATCAAAAAATATGAAAATTTCAACTTGTAGGTCAATCCCATGAAGTGCCTGGATGGAAAGATGGTCGGATATACAGAGTTTTTCACTCTGATTGTATCGGTATATTGTAACCAGAGGTAGGTAAAGAAAATGTTAAAAATCCAACTTCATTATAATGCTCTGACTGAATAACTAAATATTGCTGCTGATCCTTGCACAGTAGTAACGATAATAATAAATGTAAAATATTTTCATTACATCCCTTCCAAATAATTGCTCAGCTATTGTTTTCTAATCATACATATATATTTTTTTCAATTTAACACCTTCAATATTGTTTGCATGCGTGTATATGTATTTCATACAAGCTCTGCTGCAGAATTAAATCTAAAATTAAATTGGGTTTAATTATAACAATTTAATTAATAGCATGATGATTATTTAAATATGTATTAAGGAAGACATTTTTCTCATGATTGTGACCACATAACGTTTTTTTTTTGTTTTTGTTTTCGTTTAACTTTTTTAAAAATATGTTTTCATGGAATTATACCATAAAAAAAATTAGCAAATAATGAAAAAAATAAAATTTTCATACATTATATAAATTTCAATTTTTTTTTTTTTTATTTAAAATAATTCCAATTCAAATGTGGTAAGTAGTACATGGAGTGTATGTGTGTGCTTGTAACAAAAACAAAAAAAAAATAATTATCAATTAATAATGATGTAGAATAATTTATTTGTAAAGGTTTTAGTAGCTATTAAAAGCATTTTATTTGTTTGTTGTTGTTGTTGTAAACTAATACTTTTTTAATATATATTTATTTTGTATATATGTGTATAAGTATATAATAATATAATAAATAATTAATAAGTGTTATGTACGCTGTTGTAATATTTACAAAATTAATTTAATTTTTTTTGTAGCATTTATTTTATTTTTTGTTTTTTTGTATTTAATTCTATATAATTTGTGTATAAATTATTAGGTGTTCATTATGATATGTTTTTGTTTATAATTATAATTTTTTTCTCAACATTTTTTTTTTTACTTTTTACGAATTTCATAATATTGTGGGAAATAGTTTAATTTTAAAAAAAGAAATTAAAATTATTTGTTTTAATATTTTTTTTTTCAGTGTTATGAAACCTCTAGAGTGTAGAAAGCATATTTTTTTATTTTTTAGTATTTTTTTAATATAAATTTGGTTATTTTTTATTATATTAATTTTATTAGAGAATTTTGAGAAGATTTCACAAAATGAAAGAGAGAGAGAGAGAGAGATAGAAAGAGTGGTGATTGGTGATTGAATATAAGTGTGGACGTACGGACACAAATGATTAGATGCTTTAGCAATACAATCGAAAAAAAAGTGTTTGGAAAATTATTTTTCCTTTTCTTTTTTCCCTCCAGACCTCGAATTCATCCTCTTATAAAATTATCTGTAAATTAAACTTTTACAATATATAAAAATGCAGTAAAAGTTAACATTGCTGTGTCAAGTATTTAAATTGTATCTGATTAAAATAAAAAGTTGATATGTTGAAAAAAACAAAACAAAAAACAACAAAAACAAATAATGATAACGCATTCGCCATGGTGACGTTTTCATTCACGTGTCGGTATGTACACATGAAATGTTGTTAAATATTCAATATACTGTTTGTACGGTCGGATTTTTTTTTTTTGTTAAACAATTAATTTTTATTGTGTTATCACGGCTAGGATGTGTATTTATGTGCGGGTGCTGCCTGTGTGTGTCAAGCATATGTATCGCAATTCCTTCCTGTGTAACAATATTACACATATCAGTATATATAGTAAACGATTGGCTGGTATAATTTACTTTCCCATATGTGTGTGTGTATACACATACAAAATTAATCTTGTGTAAAGAGAAATTTTTAAAAATAATAAAATTTCATCATGACACTATTTGTGGGCGTGTGTGTGTGTGTGTGTGTGCGTATGTGATTGCTGGTGTATATAAAATTCCAATAAATGTATAAATGTATGTAAGTCTGTGGACAACCGCAGCATTTCCACCCTTTTTATACGGTTTCATAATATCGACCGCACACAATCCGTTATTTATTAAAAATAATAACAATAATATTAATGCATAAAGTGTATGTATGATATATGCAACAACAACAAAAAAAAAAACACAGATCAGCAAGCAACAACAAATTGAAAAAGTTGTTTCAATCTGAATGAATGATTGTGTTGAACAGGTAGTAGGCATATATGTATATAAGTATGTATGTATACAATATTGTCGTTAATAGTTGTATGCATTCTTAAAATGTGTTAAACAAAAAAACAAAAACAACACAAAAAAAAACATAAAATTGTAATGGACACGTAATATAATGAAAAGGAAAATGTTGTTGTTCTTTTTTTTTCAAGCCACACACTTAAGGGTGAATTAATAAATTCTCACAAACACACATACAATATATATTATATGTATGTATGTATATACATTTCATATATATATATGAAATATTCATAAATTATATTGAATGGTTGTTTGGTGCGAAAACAATCAGCAATGCTGGCGGTAGTGGGAATACGAGTTGTGTAAAGGAATCCACCAAAAATGCAATATGTTCACGTATGTACATATGTGTAATAAAGCAGAAAATAAGAAGATAAATACTGGAAAGCGGATGAAACTGTTTTTTTTTTTTTTGCATATTTTTTTAATCAAATGAATTATCCGCTCTTATAAATCCAATTTTTGTTCCATTAAATCATGAAGAGCTCTTTATAATGATTAAAAAGAAAAAATAAAGGACACATTTAAAATGAAAAAGTCTCAATTATACTCCATATATATATATATATATATATATAAAATTTGGGCGTAGCAGATACCTGATCATGTTTTTAACTCTTCTTCTATTAACATTCAAAATTTGGCCCTCACCTTATTTAGCATCTCACTTTACCGATCTCTGTCATAACACTTCATCCTTCTCTATACTTCAGTTATGGTTGATAAACATGTAAATGCAAGTGAATTTTTATTTAATTAAGACACAAAACAGGAAATTAATTAAAAACCATTTACATCAATAAACAAAATTTAATAAAACAATGTGTCATGTGAAAAACAAGTTAAACATGCAATAAATGTGTATTTATATGCACATGTATGAAGTATTATAATTTATTTTATTTCTAAATACAGTTGTACAGCAACATGTGTTTGTTGTTTGTTGTTTTCTCTTTGTTTTTAGGGGGGGGGCAACATAATTACACTTGGTTTCCATATAGTTGTCGTATAAAAAATTATATTTTTCCCATTTATACATAATATGTAAGTAATTATCTATATGTACATTAGGTATATATATGTTACCTACTTGATATTGTTTATATATATAGATATGCACAACATTATATAAGAATCCTTTAGGAGATGGGTAGTTGTGTAAAAATTGTGTTTTGTTCGCCTTTGTTTATGGGATCTCTCTCTTACCCTTTCTTTATACATTAACTCCCATAGATCATAGAGTACATAGTTCCCTTGATTATGATATATAGTATAATAGATTTGTATATTTATATATATGTATGTATGTATGTATATATTTATGCTATATTTACATAGGTTGCTTCCATGTTATACAATATATAGTAGTAGTAGTTGAAGAAGAAGAAGAAGGTGTATGTGTATGTATATAATGTTTTATTACAGGTAAACCAACGTCATTTTAAACCTAAACGTGTCATGTTGTAGATGTTGTTGGAAAGTGTTGTTTACTCACTTGTTGCTGTATTTGCTTTCGTTGTAATTGTTGTTGTTGTTTATGCATATGCCATTTTGATTTATGCAATTGTTGTTGTTGTTGTTGTTGTTTTTGTTTTTGTTCTAAACAATTAACCGGAATAATTAGTTGTGTCAACAGTAATGCAATCAACACAATTATAATACAATGCATCGTCATATTGTTGTTGTATATATTAACAGTTTGATTAGTTTCCGGCCATACAACTTCGACTTCAGCCATTTTAAAAATGCTTAATAGTCGGTGGGATTGTAATTCGTGATGTTCCGAATTAATATGATGCGTTATAGTTTTTAAAATTGTTGTACACTCCTCCTATGCAATCATATGTAATTAAAAATATCAAAAGATAATCAAACAAAACAAAGTGAATTGAAAGAAATATATCATAATGTGTGTTGTAATTTGTAATTAAAGAAATATTCGTAAAAAATTTGTTAATCTACACCTTGGTGATGAGACGTTTAATGAGAGTTTATTGTTCCGTTTGCAACTAGCTGTTGGAGATTTTTATAAATTCTTGATCATCAGCAAAATCTAAGCTCTCCAAAAAGTGTGTCCATCACTTTTTGGAGAGCTCATGGTCGTAAATTTTGATATATTTGGTTGAAATTTTAGAGTAAATATTTCTGGTAGCTGTGCGAAAATATAGATCGATTTAAAACCACGCCCACAACCCAAAAAATCTCCCCCAAACACAAAATATTATCCCTGAAGTTTAAGTTTAGTACACATATCTAGCGATACCCCAAAAATGGGCGTAATGGAATAACAAACACGCCCACAATTTACAAGAAACATTTTTTTGTTCACATAAGTTGATACGATTACAATGTTATAGGGTTTCATCATCTACTTGCCACGCCCAGTGTTGGTAGGGTATTTAAGATTTGGCTTAAGCAAAATTTAATATTATTCCTGTTTTTTTACCTTTTCTTTGCGCAGCAATTCAATCGATTTCAGTTTTGCATCATGAGGTAAACGGGCTGCTATAATAATGTTCTCATCGGTCATATTAAATAAAGTAAGTGTGCACTGTGTCTAAAAAGGTATAAATATAGAAAAAGTAATTCTTAATTAATAAGAATTAAAAATGATGAACAATTTTTGGGCTATACACTATTTGTAAAGGGTTTCAAATCGACAAAAACATTTTCATTTGTTGCTATTATATGAATATTTACCTGATTATCTATATAACTGGTTACATATTGTTGTAGGGCTCGTACAGCATCTTGAACACCGAGATTAGTGTGAGGCCGCAACAAAGCTTCATCAGCCGAACTATAGCCCAACATTAGGAAAACACCACCTATTAACAAAAAAGTGAAAAATTGTATTTAATAAGAGTACGGATGTGACCAGGTTAACACAGACTCCAATGGTTCATAAAAAGGTCATCTTCATAGAGATGAAGAACATTATTACTGTCACAAATTGTTTGTATGTGAACTGACTTATTTTTAAACGTGAAACTTATTTTGTTATTTATGAAATAAATTTCAAATTCTTCCAGCAACCAAAAAATCTGTCACCTCAACTGATTGTCACATTATTAAGCATATTATTAAATAAAAGTCACAATGAACACTTGCTTCGTTTATATTTTCTTGGATACTTTAAAACACATCATCTCATCTCAGAGAGAAATAAACAGCACTTGGCGCAGAGGTATAATCAAATATGACAATGAGCATGCACATGGAATGAGGTTTTTTTCATACCAACTAACTTACCTGGCAAAGAATAATCGCCCAGTGGCGGCTTCATGCAGATGAAACGCCCCGAGTAGCAGAGACAGCGGCCACGAAATGCTTGATATGCGGGCGAGGCATGACTATAAAATGCCAAAGCTGTACGACAGGGGGCGAATGGTACGCAAAGGGCATGACAGGTTAATGTTAGTGATTCTCCGCAGCTGCATAATTCACTGCATTCGGCATCATCCAACGAGTAAATCTAACAGTTTTTTTTTTTTTTTCATTTTTCGGTATTATGCAGCACAATTTGATGGGATGTTGGTATTGTTTGCAGGTTGCGTAATGAAATTAGAAAAGTATCACACACAAGGCAAGATAATTACAAGGGTACAGGCAAAGACAAAGGATAATATGGTTGAAGTATAATTGTAAATTTTGTCCGTTCCTTAACTATGCTTTAGCAAAAAAAAAAAACACAAAAAAATAAAACTTTCCCAACACCTGATAGATATTTGATCCCCAAAAATTCCCATTATACGCTTGTGTAAATGTTTTAAACATTTTGTAATATTTTATTTAAAAAAAAGTTTTGTTCATAAGCTACTTAGTTTGACTTATGTGCAGAGTACAAGTATTATTTTAAATTATTTGTGCTATTTCGACAGCTTACAACAAACATGCATTTTTATACACAACCATACGACTGATGTACTTTTAATGGCATGTAAACATAGAATAATGTTTTATGTATGTGTGAGTTTTTTAAGCTTCCTTCGAAGAAGAATAGAGAGAGAGAGAGAGAGAGAGAATGAAAGGGAGTTGGGTGCTTGTCAGTTGTGATACAATATTACCCTAAATTACCCGTACATTGGCCAAAGCAAAGCATATTTAACTTTAATCGGTTTAAACATCATTTGACTTTGTTTCTATTTTCTTTCAAGTAAATCCTTTAAATAAATGAAGAAAACTAGTATAAAGTTTACTAATCACGTAATACCATCTAATAAATGATGTAAAAATGCATTTCCAATATGTTCTTTAAAACACTTTGCTTGCCGGTTTAAATAAAACAAATAAGAAAATTACATTTGGCATATTTTCAAAGAAAAAAACCTTTTAAATCGTAAAAATTCGACTTGCAAGTGGATATGTATGTATGTAACATTATTGGAGAACTTGTTACGCCCACTTTTCAATAAGTTTTTATAATCTGCAATACTTGTGGCCAAACATCTTCAATATCGATTTAGAAACAAAATCTGAATCAATTTAACAATGTCCGTTAGTCCGTCTTGTCGTTTGTCTATCCACGTATATTTGCGGAAGCTGCAGGTTGCATTTTTTTAAGATATTTTATTGAAATTTGGCCCAAAATCAGAACCTTATTGAAAATGGATCGAATTGGACCTCTTTTAGAACACCTTTGCATGTAAAGTTCTATTACAATGAAAGTCTTTATATGACAAAAAAAAGCCATTTTTAATATTTTTTTTAACAAAATTTGGTGAAGAATAGTTAATTAGCTTCGTTTTTGGCTGTACCGAAATTGGGCCCGATTGGATCAATTTTAAGATTCCTTTCCATATAATTATATTTCACCAAGAAACTTAAATGGCAGTGCCTCGCATAACTAAACTAAATGTAACATCTTTTAAGGAGCCAAGTAGTGTGGGGTCAGGCTGGATCAACTATAACATTTTTACTTCTTTTTACATAAATTTTATACGAGGATGACCGCAAAATTAGCTGAAGCGAGAGGTCGATGTTTATTTGACAAATCTTAGTACAACAATTGGAATTCTTTAGAAAAGGTTTCATCAATATTTAACAAAATGCTGCATAAGTAAATATAAGAAAATATATTATCTTTAAATATTTGCATTTTCTTGAGCAGATCGTCTTCTTGTAGAACTCTCCTCGTAAACAATTTGCATTTATTTCTAGCGGGTGTTGTTTTACATAAATTTCAATAAAACTTTATATATAACTTTACTTACCCTTTTACTAGTGCCCTCTCGAATTAACTGATCCGATTGATGTGGTCTCTGAGCAACACAATTTCCTACAAGTTAAAAAAGAAAAGTTATGCAAATATTTAATAAAAATTAATTTTCATTCTTTAATTAGAGGCAAGACAATAAGCACCGACTAAAACGAACTTTTATTTTCATGATTAATCGATTACTTCAGCTTTTCCTATTATTGTTCCTTTTCTTTTTATATTAAACGCCATAATTCTTTATGTGAATTGTAAAATACATCAACATAAATCCTTACTCGGATTACATTTCAAATGTGTTTGTTGAGTAGTTATTATTTGTATAAATGTATGTAGAGATCATAAATCAAATGTCACACTAATATGTACAATTTATGGTAATAAAAAAGAAAAAAAAAAAAAGAAAGAAGGAACAAAAAAAAAACGATTCTGACAAATTTGTATAGAGAGGGAGCAATAAAGGACACGACACATAAGTGTGTATAATACGCGAATGTTTACATATATAGTGTACGCACACACACACACTCATCCAAAAATGTATATATTAAAAAGAAAGAAGAGAGAACGACACTACCCTCCATCACATGCTACCATGTCCACTGAAGCGAACATAAAGCTGTCTCGTATACTGAGTGTGCATGTGTGTGTGTGTGTGAAGTGAGGGGGATGGAATAAATGCCAACTAAGCCAAGACAGTAAGCGCATTTACAACAAAAGGATGATCATTAAAGATAATGCTGGACAATTTGTACGTATACAAGTGCGATGCTCACTCTTAAATAATAAATTGCATTTAAGCACAAAACTTAAACGGAGCAAATGTTCACTTCAAAGAATAGTACGTGAAGGGAGGACCAGAGCAGCATGGAGAACGACACATTCTTATACTATTGTTATGTATCATTGAAGTGTATCAAGCTATCTCTTTCTATTACACCTGGGGCACTTTATTAATGTTTCATGTAACAAGGATTCGATGCCAGTGCAGAAACAATATTTTACACCTGCACACAATAGACTTGGCTACAGATGCATTAACAATACGCATTAAAAATGAATATAAATATGTATGTGTGTGTGTGTGTGTGTGTGTGTGTGTGTGTTTGTGCATATATAGATACATACATATGATGTAAGAGTGTAACCCAGAAAGTTCAATATAAGTGAACATGTTGGGTTTATGGCTTTTCCGATGTGCACGCGGCAGGTTTGCTTTAAAAGTTAGGATGTTGAAATTGTGCATTAAACCTATATACATATATATATATCTCAGCTTGAATAAGATCAACATCAATGTTTAAACGGCATACGGATGTCCGCAGCTCATGTTGAAAGGCATCCATCAAGTCATAGTCGTGATGTCGGCATCATCATCATCATCATCATCATCATCATCATCATCATCATCATCATTATCATCATCGTCACGTTGTTGGTGTTTGTTTACACTTGTATAACATGTACAATCAAATGTACTGACATATTTGTACAGCGTGTAACAAGTGGTATGTATTTCAACAAGGTTCGAATTGTTTTAAATGGAATGAATGAATGGTTTATAATAGAGCAGCAACATAATTGCGATGGACAAATAAAATTTTCATTGTGCGATCATAAAAAAAAAAAACATAATTATCTTTGAAAAAAAATATGTTCCTCGGTGTTGTTTAGGATTTCAGTGCATATGACAAATGAAGAGTATTTTATGAGCAGCATTAGATTGTGGATTTATCACAATTTCGACTAAATAAACCAAATGAAATAACGTTGCCCCGTTATAATGCGTGTAACTTACTGTTATAGGATTTTATTTATGCTCTCTGTAGCTTTGTTTACTATAAGCGAGTATGCCACATATACATATACATATATATATATATATATATAGATGTTTGTCGTTGCTGTTATGTTGTGTTACTGGTTGTGTTGGGTTTAAACAAAAATTTACACATGAGCGTGAGAGCTGGCTGATGTTTAATTCACAAATGGAATGCAATCATTTTGTATGAGACTCATTTTACCAAACCAGTCACTCTTCGTTCGCACACATTTGTAGAAATTTAAGGTTTTTATCTTTTACGCCATCTCTGTAACCCGCACGTCCATCATCACTTCAATGTTCAATGGTAAAATTCTCCAACAACTATTACATGGTTTGTAAAACCAATATATATATATATATACATGGGTATGTGTATATATGCGTACGTTGCCATCTCTACTTAATCGGTTACGTAATGTGAGAATAAATGCGAAATAAAAATGAAAAATGCACTCTGCTGACTTTCTTGAAATGAAAATGTGGTCGCCTTTTCATTGTAGTTGCTGTTATTGTTATTGTTGTTATTGCTATTGTCATCGTTATTGTCGTTTTATTGTTGCTGCAGTTACGTTACACTACACAGTGCAGCAATAGTAAAGTCAATAAATATAATTTATATTTCTGTTATTGGATTTTTTTTTTTATTATTGCTGAAAAACGACTCAGAGGCCGGCCAGCCGTTCTGTCACAATTGATGAAATACTGGAAACTTAATATTTCACTAAATGTTGACAAAAGGAACAGAGCAAAGGAAAAGGATTATGACCAGTGTTACTGATGCTGCTGCTGTTGCTACAACATCATTATTTGCAACCGTCAGATATTTTTTTAAACAGAGAAGGAGCATTTTTTTTTTGTTTTTGATTTTTCTGTTTAATTGCAAAATAATTCATTATAATATATATAAAGTAATTACTATTTATTGTGAGGTATAAACGAGAGGAGACGGGTGTCGTTTTCATTTTATGGTTTGCTTTTCATGAATCTTTTTCTATATTAAGTTTAATTTTTTTAGAAGAAAATCTTACGGATTCTACAATATATTTATACTTTTGATTAGCATTAAAAAAAGAAACTGAATTTATCTAGGCGGACATCTGTTGTTGAAGTTGCCACCAGTCGTAAATTTCAAGATTTTGTTGTGACATTTTTTTAGTTTTAATTTGGTGAAAATCCTTTCAATAACTATGTAGTTAATATCTAAAACGTGGGCATGGTTTTATGACAAACATGCGCACAATTTACAAAATTTGTTTTTTGGTACTAAGAAGCACTTGTAAATTGATTTCAATGAACACATAATTAGAAGGCGTTATAAGGTACCTGCCACGCCCACGGTTTTCATATAGATGTAGGTCACGTCATATGTATTTTTATCTTTTTTAATTTATTACTTTGATTTTTTCTTTATATATAAGATCAATGCTTCCAATGGTGGACATACCGACACCTCTTGCTTACAGGGTTTCAAATGCTGATCATATGTAAAGTTTATAAAACGTCTTTCTCTCAGAGGCCTAAGCCTAAATATTCAGTTTTTGATGAGATGAGGGAGGACAGGGTTCTCAGCAGCCCCCCCCCCCCCCCCAATTTTCAAAGTAAAATATTTTTCATTAACTCATAACAATATGTGATAGTTGTTGTTTAAAACAGAGATTATTTTGAGTTTTATATTTTATACGCATATGGTTGTCTGTAATAAGTTCATTTTATTTCATTTTTTTTTTTTTAAATTTTTTCTCTAAAAAAAAAAAAAAGAAAAACATTTTCATATTTTTATACTTTACTTCACTACACTTCACTTTCATACATACTTTTGACATATAGACTACTTGACATTTATTACTTACTTGGTGCCTGCGTTGTTGTGGCCACGGTCGTGGTGGTGGTAGTGGTGGGTGTGGTAATAATAGCGATTGTTGCATCTGTAGCCGCCAATTCGGTTGTATCCACTGCTTCCACATAAATCAATTGATCATCGAAATCGACAATTACAGAACCGCCGCCGTCGCCAATGTTGTCGCCATTCTCACCACCACCACCACCACCATTACCATTTAAATTGTTGCCGTTAACAACAACATTATGGGTGCCACCCGCACTGTTGCTACTGATAATACCATTTCCTCGTGCATTTCCGTTAACAGTGTCCAACGTAGCTGATGAGGCTGCTGATGCCCCATTTGCTGCTGCTGCATTATATGAATGTTTGCTATTACGGCCAGTTTTTGTATGGCGGCTGCCGCCCAAACCGTTATTGAAATTGTTGCCATTACCGTTACCATTGTTACCGTTATTCTTATTTTTGTTTTTGTTGTTATTATTATTATTGTGATAATCGTCATTTCCGCTATTTCCGTTTTCATCATTTCCGCTATGTAACGGTTGCTCGATATAATTGTGCTCCACTGATGTTGGCTCTGATTTTTCCTTTGGCTTCTTTTCACATATTTTTAATATTCAACATGTATGTATGTATGCAGTATGTTGTTGTTGTTTTTATCGAATGTATAGTTGTATGAATGCCAAAAAAAGAGTAAATTTTTCAATCAGTAACATTTTTTATGGAAGTTGTTTTTTTGTTTTTGTTTTTTTTTGTAAATATTTTAGTTATGGGATAAAGCGATTGAGAGAGATATTGATAGAATTGTATTGTTTGTTATCGAGCAGTGGAGCAGAAATTGTATGGTGAAGAAAACATCAACCATCATGGTATTACAGATGTAAACAAATACAAAAAGGGAGAAAAAAAGAGAAGAATAAAACCATACAACACATTATCGAGGAGTGTATATTTTATGAAAAATGTATAGAATTTCTTTTAAGGATTTACATGCTTTATAGATTTCATTTGAACAACTGGCCAAAATGAAAGTTTCGTAAGTTTAAAAGGTTGCACAGCAACAGATTTAAATAAATACTCACCAAAAATACATGACTTGATGATTTGCGGCCATTTTTATTGGGCGTTGGTGCACGATTTATAGTCGTTGCAGGAATAATTAAAGTTGACGGTATTACCGGTGCTTTGGTTGTTGTTGTTGTAGTGGTAGTAGTAGTAGTAGTGGTCGTTGAAGTGGTTGTTAGAAAACCCATTTCAGCCAAACGTTTCATATGGAAATCTTTTTGCGCCTCAACTATTTACATAAAATACAAAAGAAATACATCAAGCGATGAATGGAAATTTTAAAAGAAATCTGTTTACAGCTGAATACTCACCCACGCATGGATTCATCCATAATAAGCGTCTCCAACCGACACATTGATATAAATATTGAGCATCTGTACCCTGACAAGCACACGTAGTTCTTAACATTGTACCTAAAATGCCAATCATTGCTGTACGACAACCGCTGGGTCGTCCAGCACATTTTTTCGTTACACTGTCTACAGCACAAGCCTGTTCGTAATATTCCAACTTGAGGCTGTAAGGAGATAAATTGAATGATACATTAAGTACGCAAAAGGTTATGAAAACTTATTGGAAAACTTCTTCTTCTTCTTCTTCTTCCACTTGTTAAAATACAGCTCAGCTAACTAACAACAGATGAATTCACTGCGTCAAAACGCGAAGGCCCTAACAAAAAGCATAAGATCTTTAATCAAATGAGAGGTTAATTGGGAAACTTATTATACGTTTTCCTTCTTACGAAGGTTGGCTTTGAACATTTTCTAGAGCTCTCAATTCAATTATTTTAAGGGCGGAAAAAATTAAAGCAAATTTTTAAACTTAGTAAACATCCATTAAACGGTGAGATATATATGCTGGGTGTATGAATCTATCATTGTCAAGTTTCATTTTAATAAATTTATACGAAATAAAATTTGATTTTTATTGGTACACAATCTTGTGCATGTGTGCATGAAAAAGTTAAGTTACTCGTACAAAAATTAGACATTCATCTCTTTGTAGGAAATTGACTTTTTGAACTTTTCTTGTTTGTGCAACATTATACTCTAACGAGTGTTTGACTTGTGCACTCATGTCAAAAAGCGTTTCTGAAGAAAACTTTTCTTTTTTTTTTTCTTTATTGTACGATAATTGTGATAAATATTTTTATATGTATGTATGTATATACATACTTACATACATATTTTAATATATAGAAGAGGAGAAAGAAGAAGAAGAAGAAGAAGAATTGTTGTATATATGCAAGCAGGCAGGCAAGCAAACAAGCTTATATTATAAGGATGGAGGGACAGACATGTATATTATCATAAATTTTCCCACAGATGCTAACAAGAATGTTAACTACATGTTTTATGATAATAAAACAGCAGGCAAACTTATGCTTATATTCATACAATCAGCACAAGAATGAGTGAATGAAAGACATTACACAACCCACACACACACACACACACACACACAGATATACAAGATAGAAGAAGGGCAGGGTAGGTGAAGCTATTTGACTAAGAAAACAGCATAAACATGTTTTTACAATTACATTACTACAATATATACAAGTGTGTATGTTTGTAGTTGTACAATTTACTATTGCTTAACCCAGCCATGTATGTGTGTGCAATTCTGTTGCATGCTAGTCAAACAAGAGTAGCAAAAAAAAAAGAGCAGCCTGTGGTTGTGTGTATGAATGGTTGTAATGCACCCACTCCAACAGTAGTTGTGGTCATTCGCCCGGTACGCATTTAAAACTTTATTTTTATTATTATATCTACTCCATGTGAGCCCCTTTATGTACATTTATAATAATATGGGTATGTTGTTATTGTTGTCTCTATTAATGTTAATGTTATTATGAGCATGTATTTATGTTATATATGTATAAGTAAACACACATATGTAACCATATATTATTTCATTATACACACTTGCCTTATTTTAGGTCAACAATACAATGCATTACAACAACTGCAGGTAAACGTGATCAACATTTTGATTACCTTCAACTTCTGTGTATGCTTTCTGTGTCTCTCTCTCGAAAACAATCACACTACGTTCTGCTCGTTTTAAGTGTATTTGATGTGAGTAAGTATTGTTGTTGTTATTGTACTGTCACATGTGTAAATAAATATTTTTATTTTTTTTTTATAATTTTGACAGTACAGTTGAACTCGTTTATACAGAGGATAACAAAACGCATGGTCAAGGTATAATAAATAGAGTTTTGATAACCAACTAAGTACTTATCCAGTACAGTTTAGTATAGGGTGTGATATATTCAAGGGATTGTCCGTACTTTCAAAACAAATGAGATTTATATAAAATTAAGTGCAGTTTCTTATCCTCTTTACTTAAAATGATAAGATATGATGGGTGCATTATTCGATGGAGCCACGTTTGTCCGTACGTTCACATGTCTGTCTGCTGTTGGAATGCTCGCGGCCCTAAATTTTGAGACATTTTCTACTTTTGCAATCAATAGTTGCCAATAAAAACAACAAAATCGTTTAAGAGCCATGCCTACATTTGACAAAAATCTATCTATCAGCCACAAAATTCAGGTTTAACGTTAAAATTCATTATAAATAACTACTATTGATAAATTAAAAATGATCGCATCCGTTCACAAATAAAACAATTTCATATATGTACAGAAATCAATGTTGAAGTTCACACGTTTAATACATATTTTTATTGGGCCAATTTCGATATCTGCTACGCCCACATTTTATTTGTTTTATTGTATACACGTGGTTTGTATTGAAATAAACTTACCGACATTCTCGATCCTCTTTACAGGCTTCCGCTACTGCATGACATGATGGCGGTGGTATATACGTTTGCTGTTGTTGCGGATTCTCGGGTGGACGCTGTGCACAAACTGGATGTAATTTTTCCTGAGCAATCATGCAAGCGTCTTGACGATTTGCGGTTTTTCTACAATACATGAATAAAACCAAGATAAGCGTTTAATTGATAACAAAAAATTAAGAATTTTTATTCCCTGCACTATTTGTGTCTTAACCACCTTCAATTATACCGATCGTTTCGGCACCAAAATTTAAATCAATTTAATTATGTCCGTCTGTCCGTCTATCTGTCCAAGTACATTTGTATCCAAACTAAAAAATCGCTTATTGAGATATTTCGTTTGAAATTTACCACAAGGACATATATTGGCATATTAAAAAAGGACTAAATCGAACCAATATTAGAATCCTTCCCCTACTAAGGTCTTTTTATAATGGAAATCTTTATACGGCAAACAAGTTCAAATTCTCACATTTCGCTGTAGCAAATTTAAATCGACTCCAAATGGGATCCACATCCGATCGGATTTTGTTTATTTTACAATTATCTTGTTAATCGATATGACAAAAATGGACGTGATGGGTCAAGAATTATGCCCACAATCGACAAAAATCTACACATGTGCCACAAAAAATTACCTATAAATCGGTATGCATATGTATAATTATTCTATCTATAGATGTACCAAAAATGGGCGTAATCACATACCTGACACACCCAATATTTTAGACATGGAGAGTATTTAAGATTTGGCCTAAGATAAATTTAGCTTTTTTACTTGTTTTTTCTAAATTTTGTGATTGATTTAGGGACTAATGCAAAAGTATTTGATTAAGGGCAACAACAGTTCAATTACTACTTAATGTAAATTTAAATTGTTGAGACTAATGTCATTTAAATTCAGTTAAGCTTACCATGTAGTAGAAAAAAAGTTCAATTTTTAATTTCTTTTCTTCCACAATACCTGCTTATTTGTGTGTAGCTTTGTGCAACTAGTAAATCAACAACAAAACTGATAACACAGTGAACATATTGTTCGCATAACAAATGCGTATCTTTGGTACTTTTGTTGTTGTTGTTGTTTTGTTGTTTACATGTATTTTAATAGACTTACTTGCACAGACAAAAGGCAACATCCAAATTCATATCCTCATGAGGACCTTTATAAAATGACTGCAATGAAGTCATGCATGCATTGCGATTACAGCGAGGCATCTCACAATGCATTAACATTGGCTGAAGGGACGATAAACAGGACGGATCTTCACGACATGTGTCCAATGCTGTATGGCAGGTACTCTGTAATGAAAGCAAATATTACACAAATATCCATGCATAACAATAATAACAACAATAGCTCAAATGTTTAGGCATTCATACACACACACAATACAAACCCATTTACATGAAAACTGAACGTTTACATGATATGTGTAATTGCAGGAAAACTAAACGCAAACTAAACGAGGAAAAAAATCTTATATGGGGTTAGATCAGAAATGGAAATACCCTTTGTATTATATATATATTATATGTAGGCGTGGCATGTGCATAATAATTCTTTCTCTTAAAGGATCTTGACATAGTACCTTAAAGGATGATTTCTGCACTAAGGAGAATATATTGTAAATTAAGGGCGTGTCTATGCCGCCCATTTTAAACACAATAATGGCTAAGTAGATATTAGCTTATCTATACAATTTATCATCTTTTTAGCTGTATTTTAGAGATTTTCATCAATTGTGGGCATGTCCCCGTTGCGTTCAATTTCAATAAAATTTAAATCCTAAAAAGTAAAAATGCTATATAAAGCTTAGGTGTAATCTGATATATTATAAACCCAAGTGGGCATGGCCTACTTAATTTCACCTTAAAACTTGAAAACTGCACAAAATTCGATTTTTTGTAAATTGTGGGCAACATTTTAACAGCCATGTGTACATAAATTATGATAAGATGGACTTAGATGGTGTAAAGGAGACCTAAACTTAACGTGCCAACTTCTTATGTGTAGGGTATAAAAAAAGAATCACAACCACAATCAAGTACGTACATATATACGTATGAGTTGAAGATAAAAGTTTGCCTATTTGCCACAACACACGAACGAACGAGTTCAATCAGTTAAAGAGCAATTTAACAAGCATCTAGACACACACTTGTTCCATATGCACACAATCCCAATCATATGTGAAACGTTAACGTAGGTTAGAGAGATCCTTTAAAATTATCCTGAATATATGCTGAACCGAGTGTTGGCAGAAGAGTTTTAGTTTGTGCGCTTTTATAAGCATAACAGCATTTTATCATGCCTGAACCAATTCACCTACTTGGATGCATTAAATTTATATATATATTTGTTTGTGTGCACGTGTGTGTGTATGCATTTAAATAGAATTTCTTTAAACATGTGCTGTTGGATTAAAGTTAAAGTTAAAAACATACCTGAAAGTGTTGCTTGATTATATCCGTTGAAAGGTCAACTTCTAAATCCTGACCACCTGTGCCACAACCAACACCAGCACAAGAAGTACAAGAGCGTGCGTGCGTGCGTACGTGTGTTTGCATATCCACAAAATGACATTGTTAACACAAGTTGTCATTGTTGTCAGCATCATTATGAGGGGGGAGCAGCATATTGTTGTTATTGTGATTGTTTGTTGTAATTGCATCCATTATAAGGGATTAAAAAAACCAACCAGCCCAAAAATTTGCCGCAAGTTCAAACACAGGTTGGAAAGTTTTTTTGTTGTTTTTTTTTTTTTTTAAGTTTGAGTTGTGTTTAGCCAAGAAGTACAGACGTGTCCAAGTGCAGTTTGGTTAATGTTTGTTGCAGTTTTACAGTTTTTATGGGCCAATGCATTTCATTTCATTTCATTACATGTCATACGGAGAGGAGTTCATTTTAAGATTCATATGATTGTCGGTCGTCACAGATTTGCAACCAAAGACATCAGAAAGCACACACCACGTATGTGCGTTTATGCAGCAGATATATGAAGCAATTGTTAAAATAGTTTTTCAACAAGTTTTCCAATTCATTAGTGTCCAACAATAATCAAACATACACGCAAACACCCAATTACACAAAAATCATTATATAGACCATTAGCATTGAGTGAGAGAGACAGAGAGAAAGAGAGAGAGAGAGAGAAAAAGAGGCGTGGATAGAATAAAAGAAGAAAAAAAAGGAGACAAAAGTAAAAATCATATAACATTGAAGAGAGAAAAAGAACAATTGCAATTAATTATTTCTTTTACTTCATTTCTTATAAAATAATTTGAAAAATATGCAATTAGTACAAAATTTTATTATATCAAGAAT
This sequence comes from Ornithomya fringillina, assembly GCA_963978525.1. NCBI lineage: Eukaryota > Metazoa > Arthropoda > Insecta > Diptera > Hippoboscidae > Ornithomya > Ornithomya fringillina. The sequence goes on along the minus strand of OZ021691.1, from coordinate 33,004,200 downwards.
GCTTAGCATTCAGAATCCTGAATATTAACAACACTCGACTCATGTGTTGACAATAAAATACAGAAAACTTTAAATAAACAAACATTTTACTCCTGCATACACCCTACACGCTACACCACTTAGTTTCACAAAATTATCTGTAATTAGTTTAAACGCAAGGCATAGTCATATAAATTACTTGATAAAATACCATAATATGGAAAAGCGTACGGATCAGAACCAAAATTTTGCAGTTACCTAGACAATCAAGTATTCTTTATCAACTTTTTATTCAAAAAAATTAAGAATTGTGGTTTTTCGCCATATAAAGACTTTCTCTCTAGTGAGATCTTATATGGAGAGGGGTTCAAAAAATAGTACATTTTCAATAAGTTTTCCCTAGAGGCTGTACTTGTATTAAATTTCTTCAACATATCTTATAACACAGAGACACAGAGACTGACCTTTGAACTTAATTAAATCGATTCAAGAAGTGATTCTGAATCTAAGGTGGAGGGCAAGCATTCGCACAAACTTAATATACGATTTGCCACTAGTGGTGCAGGGTATAAAAATTAGAGTTTGAATGGAGCTGTGTTTATGCTAACTTCAACAAAACAAAATTTTTGTATGTTCTGTATTTAAATGTTTAGTAGAAATGTGCTTCTAAGAGACAAGTCAGCTTAGTTTGATTTTATCAATAAAAAACGCCCTTGAGAATGTCAAAAACAAACAGACAGACGGACATACTTGTTTAAATCTATTCAGTTTTTTTAGCCCTTATCAAGAATATATATACTTTTTAGCCGCCAGAGCCTTTTTCTGTGTGCCCTTCTTATGTGGAAGGTAAAAAAAAATCTTTTTTTAAAGCATATTTCCATGTTACTCATACGCTAAGGAGTACCACTTATTAGATATAATATCAAACTAATTTCACAATTATGGTAAACGTTTTTTTTTTTGTTTTTGCTAATTGCTTTACATATATGCACACATTCCTGTAATCCTTTACTTTATTGATTTATATTAAATAATAATCATACGCCTCAGTGCCTTTAATGATACATCATGTGGATTTTAATAGATTTTGTTTTTGTGTTTTGTTTCTTAGCCAATGAAATAAAATAATTTAATTTGGCAAATATAAGTTTATTCAATTATCCAACAAACACTTTCATTAATTCAATATCCCATTAAAGCAAATTTTATAATTCAAAAAATGAAAGTGAAGATTAGTCATTACTCCATAAATACACCTTGATCTTGGGATTATTTTGTATGAACGGACGTATGGAAAATTCATTTTGTTAAAAATTATTATTTAATGAAAAGTTTTAAAAATTTTTCATATATAATGTATGCACAGAAAATGCTATAAAATTAAAAAAGAAAAAAAATCCTTATTAAAGAAATGATAACCATTTCTATACCAAAGTATGTACATTTGCACATATAAACACTCTGCGGTACACACTCGCAATTGATTAATGAGTATAAACATGTACAGTTAATTAAAATTAATCTACATGGAGAAAATTATTTTATTGGAATTTTCAAAAGTTTTATCGTATGATTTATTGTTTTAATACCTACGGAGACATTTTTCATTTTGTTTGACATTTTTAACGGCGCGTATGTTTTTAGAGAATGTCTCTGGTTGCAGAGTAAATAATGTATTTATTATATATATATACCCCCACCCAGAAGAAGGCATCACAGTGCTTACAAAGTATATGTTTTTTCGATCAGCATTAAATCTTGAGCCGAGCTAAACATAAATGTCCGTATGTCCGTATTGAGCTGAAATTTTGTGCACACATTGCTTTTATGTAGATCGCTATTTAAATAAGGAAAAATGGGTTAAAACCTCTGCACACAATGATCACAAATCCCAAAACTGAGCAATGAATTTGAAATTTTGTATGCATTGTAATTATCCCATGAATCGAAGGACCAAAAATGGTCGGACACAATATAAAAAATAATCATATTCAGCGTAAAACTCGACATTTAAGAGGGGCATGTATTAACATGCACTATTACAAGGAGAGAGAATATGTATTAAATTAATGATTTTCTTTGACAACAACAGAAAATGTTTTCTCAACACAACATTACCTTCTTATGAGCAATATATCTCAAAAAATGTTAATTATTTGTATATATATTAGTGGTTATTTTCAACCACTGTTGTGCACTTGCATTATCTTTAGTCGCCTCAAAACTTTCTAGATTTATTTTTCTAACAAGTTAAAGTTATTTGCTTTTTAGATTTCTCGCTTAATGTACAACGAGCCGGACAATAAACATAACCCAAATAAGATTTTTGATTCAATGTATTACAATCCTAATCAACGTCTAAGTACTTAGTCTTAATTAGTTTTAGTTATTTTATTGAGAATAGCGTAGAGGTCCTCCATAGCGTATGAGAAATTAAAATTAATAAAATTTTTTTTGTATTCAATGAATTTGAAATATATATGTGATGATAAAAAAAAAAAATGACATTTTTATATTATAAAATCTACATGTGGGGTCACGTGGTCATGTGGAGAATGGGTTATTATTGTATAAATCGCTAAACGACCTCTAGCCATCAATTATACGCTACATTAAATTTATTGAGTGACTAACTATTAATTAATTATATAAATATTGCATACACACACAGAGAGAGAAATAGAGAGGGGTAGAAAAAGAGAGAGAGTGTTATTGTGTTTACTTTCCCTTTTATATTATAAGTAATTCGAGTATGATTACATCTTAGCTGTCGGAGAGTTAAAGCATCAAAAAATTGAATTTTATTTTTTTAGAAAAACTATTAAAGCAACTGAAAACGTTTAAATGTTTTAAATAAAAGTAAAAATACAACAAATGGAAAGTAAATAATAGAAATTAAACAAAACAATGATCATGACTTTTTTTATTTTTTATTCTTTTATGGTACAAGTTATTGTGACTTCTAAATTGTTGTTAATTTGGTTTCGCTATAAATATATGTTTAAATGTTTGTCAATTATGTGGCATTTGCTTCATGTTAGGAGAGCGGGGGAGTAAAGGATTTTTTTTTTTTTTCAAAGTTGAATTTTTGAATCAATGTTAAGACAGGGAATGAATAGTTTTTGGAATTTTTTTTTTTTGTAGAAACGAAATAATTTTTTTTTATTATTATTTTATATTCAACAAAATTTTTTTAAAAAAGTGCATTTTTAATTAATTGTAAAATTGTATATAAAAAAATTTAACTGGAAATATTAGCGTGCTGAAAATCGTTTTAAACAATTTTTGTTTTGTTTTTGTTTCATTAACAAAAAAAAAAAAAAAAAAAAAACTTCTTAAAACCATTTAAAAGAAAAAATTAACAACAAAGATTTATTTTCTCTCTATTGAATGCTTTTCTTGTTGTTACCGTTATTGTAGAAGTAGCCACAAAAACAATCGAAACGGTTTAAAAATATTTAAAATAAAATTGAACAAAGATTAAATAAATCGAGATCAAAAAGAAAGTATTTGTCATCTTTCCCTTCCATTCATATACGTACACTTACTTAACAAGATGGTGAGTAAACCAGAAAGAGAAGGAGAGAGAGATAGAGAGACTAAGAGTAAGAATTGTGTAAACAATTAACAAAATTGTAAAATTGTTGTATGTTTAGTAGTAATGGATATAAAAATTGTTTTTTGCACAATTGTTTGCTATACTTGTTACTTCAAGGTTTTCAAATTTGAAATCATAAAAAAGAAGAAGAAAAAACTATAATATTTATTTAAAACTTAGAATACAAAATTAAAAAATTTATATATAAAATATGCAAACAGCGCCCTCAACAAAGCAAAGCCGCCATCATCACTAGTCAGTGTCATCCATTTTCATTTTCATTATCATCATTATTATATAACAATTTGTTTTTTGTTATTTAATTTTTTTGTTTTTCTTTTTTGTTATACATATATATGTTGGTGTTTATGTGGGTGTATTTAGTTTAATAACGCTTATGCAAAACCTCCTACCGGTGTCAATGATATCCAGGGGCGACTCATTCGTTGCCATGTGACGCTGATGAAATTCGCTCATATTGAATGGATACGTTACCATACCTTCCAGTATATGATAATGGCCATTATTATTGTTGTTGTTGTTATTGTTGTTAAGATTATCCATCATACCCGGATAATGTATACTGCTGGTGGCAACTATAAGCGGTGTATCGATTAACGCCAAATTATCTTCGAAGATTTTCTGATGAAATTTCTCGTCCATGCCCATTACTTTGACTGGAAATGTTTACACAATTATTATATACACGAGAGAGAGACAGAGAGAGAGTTGAAATGAAAAATATACAATAAATTAAATAAAAATAATTATAATTCTAAATGATTTGGTGAGAGAAACAAAACCAACGATTATGAAATTTTCCTTTTTTTTTAATATTTTTATAAATTTTTATTACATTTGAATGATGTAGGTTTTAGGTCTATAATATATCATATTAATATTGTTGTCGTTATTGTAATTACAGCCGATATATGTGTACACCTGTTTGCTTAAAATGTGAGTGAAATTTTCTTATAAAAATAAAATTTTTTTTCGTTGAAAAAAAAAAGAAAAAATAACTGATTCATTAATCATAGTAATATAAAAAAATATAAAAAAAAAATAGAAAAATTGAAAGAAAGTTTTTAGAATTAATCGACATTTATATGAACATCATCATTAACTCTTTTTTTAATTAGCAAGAGAGTGAGAGTAAAGTGCTTTAACAAGTAGAGTAGTGCTGTGCTGTGGTGAAGGTGCTTTCATCAATATTACATTTATCGATAATTATGTAAAAAATTTTCTACCTATCAACTCACCTTTTGTCACAATTATAGGTTTTATAATTTACTAGAATTTTTTTCATTATGACATAATTTTAAACATTTTAATCGATATACAAACCTTTATATAAAAACGTAAAGTGAAGAGACTGTGAAAAACACTGCTAAAGTGCCCATTTTATTAAAATTATCTTATTACTAAAAAGTAATCAGGTACATACCGTGCTCAATTACTCTGTAGAAGATGGTGGAGGGTACTTAATATATGGCTTAAGCCTACTTTATTTTTATACCCTGCCTCTGTTGGATATGATTTAAATTGGACACTTCTTAATATTTGAATTGTTAATATAATTTGATACCTGCCACACGCACCGTTGTAGGTGTGGAGGCTATTTAAGATTTAGTTTTCTTACTTGTTTTCAAATCATTTTACTCAATTACTGCAAGCTATTGCATTTAAATGCTACTTAAAATCCGACCAAAGATTACACTTACACTTACACACAAACGTCTACATACAAAATTCATCTTCTCATAACAAAAAATACTGATAAGACAGTAACCATGATATTAGTCAGTCAGTCCAATACATCAATTATTTTGTAGCAATGTTAGCTCCAACCCTTGGAACAAACAAAATATCACAACAATGACTTCAATACATGATGCCAGCAGCTTTGCTATTGTTAATTCAAATTACAACATTGTGCTTGCTTTCATATAATTTTTTGTCATTCTTCATATATTACACTCTCTACTCTACTAAAATCATCATTATTAACTGAAATGTTAATAATTGTTATTGTTGTTGTTGTTGTTGTTACTAATATCGTTGTTACTGTTACTATTGTTCTTTTTTGCGGTACATAGAAGAAGATGAAATTGTAATCGTAATATAAACAATGGCATACAAATCGTTTCTGATGCTTAACAGTTTAAGGATTATGTTTAACTAAATGGAAGTTATATGGGAATCAGTCTCGTAACCATCAACAAACTTGGGCAATGCTTTTATTATGATAGTTGTAGTATTAGTGAGAACGATGATGATGATGATGATGATGATGATGATGACACTGGTAATGTTGGCCAAGTCATACTCTATGCAGTTACCAGTCAGTATTACCGGTTGTTAAATAAACAACGTTAAGTGTACAGTTATTGATGTGTTTTCGTTGGCATTATCATAGTATTTCATCATAGAATCGGAATGTAAATTGGGTATGATAAGGAAATTGAAAATTAGAAAACTTAGCAAAGAGGATTTGTAATGAAGAACTTTCTCGTGCTTTTGTGCACAGTGTTTAATTATGTAGATAACGGTGTTAAATGTTTAATAAGTATTCATTGATTTTTACATAGTACCGTAAATATTATTTGAGCTGGCGGTTATCTTTCTCTCTCAATATATAAACTTTTGATTTGTTTGATATGATTTTCATTTTTTGATGCTTTTTGGTGCTTTTTGTTTAAATCTTATTCAGATGGGAAGATTGGTTTTTACCTTTCAAGTAAATTTATTCAAAATGAATTTAAAATTTCGAATTCATTGAAATGTTTGAAATTTAATTTTGACCATTTGGAAGAATTCCCGCTTACAATAATAATGACGGTATATTAAGTTTGTCACTCTGTTTGCAGTACCAAGAATAAAACGTCAGATATCCTACAAAATTATTCATATTCTTGATCATGGGTTAAAAATGGGCATGGCATGATAAAGCATACAGCAAGCAAGATTATAAATACACTATTAATCATATACCTGCCACATCCATTATTGTAGATGTGAAGGGTATTTAAGTTCTGACCTAAGTCCAGTTTAATTTTCTTACTTGTCAACATTATTTCATTTGATTTAATATTGTAAACAAAGTCTTTTCGAAACATAATAAACACTATTAATTTATTTGTTTAATACATATTACAATAAATTTAGCCATCAGCATATTAGCACAAACTTATGTGTTTGTAAAGAGCATTGAACATAAAAATTGGTTTTTTTTTCTTTGTGGGTTTTTTTTTTTGTTACTTTAATGAACTTCTGGTTATTCTAATTAAAATATGATAAATTATTAAAATTATATACCACACCGTGTATAATATTTATATGCACTCGCACACACACACACAGGCAAAGAATAAAAAATCGAATAAATTAAAAATAATTAAGTTCATTATTAATAATGTGATAATAAACACATACAAATACATGTTGTAATATGACCGATACATTGGTATAGAATGTATATTGGCAACAACAACAACAACAATAATAATAAGAATGTTGATGATAAAACCTATACACATTATATAATTACAAATATTATTAAACAATAAATAGATTCGTTTGCATGCAAAGGCATATGCATACGATGCGTAAACAGGTCGTTTATCTTCTATGATACGAAACTGGTAAACCAGCCCACATAACCATTGTAATTATTTTATTACCTAATACAATAACAAACTAAATATAAACCGCAACAAAGAGAAAGAGAGAAAAAAGTGCTTTTTATACTAAATGGCAATTCATTCATGCGTCAGTTTTCATTTTGCAACATTTTCATACTTTAGCCAGAAAATATTCAATTGTTCTAAAGAACATGTTAAACGGAAATACTTTTGTAGAGAATTCACCGAAGTGTAGTATTTAAGTTTGGCCAAGATTCCTTTACCACAGTTTTCAAGTTGATTACCTATGAAATGTTTAATAAATTCAATTAATTTAATATTCAATTAAATCATGACTCCATTAAAGATTTATATTCTCCGTTTCAACTAGCAAAGCTGCTCTACCTTACATCCTTAAGATATGCTATATAAGCAATTTGTGAGCATGCAAATGTATACATACACACGCACACATATTTTGGTAGAGATAGAAAGTAAGACAGAGAGGGAGAAATTTCTGCACACCGTGCCAGCATTGAGTGTAATTATGTGGTATAATAAGATGACAGGCTACCAGTATGTGTTCTAGTTGGTTTAATAAACATAACCAGCAATTTAATCCACATGAGTAAGATGGTAATAAACTAAAGCAAAGTCTGTATGCATAGTATGCCTAATTTTCCAGACGTTGTAATGAGTATTTATAGATTTTCTAAACATATACACACACATGACTACGGTTAAGCAAATTTATTCGTGAACAGATGATTGACAATTATTCGAGTAGCTTTTAAACGTCTATATAAATAAGTATGTGTTTATAATACACACATACACACACAATTTGTAGTAAGAGAAGCAGTCGTTCTATACTCTACAAAGAATATAAAAGGAATTGAACATTTGAATCGATCTAAATTTTGAAAAATCTCTTATAAATCTCTATTTTGTAGACAGGTTAATATTGAAATGAAACAAAATCTTTTGGAAGCCCCGCATATAATAAAAAAATTGTGCTATGAAGTTGAATTATTCCATTTGATAATGCAAAAAAGCTTGTGATCAACGATCAAATCAATTCAAAATCCAAAACTAAGTCTGTACGTCTGTCTGTCTATGTAAATTTGTGCACTTGCTACAGGTAGCATTTTTTAAAATATTTTGACGAAATTTAGTAAAAGCATATGTCTTAGCTCAAACAGGAGCCCTATTAAAAATGGATTGGATCGAACTACTTTTAGAGCCCTTCCCCTTATAAGATACTAAAACAATGAAAGTTTTTTTAGGATAAAAATCGTAATTATTAATATTTTTGGACAAAATTTTATGAAGAATCATTAATTGGCTTAAAATTTGGACGGTATCGATCTATTTTTTGAACAACTAAATATATTTCACGAAGTGTTAAACTAATTGTAGCATAATTTAAGAAGTCAAGTGGGGCCCGACCCCAACTTACCACATAATAATTTATATTAAGTTCTAAGCCAAATGAAATGTTTTTTTATTCGTTCCTTCATAATAAGTTGTGAATCTTATACAAAATAATTTCACTAGAATATGCCGCAGTATTCACAATAAAAACGAGACTTTCCACTGCTTTCTATTTAAGAGTATAAACGCTTTTAAATTAAAAAAAAAATTGTGTCCAGTATATATATCATATTTTACAATACAGACCCATTTTACCATATGCGTCAAGGGTCATTGAGAATATTCATCATTCATTTTAATATAATTACTAGGGAACCCTTGTGCCATACAATGCCTTTTTGTTATTTGTTAACTATTTAATAATTATTTGTCCCTTGAAGGCCATAAAATGAACTACTCAAGAGGATTGATTACAGTGACCCAACAAACAGTAGCAACGATTTTCAATTTGAATTTAAACCCTTGTCACACAGTGGCACAATGTATAACCAAAAGAAAAAAACCGGCCAACAAACTCGTACACTTGTTGATAATGTCATAAATAGTTGATGATTTCTATGATAATAGTCATGAGGTATCATACGAATCAAATGCGTGTGTGTGTGTGCATACGCAGCATACGCATGACAAAGTGACAAATGAACATTGTATACACAATACACAATATTTGCTCGTCTGCGAACGAATAGTCAAAGCATGTCAAATCATTACCAACAGCAATATTATAGCTAGAAGTGCTAAACAAGTGTGTCACCGCGCATATAACATAAAAACGGCCATAAATTGAGGGGAAAAAATTAATAATAAATGTGATGTAAGCTGCAGTTTGGTTTACAATGCATGTCAATACAAATTTATATTATTCAAATGCAGATGTAATGAACACACACACACACACACAGACACACTTTCCACCGCGCACACACTTACACACAACATGTTCTATGAAATGCACATAAACTAAAATCAAATAAACAACAGCAGCCATAACAATAATAACGACCCTGACGACACGCACACAACATCAGTGCGAACGAAAGCATTATATGCACATACTTACATACGTGCATTAAACATAATGCGTAACCATACATAATATGGCAAAAGTAGTTGTATGTACAAGTAATGGCATGTAGATTATTAGTTGTTGTAATACAATGCTATTGTTGTTGGCGGTTAAATTATATAATAGCACAAGTGACTCATAAATTTCAATGCTCTCTCTCGAACACACGCACACAATGCATAAGCAATGGCATTGCCAGCAATTGTGTGCCAACATATATACACACATACATATATATATTCAATAAATGTATTTTAGAATGAAATTAAAATTTTATTGTTGCAATCGAGAATTTCAACTGATTGTTATATAAATAAATTGCAACAAAAATAAAAATCAAATCAATTTGCTCAGGTAAGTATCTACATACAAGATTGCAACTGCCAATCATTGAATGAAACCATACGAAGCAAAAACAATATAAGTTCATCATTCCATATGTGAAATCCATAAAGGGCCGTCAATAATAACTCTACAAAGCTTTTAATTTCAAAATCTGACTCGATCTGGACGTGGCTACCTGCATATTAGTTGTACCGTTTGATTTATTTGAAAATTGGTTCATCTATATATTATTAGCCATCTAACGATGTGCCGAAAATGGGCGTGGTCAGATAATAGAGACGCTTCAGGTTACGAAGAATCTTATAAAACGTAATTATTAGACTGCCATGCCCACTATTTGTTTGTACACAAGGAGGGTATTTAAGATTTGGCGTAAGCTAAATTTGCTTGTTTAAATTTAGACTCAATTGCTGTAGCTGTGATGGATTATAATGATAACATCAATTAGCATAAATGTGCAAAAATGTTTCCCACAATTTTACGCCCAATATTGTGATAAATTCAATGTGAAAATACATGTTATATTTAAATTTTCAAACTGTTTCTTGTTATGCTTTAAATGTCCATCCATCCGTCATTTATTCAGCACTTGTTAACATAATTTTTGCATTTAATATGAAAATATTTTGAAATTATAGAATTTTCCTTTTTTTTTTTTTAAGGAAATTTTTAGTAAATTGTGGGCGTGGTTCTGATCCCACTCACTGTTGGCGTTTTGAATGAAGAGATAAATACTAATTTTGCATTTTGTAGCTCAATTGTTGTGGTTAATATATAAATTGTTCTTAATGTGGGCGTGGTTCTTAACCAATTTTGATCAAATTATATAACGATTTGAAAAACTGGAATATACAAAATTTCATATCTCAATATATGAAAAGCTTTAGACGGACAGACGGATGGACTTGTCAAGATCGTCTCAGATTTTGGTGTTAATCAAGATTATATATCTTTAAAAGGGTTTCCAATGCCTGCAATGCAGCCCTCTCACCAAGATAGAGCATATGTATAGTATGTAATACATATTAAGATACAGGGTGCAGTTATACCACATGTCAAGAGTTTTTTCACAACTACTTCCATTTGCATCCAACTCCACTTGACTTGGGTGATATTATAACGTTTTGTGTTTTAATTAAACTTGAATTTGATAGAAAACACACAATATGTTGAACAGCTGTTTTTCAGAAAAAGAAATTAATGAATTTCTTTGCACATGACATTTGAATACTGAAACTGAGGCAGAAGACCGACTCACACACCAGCTTATCTAGATGATTTCGTTTCTATTTAAAAATATGCTTTTTTTTTAATCCTTATTGCAAGTTCAACTCATACTTTGTCTTTTCATTTGCTACACCGTAATCTAAATTTGCTTTTTCGAAATATATTTTTTTTAATTGCTTGCAGGGTTTTAATCGTTTAGAAATTTAATTAAAATACTTTACTCCATTTTATCCCCTACCCCCCCCACCCCACACATACACGTACAATATATTACTTAAATATAGCAATTATAAGTAGCTAGTTTTATCAAGGATACTCACCTCTCTCATCCATGCTGAGACTATCGTAGGGACCGCCATTACTCTTACGGTTACTGTTACTGTTACTGTTACTGTTACGGTGGTTTAATATATCGCTACCGGTGGTAATTTCGTCTTTAATAGAAAATTTGTGCATTTTGGTGCTCAAGCTATGGTACAGTTACATACAGGTGCTCATGTTAGTGAGTAGTTGTGCGCGTTCAAAAAGAGTGCATTTTTTTTTTAATTTTGTGCGAAAAAGAGTATAGATAAAAACAAATGTGCATATGTGTGCGTATTGAAAAGTGTAGGAAAGAAAAGAAAAACATTCTCAAAGTATTAAAATTAAATTTTTTCTCTCTTTGATAAATGAACGTGAACATGTTGATACAAAGTGCCGCAAATACTGTTCAACCTATGGTCCCGTATTGTTTGCTGTTAAGCTGATGAGAAACTCCAAGAGAGCAATTTAAATGATATGCAATGAATTAAACAAAACAATTCAATTAAATTCATTTCATTTCAGTAAAGTAATTACCATGTAGGATATGAAAGGATGGTGATGGGAAAAGAGACTGAAAACCACTTTTTTGTTAACCCACCCTTGAGACCCAATCATACGATAACATAATTATAGTCGTTGTTTTTGTGAATATGGGTCAATTCATTGGGGATCGTATCTATCACTTTTATTTTTATTATTTCTCGGGAAGTTTCTCACACTCTTCTTGAAATATAATTTTAGACACACGTTTGTAGAAATATAAGCATATGGAGATTGGAAATATTTGAAATTATTTATTCATGGAGAAACATGTGCTTATATTTACATATGTCACCTGTCCTATCATGCGCCCAAGCTGCTCAAAGCTTTACGTATGACTTTGAACAAAATTTTGGTTGGTTTTTATGCGACACCTCAAATACCTACAAAATTATCATACATAACAAACACATACATTGTTGTTGTTGCTGTTGCTGTTTTATGTTGTTGTTGTTGTTGTTGCGGTTTTTGCTTATTAGCGCTTTGTAAAGTTGCGGTGGCATTGGTGTTGCTGGTGGTGGTGGTGACTGTCGTTGGGTTGGCAAGTGTTGTAACACCAACAACAACAATATCACCAAATCGTTGTTGCTGTTGCTGTTGTTTAGATTGATGATAACGCTGATAAAAGTCATCATCGTTGTCACGTGTATAATATGTTTGACGGTGCATATCTTGCATTTTATTTTTAGCTAAACCGGTGGTTGTTATGGTACCCAGACCAACTGTAATGCCGCCATTCTTACGTGACCGTGTACCAGTATCGACCACCACTACCACATCATCTACCTGCTGATGTTTAAAATCATTCAAAGGATCATGTTGCGTTCGATAATGTGGCCAAGTGGTTTGCTCTAGCTGTTGCTCTTGCTCTTCCTCCACATCCAAAAATGCTTCATCTTTGTGTTGCTTTATTAGTGTACTAACGGTATGTACACTATCACTTTCGCCACCTATCTCAATTACCACATCATCGTCATATGTGTGCGGACTGTGTGAAGCTAATACTAATGGATTGTTAAGTCCCCAAGATGGTGGATGCAAATAGTGTGGATAGTTTGAATAGATTTCAGCTCGTATTTGATCATCATAATCATCATAATCTTCTTCATCTTCATTATCATCTGTATTGTCGTCCTTGTCTTTATTAGCATCGTATGCTTTGTTAGCGGCGGTGTCGTTGTTGTTGTTGTCGTTGTCAGTGTCACGGTTATCCTGATTCTCTGCGTCTACATTTTCCTTCTCATCGTAAGGCTTCAATCTCTTGCGATGATATAATGACGATTCTTCATTTTCTACATCATTATTATTAAGTTGTTGATGTTGATGTTGATGTTGGTGTTGGTGCTCACCATTGTAACTGTTATGTTGCTGATGTTGTCCATGATACTTGTTATTGCTGTTAATGACCGTATTGTTTATATTGCGATATGTTTGCGATAATTTTTGTTGTTTTTTGCGTTGCTTTTTGGGTTGTTTCTGTCTAAGACGTTGTTTCAGTTTCGGCGTTAAGCCATTAGGAAAGAATATCAGTCGATCTGTCATTGCACCCAACAATAGTCAGCCAAACCATAAAGTAATTACAGTCACATAATTAGGAAAAAAGTATTATTACCGTTGTTTTATGATCATTATTACACGAGCCACAATATATATGAAAAAGTGCATTAGTATACAACGCAGAGGTACACATTAATGAGAACGTAGAGAGAGAGAGAGAGAGAGAGTGGAGAAAAAAATAAATAAGAAAAGAATTTCAGATATTCATGGATTTGTGCAATTGTGCTAAAAAATTGTTTATTGTTTGTTATTGCAATTGTTGTGCATTATTATACTTATACATAAAAAGATATTTTGGTGGTGGGTGGCAGAATATGTATGCAAGTAGAAGTTGTGCTCTTAAAAGTGCTGTACTGTGCTGTTGTTGTTATTGTTGTTATGTTGTAATGTGCTATTTTGTAAATTGTGCTTTCTACCTGTAACTGGAAAAAAAAAAATATTGAGCAAATGAGTGCTGGTGCTGTTGTTTCATTTTCATTAAAACTTTTCTTTTCGTTATTGTACAGAAAAAAATAATGAAAGGAAAACACACACAACCGAAGAACTTAATAAATGAATAACAACAATATTTTTATAAATTACAGTAATTAACAAATAATGAATGCTACGTTCATTTACATAATCAAAACGTTTGTAATATATAGAAAAAAAATATGGCGATCCCATAATGTATATATAAAAAAAGGTAGCCTATAATGGCACAGTTTTAAAAAGTGTTTTTTTTTTTTTATATCCAGACCATTAAACACGCCCAAAATTATATTATTATTTCCTAAATTAACTTTTTTTCAGGTTACTTGGGGAAAAAAAAAAGTTCAATACTTTTATAATCTTTCGAACGCCAACACAGATTTTTGTTTTTTTAGCAAAAAAATTTTATATTTTGCGAATATTCGCTACTCAGTTGTTTTGTTAAAACGACAACTTTTTAAATCGATTTAATCATGTGTATGATCTGTCTCTGTGGTAAACATTTTTCCGACTGAAAATATTTGATTCTGTTGGTTGTTCCGATTGAAGTAAAATACCAAAAAGTGGGTATAAATAGAGAAATCTTTAAACAAAATTTTATAAAACAATAACTATTAAAGATTTTAATAATTAATAATACATTAGTATTAGTTATGAATAAGGATTTAATTTATTAAATGCATGCCATGCAATATGAGTTAGTTGGTGTTTCTTTAATTTTTACATTAAATAATTAGTTTGAGTGTTTTCAATTTTTAATAAAATACTATAGAAGTATGAATCTATCTATGAATTTAAAAAAATCTATGCGTCAATAGATAAAAATTTATAGAAAAAGTTAAGAATTAACACACGCTCAGTGGAAAACTAAAAAAAAAATCAATTTTTAAAATATATCTTCGTATCACTTAAAAAGGATAAGAGATAGAGAAGTGATAATTAATGCATGTATTCCCTAGAAAGTTCTATTGCATCAGTGATGGGTAAGCGCTGAAGTATATAATTATTTTGAATACCATGGAACCATTGCTTGACAATCATATGAAGCTCTTCAAAATTGAAATTATCAATTAGATTGTAATTAAGAATAATCTTCTTCCGTTGAAAGGTTATATTCAATATTTCATATATGTATATAAATATAAATATATGTGAGAAGTTACTGCAAAATCTACTGAATAGTTTGAATACAAAATTACAGAATAACTTTTTTCAAATACTCGGATAGTTGCTGTCATGTCATAATTCGTATATTAAAAACGATCCTTTCGGTTCCAAGTGAATGTACACTAAAAAAGTAGGCGTCTAAGTAAATATAATTAAAATATACAATGATAATGATAGAAAATTTAATTGTTTGTATGTTTCAATAATGAGATATACTTTTAATATATATAGGAGATGGATAGCTTTTGTTAAAGGTAAAATAATATAAACATCTTCAGCAAACTAAATAATAAATTTAAGAAAAACTTATCCGTTTAAGCCCGAACCTTGCGCCCTGCATTGTAACTCCTAAACGACAAATCCCATCTTTCAATTTCACTTGTATTAAATTAAATTATTTAAAATTAAAGGCAGTAAACTTTAATATATTTTGTAAATTTAATTTTCAATAATTGAGAATTTTCGTGAAATACTAAAATATATAAAATTAAACGTTTTTAGGGAAAGGGGCTTAACGGTAATATCAATCGAACTTGCTCCTCCATTTTAACGGAAGGCTTAAAACTTAAGTGTCTCATTCGGTAGGTCGCTGCTACGCTTCTCACAAAACGTAAGACTTTAGAAGTGAATTTTGAAATAAATTCTATCTACTGCTAAGCGCCGTTCTTAAAAATCAAATAATAATCATTTTTAAGTCAAATATTAAATACCCTCAATATATAAACAGAAGGCGAGGCAGGTACCGCAATACGTCATTTTTAAAACTGCAAGTAATGCGTAACAATTTTGTAGAAAAAAGTGTCTGTTATTCGACCCCACCTATTTTTATAATGTCAATTATAAAAAAACACAGTTCTGTCTAAATTGACTTAGATTTTGATGCTTATCCAAAATATGTAAACTTTGTAGGTTCTATGATGCCATCTTCTGCATATTGTAAACGGAATGACAAACTTATATACCTCCACATGAAGGTATATAAGACCTTTTATTAAAATATCTGAAAAATCTAAAGGTTGTTCTAGATTTTTATATATAGAGAATA
Source organism: Ornithomya fringillina (assembly GCA_963978525.1). Classification (NCBI taxonomy): domain Eukaryota; kingdom Metazoa; phylum Arthropoda; class Insecta; order Diptera; family Hippoboscidae; genus Ornithomya; species Ornithomya fringillina. The sequence continues at coordinate 32,987,848 of OZ021691.1, read as the reverse complement.
AACTAAAACAGTTTCAGAAAAGTGTGTGTGAATATATTAATTAATATAAAATAAATTTAATTTTTTTTTTTTAAATAAAATGAAAAGTTACAATTATAGGTTAACTGAATATGATTCATAGGCAATATATAAAAAACTGAATAACTTTTTTTTTAAGTGCTTTATAATTATAAAAGCTGCGTGTGTGTGCTTCTAAGTTATTTATATACATAAAATAGCGGTTCGTAGGTTTTTGTATGCACATGGGCGACTTTGTGCGGATAAATGTTTAAACATATTAACATCTAAAACAATTGAAGCAAATGCTTTTTATTTTAATTTTTTTATTTTTTCAATTTGGCTCAATTATCGAGCGCATGAGCCTTGTTAGTGTATAATAAAGATGCCAGCTGATCGATAATGAATAAAAAAAAAAAAAAAAAAAAAAAAAAACATTGAGTTGTGTGTGGTTAACAAATGATGGTGTATGCGTGTGTATAAAATATTGACCAGGGCAGTAATGGTGGCTATGGGAGCGTAAGACAGAGAGAGAGAGAGAGAGAGAGAGAGAGAGATACTCTAACCATATAAAGCACATACACATACAAATGCATATTATGTTAGCAAAGAGCGATTATTTTATTTTATTATATATATACATATACATATATATGTGAGGAGGGAGATTATTTAATTCTTTAGGCAATAAAGAGGCGAGTCTAGACAGTATGAGAGGATGAAGCATGAAATAGCAAAACTTTGTACTACATAGAATGATATTAAGCTTCCACGTTATATTGTAATTGATATATTTTCAATAAATTTTTTTTTATTTTTTTTTTTGTATTTTTTTTTGTAAGCAAATATATAAAAATATTTGTTTAAATGGGTTTATGGGTTAAGCTTTTTTTAATAATTTGTATGCTTTGTGAATTATGGTAATGATGCAGAGAAGCGTGCTAAGAGTTGTTGGTTTGGTTAAGCTAGATATTTGGCTATATTTTGTTAATTATTATTTTTTTTTTTTTTATTGGTTAACTTGATTTAGGCGAGAGATACAGTAATAGAATGAGATTTCGAAATTATTGTCACTTTAAAATTAAAAACAAAAACAAAAAAAATTACATTTTATAAAAATTACATTAAAAAAAATTTAAAAAATTTTTATTTAAAAGAAAAATATTTTTTTTTTTTTATATTTAGTCCTATTTTTTTGTTTTGTTTTCATTAACAGTGTCTTCTTGCCAGTGTTTTGTTTTCCTTTTTCTTTATTTCTTATTTTTTTTTTTTTGTGTGTATTTTATGGTGTTTTTATTGTTTTAGTTTTATTATTAGTAATGTTGTTGAACTTACCTACACAAGGATTGTGATTAACTATATTAAATATGCGATCACAGCGTTTCTTCATATGATTATTGGGACAAATACAACCGAACATGGGCGATAATCTTAAATTCGTCCATGAATCATGGCAGGCATCTCTACAACAACAAAAAATAATCCATAATATTATTTCATTCATTCAATTTCAAATTTTATTAAAAAGTTGAAACGATTTTCATTTTTAATTAACAGTTTTCTTGTTGGAAAAACACCATATGATGGCGTTCTTAGAAGAGTACCTTGGGACAAAAAAAAAACACTGTACAACCCTTTCTTATTTTACTAGACAACCACCAAAGACTTTTCAGTGACACAACATACTCTACCACAAAAGCTACTTAAAGCTAGCGAGCTCGAGTGCATGTATGTTTAACCATAAAATTGACTTTTCGGTAAAAACACTCTTATGACAATCTCTGGAGTCTCTTCTCTGTTCTGTCTGTCATGTGCTATAAAGCTGTAGAGAAATTGCAAAATAACTTCATTAAAATTCTATTACTCTGAGCTAACAAATTAATATTTTATTATTAGCTTTTTTCAAACACACCGCAAAACAAACTCTTAGGCTCGTACCTTAAACATATTCGAACCATTTCTCTTTCTACACATATTAATTTTGTCCTTGTTTTGTTTTTTTTTTTTTGTAGTCGTTAGTTAAATATTGTTTCTGTACGTGTACATGCATGCATATGTTGTCTTTAGTGTTAAATAGATTTTTGTATGGGTTGGTATGAGTTGGTATTTAATTATATATCATCCACATAAGATGAACGGTATACTAAGTTTGCATGGAAGTGGCATCAGAGACCCTACAAAATGTATATAGTCTTGGCCAGCATTAAAATTTGAGTCGATTTAGAAATGTCCGTCCATGTGTTTGTTGTTAGAACACTCAAACTTGTAAATTTTGAACTATCGAGCTAAAATTCTATACAAATATTTCTTATATCTATACGTAGGTTTCCATTTATATTAAGAAAATTCGGCTTGTCGACACGCCCACAATTGACAAATATATTTTACAGCTGCAAAGTTGAAATTTAGTACATATATGTACAATTAGAGAGCCCACTGATGTACTAAAAATGGGCACAAACGCAAGCTTTTCAGTGCAGACTCCGACGTGCGTAGTACCTTCACTAAGAGGAGGATATTTAAGATTTGGCCTAAGCCACGTTACACGTGTTATTACTTGTTTTTTTTTAGGTATGCCAACATGAATAAATTTTTTATTCACCAATCATTTAATAACTTTTTTTAACTTGTGGCTTCAACTAACATACGGTCTCTTACGATCTTGACGTCCCTAACTATGTCTTGCAATAATAATAAGGAAAAGATTATTAAGTATCACTTAACAATCTTTAATATTTCAATGAAGCCGCAAATAAAGAAAGTTTTATAATCCATTGAATCACAATGTAATGAATTGAAATAAATCTTGTTGAAATTTGAATGATTCGTGAAGGAATCATTTCAAGCCGTGCATTGCTTGCTTGTGCTTACCTGCTCTCCATTTTACATTTATTGTCGCGCACTTTACAATGTGTTTTAAAATCTTCAAATAATTTTAAACATTTTCTCTCCTGTTGACACACCGACAACGCATGATTGCAGGTGGGCAAGGCATCTATGGGATAAGGATCCTTTTCAGCTGAAAAGAAAAGGAAAAAAAACCAACTTTTATAATGTAAAAGTTAATAATGCCGCTTTAAACATTTTACTGGCAAATAATTTTCTAAAATGTGAAAAGATTCCTTCTAACATATGTACTAAGCAATAATAATAACAATCAAAATGAAGCATTCATAAAGTTGCCGTTATTCAACAACTTTTGTTACCTATACATACGATAAAAAAAAACAGAGAGAGAGAGAGAGAAAGTGTTGGAAACATTTGTATGTTTTTACAGAACATTTCTAAATAACATATATCTTCTGGTCCAACATTATCTCTCTATTTAAAAGTATGTTTGTACACATACATACAATGCTATAAACTTGCAGTTTTAATGCAAGCGCGAATGTGTGCTATCACTTAAAAGCACAAACAAAGCAACACTTAGAAGGATCCATTCTAGGTTATACGAATATTTAGACTAAAGAACTTTTGTTTTTATTTATATTGTTTCAAAGAGAATGGAATGGAAATGCTGCCCGTTTTATTTGGGTTAAATTAAAATCTTACAACCTTTACACGCTGCACTCTCTCTCTCTCTCTCTCTCTCTCTCTCTCTCTTTGTCCATTTTATACAGAAAGTATTTAACTAAAAATACACTCCATTATTGTTATTGTAGCATAAACACTCTTAAGTATATAGAATGAATATAATTTATACTATAAACGCTTTTGTGTACATTAAATCACGTGTCTAATGTAAACTATTTCAAGTTAAGCGTAAAGTTAAATCTTTTTATACACGCTACATAAGATGGGAAGTATACTAAGTGTGTCATTCAATTTGCACAACTCAGAAGGTGGCGTCAGACACCCTACAAAGTATGCACCTTTAGTTTTTCCAAGCAAATCCTTATTTAAAATGGGAAAAATCAGTCAAGAGATATGCTCACAATTTACAAAAAACCATATTTAGCTTAAAACTCCATTTTCAAGCTGAGGTATTCAAAATTTATAGATTTTTAAACATAAACTTTTTGCGTTATTGTTCAAGTGGGTTCATGTAGTAAACATGAAGATTAAAGGCATTTTATTATTTATATTTAAAAAAAATGTATTGCTTACCCTTTTTCAAAACAAAACCGCAGGGATGATCAAATAAAAAATCACGAAAATGATTACAATCAGGATCCATGCCCGGCTCTTTACATAGGCAGGTCGGTCGAAAGAATTGAAACGCTTGCAGTGTACGTAGCGCTGCCTGACATTTCGTTACCGTTACGGTACTACAGGAGACTGTAAATATAAAAGAAAATTTCATGAAAGAGAGATTTATGCAAAATGTAACTTAAACCAAAGGTATGCACGACCTTATTCAAGTTTCATGAGTTGTGATAGTTATTCGCGCGTAAGTAAATAACAAAAAAACCAAACCAAACCAAATGCCAACAAAACCTAGCAGAGGTCAATATGTGTTCTATATGCACACACGTATAAGTATGTTGACATTTGGCATAGAGTACCAAAGAGAGCATTTATGAGTGTGCGATGGCAAATGAACGGAGAACGTGTGAATTTTACAAGCATAATAAATGTTATGTCAGTTGCGATGACATGTGCTGCACACCGCCAGCACAAATTAACAAACAAATTAGTGCAGACGCAGAGCCTGACATGTCGACACCAAACTTGAATAAACAAACAAACATATACGCATACATGGAATATATGCCCAAAACTCATACAATAGGCTCAACTGATAAAATCTCTTTATTACTCAACAACATAATTGTGACGCTTAACTAATCAGCTTTGTTTCAACCTATACACGTTCATTTAGCCTTGTGCTGTGCCATCGACCAGGCGTGCTTGTATTTTATACATGTATTGGTTACAAGTTCGCTTTTATAAATTCAAGTTACGCTATGGATCAGTGTAACGAAAAATATATTTTCTAATATTAACTGAAAATGAAATTGTTGACGGTGTTAGTGACAAAGCGTATTAGTCACGCGCTGCTCAATTTCAATTTAAAGCAAATTATATTTCAACAGCAACAATAAAGTGCATTTTTATTAATTTCGCCGAAATATTATAAAATATTATGAAAAAGTGCACAAGAGAGTGCGTTTAGTAGTTGAAAGAGAAATATTAAATAAAAAGCAAGTGAAAATGTTAAAGTCTGTCAGACCCTACCATTTAATACCTCAGATAACTTGGTTCGTTACATTTTTTAGACTTCTATCAGTAAATGCGAGGCACTCTCATATGGAAAAAAATTCTAACAATTGTTCGATCGGATCCAAATTTGGAGTAGCCAACTAATAATTCAAAATGGGTCAAATTTTGTTAAAAAAAAATATACCGAATTACGATTTTTTGCCGTAGAAGAACTTGCTTTTTAAAAGGATCTTATATGGGATGAGCTTCTGTATATGATTTGATACAGTTCATTTTCAATAGAGTTCCTCTTTGGGCGATATTTTTTATCTGTATTAAAGCAAAGATATGTTCTGCATATTTTTGTTATTATAATAAACCCTGCAACATCCATATTTATGATAATGTGAAATAGTTTGTTGACATCAGAGGTCATTCGTCATTGCTGAAAAAGTCATTTAATAACCAAATAAAAATCCTTTCTTTTTATATAAATAAACAAGTTCACATATTGTGCGTATGTATGTATGTATATATAGAAGATAATGTGTAAGTGTGTGTATACGAAAAATGAAGAGGCCATTAAATGTTAAAAATCATTCAATACACATGAGTATGCGTGTGTGTGTTTAATAAATAAAAAGAACACACACATAAACACATAGTTTGTATGCAAATATATATATGAAGAGCCTGTAGCTTTAAGAACCTAACAGAATTAATTTAAGTATGAAAAAGAGAGAGAAAGAGAGAGAGAGAGAGAGTATAATAACAAAAGCAAATGAAGACAAATTAAATAAGCTTACAAGAAAATAATGTCTCACTTAATGAACAATATATTGTAGGTATGTAAGTGTGAGTGTTTCATATTAAAACGAGTCATAAGTTATTTTAATGGATAAACTCCTTTAATAAAACTTTTCAATATTTTGCTTTAAATTTATTGTAAAATGTACAAACATTTGAAAACTTGTTCGTTTTTAACGGATATTCTCATAGACAGATGTCTCTCTCTCTCTTTAAAAAGCAAGTGTTGCAACGGTATAACCATTTCTTATTTTTTGCTGACCAATACACTTAAGGCAAGAAAACACACGGTTTGGTGAGCCGTGCAATGAGAAAGCACTTTATGAACATATATTTATAGACACATACACATATATGCGTACGTATAAAATATAATGCATGTGTTAAATGAAAACCATAAGTCTCTTAATTAAATTAATTGCATTCTCTTTTTATGTATTTGGTGTCCTGGAGAGAGAAGAATGAAATATTCTACAGCAAACCAAATATCAAAGAATGTTGACTTTAAAACGCAAAAGATATTCATTTTAAACATTCCTTAACGTAACATTGAAGGTGTATTTTTAAAAATGATAAATCATAGCTTCTCCATATGCAAACAATTCAAAGTTATTTGAATAACATTTTCATAATTAGAAACATTCCACACCCACGTGTGGAGTATTTAAAATTTGGTTGAAACCAAATTTAATTTTTCTTTTTACTTATTTTTTTATCATAATTATTATTTCAAAAATCAACCGCAAAATATATAATATTATCATTATAGGGTTATAGAGTTAATAATATTCATTTACCTGGTATTGGGCCACATACTCTGGGTATAATTTCTAAAATGGCTGAACAGGAGGGATCTTCAAAGCAAAGTTGCCGTGCTAGTATACAGTTCAAAATTGCTGAGGCCACTTTTATATTGGAGCCTAAAATAGAGAGAAAGAGACAAACAATATATAAGATGAGCATTTTTCTTATTAAAATTATTATTATTAATCTTATTAGAAATTAAACAAAAACAGGGATTGAAAAACACTCATAACCAGGGTTGTCGGCTTAAAATCAAAACAATTATGAGTAAAGATTTTAATGAAACTAATTTTACTTAGTTTACGTTGATTAGAAAATAAATTTATATTTATTTTATATTATCTAACTACATAATAGTTAAAATTTTTAAATTAAAGGCAATACTTTCATATTTTATTACATCTGCTAAGCAACACGTATAAAAAAAATTTAACATCCCATACTTTGTAATGTCACACAGCTGATTATTGTTTTTATGTACAAATTTTTTTAGTAGAAAAACCACTGATCGTACAAAATATTGTGAATAAAATGGAACTTGATCCAGATATTGTTCAAGAATTTGAAGAATTAGAAGTGTCTAAGGACAAACCTAGTGAAAATGATTTAGAGAAATTTGATGCAAATTCTCCAGTAAAGTCTGTAATAAAAGGCAGCAATGCTGATCATCCCACCTACACAACAATACCGCGTTTTTTCCATGCACCACCATCACCCAGTAATACTTTAAGGCAAAATTTACGTAAAGAAGCACACTCGTTATTCCTGCAAAAACGTTCACAAGAGTTGCTAGACAATGATGAATTAAATGCTTTGTGGTCTGTGCTAGAGAAACATTGCACTCAGGTGACACCCATGGGACAGCAGTTGATAGGTTACGATGATTATTTGAAAGTGTTGCAATCCATAAGTGCCAAATGCCGTAAATATTTAACGGCACGTTTATTCGCCAAATTGCAATGCCATTCGGGCTATCCGGGCAAAGTGGAGATTGTCTCCATTTTCAATTATACAATGCGTAAGGTGTGGCTGACACAGGGACGTATTGGTTTATCGTTTTACGATGACGTGGGTCAGGGTTATTTACGTGAGATTGATATGGAAAATTATATAATTGATATCATACCAACTTTGGCACAGATCAGTGGTTGTGTCCAACCATCCTTTCAAAGTTTCTATGTGTGCACGGTGGTGAAGAAGTTCTTTTTCTTCTTGGATCCCTTACACACCGGCCGTATACGCATTAGAGATATACTGGCCTCTGGTTTATTAACCGAATTGCTCGAGTTGCGTGATGAGGAAACATCCAAAGAGTCGCAAGAGCACAACTGGTTTTCTATGCCATCGGTACTTACAGTTTATGGCAATTATCTGAATCTCGATAAAGATCATAATGGCATGTTGAGTAAGCAGGAGTTGGCCGATTATGGTTCGGGCACTTTGACTTCAGTATTTCTGGATCGTGTATTTGATGAATGTCGCACCTTTGACGGTGAAATGGATTATAAAACATTTTTAGATTTTGTATTGGCCTTAGATAACCGTCACGAGCCTCAATCGTTGCATTATTTGTTTCGCATATTGGATGTACAGCATAAGGGCTACTTGACAGCCCAAACGTTGCATTATTTCTTTAAAGGCATACAGGAGCAAATACGAGCTGTCAATGCAGAGGCAGTTAATTTTGAAGATTTAAAGGATGAGATATTCGATATGGTGAAATCGAAGGATCCCTACAAAATCACCTTGCAGGATTTAATTAATTGGTGAGTGTGTGTAGCTTAAATTCTGCATTATATGAATGTTGTCCTTATTCATACTCTGTTAGAGTAGGAAATTGTGTACATTTTTTGTTTAATGCGCAATATTTTTTTTATAGGTTAAGTCCTTGCATATATAGTATATGCTCTCGATGCATGGTTCTGTGAATGTGGGTATAAGTGTATATGTGTTTAAAATATATAATTTTAATTTATATCGTTGTGCATAACTATAGACTAACGGGGGGTGTGCGTGTCTGTAATTCTATGGCACATAGCTTCAGTTATGCATTTCACATAACAGATAAACATGATTATATAAGGTTTTCCAAAACGTTTGTAACCTTTCAAAAATCAGGTTTAAATGAAAATCATTACCTACTACGCGAATAGCAAAATCTTCTTGCTTTTATATAATGTACACAGTAGGTGTAGGGTATCTACATGTCTTGCTTGTTGTGCATTCTCCTGTAAGCTTCTAAAATTTTATATATGATATATATAATATATATAATAATGCATACATATGAGCATATATGTAACAGCGTTCGTCATTTACACTTAACACACTTATTGCATTGCTGTAGAATTTCTTGCTTTTATACCATGTGCTATAACAACCTCGTCATTATTATCATTTACTGGCATTGCATTGCAAACATAATCACAAGTAAACAAGTGCCTGAAAGGCCATGCACTCATCTCTCATGTACTCTATTTTTACAACCTTTTTTTATTTCAATATAAATTACACGTTTTTCCTTATCAGATTATTTCTACGCTGACATCAGCCAAGCGTACCATTCAATCTCCGTAATTATTAATGAATAAAAACTAGGGAGAGATAAAGAGAGAGAGAGAGAGAGAGAGAGAGAGAGAGAGAGACCGACTTGTATTAAAAATATATGAATTTTTTATAACGATTACATTTTTATTCTCATGATTTCTCTTTTCAGTGGCCAAGCAGAAACTGTAGTTTCCATTTTAATTGAATTTCATAAATTTTGGGCCTACGAAAATCGTGAAGAAGGTTTTTTATTTAATAAATATTTTTCATTTATTTTTATATAAAAACATAACGCAAGATTCTATCTTTTATTCATAATAGGTGAGCGCTTGGCTGAAGAGCAACAAGAACAGAAATAAATATAAAATTATTTATTATTATATATTAAGTTATTTTTCTTTATTTGCTCGAGTGTATATAAATCTGTTGTTGTATTATTTGAAAAAATATAAAAAAGTAATTTCAACATATGTGTATGTATACAAATACGTATATGAATAAGCATATTGACTCAATGAAATATTTAATTTATTACTGAAGTATTATTAAGTGTTTAAAATAAAATTTTAGTATATTCCATAAACGTTAATGGAAAATTAAATCATTTATCTAAATGAATATAGAGATAATATGTAATTGTAATTAAATAAGTACACAAAGGGCCTCATGAACATTAGGGAATATTCGTTTAAGAACTATTGTATTAAATATAAAAACATTTCATTCTAACAAAATATTAAACATAACGAAAACTTTAATCATGTACTAAAAACTGTGTACGAACATGTACGAACTTTCAAATTTTTATAAAATTAATCGTTACCAATAATATGATTAAGAGATAGCTTGTCAATAGATTGAGCAGCATTTATAATTGAAATGATCATCATTATGTAAATTTTTTATTATAAATTCCAAGTTTATTTCCGGCTTTATAACGAATATATAAAAACAATTTTGTAAGAACAATAATAAAAACTTTCAATAAATGGCCACATTTTAGTTTAAAAACGAACTAGAACTGCTGATCACATTAAGGTTTTCACAATCTATGAATTATTCATGATTCATTTATATGAGAGCTTTCAATATAATTGTAAATATTCGAAAATTATATATGTTTTGTATGAGCAGTCAATATTAAAATTCAGCGTATAAATTTTTATGTGAAAGATGGACACACGGACGTGACTAGATAGATTCATTCTTTTTCAATAATCAGGAATATATGTACGTACTGACGACAAAATAACAAACTCAATACTTTCTTCGGTATAACATTTAAAATACAAAAAGAATTAATGCGGATCAAATAATTTCCTGTCAAACAATGCGACAATCCAAAGCTAAATACGCCAGCAAAAGCTAAGAGAGAGAGAGAGAGTGGGGATAATATATTACCAAACCCACCAGTGCTGTGTATGAGTGAGAGTATTACAATAAATATACCACAGAGTAATAAAAAGTTATGCAACCACAAACAATTTGCGGTACATTCTTAATGTATATAGTATGTATAGTATGGTATGCATGTATATGAATGTTAAAAAGAGTGTAATAGCAATAAAGAACACATACATTTTTAAACGTGCCTGTTTTTGTGAAGCTACATACAGTATAAAACACATGCAATGACAAGTTGAGGGAGAGAGAAGTCAAAACATCATCAAAACTAATAAGCAAGTAGAACAACACAACACAACACAGCTTAAAACGAATCTTAGATGCCGTTATTATCAACATTGTCAGCTTTTTTCAGTGTGTAAGTAACATTTGTTCAATAAAGATGCATTTATTTATTTAAAAACAAACTTCCCTTATTCTTCAAATCTCCAAGCAAAGGAAATATTTTTTCAAACTAATCTTAATACCGCACACATAAGACCAACCTACCTGTCAGACAAAATTTTTTAATAGACGTTTTCACTTGTACACATACGACCTAAGTAACTAGATATGTATAAATAAAAACAACAATTAGCAAAGAACTGAAAATCTTCATTGCACTGCACTTCATAACAATACTCAGCATAATATTGCATTTGTTGCATTTTCATTTCCGTTTTACACTGAATTATGCCGAATGGTTGTAAATGTGGAGCGAGTTGAACAATAATAACAGTAAGTTAAACGGGGAGAGAACCGGGCACAATGAGTGTGAGTAATGCATAACAATTTTTACAGTTACCTCTGTGTCGCATATATTTGTATGCATTTTCACCATAGTTGTTGTTGTTGTCGTTGTTGTTGTTATAAATGAAATTTCATTCAAAATGCTTGGCAGTGAGTAACTTTTGTGGCGTATATATGCAGAATGTATATGTGTGTGCATAGTAATAAGAATGTTTGGTTATAACCCTATCCCATGACTATCTAGCATACACAATAACTGACCATACATTTCAACTTTTATCACTACCCCACTTATGCACACAGACACAGGCGCACACATCAAGCCAATGTTGCAAATGTTCACACACGGCTTAAATAGTTCTCAGTGTGTATGTTATATGATGTGAAAACTTAACAATAAAAAATTAGTATAACAACTGTATTAGGCGTACGCCAAATGTAGGTGCCCATCAACAAATCAACCTAACGTAACGTAATGTAATTTTACGGTAGGAAACGTAACGTTGGGAGTACGGGTCATCCTCTTCCGGCATTTGCAAACTTACAAACAAAACCAATGTACTCTTATTTTATTATGATGATTGGTATAAAAACCAGAAAATCAACTTTATAAAGCAACACGTATTTACTGGTTGGATAGGTCACACATGCAAATGGGTCCATAACTACATACTGGACTCATCACTATGTAAATATTATGATGTCAACTTGCAGCGGAATTACCAAAAACTACCATCATTCAAAGGCTAACGTTATGCGATTTAGGAAAAATTATTATTTTCAAAATATACTTGCGTACCATAGTCAGTTGAATTGAATTGACATCATTAACCTCTATTTTGCAATATTAATTATAAAAATACTTGCTTGCTTGCATTTTTACTATGTAGTGCAGTTAAACTAATAAACTAGCAGAGCGCTCTATGCATTCTTTACCTGCAAACTGTTTATTATGAACTTTATAGTTTTTAAAAAGCGTGAATTGTTAATTTATACACTGGAGAGAGAATATTTACTAATAATGCAAAATTTTAACGCTACACATTAAGTTAAATAGCACTTAAGTTAAGGCGTCACACAATATAACGCGTTTTCATAAACATTTTATAGCATCGCAGAAGCAGTCACAGTGGTCTGATCAAGTTCAAACTTGCACAATTGAATTTATTTGATCGATTACTATTAGATGGCTTCAAATTTTCAAAAATTTTTATACAAAATTTCTTTTGAAAAATTTTGATTTTTTTGGATAAAAAAAAATTGTACAAAAAGTAAAAATGGACCGATTTTACTGAAACTTGGTATCATTAAGTCTCATAGCAAATGAAATTCATATGCTAAGTTTTAGTGGAAAATATTAATAATTGTGGATTTTTGCCATATAATGACATTTTTCACTACAGTATAACGTTTGAACAGTTGTAACGTTGGGAAAAGTTAACCTAGAGGAATTTGAAAGCTTAAATTCTTAAAATTTATATGAATTCATTCATATTGAATCCAGTTGAGCCGTCTTTCTCTAATCAGCTTCTCGCGGTGGTTTAAAATAATCACAGAAGCTGTCATAGTGGCCTGATCAAGTACAAATTTACATCAATGTTTTTTGTTTCACCACTTTCTATCAATTAGTTTCGCACTTACGATATAAAAATATTTTGAGAAATTCATCATTTTGACCTTTTTTAATTATTGTCTCAAGATTCAATAATAAGTAGTCAAAGTTGTGCATGGAAAATAGAGCAGCTGGATAAATTTGCTTAAAGTTTAAAGCGTTTTATAATACATTCGGTTTAGTCACTTTTTATCAGTACAAAAAATAATAACAACACAAACCCAATCTGAAGAAAATGTACCAAACGGCCCTAAGCATTACAATCGATGTATTTAGGAAGAAAAATAAATGCAACACAAAAACAGTTTTCTTCTTTATACTCTCATATATGTATACCCAGGCTTGTGCATGCAGCCCCGACTTCTGTCTCTTCGGCAAGTAATTCATGTAATATATAATTTCTGCCTAAATTTTTTTTCGCGTATCTGTTTGTGACATTAATAAATTTTGCAACATTTTATATTCACGTGATATTATTTGCTCCTTTTCTCTTTCTCTTTTTCCTTACAATATTGTTTTGCATTGTTGTGTGTTTGGTTTTTTCCGTACTACAGCGAATTACATTTGCAATCATTTGCCAAAAGTTTTCCTCCGGCTTTTTACTCGTATTTCTATTTCGATTGCATTCTCTGTTAGTTTTGGGACAAAACAATGCTAAACAAAATAAAATGTAGAAAAGAGAAATGCCTTTACTGATAAAGAAGTGACAACAATAACAACAACAACAAAGAAGAAAAAAAAACGTTACAAATGCTATGCAAATTTATTGGTTCCCTTAACAATTTATTTTTTAAACGGCTGATAATTGTTTTGTTTGTATTTCGCTGCCTTGACTGCTTTGTTTATTGGCGAAAGAGCAAGACATGTTATAAATTAGATAACAAATATAAGTAAAAACAAGTGAAAATGTTATATTCGATCAAGCTCGAACGTTTAATACCCTACATTAATCACTTAGTTCCACAAAGTAGTACTGGTACCGCCATATAAGTCATAAGCATTATGATGGTGGCTATAAAAAAAGCATGAATACATGATTTTTTTTTATTATAAGCTTGCCAAAAAGCAAAACATACGCGACGTGACATGACAACTTTATAACTTCCGTTCAAGTTAAGAATAAAACAACAACAACAACAACAACATCCCTAAAAAATCAATAAAAACACCAAAAAAAATATTAAATAAATTTCTTTATAACATGGAACAGTCAAATATATTGTAATCTGTACTTAAGGTAATGCTTCTTCTTCTTCATTATTTGTATATATATATGTACTCTCCTCAAATACATACAATTACGATTCCGGAAGAGGTCTTGATTCGTTTTTGTTCGTTTCATACAAACCAACGTTCTTTTACGAGTTCGTGTATAAGTGAATGAGATTAAAAAATTGTGGTTTTGAAGTGGTGCTGCAGCTCTCTATTGCATTAGCTTTCATTATTTTTACTTCAGCTCTTACCTTTTACCACCTTTAACTGTTCTTTCAATCATAGTGTTTTTTTCTTTATTTTTTCTATTAATTTTATTCAAGTCTGTACAATTGTTGTGGATAGAACGGCAGCTTGAACAGTAAAGAAAGTATGAAGTAAACAAGAATAGTTAATTATATTTATTACTCAACATACACACACAGCATTAACACAAAAATGAAATAAAATGAAAGTAAAAAGTAAATTAATAAAATATTAAATATTTAAGAACCATTTACTACATATTGTGAAAGCTTTAATGATAGATGATGGATGATAAAGGAAACAAATCAATCAAATGAAAGTGTTTGCATTAAATGCAATCATTCATTGATTTAGAATCGTTTATCGTTTCACACACGTTTTAATATTATTTAAAACAATGCTTTTAAAACTTTGCAGCGAATTCGTTCATTGGTTCATATTCATATGTGTGGATGGTAGCTATTCAAATGTACAGCTACATACATATATTTTATATATTTGAGTTGTGTTAAAAGTGTTGAGTGGCTGGCTATACATCAGTTGCAGATTTCGCCACCATCCCTGCAATTATAATAACGGCATACCAACGTACAAGTAAGAACTCTGAGTAATGAAATAATTGTATAATTATCAAACTAATACACATTTCATTACAGTGTTGTACAATGTAGACATGCAAACACATACATCGACCACATGCAGTTGTTGCCAACAGCAACCGTAACCAGGGCATCATACATTGAATACAGGCTATAACAGTCAATAACACGATTTTGAAGTGGCAACTTAAGTGGTGGAATAAAAAAAAAAACAACAACAACAACAAACGCTTGAACGAAATTGTATGTAAAGCGTAGTCAATGAATACAAAAAAAAAAAAAAAACACTACATTTATACAACATAATGTGTATCATATGTATCCATGGGGGAAAGGTTTTGTAAATGAGATTTTTATGATAACATTCATATGTCTGAGTGGCCTGGTAGAAGGATTCTGAATATATTTTTATATAGGTATAGGAAGTTTCTCCTTATATTTGCAACACGCAGAATGAAACGCCAGTGACCCCGCAAGGTATATATATTCTTGATCAGCATCAAAAACTGAGTCGTTCTAGTCCATACATCCGTCTGTTGTTCATATTCTTGTGCTTGCACATTTTAAGATATTAAGCTGACATTTTGCACATACACTTCTAGTCTTTATACAGTTCGCTATTAAAAAATGGGTAAAATCGCTCAAGAGGCACGCCCACAATTGACAAAAATCTATTTATTTGCCACAAAAATTGAGCTATATACTTGGAAATTGGTACAAATATTATCAAATTCATCAGTGAGTTAAAAATGGGCGCGGTCGGTTGACGGGCATGCTAACAAACTACAAAAAAAGTCGTTCTCGGCGTAATACTCGACTTGCGTTCATGTCGTCATCATGTACCTGCCACGCCCACTTATATGTAATTATGTAAGTGAGCATTTATCTTAAATTCAATGTTGGCGCTTTAAAATACCTAAAGCCGGTCCGGCTATATTGTTTACACATAAACACAGACATACAGGGGAAATGCTGGTTCAATTAGTGCTGGATTCCATACAAAAGTAGCCACATCCAATATACCCACTATTGCTGCATGTGTGCACATACACACACACACACACACAAACAAACGAGTGAACGAGTACAATTGATCTATAGACAATAGATTGTGGACGATTGAAGTCATTACAAGCTTCAATATTGTGGCATTCAATTGCATTCCATTGGCTGCAGTATCGTTTTCTATGATGCAAAATGGATTGAAGAGTGAAAATGATTCATCAAAATTGTGTCCCCTTTTTTATTTTTCCTTATATTTTTTTTTTATGTAAGTATGTTTTTTGACATGTTTTACATGGTAAATGTTTTGTATTAATTCGTCGCGCTAACACGTATCAGGCTTCTGCTGATATTTCGATTTGAGAGGAAAACCAAGTGAAGTCGTTTCATTTTATACAAGAAAAAAACTCAATTTGGTTAAGACCGAATCTTAAATATCTTCCTAATGTTTATATAACAAGCGGGCATGGCAAGTATTTGATTACACCCGATGCTACGCATTACATATTAATTAACAAGTCGAGTTTTACACTTTATCAAATTTTTTATAAATTGTCTTATCTTCCTTAGATTTTTGTGGAAGATATATAGATTGTGGGCGTGGTTGTTGATCAATTTTGGCCAACTTGATTCTACTTAAAGAAATCGAAAGTGTTTGTAGAATATTTAAGTTCAATATCTCAACCTTTCCTTGGTTAGAAGGGCATGAATGCTCTAAATCGACTCAGTTTTGGATGCTGATCAAAAATATATATACTTTGTAGGGTCAATGACATCTCCTTGTAAGTGTTACAAACAGAACAACACACTTAGTGTACCTCCCATCTTATGTAGTGAGTATAAAAAGAACATCATCGTGTGCTAGTTACGAGTATATACAAAAAATTCACTTCATAACGTCATCTTTATCATCAGCAACATCATTGCTATTGATGCTTATCGTGTAATATTACCAGGAATTGTTGGCATTGTGTGGTGATTGAATGGAATCATTTGTAAATCATCTTCTTCTCTTTTTTTACATAGCATATATATGTCTTTCAATCAATTTGTGTGTGTGTGTGTGTCTTTCTAACCATTTATCTGGGTAATTGTAACACATTTTGTGGATTAAATTTTGCGGATAAATTCAATTGACTTGTGATGCATACTTCTCTTGCTAGCATTGCTGCTGTTGCTATTGCTGTATTGTTGTTGTTGTTGTTGCTTTTTTGTCGTTATTACATAGAAGTAAATAAAAGCCTTTTAAGCTTATTATTGAATCATTTTTTTTTTGTCCTTAACATTTTTTGTTTGCTGTCATCTGCAGTGACAGTACATCAGATAGGATTTTATCTATAATTTTTTGTGTGTATCTTTTTTTGTTACTGTTGCTGTTGCTGTTAAGATTATAATAGTTCTGATCAATGTGCAATTAACTATCAACCAATTGACATTTAAAGCTTATACGGCCTTTGCCAAGTATTTTCTTTTCTTTGGAAAAGTAGCACAAATAGCTTTCAGTTATGTTTGGATGACCGTCCATTATATTCATTTTATTTAAATTATAATATTTATATATGAACAAGAAAAAAAAGGAAAAACGAAAAATCCTTAAAGTTGGGGAAGAGTAACAAACATTGAGGGCACTTCTTTATTTACAAAGAACAAAGTTCTACAGACGCACTATGACTGTAAATCTAAATAAATGTGTTTTGTATATATGTGTACATGTATATGTATGTATTATTTATATAAAGAAACCCACTTGAAACAATTTTTGAATATTTATCACCTGTCTCTGTCTTAGTGTGCATCTTAAGGTGCAAGCATGTTATGCTTATATGTACTTTGTATAAGGAATTCTTTGCTTTTTGGATATGCTTTAGGCCTAGCACGTCTTAAAGACACTTGACATGTAAGTGACACAATTTTTTAACCCATATTTTGCTATTTTGCTACAAAATGTCAAACTCATAGTTTTATGAGTATGTCACACACATATATATACTATGTAAATATGTGTAAATAAATTAAAATGTTAGAGACAACACAATCACACATCCACACAAGTGTTAGATATAGAAGTAGAGAGTATATAATTATGTAGTTGAAATGCTACGTTTTGTTTAAACTAAATTTTAGACACTTCTCTACGTTTTTATGTACACTGTAGGCGTGGCATATACAATAATGACACTAAAGTATGTTTTTTATTCTATCAATATCTTGTCGATTATTGTCTAGATTTATAAGTAACTTGTGGGCGTGGCATGTCTATAAATACGCCGCCTTTTAACTACCGCTAATGCATTATTTTAATATATTTTACTTTAATTATTTGTTGGACATCTTTAACATTTATATTTAACATGTGGGCGTGGCATATACGCAAATGCATTACATTTTATTTTAATGAAAGATAGAATTTAGCGCCAGATAAAGTTTTTTGTTCGCAACTGTCAGTCGATAGCGTCCATTTTTAGAGTACACAAATATTTTTAAAGCTAATTTTAACATGAAACTTTTAAGAACAACAACAATAATAAAATATTAGATTTAATGTCACATCAAAAAGGGACAGGCGCCAGTCTTTAAAAGCAAATAAACACCTGGACGTAAGGACATCACAAATTAGAAAAACCCATTATATTGTATGTGAGTTTCGTTATGGTAAAATACTTGATATATCTTCTAAATTAATATAAAGCTTATTCTCCCTCTCTTTCCCCCTTACAGTTACTTTAGAGTAAAAGTTATGAATGAATTATAAGTGATTACAGGGTTGGATGTTTTTCTCTTAGCGAAGTGAGTAAAAAAAAAAGAGAGAATATATCAAATTAACCCAACAGACGCGAAAGGAGAAAATCACATATTATTTATATGTATGTATATATATAAATGCATAAAGTAAAAGTTTCAGTTTTTTTGTGTTTGTTTACTGGCCGAAGCAAGCGTCAGTGCTGACGTGAGTATGAATAATAAAGAATAAAAACCTGGCGGCACTTCTTGCAGCAGCAATGAATGTGGTTTCACACATTTTCATTTATATGTACTTTTTACAGTTACATTTGCAATCATCTATACCCAGAGTTGAGGGTAAACTGTAATAATTTTTTCAAAACACCAACTTCAACCACCTCAGAAAACAGTTACAACTGGGGATAAATGATTTTTTTACTCAATAAAAATAGATTTATAGAATTGAATTTTATTGTGGTGCAATTTAGAAGGAAAGTAAGGGATTTGTACCTCATAGGTTTGAGGTCACACTATTAATTGTTGAAAACCATTCACCATTTCCCTAATCTTACAGGGGTGTTTAAGATGTGGTGCTAACCAAAAGGAGTTTTTTTTTCATATTTTTCTCGTTTTTTCAATTTTGTTCATGCTCTGTTGAATGTGATGAATAATAAACGCTCTCTCTCTCTCTGTTTATTTAGTAAATGAATATATTTGTAGTTGTTGTTGTTATTTTTAGAGTAAATTTGAAATATTTACGGCATAGAGAACAATATCGCCCCTTAAATTGCATTAAATTGTTTTATGTTAAAAATTGTTAATTTTTTTTCTTTAAATAAACCCTACGCCGTGATATTGTTTTCTTTTATATCTTTAAGATCTATTGTAGTTTACTTTGTTACAGAATGTGATTTTCTGCTTTTCTATGTACTTACATGTATAGGCTTCTCTTTTTTTTTTTTTTCTCTTTAATATAAGTAGACATACGCATACAAAGAAGTTGCATTAAATCACTGTAAAAGAATTGGGAATACTTGAACAATATTGAGAATACTAGAAAGAATGAGAGCGAGGGGGATGGGTAACAGTAGAAGAGCAATGAAATTCAATACATTGTAATACAAGCACTGCTACAGCATAAGTAAGTGAGACAACCAAAGCAGCCGGGCTGGCTGCATAAATCGGAACGGAAAGCTCAAGTATTCTCAACTTATATGAATGAAATAAACAATGTGCATACTGTATGTATTGTATGTAGTGGGAAAATAAAAACATCCTTTTTTGTGAAAATATATGCTCTGTGGGTAAGAGACCCCAAACCGTGAATGGCTTTTAGGCTTCTGGTAAATGTTGCACTTTATTCTCGTATACATATATATGCTGTAGCCCCGGTTTGTCTTGCTTGGTAGCATTTACGTCTTCTTCTTCTTCTTCTTCTTCTTTTATTCTTCTTCTTTTATTAAGCGAACGTGAAAATATTTAACAAAACCCGGTCAAAAAAAAAATAAAAATAAAAACCGTTAAAAACACAAAATAAAAAAATCGTGTGGAAAGTACAAAAAAAACAAAAAAAATATGGTATTTTTCCACTTCCGGTTCGTTTTGTTGCTTAAGGCTTAAAACTCTCTGTCACTGTGTATGTGTGTATATAATAGGTTTTTTATATACAGTAGCTACACATACGTATAACAGTTATACGACATGATACGGCAAGTGTGAAACCACTACTAATAAACCGGCATCACTTTTCAACCTTAGTTTCTAGTGTATCAGTGTACAGCCATTATCCATTATCTGCACATACATACATTATTTGTAGCTGTACATGTGTATGAAAAAACGATTGTTAAGAGAAGCATATAAATTCACAAAAAATAGATTTCATCTCATTTCATTTCGTTTTCTGCTTTAATCGGGTAAATATACGGTAGCAAAACCAATAACAAAAACAACAGGACAACTTCTCATATTCAACAAACAATCACTTGATGGCAGTACGTATACACAAGAAGATAAAATGAAAGAATGAAAATCTTTGTTGTCTTGATTATTTTCGTTTATTTACTGCTACTCCTACTGCTTTCTTTATTTCTTTATCTCTTTGTCTCTATATAATGATTATTTTGTACACTCATCAAAGGTATTTAAAATATAATAAATTAAACAACAACAACAACAGTAACTACATTAACATTTTCTTTGTGTTAATCGGAATGGAAAGAACAAACGGTCACCTAACGCATTCAACTATCTAATAGATCTTGATGGGTTTTATAGCTCTTTCAGAAGAAAAAAAGAAAACAAGGAAAAGGATTTTACATCCTACAACACTAAATTCAATAATTCATTGTAAAATAAAATAAATAACAAAGTTGGACATAAACCACTTCAAACATATTCAAAAATGTCTTGATCGGGTCTGCATACAATTAATTATTAAGCTAATTAACCATTCTTTACATAATTTTATTAAAAGATTCTGAAAAATAATAAGTTTTCAGGCACTATATGGACAAGATACACTGTGAGAAACTTCGTCATTTCGTACCATACATTGCCAACTGTAGATTGATTACAAGAAATACATAAACTGGCAAATATGTAGACGTTGTTAAATCGATTTTGAACTATTGCAACTTTTTTGCCTTTTAATTGGTATGATTACCAAAATTTTAAGTACGAGTCACGTCTCTTTAACGTAGCTTTTCATAAAAAGCCTTTCTTGGTAATTTAAAAATATCACCAAAGTGGCCTAATTAAGCTCAAACCTACTATCGATTGGTTATAAAATTTTTCATAAAAATTTAAAATTTAAACTATTGCAATATAGCAAAAAATGACAGTAAAGAACAAATTTCCAAATTCTTATCTAAATTATATTTTACTTAGAAAATGTTATTAATTAACATGCACATATAATCTTCATACCATCGTTCACTTTGGCACAGTACTCATCATTATTACAGTCAAACAATTTTAGTTGATATTTGAAAAAATTGTCGTAATTTTAATTAATTTATATAAATTGTTTATTAAGTGTCCATGAGAATGAAGATTATAAATGTTAAGATGTACTCCTGTAAAGATTTCATTGCAAATAGTTTTGATTTTCATTCATTTATTTATTAATAAACACAAACACATTTTGTGAAATGTAAAACTTTTACTAAAACAAGGTATAAATGTTTCATTTTAATTAGTTTTATGGTATTTATTTATACAACAAAGAAACAGATCCAACAACTGGGGAGGGGGGAGGAGAGAAAAACTTAAACTTGTTGTAACTTTTTGTCTGTATCTTGACAATTGAGACAAAACTGTAAAGATAGAGAGTAAAATAGGAGAAGACATAATAGAAACAATAATAACAACAACAACAACAACAACATTTGGTCTATATTAAAAGTTGTAAAAGTCAATTAGTAAAAATTTTCAGATGAGTACAGTTTACCTCATATAAACTGTATAAATAAATAAAGAAGAAGAAGAAGAAGAAGAGAAGGGAGAAAATAAAAGCAACTCTCTTACTATTTATAGATTTTCAATTATGTAAAGTTAAAAAAAAAATTGAAAAAAAAAAGAGAGAAACTTTTATAATACTTTCAGGTAACGCGCAGTTATGAAGGGTTCACAAGTGTTTGGCAAGTTTGTATTGAAATTATTTGTTGAAAAAAAAAAAAACAACAACACCTAAATATA
This sequence comes from Ornithomya fringillina, assembly GCA_963978525.1. NCBI lineage: Eukaryota > Metazoa > Arthropoda > Insecta > Diptera > Hippoboscidae > Ornithomya > Ornithomya fringillina. Next base: position 32,965,327 of record OZ021691.1, on the reverse strand, counting down.
TGTACAAATGAACACCCACACCGTCATACATTTCACATTAATATGGCGACAATTTAAGTTTTTATTCTCCTCGTACATGTGTACGTGTGTGCTTAAATAAAAATAAAAAAATTGTTGCACTCCATGAGTTTGGTTTTTAGTTTAGTTCACTTGGAAGAAAATAAATGTTTCGAGTGTAACATGTGTGAAACATATGTGTTCACTGTGCTTGTCACGTTACAGGGTTATACGCTTCAGCACCTTTAAGTTAAACGAGGCCAGAGTGTCATGGAAAAAAGTGATGTATTGCTCCACAGTTTTCTACATTATTATTACTTTTCTTTCCATTTCTTTCTTAGCCTATACGTCTTTTTTTCTTTCTTTTTTTCTTTTTTCTTCTTTACTTGAAAAGACGATCAAGTTCGAACTTTAAACGCTTCTTTATAATGTATGTACTGGTATATGTAAACATTTAGTTATTCAGAAATGGTAATAAGAAGATTGTAAAAAATGTCCGTCCCAAATTTAGAATTTAAAATAATAATAATGTTGGTTATAACACATTAATAAGGGAATGATTATTTTTGGTACCCTATGGCGTATGAGTGATAATTTTTTTTTAATGGAATTCAACAATCCATCTCTTTCTTTCTATTTCAGTTCATATTCAAGAATTCATTGTAATCATGATGATCAGTTAGGGACTTGCATTTATTCCGATTGCTATTGAGAAACACGAACTGATTAGTAGTGATCTTGTATTTTATGGGCTTTTATTAAATATATTTTTAGTAAAACCCGCTTAAAATACCAGCAATTTTTTATGCAAATATCTGGAAAATAGTCTTAAGTGTAGGACAACTAAATTGTATTATTGTTCCTGGAGAATTGATAACAAAAAATATATCGAACAAAGCCCATGAATGGGAAAGGGTAGAAGAAAAATTGAATGAATGAAAGGAACAAATCTCTTAAAATCCTGCTTCGACAACTTTACACATCTTCCTCTTCCTCTTTCTTTTCTTTTTCTTTTTCTTTTTTTTTTTTTTGTACAAAACATACACACGTACATGCATACATACTCCATTGAAGTTTTTTTTTTTCCTTTTTCCACTTGAGCTCTAACGTGTGTACATATGAGGAAATTAACAAAAAAAAAAAAGGGGGAAAAAGAAGAAGAATGAGAAAATAAGAAGAAGGAAAAACACTTACAAAGTGTATTTAAGTTGTAAAACTTGCAATGTTTTGCTTCTAAAAAGCGTTTCGCTGACTTTCAATAACATCTGCAGTTACGAACGGGCCATGAAGGAATATCGGGCACAGCCATTGCGTATGCTATGCTTTGTGTGTTAACTAAGTATTTGTTGTAAACATACCAACTTACATATAGAAAACACTAATACAATCAACAATGAACACTAACAGACAGACAGACATACAAAGATTGCTGAATAAAGGTGAGAGATATAGTTGAAGATATATTGTTGTTGTGTTTGTTTTCGATTTTCCATGTGTAGGATTTTATTTTATATGCTCTCAAACAAGTCTTTGATTATGTTTTTTTTTTTTGTATTTTTTGTTTAGTGAAAAACACTTTAAAAGTGCCTTTGTTGTCGAACAAAATCCATCCATTCCACTTTAGGCATGTTTGTATATATGTATGTTTGTCCATGGTAGAGTATATACTACTTGCCAGAATTTGATATAGTTGAACGCATAAACGTTGTATACATTTTATCATCTCTACTTGAAACTTTTCATTCTCGCCTGTTTATTACTTTATACGTTTCTATATAAAGAGGAACTAAATTCGAAGTGTGCGTTGCTTATAAGTATGACTTTGAACAATCATACCAACAGTGTAAGAGAAAAAAGAATTTAATCGCACCATAGTGAAAATTGAATCATTCCTCAATACGTTTATTATGCAAAAATATTGCCAACCATTACCAACCATTTTCGTGGAGAATAATTCATTGACGAAATTATAAAACAATACAAAAACAAAAATATTCGTTTAAGATTTTTTTAAAATCATCATCATCATCATCATGGCTGGCCGATTATGAACCTATCTTTGGCCTGTTGCAGAAGGGAACGCCACGCGCTTTGATCGTTGGTGTCAAACACTTGATCCCTCCACCGGAGTTTCCGCCTGCCTCTTGCGCGACGTCATTCCGGTTCCCTTTCGAAAACCATCCTAACTGGAGCACTTTCGTCCATACGGCCGAGATGACCCAGCCATCGCAGACGTTGTATCTTTATGCGACGAATTATGTCAATGTCGGCGTAAAGCTCATACAGCTCAAGATTCGTTCTGATTCGGAACTCATAGCCAACGCGGGCAGGACCAAAGACCTTTCGTTGAATTTTTCTCTCGAACACGCCTAGAATAGCCTCACCACGCCTACTTTTGATTATCAATAGATTAGCTGTTTCTTAATATAAATAGCAAATTTCTAATCTTTGGTCGACTGTAGACGTGACAAAATTTACTCATACGCAACGTGGCGGGCCCTGTTAATAATATCTTTTTAATAAAATTTCATAAATATAATATTTCCCAATGAAAGTTAGGATATCTTAACATATAATCCGACTGTATGATTATTCATATACCATTGCTGTCCTTTTAATCAATCAAAGATAATCAATGGCAAACTAGTCAGTTTGTAATCATGTTACTGGATCAGTATCTATGATTCACATTCACATTACAAGGATTTTCATTTAGGTAAATTGTTTATATTCCAGCCTAGTTCAGCTTGAAATAATGAATTTCCTTTAAATAAATATTAAATGCATTCCATGTTACAAAATATTACATAAATATTTGAATATTATATCAAATGAACAAATTGTAACAAATTGCTAATAGTGGCATTAAATTGTACCTGCAAAGCCCGAATGACACACAAAGACCCCATCAAGCAAAATCTCTTATTACAACATATACACAGACAAATACTAATATATACACTTGACTGCACAACTAGCATTTATGCATATATATGCATGAGTGTATATATGTAAAATAAAATATTTAGTTTATTATTATCAAACAAATGTGTGTGTATTAGCATGTAGAACACAAACTCTACCAAAAGCATTCCACAGAACTGAAAAAATCTTACACATGTATTTGTATACCATATAAGCAACAATATTATTAATAACCAAATTACCATAACTCACTTGCTGTTACATACCGGTATTGTGTTGTATGCACATATACAGGCAGTATATCTATTTTCATTCTCATTTATGCAGTATATGTAGGCCACCCGCTCTCCATTTAATGCCATACTCACCAAATGACACACACAGTGCAGAAACTTATCGAAATTATCATATTGTGTGTTGTGTAGTACAAGTTGAATGACAACCATAGCAAAACTTTACATGTTTAGATATCAATTGACATTTATATCTATTTATATAGATATATGTGTGTATGAGTAATTGCGTGTTGCTGTTATGTTGTGTGTTTTTGTTTTTGTTACGTAAACAGAGAAAGTTGGAGTACAGTCATTATAAAGTAATTGTACTTGTTATTAAAATAACCCCAACAACAATAATAAAAACACTAATAATTACAACAACTATAATAAAAAATATAATATAATGACATTAATATCTATACACACGTGCACTTGAATCATTTGTATGTTATCTTAGTACTTGTTTAACATTAACGTGTGTAAGCACAGGGATGGCTGCCGTTTGTTACTAAAAACAGATAATGGTTGTGAACTTCTTATACAACTACTATGCAGTTTTTCTAGAGAGAGTTTTAAAAATGTTCTACTTGTTGTGGCTAAATGAATTTTATTTAATAAATGAATTTTTGTTTTACTTTTATGAAAACGATTTCTTTCACGTTGAAGGAGATTCACTTGAAAAGGTAGCGTCAACTAACGCTTATTTTGTTATGTCATCGATTAAAACAAGTCAATGAATCCTTAATAGTATATAAACTTAAAAGTTGAATTTTCAATAGCAAAAAAACAATGATTTGTGAGGGCGTGCCTGTTTTTTGGGCAACGCCACAATGAAAGGTTCACTGTGAGCCGAAATAGATTTCTTGTCAATTGCAAATATGTGTACTATTTGACCACACCCATTTTTTTTATGCATCGATGATAAACTAATTATTAAAATGTGTCTTAAATTTCAACTTTTCAGCTTAATTTTCATAATTGAATGATTTTATTTGTGTCGTCCTCAACCGATTTTCACTCTACAACACAAAATGGTATAAGGCTTTAATGTACATATTCTAACTGACAAATGCCACACCCACTTTTTACCCCTACCTTATTCGAATCCATTCTTTACTGTCTTCCTTCTAAGCAGTCTTCAAAAAGTATTTTCTTGATAAGTACAATAATTTTTTGTACATAAAATATAAAAATTGAATTGAATATTGTGTACGAGGAAGGCCAAGTGGGATGGGTATCAGGTACATTTCCACTTGTCATAACTTAAAGTAAAGCGTAAATCTCAAGTGGTTGGTTTATGGAAATTACAAGGGTACATATAATCAAGTATTTCAAACAAGTATAAAGGAATACTACTGTCCTTGGTTCTTTCATTAAATTTTAATTACATTCAACATCTGTATTACATATATTAAGCGAAATACTTTTCTTATGTCTTACATCTTACATAGAATATAATTTCTTGTCAAAGTAAGTAAATTCTCATTCATCATTGACACTTGCTCAATCTCTTTAATCTTAATTATAAATAAAAAAATATCTCGCTTTAGAAATATGTCAAGAATTTATTAAAAACTCAAGCATATGTAAAAATAAAGTGAGTACTACTGGTAAATTAAAAAGAACTTTCAAGGCTGCCTAAAAGGAGAGGCAAAAAGATTGAACATATTAAACAACAAACAAAAGTCAAGTGTATTATGGGAGCATTTTAAAGTAGTGAAGGTTTTAATAAAATCGCTAGAAAATTTGCTTTAAATAATGGAGAGGGAGAGAGAGAGAGAGAGAGTATTATTAATGTTTGCCTTTACAGTTCCATTTACCAAATGAATGTTACAAACAAGTCATAAATCTTTTTTAAAACAATATGTAATGCAACACTATTCGCTCTTAACAAATAAAAGAACAATTCAAAGCAAAAAAAAAAAAGTTTTCTTTTGTTTTCAAGTATCACTGAACTCACTTACTTGCCACGTACGTTACACGGAAATGTTTAATTCATGTATTGTTGACACATGTATGAAAACACAATACTTAACGTTACAAGGTTTAAATAAAAGAATTTTCGCATTCTTACCTCATCGATACATATGTTTTCTAATACATGTCTTTTAATACCTGAACATTGTTCCACGTATAAAGTGAAACTTTTCTTAACAATGCAAAGGAAGAGAAAAGTTCATTCATATAAACACACCTTCTATATATTTTATTTTTTTTTTGTAAATAGTATCACGCTTCAGATACTTTCGTAGTTTTCATGTATGAATTATTTCTTTTATAAACCTGTAACCAGATGTTAACATGAGTTGAAGACGATTGAGTTATATATTTAAATATAATCTACTATAGTCTGAATGTTATAAAGAACAAGTAAAAGAGCTACATTTGGCTTGGTTGAATATACACCATCTAGGCTCCAAGCTTTACTCTCTAAATTCTTCCAAAGTTTACTCTTTTTGATTGCCCCGTTTTGACCCATTTCAATATTTTCAATGGTTATTTTTTATGATAAAAGATAAAGATATAGAAGATATTGTACTTTATCGCTCATCACAGATTTCTAGACGATCCATTTGATCGAAAGCATTACATCCTAAACTTGTGGAGAAAATTTCTCTGTAATACTATCAAAAACGCTTCATGGTTGTTTGTTTTTTTACTTTAAATATCGAGTCTTAGAATAAAAGTCTCTGTAGTGATCTAACCCTTTATAGACTGAATTCTTTATAAAATGCCTTTTTTTTGCAGACTGTAGTCTTGGAGATCGTTTAACTGCGGGTCTGAAGTGTGCAAGCTTTTAATTTACAAACAAATGTTAGAGTTTCGATTAATATGAAGAGTACCTGCTTCACCCACCCTTAGACCAAAGTAACACCTGTTTGCAATTATAATTCTCAGCTTAGTATACAAGCTGACATTTTTGAAGAAAACATCTTTTCGTACGATTTTATTCGCTTCCTTAGGTTATAAAAAATTCGCGTTTCAAACTCTTCAAGTTGTTTATTCTTGCTATACTGTAAGACTCAACGAAACCTTGTGTTACTACTACTACTACTAGTTTAATGTTATTCTTAACTATTGTTTATGTTTTATTTGCCTTTGGCATAAGGTGTGTTTACTAATGCAGTTCAGTTCATTTATTATCAACTTTCAACGTTCTTCCACATACTACAGAAAAAATAGATAAACAAATGCAACAACAATAAGTTGCAAGCAGAAATTCCAGAATGAATAGTTTTAACCAGAAACTTGTACCGACGAAAAACTTTTTGTTGTTTTTTTTTTTTTTTTTTATATTGTCTAATGTTTTGTACCTGAAAAAAATTGTTTTTGGAATTGTTTATGTGGTTTACACGGTTACGGGTAATTTTTTATATAAATCGTTAAAACAACAAATTTGGAGACAAAACAAAGTAAAATTTAATCAAACTTAATGAAACGGAGAACATTTAAATATTTGCTGCCAGTCTACTTTCAAGCTTTAAATAGAAAGTACATATTGTAGCATAGGTAAAGGCGTTTATCATTTAATAAAAAAATGTACCTTGAAAGACTAAAGGTGTTGTTAAGGCTTGTATATGATAATTAACATTACATTTTATTATTACTTTGCGAGAAACTATACATATTTATGAAGAACTGTATTCCACCTAAAACCCCATAGTCAAGGTTAACTGTCAACACAATCATAAGCTAAACAACCCGTTGTATAATTTTTAGCATTTCATTCTACACATTTCTAAAAAAAACAATATGAAAATAATACTTAAGTACAGTTTTACCTCATTATTATGCACCTCGTAACATCAACTAAACAAACGAAAATCTTAAACAATACTTTCACTCTTTTGTTCGTTATGTTACGTTGTTGTTGTTCAGGTTGTACGTTTTGTGTGTGTAAGTTATGAGTACTTGACATACACAGGCGCTCTTTTTTTATATTATATATTATATGCCACGAAATGTATGTGTAACAATGCATTCATTTAATTTAGGATCCAAAGCAAATGTTAAACAAAAACAACGAAAAGACGGAGGTTATGGAAGTAAAGCATATTACCGTTATAAACTCGTGTACCTGCATAGATAAGTACGTGTGTATAAACAAAATGAAAATGAAACAATGCTCAATTGTTTCCTTGACTGCTCTTTTTGGTCTCTGGCTTCGTCTCTCTCGGTGCCTGTCTCTTTTTCTCACCAAGTTAGTTTACTTTATGCAACGTAATATAGGTTTCTTTGTATTGCTTGTACAGTTAGTGTTGGAGAAAGAAATTGTTAAAATTAAAATCGAGAGAGGATAAAAAAAAAAAAGATAATAAGAAAAAGCAGGGATTTAAAGCTTACATAGTTAAAAAGTGCATTTAATTCATGTCTGTTTATTTGTTATATAGTTACTTATACGTACAACGGGCAGCTGTGCTTGGCAAGATTTTAAATATTAATTAAGAATTAAGTTAAGCTTTAATATGAAAAAAAAGAATTAAATTTGGATTATGCCAAATCTTAAACACACCCTTTCCATACACAAACAGTGGGCGTGGCATGTATTTGATTAAGGCTTCTGTGGTTTTTCTATAACGCATAAACTAACAAAGTTAGATAAAAATCTTTTTTGTAAATTGTAAGCGCATTTGTTATGAGTTCACGCCCACTTTTGGTACATTAATAGAAGCTATATCTATGAATTTTATAAATTTTTTGGGTGTATAATAACAAAAATATTGTACAAAAATTTAACTCTATATCTCAAAATTTAAGATATACGAACGGACATGTCTAGATCGAATCGGTTTTTGATGTTGTTTAAGATTTGAATTACTTTGTAGGGTGTCCAAAGCTTACTTCTTGTTACTGTAAAAGCAATAGCAAACCTAATGGACCCTCACTAAGATAGAATAAAAACAAAGGACAACAATAACAACAACAAAAAAACCATTAATTTCACTTAATTCATGTTTTATGTTTAAGATGATAAACTCCCATAGGCGTGTTTTTTGACCGACTTTTTTCAATTTTCAATTTCAACACAACTCATAACACAACTAGTGTTATAGTAAAATTTTAAATTGTAAAGACGATTAAGAGTAACAGCCACTACAAAAAAAAAAAAATCAAAAGGCTAATAAAAAAAGTAATAAATAACATTCAACTCAATAAAATGTCAAAATAAATATTTATTCTTCAAAAACTATCCACAAGCATGTAACCAATAATAAGTGAAAATGTTATAGTCAATCAAACACAACTATTTAATACCCTACATCAATTATTTAGTTTCATAAATTATAACATAACTCGTTCAACTCGTTCATATGTCAGTAAACCCAAGACATTGTCATACAAGTCGTTACGTGAAATATTTTTATATGGAAGAGGTTTCTAAAAATGTTTCTATTAAATCTTTAACAAATTTTGTGAAAAAATATTAAGAATTCCGAATTTTCGTCAAGCAAAGAGTTCCATAAAATTAAAACTTTATTTAGAGAAAATTTTAAAAATTCTTTAATTCGTACCATTTTCAATAATATTCTTCTAATCTAATCTAATATATATTCTTGCAACAAATTTCATGGAAATATCTCAAGTAATGAGATCTGTACCTTACGCACAAATTTATATGGACAGACGGACAAATGGTTAAATGTTGTAAGATTTTGATTTTAAAACGATTTATATAACTGAGAATGGGTGTCACAAACTTAATCTTCAATTTGCCACAAGTGATGCAGGGTATAGAAAAAGGAAGTAAAGGAAGTAGAAGAAGGAAAAGTAGGTCTCAAGATACATATGTGTATAATAGAAATGTCGGTAAAGCCAATAAATTTACCAATGATGATATGAATAAACACACATACACACACCCTCACACGTACACACAAATTATATATCTACAGACATATACACATCATACGAGTACAAATCTTTGTGTAGAGCACATAAACCATTCAAGCAAACGTCAACCTCCCAAAAAACGATGATAGAAAAACATATTTATAGAAACTGTTTTTTTTTTGTGAACACCACTCAAATTTCAACCTCAATTTAGCAAATGCTATTACGACAATATGCTAAACTACACACACACACATATATATATATATATATGTAGTGTGTTAAGTAAATGAGGGAGAGAGAGAGAGAGAGAAGAGTGAAAGCTTTTTGAAAATCAACAAACGGAAAAAATTGTTTTATGGACCAATAAACCATGAAAATACACACATACTGACACATGGCATCATACGCAACCGTATATGAACCGATAACCTGTTTATGCTCTATGTGTAATATATATTTATTTGCAGCAATTGTTTGTAAAATTTCAATAATTGTGGCTCAATTTTTAAGACTGTGACGTTAGAATTAGTCAAAATTGGTCAAGTGCCATGCCCACAATGGCCCACAAATGAGAGAATTTTGTCGATTGAATTTTGATAATTAGGATATACATTGATATACGAAAAATGGGTGTGGTCCATAACGGGTGCGTTCACAATTTTCAAAAAACCTTTGAAGCAGAAACTGACGCTTAAGTTGATATGTATTATTTGACCTATTACAAGACATAATCAGCTACTTGCCACACCTTCTATTTGTTTACATTTGTGGAGAGTATATAGGATGTGACCTAAGCCAATTTTAAGGTACTTACTTAAGTTATTTATAGCCTTTAAATAGTTTATTGAAAATGTCGACCATTTTAATACCAATGTGTCTCTTTTGCGGTCGTTTTTTTGTTGTTGTTGTTGCTTAAATATTTTTATTTTCATTTTCACTAAAAACTTAATAAAAAAAGTCATGTCCCCTTTGTACTGCTGGTGGTTTAGTTGGAACACTGCAACAAGTGTAACATTGCTATCGATTTGAAGAGAGCCGGGAAGAGTAAGACGACAGTAGTGGCAGCACACAAAATGTCAATAATTAGACTCAAGTGGTATATTAGGGTTATCTTAACCGCTTTCGACTTTTGCTGCAATGATTTCCTTCACATTTTCCAACACCATACCCTGCATCCTTTTGACTTTCCACTGAGCCTTTGCTTTTTATACCACTTAACATGCTATCATGTGATACTTAGCGCTTTATATCGCTACAGCAGCACATGTTTTTATATATTATTCTATATCCACTCTATCTATCTCCCTTGCCTTGTATGTCAGCCATTGTTTTTATAGCCGAAGATTCCTAAAACTTTTGTATTAGTTTGAACCGCACATACACAGAGGCACACATATACCCAAAAACAAAGACAAAATCTAACCACCGACAAAAGTAAAACAAATGAGATGAACAAACATGTGAAAGTATCAAAGAGAGAGAGAGAGAGAGAGAGAGAGAGAGCGGAGAGATAATAAGAAGAGTGAACAAATACCACATCCATGCTTATACGCATACATTTACAATATGTTCAATCATAAATGATGTAAAGGACTGTAGAGACAAATAAAGAAACTGAAATAAATGAAATTGAATGGCAAATCTGTGGCTGATATGTCGTACGTTGCTGGAATGCATGCAAAGCTTATGTGGCAGCAACGTGTATTATTCATGTGCTATGTACGAAATTACAATAATAATAACAACTGCTTACAGCTAAGTAAACATGGTTTTTGTAAAACGGAAGGATATACGATAAGAATGAACAACACACACACACACACGCACACTTTTAAGATGGAAAAGAAACTTACTTAAGCTAATATAGGATGGATTGTACGTGTGCGAGTGTGTGTGTGTGTGTGTGTGTATTTATTTCACTAGATGCCTTAAATGATATACAATACGCACCTTAACCATGTTTCAGTTTGATAAAAAGACTTTGGGTAATATTTCACTTTTTTATCTATAAAATGTGGGCGTGTCAAATCATGATGATTGATGTACTTTAACACTGAATATAATACATAGTAACGTTGATGCATGATTATATCTCAAACAGTAAAACCATTGCCAACAACAGACGGACGTACGGACGTATGTAGCTGAATCAATTCAGATTTTAATGAAGAATATTATATTTATATAAGGAATATGGAAATATTATTTCGCAAAAAATCAATTTTGTTGCACTGTGTGATCGTTTGAGCCATTTTAACTAATTTCAATAACAATCAGAAGTGACAGAGGGACTATCAACAGTCTTTCAAGGTTTGCAAAATGATTTTCAAACATTACTATATGAAGAAACAGGAAACTTGGGGCAGTTATTGTTCACATTAGTCAATTTCTTGGTGGTTAGTGGAAGTGATGTTTTTGGAAGTTTGGATTTGACAACTTTTCGCTGTGCCCCTCTGGCAAGGGAGAGGAATGTGAAGTGAAAATAAATTTCTTAGGCTTAAAATTTTCATATAAAATAAATCCAGTTAATTTTCCAGAGGCGGAAGGGGGAAGGGGGGCTTAACCTCAAACCCCTTTAGCATTCGCCAGTGATTCAATATTCACAATTTCGTACAAAATTTCACCTCTCGTTTCGTACACAATACGTGAGTGTGTGTGTGTATGTATTGCTTACATAGAAAAACCTTGATGTGTATGTTAGTTGAATTGGCCGAAAAGCGTATAAATGCGGTCAGTTAGTGCTACAATTGGTATTTTGAAATCTAAGCTAATTAAGTGGGAAAATTGTTGTGGCCAACGTTGCCATAACAACAACAACAACAACAACAACAACAACAACAATAACAACTGCCCGAACAATCGTAACGTTTGCATAAATAAACCAAAATAGTATTGATTGGAATTTTTGGAAATATTATACCACATACACACACACACACATACATGCTACAATACAATGCATAAAATGGATGAAAGTTTAAAGCAAAATATTAGAAATCAATCGCAGATCTGATGATGATTTGTGATCAAAATTATTGTGGATTTTTGGATGGCAGCGTATTGCACAAGGATTTAAAAACATAAAAATAGAATTTTTTGTCTTTTTTTTTTCTTTTGGTAAATCTATATCATTAGGTATGTATGTATGTTATTTGTTTCTATTTGTAAATAGCTTTGTTGTTTATGTGACTAGAGATGAAATATTTTTTTGTTTTTTTTTTTGTCAAAATTTCATGCAATAAATCTTTCGAAAGCTTTGTTATGAGTTAAATGTTTTCTAAATAAAAATACATTCATGATCTACTAAACTGGGGCATTATAGAAATTTTCATGTTCTATTAAAGGCTGCTAGTGTTGCACTTACTATTCATTGGCCATTATAAGCCTTTCTGCGGAATAGGGTGCTTGTGATTTATACACCAACATTTTAAAAATGCATTTTCATTGTGCCAAAAGGAAATTTAAGCAATTTTTTCTTCATCACTAACCCAGTTCTTAATATACCATACATTCCAAATACACATACAAGGGCACGAGTAAGCATGAGTTTGCTGCATTGCTGGTGGTCTGTTGTTGAACTTGAATTGAATTCAGCAGATTGTACATAATTTACTAAGCGCAGAGAGAGAGTGTGCGGCAAGTGTATTAGTATTGAAATTGTTTTCAATTTCCACTTGACCAAGTTACGCGTGATATTTCCGAACTTTGGGTGAGAAGTGAAATGGAACGCATTCTGTGTGCAGCAACCAGAAAGAGGCGTCAGAGACCCTACAATGTAACATACTTTTGATCAGCATCAAAATCAAAATTGATCTAAACATGTATGTCCGTCTGTTATTGTCATTCTCGAAGTCGTAAATTTTTGGAGATATTGAGTTAAAATCTTATACGATTATTTATATTTACGCAGATTGCTATTTAATTGGGAAAAAATTGGTTTAGAGCCATGCCCACAATCTTTTTTTTTTTTGCAAAATTTTAACTTAATGTTTAAATTTAATATATAAATGATAAAAAAGGCGTGATAGTTCACCTTGATCGTTGATACAAATACGTGTGTATGTGATATAAAAACTATAGAGAGCGTAATCGACTCTCGTTATCGTAAACGACTCTGACTCATATGTATATGAAGGTGGAGGGCATTTAAAATTTGGTTTTTTTTACTTGTTACAAACATTATCAAAATGATTTTGAGGGTACATTGACTTGGTTCAAACGGTTCTTAGTACTAGAAGGAAGCAGGCCATCCCCCAAAAATATATAAATTCTTATTCAGCATGACTACTTGAGTCGATTTAGCTCGTATCTGTAACCGTATTCGACGAGTTCGAAACCGGTCCAGGTTCAATCCCTCCACCACCAAACCAAACCGCCTAATGTTACATATAACTATAATCCCAATGTTTTAAAGTTTGCCAGAGTGGTTCACAGCAGATCTCTTTGAATTTAAAATTATCTTTGAATTGAATTACAACTCTTCTCAAGGTTCTTAAATTCTACTCGAATGTTAATTTTATAAAACTTTTCAACCATAAGACTTCTAGAAATTAAATATGGTATAATGGGAATGGGTTACACCGGTCCTTGAATCATAATCAATTAAACATTAAATGGAACAAATATTGTCCATGAAATGTTCAAGAACTGTACTATTTTTCCATTTTAAAGGTACCAAGTGCTGCGTTGTTTAAGAAACATTTGGTTATATGGTAGAAATACTTTGGCACGCTGTATTTTTTTTATATCATACTACCCTACAGTTCACACTAGAAATCTTAAGAATCACTTAAACTTTTTCTTTTTTTTTGGCAAATACTTCTTTAACAAAAACCGAACCAATCTCTAGAGTACCAGTGTGTAACGTAGAATTGACCCAGTTCATTATATGTTGTTGTTGTTGGTAAAATTTTTTCATTTTTGGGCGGTAGAAATGAAATTAATAATAAATTCAACAAAACTACAAACTAGAAACTAAATATTACATATAAAGTGTACATGTGTGTATGTATGTGTGTATTTTGTATAAAATACTAAATTATTGAAACATTCAGACAAGTCAACATTACATTCATTGTAACATATGAACCAAATCCATGTACTTTTGTATTGTAGTGAAATGTTGAGGTAAAAGGTGTTGCCAGTCGTCTCCTATACTATATACACGTACTGCAAGTAACTCAACTGTTCACTTAATGCACGTGTACATTATAAGGATTTACAGTTGAGCGTATGTGCGCAAGCATAACGAGCAGTTGATGTTATTTTATAGCATATGCTCTAACTACACTCATCCTTACTCACAATCACACACACACACACTTGCCGTACACATAATTAAAGTACAATAAATTGGAAATTGTGCTCCTGTGGGTATAACTGCCCTGTATATACACCCGTACCGGTGATGCATTTATGAAATGCTGCTTAAACAACTAGCAGCCACATAAAATTTATATTTTCAACAAAATATATTTTATATATATGTATGCGTATGAATGGATGTACGAGTATGATGTTTGAGTAAGGATTTGCTCACGTTCACTTTCTCTTTATGAAAAAATACAGTATAACAACAACAACAACAAACAAACAAACAAACAAGTTGAACAGTTGTGTCCGTTATGGTCCGATACAAAGTTTTATGATGTCTAAGATAAAAACAGTCAACATCAAGGCAAATAGCTAAAGCATTGAGATTGACAGAGAGAGAGAGAGAGAGAGAGGGAACGACATTAATGAAACGGTAAACTAATGAAAAGTATGTATGTACGTGGGGTATACATGACATGACCGTACTGACCATTTAGACCACATTGACATGAACGTTATTGTTGTTGTTGTTGTTCTTTTTATATTAAATTTATTGCGAAATTATTAAATTATTGTTTTTCTGTTTACATAATGTCCATCTGTCCATTTTGTTTACAAAAATAAAATGATAACTTTGCACACATAAATCGATTTGCTACCATATTCTCTCAAATATTATTTTATTATTCATATATTTTCCCCATCTTAATGCTGTTAATCTTTACAGTTATTCTCCATAAAAACAATCGTAAAGAAAATATATAAAAAAAAAAAGGAAAAAAACTTAACAAAATTATCGAAATGAAAACAAAAGCATTCGAATAGAACATTAAACTCTTAAAAGCATAAATAATTTATTATGAAAAACTTTCTACTCAAGATGTATTGTATCCGTCACACCATCCATCTATTCTTTCCCTTTTGATCATACCGCCCTTCCACACTCCACATCCATTTATTGATCCAACAACACTTTTTTATTAACTACTTACTTACGAAATTTCTTTTTCTTACAAAAATAGTTTTCTTTTCTTTTCTTTGGCTGATAAAAAAAAAAAAAAAGTTGCTCCCTCTGTTTTATATTGATTTGCTTTTCACTATATTTTTAATATTCTCTGAATAACTTTTTAAAATATTTTGGAAAATGGATTTGGTAAATAAAATGAATAATATTATATAACTTGGAACAAAATGATTCGATGAATGAAAAGTTAACAGCTGTTTTTTTTCAAATTTTTGAGGGGAAAATTTTTTTGAAGGAAAGAATGATGAATGATAGCGAGAAAAATAAGTTTAAATTTAGGACCAAATATTGAATAATTTACTCTTTAAAATGTAAATTTTGATAATTCTCCAATCGCGCCAATTTTCGCTCTTCGATATATGGGGTAATTATACATAAGTGTACAAAATTTGAACGTCATAGCTGAATTTTTTTAGTAGAACAATAGATGGCCATCGATTGTAGGTTACATTCTTGGCCGATTTTGTTAAAATTCTCCCTTAGTTTATGTTTTAATTTGTACAGACACAAGTATTTAACACTTCTTTGTAGTGAGCGGGATCTTTTTTTCTTATTCCCAAACAAATTCTAAGAGAGGTATGAATATTGTTGATTTTAATTTAGCTACGTCCGTCTGTCTGTCTATGCGGCTGGTATAATAAAATTCATATTAAAATTGAATATGACTTCAACTCTTATAGCTGATCAAAGCAGATCTCTTCATATCCTACATCAATGCAATCTATTTCAAACGTACGTTTATGAATTAAAATTAACTTTAAAGCATACGTTTATATATTCTAAAAATAAATCCATGTCGTTGAATACAATAGCATGAAAGTTTGGGTCCATTAACTAATTTATAAAACCAATGATTTTCATTTAATGTCTCTGCCATCACTTTTGTGCCACTTAATGCGATACAGGATTGAAGACTGCGTATACGTGTTTGTGTAAACATGTAGACGTATTCATAGTGAAATAGAAAGTACAACAAAAAATATACAAAAATAATTACAAAAAAAAAAAAAAAATTGAGAGAGAAAAAAATTGAAATTTCAATTTTGTATTCAGTACAAGTTAAGCAATGTTTAGCAAATAGGTTGCTGCTGGTACTGGCTGCCATGCAGAAATTGCTCTCTATCTCTCTCTCTCTCTCACCCAACTTTGCTCATTTCGTATGCAAAACATCAACAGATGCAAACAACTGCCATTCATGATGGTTTCCTCTTCGGTTTTTTACACTTTTTTTTTCGAGTGAGAGCAACAAGAAAGAAAGATGGGAGGAGAGAACAAACAAACCAACAAACACACAACCGTGAAAAATACTAAACTATACAAACATAAACACACGCACACAGAATGCCTATGAGTAAGCCGACAACAATCATTTGTATTTTTTCACTTACACACACACGCTTGCAGTTTGAATGCATTATACGTGCAAACCTTTATATTATTTAAGCAGTTGTTTATAAAAGTGTGTTTGGTCTGTGTGTGGGCATATTTATCTATTATTTATGATGATGTTGTTGATGATAATATCATATTGTTGTTGTTGTTGTTGTTAGTTATACGATTTTTACTACCACAACAAACACACACACACACACTGTTAGTAAAAATTAATGGCCGGACATTGCTGTTGTTCACGTAGCTTGGGCCAGACTTGTACAATTTATAAATTTTTTTCTCATTTTTATATATGTATGTATA
Source organism: Ornithomya fringillina (assembly GCA_963978525.1). Taxonomy (NCBI): domain Eukaryota; kingdom Metazoa; phylum Arthropoda; class Insecta; order Diptera; family Hippoboscidae; genus Ornithomya; species Ornithomya fringillina. The sequence continues at coordinate 32,948,260 of OZ021691.1, read as the reverse complement.
TACATTATAAAGGCAGCATAATAAGTTTGCTATAATATTTTATTTGAATATTTTATTTTTATTATTATTTTACAGCTTTGCAATACCCAACCATTCTGGAGTCAGTTATTATTGAAGTCAGCTTTTGACACTGCGGCATAATAATAAAGTTTACTGAAATATTTTCAGTAATAGAAGCCTACATACATACAATTTACAATAGAAATTGCACATGTTTTATATAATTATGTGAAATTTTCATAAAAGAAGTTGCAGTTAAAATTGCAAAATAACTCAAGTTTGTTTCTCTTGGCATAACTACTATTATTACTAAATATTTCCAACTAAAAGGATCTAGTGAACAAGTCCACTTCATGAACTTAGAGTTTTAGGTGTTTATTGAAGACAACCACCTGGTTTTGGAATTTCAAAAGTGTGACGGTAAGTCACACTGTAGCCAGCAAACTTTCGATACTTGGCCCCACAACTGCGGGCCATTCATATAGAACGTATTCCTTGTGAATGTGTTCCGGCATATCTACTAACAAAGCGAACTTTTCTAAGCGTAAGATTTAAAAACCGGGTTTCCGGTATAAAAAAAAAAAACCGGTTTTAAATTTTTGGATGAAATTTTATATAAACATTTTTAGTTTGAAAGCCACACCCATATTTGACAAAAATCTATCAATCAGCCATAAATATTTACAGTTAGTATATATAGCGGTAATTATCCCCTCCAGCGATGGGGGTGATTGCGTTACAAACACGCCCACTATTTCTAAAAACCCTAATTTTGTGTGCCTTGCAATTCAATGTAATCATTTTAACACATGCCGCATATGTACAAACTGAACAAATATTATTTGCTCACTTTCTTACATTCTTTCTCTCCTTCTTCGAACTTCCAAAACACTATACGTTGTCGAAGTGTTATCTCTCATTTCACTTCTCTCTTAATATTTTTCAAACGTTCTTGAAATGTTCTTTTTCTATTGTTAAGTGTGAAACGTGCCAATGTTTTTTATTGCGGTTATTTTGTAGTTTGAAAACACTTTTATGTGTAGAGCTGCCATTTAATTATTGATGATTTTGCCATGTACTCGTACCATGTGCATTCAAGTAAAAAAATAAAAGAGAATCCAAAATGAAATTACATCCATAATGAACTCTGGCTGTTTAAAGGATTCTAACTTAGGCTAAGTGTTCACAGTTCACACTTACATCGAGTAAACCGAGAGAGTAACATATGCATATCAAATCATTACCATCTAAATGACGTTTTGGCAGGAGATGACGAAAAGTTTAGAAAAGTCATATTTTTAACACAATTTCCATACACATAACCGCCACCATCGCCATCGCCATCGCCATTGCAAAAAAAAAAAAAAAAACAACACCATTTTCAACGTTTCAACGATTCATGTACAATTGAGAGAAGTTTTGTATTTTGATGTGTATGCCGCGCTGCTCAGTGTTCAGTGAATTCGTAAGTATGAGCAAAAAGTTTTGGACTATATTAAACTACCGCTACGAGAATGGAAGGAGAGAAACATTGAGAGAGAGAGAGAGAGAAAGAGAGAGAGAGAAAAGGCGTTGCATATGAGTGAGTGATCATGGAAACACAAAACTTACATTTAAAATAAAATAAAAAAAAATTGAACGCATACATAACATGCGGCCATGGACTGACTCAACAGCAGCAATAATAACGGAAACGGAAGGCTTTTCGTTTACGGAAGTGGTGTAAGCAAACACGAATATTACATTTAACTTAGCGATGCCATTAATTGTTGTTGCTATTATTGTTGTTGTAGCCATGTTTTTTGTAAACAGTTTGCATATATGAAGTATACTAAATAAATTATTAATTTTGTAAGAATTTGGTTCCATCATTAAAAGTAGAGTGTAGGTAGAGTTGATATTATTTCGGTTCGAATTAACAATTTTCTTTAAACTGCAGTCTCTTACATAATGTATTCGGTTTTGGTATTGTTGGAGGCAATAAAGTCGAGTGCAGCAATATGCTTGAGTCGGGCACGTAGAAAACTACTTTCTTACTAAACGAACTGTTATTAATAATGAATGTCAAGAAATTCTACCATCAAGTGTATGTGGTGGGTACAAACTCATTTTCTTACACACTCTCCAAGTTTTCTAGCTTTTTCGTGCCTTTTCCTTGCTATCCTTGGTCGTGTGGCAATTGTTAGTGGGCAATTCAATCGATATTTATGATTTTTTAATAACTTGAATTGTTCATAACCCACCACCCTATACAGTACGTTTATATAAAGCTTTCCATACACAACATATGTACGAATCTTAACTACTCGACCCTTTCTATGTTATTTGTTTGCCTCATTTTTCACATCATATCCCCATCAAAAGGTTAAAGGCCTTCGCTCAGGAAAAGAGCTTTTGTGTACTTTTGTAATAATTTATATTAATGCGTGTGTTAATTATGTGTTATAAATAATGTGTAATAATAATGATGATGATATTGATGGCTGTTCTTTCCGGAAGGACAGTAACAATGCACAAACATACATAATTTTATAATAATTTTGATTCATTAGAAATAGTTGCAGTGCAATGTGCATTAATTCGACAGAAACGGGAATAATAAAAATTCCGTATGGAATGATGAAGAATCCTCTCAGATGGCATTGCTTGAGGGGGAGGATTGGACGCCGAAAATAATGAATGTATCGTAGAATTGTCAAATGAAGAGGGATGAGTGTACAAAGTACATACATTCTTGATCAGCATTCAACTCTAAGGCCATCTAGACAAGTCCGCCTCTGTGTCTGTTTGTCTGGAATTCAAACGTCAAACGAAAATTTACACCAAACTGCAAAATATAATTTCAGTGCGTTTACAATTTATTACGCAACGTACCAATAATAACAAAATAGTTATTTTAAACGGATCTTTTTTTGCTCAAAGGCGTTCCCTATTATGTAAGTGAACTCCAACAACGTTTTGTTTAAGTTCAAAGGAAAATTTCTCCCAACATTGAACTCTACACGACAGTGACATTCACAATCATTAGCTAACAATGTGAACATAAAGAAAAATGTAAATAATGTTTTCATTATTTGAGTACACAACATGTTGTGTATGCTTTGAACGGCATTGTTTGGCGTTCATTGTTTCATACAATACAAATGCTTACCTGATCTGCCCACTGATATTGTCTGGATAGCTGTTTGGGTAGCTGATAGCGTTTTATCTGTTGGCAATGCTGCTGCAGGTGGTATAGGCATTGGACTTAGTGTTGATGTTGTTGTTAAATCACAACATTCCCGTTCCGGAAATTCACTGCCATGCACCCGTTGAACGAGTGCAGCAAATATAACAAACCAAACGCTTAGACAGCAGCAAAGAATTTTCAGATTTTTGATTTTATAACGGGTCATGATGTTGATGATGCTGCTGCTACTGCTGCTGCCAGTGGTGATAACAACGTCAACGACAACACCAGTGTAAATAACAACAACGAAAACAGCGACAACAACAACAGTAACAGCAACAATACACCACACACACAAATACTAACACACAACGTAAATGGTGACGCTTAGTGGGACGTTTATTTAAATCTTTTGTTAGCTGCTGTTGCTGCTGGTAGCGGTCGTGGTGATGGTAGTGATTGCGTTGATTTATTATCAGCCTCGTCTTCAACACAAACTTTCTGGTTACTACTGTTGTTATTGTTTCTATTATTCTAGTTATTATTGTTGGTATTGTTACTATGGTGATTATTTTCTTGTTTAAACTTTATGTAGATTTTTTTTCTATTTTCAATTTCAGTTTAGCTTTTTATGCACATTTCCTTCCTTGTATGAAAACATTTTAACTCTACAGCTTTTCTTTGCGTCATTTGTATAATTTTTTTTGGGAAAAAAACAACCGTTAAAGTTGATTTTCTTTCACTTGTACTTTACAAACAATGTTTTTTAATGCATAAAATTACTGAACTTTGGAATGAAGAAGATCAGTAACCAGTTAATAAATGTAAAAAATTCAAGTGATTTATAATAAATTTTCTACTCTGCCGCTTATATGTCTGTATGTCCGTCTAGGAATATCATTTGCTGCTTCATTCCTAAGAATTACAAGTTTACCTTATATGAGGCCTGGACTAAATCTTGGATTATTAAATAAATTGGATAATTATTTAAAACCAAAAAGTATGCTTCTACGACTAATTAAAATCCCAGTTGAAGGAAAGTGTTGTTTACATAAATTGCACACCATCAGTTGTTAACATAAACACAACAATTATTTTGGGCATTAAAGCAAATTGTTACAACTAAAATGAAACCAAAATCCTTTACACAAATTGAAATGGAAACAACAATAGCAGTAAAACTAAAAAAAAAAACGACAGATTTAAATATTACGTTTACAACAACAAACAATCGAATGACAAATGTACTGTGTGTACTCGGGTATATAATATTTATAATAAAAAGCAAAAACAATAAAAAAAAAAATGAAAAAAAAAAACTCGATACAATTCTCAAGGCTTAGAAAATAGAAACCAACCAAAAAAAACTCAAAGCATATGTCTGTCTGTCTGTCTGTCTATCTCTCCACAGTGTCCTCACCACGAAATTAGTAAACATTTTTCTCTCATACACGGCTTTGGCAGCTCTACAGCCGCACACAAGCCCATATGCGTACACAGACAATAGAAAAAACCATAAGAATTATCCGCAAATTTGCTACACAGCCGAACAGAACACAGAAAGCACACACACACACACACACAAGCAAACACAGATTAAAAATCCACAGTGAGCTTGCATACGCTGTGTGCTGTGAATAAAAACAAAAATAAAACAAAGAGTTGTTGCTTTGTTGCTTTTATGCATCATGCTTATTGTCAGTGTTAATGCTAATGTTTCATTGTAGTAGTGGAACGAGTAGTAAGTAACTGGTATAACTGTAAGCTGTTATTGTTTGTTGGCAGTTGTGCTTCTACAACTAATTTCACGTACATGTGATTTTATTTAATTGTGGTTTTCGTTGTATTTTGTAAAATGATTCCCCTCTCTCTCTGCGGAGAGGTTTATAACACAAACGCTTTAGTTTGAAATTTTTAAGTTTTTTGTAATCTCTCTCTGTGTGCGTGTGAATAAATGAATATGTTTTATTTGTACAATTTAAGTAAAAAAGAAAAAGAAAAACAAAAGCAAATTTTTTTACATTAGTAGCGAGTACTGTTATTTATACACTTTAATTATAATGTTTGTAATAATTGTGGCCAAGTTTTCCTTTTGTTTACTTGAAATTAAACTAAAAAAAATAACAACAACGAGTAAAAATGAAAGTAACTTTCACCATTATCAACAGTACAGCAGTTTATGTTAAGTTTTATGGGAAACGAACGATTCGAAACTAATTGTAAACGCAGGCCAGTATATTAAAATAAAGTTGAGCGACACATATGTCATATATTTGCGGTATATATGCGAGTATATGTGTGTGCTACTTTTGTTTATTAAACTTTAAAGCTTTATTACTTAAACGTTAAAACAAAAAAGAAATAATTCTGATTACCTTGATAGCCTTGCAAATAATTTCACGCTTAATAAGAAATCAACTTTAATTTTAAAAGAAAACAAGAATAAAAACTAAATTTGGTTTAAATATCCTAAACATTTACATATAAAATATGGGCGTGATCGTTGTACAAACATGACACACAGATTCATGAACGGTCATGTCTAGATCGATTCAGATTTAAATGCTGCGACATTATCGGTCAGCAGACACGCCCACAATTGACAAAAAAAACAAACTCAACTTTTACTTAACGTAAAACCAGACTGTTACGTCATACTTTTAGAGGGCATAATATATATATCTGCAACTCCTACCGATGTAGATGTGGAGGGTATTTAAGATTTGGTTTAAGTCAAATTTAGTTTTTTTTTTTACTTGTTATCGTTCATATTGATAACTTTTTGGGTCAATCGAATCTTCGGCACGTGAACTGCATTACATCTACATATCAAAGGCGGTAGTATTGGTTAAAAGAATACCTCAATATAAATATATGAAGAAGAAGAAGAAGAAGAAGAATTCACAAATGAAATACGGTCAAATAGATATAGAAATTTTACAAGTGTACATACGTACACATTCGAGATAAATTGGAATTTGTGTTAAGCTTTGCAGTAAGTAGTATAGAAAGATGGAATGTGATGAACAAGAATAAATGATTTTTTTATTGCAAAAGAATGATTGTAAAGTATAGTTTCATTATCTATCCTATGGGATCAGTGTATGTGTTTTATAATAACATATAAATGTACGTTTAAATGAATTGAATGTTTAACCAAACAAAAATATTGATGTTCGTCTAAATGTCTAATGGAAACGGAAGAAAATAATCTCTTTCTCTTTCTCTCTCTCTCTTTTCTTTATACCCTCTAGTAGAGGTATTTTTTATTTAATATCAATAAATGAAGAGGAAATACTTATTAGACAGAATAGAAAGCAAAGAATGGCTGACTTTGCTTATATACTCGTGTGTATGTGTGGATATTCTGAGCAATTTGCTCTTGTTAGATTTTCAATATTATTAAGAAATTTCTACTATTTGCTCTTTCAAAACACTTTCCTTTGACATAGACACTCTCACGTAAGATTGACTGCGAACAATTCTTCGTATTGTACATACACACATATAACATAACAGTGATAAGTTTACAAGCACGTTTCTTTGCTGCTTCACTTCACTACTTTCTATATAATTCTCCTCTGTCATTCACATACAACACATTCCCGTTATTTCTCACGAGTCCCTATTAGCGTTTCTTGAAACTTATCTCCCATTGCACTGCTAGTTATTATCTTTTATCTGCTTGTACATGCTGTTGTTGTCTTTATTTACTTGCTTCGATGCTTCAATTCAACAATTTTCCAGTTTCCTTGAAATTTTTTCTCTCAGATTCACTTTAACGAACGATAGCATTCGTTTGTCATTATAACGCTTCATATAGTTTTTCCTATAAACTCATACTTTAAAAACTATACATTTTTCAATCATCGTGTGAGTGTGCATGTGTGAGTGTGTGTGTGAATGTAATATAGTCTTTGCCATATTTACTTTCAATTACATTTCGGAAAGTTAATAATGAAATTTTTCAAGAGGAACGATAAACAATTTATTTCATATGCTTCGGTTGTATTCATTGATTTCTATTTGGAATGCCCGAACTGGAGAATGAAGAAGAATGGCTATACTCCCACTTGCACTTTAAATAATTTGTGTATACTCAACAAACATTGCATCAATTTAATTATATCAATCAGTCTGTCCGTCCATCTGTCTGTCTGTCTGGTAGTACGTTTCTAAAACGCATTCTTCCGATCCTCAAAATCGAGTTGAATAATAAATTTTACTTGTACTTTAAACACTTCATATAAACTGTGTTGCTGTTTGTTTTTTTCTTTTCTCTTTGAGTGTATTTTTCAAGTGTCTACGTGTAATTTACTTAATTGCTTGTTACTTGTGTTGTCATTCTATTCTTACACTTGATAAACAAAAGCATACCAACGATGATGATAATCGTTGTTGTTGTATTTATATAGCTTCTAAAATTAAAACTCTATTACCTAGGGCAGCAGTAACCACAAGATAGGGTCATTTTTCTGTTAAAATAGCAAAAATTGCTTCATCGTCTGGTGTACTTGCATAATTTAAGAGTAGTAAACAAAAATGACAGGTTCTCTCTCTCTCTCTCTCTCTCTACAAATAATCTGTCAATTATTTATAATAAATACCAGCAAATAATCGTATATTTTCTTTGTATACTCTTCACTTAACTTGTTATGCTAATCGTTTATTGGGATGCGGGGTAGTTAGATAATGCTTGAATATATATTTAAGGTGTATTGGAGGTGGAGGATTGGTTAAAATAAATGCAATAGAGGATTATTATCCCGCATGATGATCTTAATGGCAAGGCACTCTTTAGTTAATCAGTTTTTGAAGCAAAAGTCAAAACAAAAATCTATGAAATACATCAGAAGAGCAGTCATCTATGAAATGCACCAGTTTGTCATTGCAATGCAATGGTCTTTAAAAATTGTGAAAGATCAGCAATAAAAAGAATTCACAACTAAACGAAATCATACCAATATCTATAGAGAAACAATACCAACAGGTGAGCCAGAACTCCAGTTCAACAGGTAAATAAAGTTGAGACAAAGCGAACTATAGATTAGACATCTAATATTTGTTGTTGCGGAATTTTACCACCAAGTATATAATGAACCTAGAATTTGCAGTATTTTCCTTATGAAACATTTAACTCCGTCTACCCATATACTCTGAAGCATAAAAGCGTACAATTATAAAATTTTATTTAAATGAAAATAAAATAAATAAAAAGATTATAGAGTCGATCAATCAAGACCATTTAACACCTCACACTACTTAGTTCCTTAAATTATGCTACAATTAATTTGGTTGTATTTGTAAACAATACAAGTTTCTTTGGGTTTTAAAAATGGTTCAATTGGGTCCAAATTTGGTTTAACTAAATGTAAAGGGAAATTTTTTTCATATTTTCCTATATAAAGACTTCTTTTATAATAAAACCTTATATAAGGTAGGGGTCTAAAAATAGTTCTTTACGGTCCATTTTCAATAGGGTTTCTCTTGAAGCCAATTTTATTGAAATATTTAAAAAATAGACAGTTAGACGGATAGACGGACATGGTTATATCGATCGATTGCTGTGTGACATTAGATTTTTAGGAGAAACACTTAATATACCACTAATTTGCCACAAGTGGTGCAGGATATAAATAGTGTTATTAATATATAATTAATAATTAAAAATATTACTAATTGATGTAATGTGTGGCATTCTCTCGATACCCATAAATTGAATTGAAATAATATTTGTAATAATAAACAAACATAACACATGTTTCTACTAATGCTAACAACAGTCTTAGCACAACAATCCATAGCAAATGAAAACAACAACAACAACAACAACAACAACAACAACAACAACATTATATTAATTTCATTTAGATACTTTGGGTGAATACCACAGAGTTAAAGGCAGTTAAAGTTTACAAAATGGAAGAGGCAGTGTAAGAGAGAGAGAGAGAGAATAAATACATATTCCACACATGTATAGAATATAAAACATTAACTCGAAAATAATAATACAAACCATATACTATATAATACAATACGATCATGGTCTTGTTATGAGCAAAAGTGCGCAATCACTAGTGCACACAATTCCCATTTAATACACATTCACTCATGCTGTTGTACAATATATTGTTGTTGGCAACAAAACAGAAACAGCAGCAGCAGCAGTAGTAGTAGTAGTAGTAGTAGTGCTGGTAGTGATGCAAGTGGTAGACTTTTAATGCATAATAATAAGCAGTTGCATGGAGTGGTGTACACATAATTTTATGCATACGTGCGAATCAATGTCTCTTCTTATTGAGGTTATAATGTTAATATTTGCCTTATGTGAGAAATGAGAAATGTGTATGTGTGTATAACCGATAGAACAATAACGTACAGCATCGTATAATCATTTCATAAAACCATTAACACAAACTCGTACTCGGCTTCTCACAAACAATTTATTTAAATATGTATCATATCATTTATATGTAGAGAATCTAAAACATAAAACACACACACACACACATAAATACTTTAATAATAATTCATTAACATTACAATGCAATCTTATTGCATAATATTGAGAGTATGGATGTACGGACAGAAGATATTAGTGAATATTGATACAATAATTGTCCTAGAATTTGATTTTAATTTTAAGATTTTCACTTTTATTAACACCATCTATCTGTATAGTGTCAATTATAATGTTAATGAATTAATTTATTATCATATAATAAACTGTGTACGATGTCCTCCCTTCACAATCATTCAAAATATTATTGAAATTAGAAAAAAAAAAGTTAAATTTTATTTACCGTAAGAAAGTTTTCAAACCGATACTTTCATTAATTTTCACCCAGCTGGTATCTTAGTAAATATTTTTATTAAAACTTTTGTTAAAATAACTAATCAGCTAATTCCATTATCCTTGTAACAAGTTGTTGTTTCACCTTAAGAGTGATTTGAAGCATAAATATTTGCATAATTTTTCCCAACTTCCCACCTCTATAATATACTTTACCTATATATGTAATGGTGAGTATCTAACTTGTACCAAAATCCACTTAAATTGGACAAAGAAGCTAATTAATGTTACGGAACGTTGTTTGGATAATCTTAAAAGACGGACCATGAAAGTCAAATGTTGGCAAGAAAGATTGATAAGTCCGATCATTTAATTTTCCCACACTATTTGGTTCCACAAATTATGCTACGATTAGTTGAGTTGTTTCAATAAATGCAAGGCATTGTCATAGAAGGCTTCTGGGAAAATATCATTTTGTGGAAAGGGATTCTAAATATGATTCGATCGGATCCACATTTGACACAACTAGATATTAAGTTAATTAACTATTCTTCACTAACTTTCCTTTAAAAATATTAACAAATCAAACTCGCTATATAAAAATTGAACCTTATATGAGAAAGGATTCTAAAAGTAGTTGAAATAGAATTTAAATCGGCTTTGAAAAAGGGCCTCTTCTTTAACCTTAAACAAGTCCTTATATTACTAACTAATAAGATGAAATTTAAAGTAAAAAAAAAAAAAGGTTTTTGTAAATTGTGGGCGTGTTTGTCACCTCAACACGCCTATATTTTGAACTTAACATTTGAAAATCTTGCGTCCAAGCCAAGAGTAGCACAATTTTGTTAGGTGCCATGTAAATTTTTATCAATTGTGGGCGTGGCTATCAGGCGATTTTATAATTTTAAAAAATCAATTTTTTTTTATTAAATTTAAATTAAACCAAAGTTAAAGATTGCAATTATGAGACGAAGACTACAAAATATTTTTTATATTTTTTTTTTTCTTTTCAACATATTTTAATATCCTGCAATCTACTTTAGACTATTGCTTACATATAAGGCAATAAAGCAAAAAGTATATAAACAATCATTTCTTGAAACATTTTGTATGCTAGCTGCATAATAAGAATCATCCATTATGCTAATGTGTGTTGAAAAACATCTTTAACTACCAATATGCTTGGTGTTTGTCGTCTCCAGCATCATGATGGTGCAATATAACCCAAGTGCTTCACATCTCTTGGACGTTATGTTTACGCTCCCTCCTCTCACTTTTATGTTCACAGTGTGTTGGTTGAAGTTTTAAAGAGAAAACCCAAAATACTGTCGAAGAGAAGAAGAAAAGTTCGTTGAGGGTATTAAGGTCTTTTCTATGCAATTGCTATTGCTAAACCAATTGGATACTGTGTCTGCAAGATTTGTGTTGATTTTTCTATTTACATTGTAATTTTTCTACTTTCTTCTCTGCTTGCACACGAAGTATGTTTTCCTTTTTTGCTTTTTTTCTTTGATGGATGATTTAGTAAATCCTTTTAATGCTTTTAAAATATATTATATAAGAAAAGTCGTAAAGAGGAAATTTTTTAAAAAAAAAAAAGTTTCGTTTTTTTTTTTATTGTGTAGAAATGAAAAGTTTCTTTCTGTCAGTTAAGGGATCGCGAAATTCTTTCCATTTATATTGTTTACTTGTATGCTCCTCCAAATTAGCTTAAAAAAATAAATTATATTTGTCTGCATCTGGGTAAAAGAGCTCACAGAGCTCACAGATCTCACCATTCATACATGTGGAGCCTTGGCATCTATAATTAGCAGCAACCATTTTGTTTCATGTCATTGACGCTGCTGTACCAATAACACATACAAACCTTTATTTACTCACTTAACCCTTCACCCTTACTCACAACCCAACAACCACAAAAGCCACATTGTGTTTTGAGTATATTCACTTGACAGCCTATTTTTTTTATTCTGTGATATTTGTTTTCCCCTCCCACCGTATTGTGTGATATACTGTCATTCTGTAGTTATGTTTATAAAGAGTTTTTTCTTCTTTGTTAACCAACATAACCATAAAGGTTAAGATCAAATGAATGCCTTAAAGCACCGAGAAATGAATACAACCGCATTAAAGTACAATGAGAGAGAAAGGAAAGTGTTATGGAATCGTTTAAATTTCAAAAAAAAAAAGGAAGAAAAAGCAGAGACATTCTCATATGTAATATCAAAACTGAAATTGACTTTGGCTGCTTTTTAATATCAAAAATAAAACAAGTAAACAGCTGTAGGCGATACAGCAGATACAATCAAGGTCGCTTTTTATTTATAAATCGTCCTACTTTACATTTATAACACATTTACCCAACAATTGCAAACGGCAATCGTTGAAGAATAATACATTGTTTATGTCAGTCAGTCTGACCTCGAATGCAGTAATATTGTTTATTTCTATATTGTGTATGTATGCATGTACACATATATCAATGGCACTTCATACAAAAGCAAATGAGAGTAAAATGTGTGGTGTGTTTAAACAGGTCACTGCTAGTGTTTGTTTAAAAACAACAAAGCGTATATTAAACAGAACGGTTTGTTCAAGAATAACAAAAAGAACAAATAAAATGACACGACCACACCACATACTCACATTGAAAAAACAACAACAAGTAATAACAGTAAATTGAGCATAGGCCGAATTTTAAATACTCTTTAAATCAACACATAAACATGGTGTGAGAGATATTTGATTATTTTGTGTTGTATTGAGTGGTGTGATGTATGTATTAGTGCATGTTTTGTTTTGTATGAACATGTCTGTTATTCGAACACGCCATTTCTGTAGATGGGATGGATACATATAGATATCAAACTTCAAATTTATAGCTCAATTTTTGCGACAGATAAATAGGGTATTGTGGGCGTGGTCTAGAAGAAAGAAAGCGTGACTGTGTAAAATGCTGCTCATTCTTAACACATTTTTATGAAAATTGTGTAAATTGTGTAAATTTTTAACTTCGTAGCACTATTTCTGTCGCCATGAATAATGTTTTGTCGATTGTGGATCTAATCCGTTCAATTAAATTTTGTTGCATGGTATCAAGAACATGACCTAAATCAATTCAGATTTTAATATTGATCAATAATGTGCTTTTTATACGTTCTCCATTTATTACGGGGAGCATATAAAAAACAATATGTATTTTAAAACAGGAATTTTTACAATGTCTACTCAGACGTGTACATAAATATTGAAACATTGCCCATGTATGCATTGAAATGTTTCCCATTATATACACTGATAAACATGTTGTACAGGCGTTATGTGAATTTTGTTGTTTTGCATTTATGACAGTTTTCACTTTTCTCTGACAATTATTACTTTATTTGTATGCACTCTACGGGTATTATTAATAAAAACTTTTGTTTATAGTCTCCACATAAGAGATAAAGGTTTACTAAGTTTAGCTTTCAGTTAACAACACCCAGAAGAAGGCATCAGAGATCCTACAAAGTATATATATTCTTAATCAGCGTCGATCTGGACATATATGTCCGAGTGTCCGTATGTCTGTCTGTTGTTGGTATTTTCAAAAATCTCTATATCTGCCATAAAAATTGAGATATCGAATTTAAATGCATATTAACTTATTCATCCATGTGTCTAAAATGGTCATAAGCTATAAGAAATTTCACCTAGTTAGTCTGTCTTTCTAAGAGTTATAGTATGAAAAACGTTTGCAAAAAATCAGATATTGTTTTAAAAATTACTGAATATTTATCATCTCTTAACAAACGCATGACACAATTGGTGGTTTGTATAATTAAGCAATTCAATTAATTAATGGAAATATATGCTTTTGTAATATGTATGCATAAGTAGGTAGTATGTTTTAATTTGATGAGAGAAAGAAAGAGAGAGCGGTATAGATCATGATCACATCAACAACTTTGTTATCGTTTGATTTTTGTTGACAATTATATTACGGTTAAGTACTGTTTCATTATTGAATTTGTATTTTTTAATGTTTTTTTATTTTTATGTAAATCTGTCGCTTTTTTTAAATGATTGATTGGCAAAAATCAATTACGCTTAATATTATAAAATATAAAGCAAGCAGCAAATAAATTATTATATAAACGCATGTTTACATAAAAATGAAACCGTTAATACATCATTATTATAAAGTACAACAACAACAAAAAATACTTGTTTACTTAACAATTAATGGTTTAATAGCTGTAAGGTGCCTAAACTCAATTAGGTCCTAAATAAATATCTAACACATAGTACAGTGGTGGCCATTTGAATAGGTAAAGTAGAATATTTTAAAACCATTTTTCTTTCTTAAAGTCTTTAAAAACAAAATAAAATTTCTTTATTTCTATTATTTCTTCTATTTGGCAATTTTTTTACATGAACTTCATAAAAAATGGTAAATTTTTGGAAAAAATTTTTTTTTATTCTTTCGCTTTTAGAAGCAATTTGATAAAAAAAAGACCCATGGAATATAATACCAAATATTTTTACATCCTATGTTATCTCATTTCTAGATAGACTCGGTTTTTGATGCTGATCAAGAATATAAATAGTTTGCAAATGCAAAGACAAACTTAGTATACCCCCTTCAGGTAAAGAGTACAAAAATAAATCATCAATTATGCACCAAACCTCGTTAAAGTCAAATATAAGACAATACACTCTATAAGAAAAAAGGAAAAGAATTCTTTGAAAATTTCGAAATTTGTTCCTTTTTTGATTTAAAAAATGGGGCGTGTCTCTTAATTAATATTGCCCCAATTTCAATATAATCCTTCATACGGAAAATACCAACACTTTTGATTAACTTTGGCATAAATATCTGAATTTTTGCGACCAAGAGAGTTATTAGCATAGCAGACGTATAGCCGGATAGACAGACAAAGCTAGATTCACTCAGTATTCGATACCAATGTCTCAAATATTTGACAAATTTTTATATACCTTCCATATATTACCTATACGCTGTTGAGTATATAAATATTTTAAAATCCATCTGGATACATAAAGTATTGCACAATCTATCCATATGTCACTATACTGGCGTTGTATACCGTAGCGGCAACACCTGCCGTATGTAAACGCTAATATTGTTATATTTTTATTTATATGCATATGGTATAAATAAATGCATAAAATATATACAATTGCGTTATTTTTTAAATTCATAAAAACATAAAAACTTCATGCATACCAAACATGGACTGACTGACATGTGAAACATAGCAAACGAACAATCATGCATCATATTATTTAGATTACCACGATTCCTTTTTTTACATGAAAATCACACTTTAACGTTAAGATTAAAGGAGATTAACTCGAACGTGTAAAGGAAGCGAATTATTTAACTTTAACTTTAACAACTTTAAATACTTTTGTTGTTCATCTTTTTAAAGAATCGAGTAGAAAGAACAATTTATAGAATATTTCGTGTTCTCTACTCTTTTTTATACCCGCAACTTAAGATGGGAGGTATAAAAAGTTTGTCATTTTATATGCAACACCTAGGCCAAGAGGTGTCAGACACCCTACAAACTATAGAGAGCGTAATCATATACCGTAAATGATCCCCTTTTGTGATTAGATGTGGAGGGTATTTAAAATGGGGCATAAGCCATTAGTTTTCTCACTCAATTATTAAGATTTCCTTTAGTTTTGTGTTTTTTTCATTTGCTGTAGTTTATAATAAGCGAGAATCAGTGTTTAATTATAATAATTATCGCTACTTGAAAAATTTAAAACAATGGACAGAAGCAGTTAAGTAAAGAATAAGAAATAATAACCTTAGCAGAACTCCAAGTAATAAACTTAACTTAGCACTCAACCATTTAAGTTTTCAAAGAAAATTATTTATCAAGTACACAGTTGTGAGCTTGAATCTTCATAATAATTAACTATTATAATTTATTTAAATTTAATCTTTATTTTAGCGACTTAAGGAAATAATTCAATAAAAAAAAAAAAAATTTTTTTTTTTTACAAAAAAAAAATTTTACTTAGGAGAAGCACTTCTCTACGCCATTGTGCTCTGATAATATTAAAATTTAAAACCACCCTACATCAAGTAGTTTCAATTAAACCAAGTATCAAAAGTTACTTCGTTAAAAACTAATTCAAAGATAGAGAATGCTAAAAATAATCCTTTCGGGACTAAATTTGTAACGTCCAATTTCAAAGCTAATTAACTATTCTTCACCAAATTTTTTTCAAAATATAAGAAGTGCCATATTTTCCATATAAAGACTTCCATTATACTTTACATGGGGACTTTACGTGAGGAAGGATTTTGAGAAAAAAAAGTCCAATTCGGTACATTTTCAATAGAGTTCCTCTTTGAGCCAATAACATGTATTAAATTTTATCAAAATATCTCAAAAACTGCGACCTTCAGTTTGAGTACAATTTTACTAGAACAGTTACACGGATAGATGGACCTAAGGATATGCCTAAATTGATTTAGATTTCTATTCTGAATCTGAATTTTAAAAGTTACAAACTTTCGCACAGGGTGCCGGATACATTTATTATTCCATTCAATTAATTCCAGCAAAAAATCTGTATATGGAAAAGGGTGTCACAAGTTGTCGGATTGGTTGTTAATAAATAAAAAATTAGGAATTATGAATTCCTGTTAAAAATCGTACAATTGTTTCACTGTGCTTTAGAGACATGGACAGACAGACGGATATGGCTAAATTTCTTCAGCAAGTGATTTTGATTTAAATTTTCTAATTAATACAAATGTGCGATCTACTGCAGTGGGGTGTGAAAGTGTTTCTCAAAGTATGTTACACGCAGCTGCGGCGAATGCTAGTACATGGAGGCTGTAAACAGAATGCAATTTTGGGGTTTAAGGAAACATTATAGACGTATAGACTTTTTAGATATTAAAGGCACCAAAATACAGCGCCCATCTCTTAACTACAGTATTGTCCCTTAACTTAACTCCCCAAGAAAGAAACTGCTTAAGGCTTTAGGTGACTTTGACTCATCACCTCAAGCACTGTAGCCCACATTAAGAATACTGCTTCATTTTCTTTAAAAGTTTATAAAAATGGATTTTTTTTCACTTTTTCATATCACCTATCATTACACAACATTTATGTCTTTATGGAAATTACAGCACTTGTAAAGTTAAGGCAACACATTAAGCGATTATTTAACTGGCAATCATATCGCAACTGTGCATGTGACTCAAAGGTATTTGGCAAAAGTTAAAGCCAATAATGGAAAACTACCAACAAGCCTATTCACACTAACCACATACACACACACTTATAATCTTAAAGATTCTTTTTATAGTATGCAGCAACGGAATATGTCTACAAGGAGTTGGTAAAAAAAAAAAAAAAAATTTTAAATTAAATTCTTATAAACAATTATATGGCAGGCGAACTATTTACCTCATACCCTAATATATTAAAATATACACATACCAACATATACCAGAATTTCTACAATATAATAAATTTCCTCTTAGTCTAGTTTAACCACATAAATCTGTAAACACCTTCATACATGTTTATAGACATGAACCCACTCGTACTCATACCTTAACAGGAAACAAGAAAAAAAAAAACCTGAGCATACCACAAAAACCAAAAACTTTTTCATACCATCACATAAGTCTGGGCATTTTGTTTAATATCAAATTACATTATAAGCATATATACGCACGTTGATGGCAAAAGAGAGAGAGAGAGAGGGGGATAGAGCGTGTATACTATACCAAATATTGGTCGTTGGCATAAGTGAATATAAGCGTATGGTTAAGAAATCAAATCGTAATAAAAATAATGTGAAAAAATGATATAAAAAAAAAAAAATTGTTAAATAACTACAAACACACACACACATATACACATAAATCCACTTTTCAAATTGTATCCCTCCCAACCAGATGAATAGAAATATAAACAAACACACAAACACACCAAGTGAGTGTAAAATGTTACTAAAAAAAAAATAAAAAGTAGACAAACCAATAAATAAAGCGCTTTAAACAAAAAAAAAAAAAAAAAACAATAAAAATAAAGAGAAAGAGAGAACATATGCAAACTATATAGAAAAGTAGAGCAACAAAAATGTAGTGAATTTGCCACAAATCAAGCGTGACAGGCTACCATTTAAAAAAAAAAAAAACTTAAACTAACGTAACTAACGACTGCAACAACAACAACAACAAAAATCTAGCATGTTTTTTTTTTCAAATTTTTTCTTTTAATAATAAATAAAACCACACAATACAGAAAATTAAAAAAAAATAAATAAAACGGATAAAAACCAGACAAGAACTAGTTGGCGAAACTTTGTGACCGCTTAAAATAAATAAAAAACCTATCTCTAAATCACCTAATTTACCAAAATAGATATTTTTTAATTCTATTATAAATAAATTTTACTTATTAGTACACACAAACAAACGAATATTAGAAAAAAATTATTTCATTGACAAACATTTGATAAAAAACAAATATTATGGATTAAAGTTCTCTTTATGGATCAAGTAAAAAACAAAACTAAATTTGATTAAAACCATATTTGAAATACTCTCCACACGGACATACATATAATATGAACAACAATGTCAATTATACGCTTTGTTCTGCAACGGTTAAAAAAAAACCAATCGGTGAAATGTGTGATCTCTCAGACTTCGAAAGAGAGCAAATCGTTGGCGCTCGTTTAGTGAATTGTTTAACATTTCACGAGCAACAGTATTAACGGCAATGACAGCATACACAAATCATAATAAAATATCATCAATTTTGCAAAATTTGCATTTTTTTTTTTTTCAATTTTGTCAATTAATGATTAACA
The DNA here is from genome assembly GCA_963978525.1 of Ornithomya fringillina. Lineage (NCBI taxonomy): Eukaryota > Metazoa > Arthropoda > Insecta > Diptera > Hippoboscidae > Ornithomya > Ornithomya fringillina. Next base: position 32,929,439 of record OZ021691.1, on the reverse strand, counting down.
ATCAACACACGACGTATGAGTAACATTTATTAATAAGGAATTTAAAAAAATCCTAAAGTACATTTTACATTACTAACCTCTAACCTATAAAGACTATATTCTAGATGCTCTTAGCAATAGAGAACGAAAACAAATTAAAATTTGTTTTCATTCCAGGGAAATAAAAAAAGGCATTCTGCAATAACTCATTAAGAGTAGCCGCATATGAAAGGAAAATTACAGAAAGAAGAAGAAGAAGAGGAAGAACAATTGAGAAAAGAAATTGAAAACGGTTTGGTATAGTTGTTGTTGTTACGTCTTTCCTGTACAGCAAAAGGCTTTAAATTTAACTTCTTTAGAGCAAAAGGTCAAATGTTCTGGTAGGTAATATATTGTTGCAATGCGATAATCACGTAAAGTCCAAGTCAAAAGTCACTTTTGTTTTTTGTTTTTTACTCTTTGTTTGCTTGTTATTTGTTACATTCTTTCTTTGCACATTACGTGCGTGTTGCTGTTAGTGAAAAAGTGCTTCTTTTATTTTTATTTTTTTGTAGAACAACAATGAAATCATTTTGTTGGAAAATTAACGTTTAAGTGCTTAGCTAAGCAAGTTACTTTACAAAATATATATGTTGCGTTAATTTTTTTTCATGTTTTATTAACTCTACTATGATCTGTGATTTTTAACGTTTTAGTGGGATTCAAAAAGTAGAACAATTGTTTCTACATGACTTTGGAAATTGTATTTTGTATTATGTGTCTAATCTTACGCTTGATGACAGCATAACGGTCGATTCTACTTCAAAAGAGGTCTTTTGTATTCTATGAAACAATCATTTGTTTTTCAATCTGTAAAAATATTATGGCCGGTCAAGCTTGACTATTTAATACCCTACACCGCTTAACTCCTTAAGTTATGCTTAAAAATAAATTGGTTTAGTTGTGTCGGTATTCGCGGGGTATCTATTCTTCATTAAATTTTGCGAAAAAATATTAAGAATTGAGATTTTTTGCCATAAACAGATTCCATTATAATGAGATCTTATATAGGGAAGGATTCTAAAAATGGTCCGATCCAGTCCATTTTTTAAAGAGTTTCTTTTTGAGACAAAACATGTTCGTGTACCAAATTTCATTTAATTATATCAACAAATTTAACCTGTAGGGTGCGCATAAATTTACATAAACGTACAGACGGGTACAGTTAAATCAATTCAGACTTTGATTCTTAGTCGAAAGTTATAATTAAACTTAATATACCCACAAGGAGTTTTTTTATAACTTTTTTTTAACAGTAGATTGCTTTAGAACCACATTTGATTAAATGAAATGAAATCAAAACGGATTATATGAAGTACAAAAAATCATAAATAATTAAATTGATGATTTCTAAAATTCATTTCATTGTTGCGTAAATATAGAGCACAAATACTTTGCATATTTTTTGAGAAGAAACTCTTTTATTCAGGTATAGTAGAGTAAAGTACGGCACTATTTACCGCAGTGGTGCCTTAACCTCATGCTTGGAGGTATTGCTAGAAAATTATTGTTGCTTAAAAACCTCGCTTTTTATACAAAAACTGTTCACTAAAATAAAGTTGTGGCAAATAGTTTGCCCACCCCCGCATTTATAGTCCTATATAAAATTACAAAATATAAAGAATGTGAGAGATAATGTATTCGTTCATTGTTCTCATTAAAAATTCGTTTCTGTCTTAATTGAAGATTTTTTTTCTTTCAAGTATTAATCTCTCTCTTTGTACCAAACAGCAGTGTTTGTTTTGCTGCAATTGCTTTGATGAATAATTGTAATTTAATAAGAAACTGTCGTACTCGTACATAAATCTTTAGTTGAGCATCATTACTCGATGCTCACTCAGTTGAGTACAGTTTATAGTTAAAGAAAACGATTTGTGCATTATAATGCACAAGAATGAAGTTCATCAAAAACATTCACACCCGAAAAGAATAAAAGTTTCTGTTGTTGTTTTTTTTTTTAAGTGTCGATCTGCTCTTCAAGTGTGTGTTGGTTGAGTAAGTTAAAAAAGGTATTATTAACGGTTACTTGTGCAGTTGTCTTCTTCTTATTCTTGTTTCATTCTCTTCTTGTCATATGTTCACCCATTTATTTTGTTGTAACAAGTACCGGTGTATACTTAAGTGTACGTAAGACCTGCTCAAAACACAAGTGCAATTATTTATAGGCCCAAACACACATACATTCATACACACACCATAGCCACGCGAGTGTTCTTAGTAGTTCATTGCAATTTATCTCTTCCTTTGAAAATAATAAAATAAAAACAAAAACAAAAGGAAATTCTCGAAAAACCCTTTTACCAGTGAGTTGAGTTTTTAGCTCAACTTTATTTTTTTTTTCAGTTTTTCTTTTATTTCATGTTTTTTTTTTTATTTTATTTTTTCTTCTTCTTATTTTGTAACCGCTTTATAATGTACAGGAAAACCTGTGTTCCGTTATTATTATTGTTGTTGTTGTTGTTATTATTTATAATAAAGCGAATATCTGATATGGCACCTGGTTGCCCGTTGTGTTTAACTGCATGCCTGTTTGGCTTTCTTTGGCCAATTCAGCACTATTTACGATACAGACAGATAGAGGCAACCACACAATATTTATATGAAATATAAAAAGGCACAAAACTAACGAACATTGCTTAAGCAAGTGAAAGAAAATATTTTCAATTATTTTATTTATTTTTATTATTTCAGCCGCGTTCTAAATTTTTTTGGCTTTTTTATATAGAGGATGCACAGCCTTTTTGTTAATACCACTAAAAACTTTTACTTTACTTTAATATTTTTTTGTTTTGTTTGATTTTCTTATAATTTTATTTAAATTTTTTTTTTTTTTTTTATTATTATAAATACACATTTCACAACATACATACATGTGTAATCATAAGTAATTCAATAAAATTTCACACATTTTGAAAATTTTTTTCTTTATAACCTGAAGCTTATAATCATTGTTTGCCGTTTCATAATACCGTACATTTCGGCTGTTCGTTGAAAACTATTTCGTTAACTAACGTATCCTTTTAAAAAGTGTTCGTTTATGTTACACACACACTAACACGTGTAAAGAAATTCCTTCGTTTCAATTTTACAAATGTGTTTGAGAGCGTATGTGTAGGGATTCGTTGATTTTTTTTTTTTTTCAACGATTGTGGGAGTAAATGTTTACATGAAATGTGCATTTGGAAGGTATAGAGAGCATAGAGAGAGAGAGAGAGAGAGAGAAGCAGCTCTATGGAGAGAAAAGTTTTTGCTTTTGTGTTTAAAATGAGTGGGAAACTTTATGAGAGAGATAGAGAGAGAATTTTGTATGTACCGTAATGTAATTTGATATTGGCGCCAAAATATTTTGCAATTTATGTCAAATGTGGTCAATATTTTTTTTTTTGAAAAGACCGGAGAATAAATTCAATTGGGTTGCGAGAGAGGGTAATTTAACCAGGACAAATAATAACCTGAAACCTGCATAACATTGAATTTTGTCATATTGTTTAGATTAATTATAGAAATAATGCCAAGTTGGCCTTTCTGGATGCTACTTATAGATACAACATAGAAGGGTTAAGGATCTGCAGGAATGATGCTTCTTAAAATCATCAAAACGAACCCGATAAGCGCCCTACAGTAAGTCTTGCCTTAGCCTACTTAACTTAAGGATGTCAACAATAGATGTATATCTAGATCAATTTAGCTTTTCTTGTTGCTGATCAAGAATATATACCTTGTTGAGTCTCTAAAATCGCTTCTAAAAGTATTGCAAACAAAATGACAAACATAATAAATAAAGTTATGTTGGGGGGGGTGTAATATGAAGCGATTTATGTTATAAAATCTTGATAAACGCATAAAGCCATCATTATGCTGATTATCATCAGTTTTGTTTTGATATATACGTACGTACCGTTCTCAATGAAGTTGCAGTGAAATGATGATTATGTGAGAGAATATAATAAGAAAAGCTTTTACGTAGCATTACTCTCGCACTTTGCTTTGCTCTCTTTTTTCATTGTTATGATGAAATTATGATTCTTAGGACAATGCCTAGGGAGCTTCCTTTCCACTTCATTGGATTATTGCAATTCATAAAAAAAATTAATAATAACAACAACAACAACAATAATAATAGAAAAACCAATATTTGTTCTTATTTTTACTACAAATCGTATGCAGTTTTTATTTAACACACACACACACACACACACACACGGAGTGTATTATGATTTCTTTAACATGTATATCATCCTTCGCATACACACATAGGCAAACAATGAATTTTATATTTTTGTAGTTAATAGACAACAACACTACAAATTTGTATAGAAATGTAGAAAGTTCATGCATATATATGTGTGTGTGTGTGTGTCAGTAAAAGCAACCACAAAAAGAACACAGTGACCGGTACACCTGTTCTAAAAAATTTAACAACACAAGCAACCAATACGTGTGCATGATAAGTTTAGTCGCCTCTATGTAAACATACAGACATCTACCAATACAATATAATTGTATGGCATTTAGTTTTAGACATTTTATCCTACAATTCTCTAATGATTGGCGATGAGGTCATTGTAGTAGTGCAAGCGATTAACCAACACATAAATTCTTAATCTTGCTTTTTCCTCTTCAGAAGCTTCTCTCCATCCAAAAAGTACAAATATTTCATTACAAAACAAATAATTGCTTAAGATTCAATGCAATGCAACATGAATTAGTTTAAATAGTGCGTATTTGTGGCCAAAGTTTATTGGAGTTTAATTGGATTAGTTTGTGGTTAACACTGCAGCATTTTGATTTTAAATGTACACAAGGGAAAAAACACTCATATAAAATATATAAATTGTTGTATGTAAGGATATTAAATTGTTGTTAAAGGTATTCCGAATCATGGTTTTCATATTTCAACATTTCCATATATTATAAGAGATGAAATGTATTCTACACTGGGGAGGGTTCGCAATTTAAAAAATTAGAGATTATGGTCAACGAGGCTACATTTGTTATTAGAACACATCGTTGCGCCCCCTTCTAATGATTTTTAAATCATTTGTTAGACTTCAACTCAAATGTAAAGTTTTTACTTAAACTTAAACAATTTCTTATGCCGTAAATAACTTATTTGTACAATAATTACATGCCTTGAACGGTGTAAATGATTTTATAATATTTAAAACAAATTTTACATTTAGGTCAAGACTGTCAGGTTGAGGTGGTGGCCAAGTTAATGCCACATTTAAGGTGTTGTGTATAATAAATAATTTTCAGTGTTTTCTGTTATTTTTGTGTTTTTTTTTTCTTCCTTTTCTTTTTACTACAATTGATTATGGTTAATTTTTTATAAAAAGCAGCGCAGTTGGAACCAGTCATCTATAATTAACCTTTAGGGAATAGAATGCAATTGAACTACTATTCCGTATTTACATACATATGTGTACTCGTGCCGTTATCTTAAGTACTAGTTTTCATGCAGATCTTTATCAGTTGGTATTGTTAATGATGATTACTTTTTCTACTGGCTTAACCTTTATCAACGACTGTGTACAATAATGATGATGATTGTGATGACGATTAAAGCGACGACGACCTGTTATTTGGCTTAATGCGTTCGTTACCTGTCCGCCCTACACTTGTTCGGCATGCGATCCCATTAACTTTTCCTTTGTCCGCATAACTACAATTTTAAGTGGACACAATGTTTTGTGTTAATTGCTTATATTGTGTTGGCGGTGGTGTTGGCATTGTTGATAGTGGTTGAAGTAGTACATTAGTAATCAGACTAGTTTTTCTACTTTTCTAATAACATACAATATAACTAACTAATAATTTAAAGCTACTATTATTGTTGAGTGATGATTATTTCAGAGTGTTTATCGCTTAATATTTAATAAATGACTTTTACAACGAAATGCATTTCAAATTAGAGGAAATTTCATTTTAATAAAATTTTCAGTGAATTTGTGTAAAGAGTACATTTTCTGCATTTATTTACTTATTTAAATAGGTTTGAGTTGCAGTTTATTAATTGGAATGTTTTCAGTGAAAGTATTACTGGTGTTGTTGGCATTATGTTTCAATTACCAGCGATAATCTTTATACACGTTTATTCAAGTAAACAAACTTCAATGTCTTTATATATATAGATATAAAGACATGTTATACAAGTTATTAATTTTCATGTTCACATAGTTAAGCGTAAACACATGCATACACATCACGACGCTACTTAATGTCGAGTTTTTACAGTGAGCGAATATGTAGATGCAGCCTAAAATCAAGTACGCACAAGCTTTTTATTATTATTATTATTATTATTTGCTGTTATTGTTTTTGTTGTTGTTGTTGTTTTAGTGTCATGTATCTTCAAGTAAGTGCTGGTAAGTATCGTTCTTTTTATTATTATTATTATTTTGCGTTGAAGAATACACATGTACTGTAAAATTGTACGCACACACACACACCCATACAACAATATTGTTACTAACTTTCTCCTTATACGCTCTTACACACAATATTATGCATATGACTCTCAATCTGTTATCGCTTATCTGGGGGCATATGCGTAAGTATGTGTATATTATGCTTTTAATTTTTACATCACGCTCTTATTCAGATTCTCTTGATATAATTACACTCTTATACATAAAATGTACATAAAATTAAAGTTTATATTTGTTTTTGGGTATATAGAATATAATGCAAACAGTTATGTGTTTTATTTCACATGTACTCGTATAGATAGAAACGTGAAGATTATTGTTTATAAGAAAACGGAAATTGTTTTAAATGAAAATATTTATAAATATTTTTCGATTTTTATGCAATTTTATACCTTTCATAATTTTTATAAAATTTAAAAATGTCTATAAAATTCAAATCAATCAGTAAATATTAAAAAAATATTATATTTTCAGGATGTATAGACGGACAAATCTGCATCATCGTATATGCTTAAGCTTTAAACTGCTTCAAACGAAAATCCCAAAATCAGCATTCCACCCATTTACGTAAGTGCAAGATTTTGTTTCAAATAATTTAAAATATTTCCAATCTACAAATACGAAATATTCCATTTACGTGTGTGTACCTGTTTGAAAAAACAAATCAAATTCTTCCTCTTACTGTGATTATACTCTTGATCCAATAAAATGTGATTGAGCAGAACTAAATCCATAACTTGGAATCAATTTCCCGTTAATGATATAATTTGATAGCTGCCGTGTATACATAGAAGCAGTTTGTAAAGAAAAAGTAATGCAAATATAATCATATTGGAAAATGAGTTGAATATGATAACGGTGCTGTTACATTATTCATACCCCAGCTCCCACGGTTTATTTACACCAACAACTTACACTTCTATACACACAACTCTCTAGATTGATGGATGTATGTATGTCTGCGATATATGATAGGTATGTCATAATAGTTTGTGTTTAAGGCCAGAGAGTTGTCTTGTGATGTTGGATGTGAGAGAGTTAAGAATAGCGGGGCATGGAAGCAAGTGTGTGCTTTTTTGTTGTTATTGTTGTTGTGTGTTCTGTTTTGCTTATTTAATTGGAATAATGATAAATGACTTTTGTGTTTATAGAATTTAATAACACTCTCCTCACTCCTGCTCTTAATAACTTGATCACAGTTTTTCATTTCTTGTTTTTTTCTTTTGCATCATTTTCTATTCTCCTCTAATATAAAACAAAAACCATCTCAACAATAAATGTCAGTGATTTTTTTTTAAAATTTTCTTTTTCACCCTACATATGAGGGCAGCATACTCAGTATGTCATTCCCTTTGTAAAATAAAAACTCAGAGATTGTTATATTAACGTGTAGAGGTAAAAATTTGTACACGAGTTATAATAAATTATATAAAATTATCGAAGGCCACGCCCATATTCAGAAACTTTTTTTAATATATGACACAAGAATTTGTTTATTTTTGCATTTTGCATATTTATTCATAATATACTAAAATGAGCGTGGCTACGCCCACATTTTTTTTTGAAAAAATTATTTATTACAGAGTACAACGTGTAAGTCGATATAGCCAAACTGAGTCGATCTAGACATGTTTGCTTTCTATCTTTAAATTTTTACAGACATTTTTAGTGTCTGCATGCAGAACACTATTTGAAATAAAAAAATCGGCCCCAAAGTTAAATTTTGGGCACATATATTTACAATTAACCCATTCATCGATGCGTCAAAATTGGACCACAATTTAGAAAAAAACCGTATGTAAACATATGTAGCTGCCACGCCCATCTTTGGTATGTAGATGTGTAGGGTATACAAGATTTGGCTTAAGCCACATTTTTACACATTGACATTCCTGAAATACTCATCATCTCATCAAGAGTTATGTCATAGGTGCCATCACATACACGCACATACACATTGGGTTCCAAGTGATTCTATTATGTTGTGGTGTTTATAATAGTACAAGAGCCAGAACACAAAGGTTCCATATTGTAAAGTGGTAGAATTCTCACTTACAATTATTTCATGTCTGCATTGTATGCTTAGACTATCTATGTGTCTGTTCCTCTGTCTGCCCATTATTCTTTTAACGATCATACCTGACAATGCCTTTAAGCTTACGATACAATGTTGTGTAGTTGATTGCTTTGCTATATTATGAGTATATGTTTGTGTGTGTGTGTATGTTTTGGGCAATGTTTGTGATGTTTCATGGTATGCTATAATAGCTGATACTGGTGCGGTTGAGATGCTTGGCTATAACCATCACCACCACCAGAAAACTGTCACAATTGTCTTGACAATTGTCTTCACCCAGTCCAAAGCGAATGACTGCTGCTGCTGCTGCAGTTGTGACTTTAAATTTCTCCTTTAACTTTATAACCTCTAACCATGTGTGATTGTGTGTGTTTGCCATACACAGGTATGGTGTGGAAAAATATTAAATGGTAGGAAAAACTTCAAGTGCAATCTGTCACACAGTTGGTACAGTTAAGATATAAGAAAATGAAACTCAAGATCATAGCGACCTAGATAAACCCTATGAATAATGAAACGAAATATAGAATAGAACACGAATTAAGAAAACTTGTAAGGAAAGAGTGAAAGACTTATAAAAATTCAAATAATTTCATTTAGGATAATTTTCTTATAAATTAAAAATATTGCATATAGTCTGTCACAAAAATTGCATATGTTTCGAACTGTATAATATTCCATTGTGGCCACCTGCACACATGTGTCAACCAGAAACTAAAATATCCTCCTTCAACAACAAAAACCTATATGAGTGAGCTGCTCCTCTCAACCTACTTGAACAATTTCCACGTATAATTGTTAAGTAAAGTAAAGTGTTGATAAAGTACAAACACACACGCACGTACCTACAAACATGGATGTGTATATTTTCATAAAAAGTGCTTGTTAAAGAAAGAGAGATTTTCTCATACTTGTACTCGCACATATACAGAGATTTTTTTGTTTTGGTTTCTTTTCTTTTTTTTCCTCAGAGAAATTGTAATATATCCGTATGCATATGTGCGTGAGAATAGATTGCTTCAAATATGCTACCAGCACACATTTGCAGAAACGAGTAAATGTAAAATGAATGAACGAGTGCTGTTATAAATATGTACGAGTGTTTGTAGAAAATGTATATTAAAAGTTCAGCATGATTTCCTGGAATTCTACTGACGAGGCAAATGACTTTTTAAAAACATTTCAACTTTTATTGTGTATAAATATTTATATTAACATGTGCAAACTAATTGCATGCATACATACAAGTATGAAAAAATAGAGAAATTCATTTAGAAAATCAACTCATTTTATTAACTTGGTTGTGTTTTTTTTTTTTTTTTAGAAACTACATATTTTACTACATATTTTTTTCTTTTTCTCTTTTTTTGGCATTTAAACACATATTTTTAAATGCAATATTTAAATAGAATTAATTGCAATTTGATTAAATTTTAACTCAGTATGTATATACATGAGCCCGTATAAACGTATAATCTAATTAATTGTACAACAACACACAGTTGTTGTTTAGTGTTATTATAAAATTGCCACCTTGACGCATAAGTTATTATTTTTGCATTAATTGTTCTATTCATCATTAGCCAATAAATAAATAATAAGTAAAAAATGTCAAGCCCACCACCCACACTTACTTAGCTCCTTAAATTATGCTACAATTAGTTAGTTCAGTTGTATCTAAATACGCGTGGAACTGTCATATAAGTTCTACCGGGAGTTGTAATTATATGGGAAAGGGTTCTAATAATGAACCAATCGTATCCAAACTTATCCCAGCCGCAAATATGAAACTAATTAAATAACTTTCACTTCAATTTTATCAAAAAAAATACTAAAAATTGAAATTTTTACCATATAAACACTTGCATTATAATAAAACCTTATGTGAAAAAGGTCTCTCTTTCGGCAAATTCATGTTCTTGTAGCAAATTTCTTCGAAATATCTTAAAAAAATAGTAGCACTTTATATGATGAGGGGTTCTAAAAATAGTCCGATTAGGTCCATTTTCAATAAAGTTCTTCTTTGGGCCAATATCTGTTTTTTGTACAAAATTTCATAAAAATATCTCAAGAAATGCGACCTGTAGCTTGCGCACAAATTTAGACAGGCGGAAGGATGGACATAGTTTACAGATTCAGATTTTCATTTTGATTCAATTTAAGAGTGTCAAATATTCGCCCAAAACTTAATACAACTTTTGCTACCTTATCAATGATATAGGATTTAATAATACTTTTATACGTTTTAGAAAATTTCTTTATTTTCTATAAAATATTTTGAAAAAGTTTAAACTCAAGTGTAATTTTCCTGCACATAACTTACTATAACTTATAATTTAATGCAGCTTATGGTTTTAACAATTTAAAACGATCCCCTTAAAAAAAATAATTTAATATAAAACAAGTAAGAAAAATGTACTTGGTTTAGGACAAATTTAAAGTACGCTCCACATCTACATACAATTGGTGGGCGTGACAAGTGTATGATTTCGTCCTTTAAAAGTGTTTGAAATACGGTTTTTTATAAATTGTAGGCGTGTCCGTTATTTAACCATTCTCATTTTTGTACATCGATTCATGGGGTAATTATAGTACATTTACAAAATTTCATAGATCAAATTTTGTGACAGAAATGTATATATTCTCGTTTATAGAGGCGTGGCTCTTAACCGAATTTGCCCATTTTAAATGAAGAAGACTAAATTTCAGTTTAATATCTGAAAATTTACGTCCTGAGAGTGCCAATAACAGACAAACACATGTCTGTCGAGTTCGACTCAATTTTGGATGCTGATTAAGATTTTTATATACTTTATAGGACCTATGACGCCTCTTCCTCAGCATTGCAAATAGAATGACAAATTTAAAATATTTCTAATCTTATGAAAATGATAAAAAAAAGTTCAGTTTATTGATTAGACTTCTTACTGGTTTTACATTTTAGCAATTTATTTTAAAAAAAATTATAAAATGAATAAAATTTCCACTTCAAGTATCACAAACAACAACAATTTCTATACTTTTAACTTATGTAATAAATTGTACATAAATTGATAGAGACTTAAGAAACAAAAAATATGTATTACATATGGTTTGAAGTCATACAAGAGTGCATAAGTCCCTCTTTGCAAATATATAATATGCAAATCAATAATTAAGTCACATATTCTATATAAGATTTTATTATAATGAATTTTTTTTTTAATTCCATCAAAATATTTATAAAAATGTGACCTATACCTTGTGCACAACTTTACATGGACAGACGGATGGACTTTTTCATATTGATTCAGAAGTTGGGTGGGTGAGGTTTGGTGCAGGATAAAAAAATGAACGGATTTATTTCATTATGTGAGGGTAGGTGCCCCACGAATAATCTATATCTTGAAAATTCCTTACGTAGATGAGTTCCCTTACACAGTAGAAAAATTTTACATATCAAATTATTTTATTGAAGGAACTTTTTAAAAAACAAAAGTTTTTGTCTGTACATCCACAAAAGAAATTCTGGCTCAAAACCCAAGATTTTTTCCAGTTTTAGTTTAAATGATTTTTATACTCTCCACATAAGTTGCCAGAGATGCCAGAAACCCTACAAAGAATAGTCAATCTAGACATGCCCATCTTTCCTTTGCAGCTGTCGCTTTTATTGTTCTTGTTTTTATTGTTGCCCAAATATTTTATTTGTCTTCATTTTAAGGCTTTTCTTTATAATAGTTTTTTTTTTTTTTTTATTAGTTATAATTTTGTAAAATTAAAATCTTTAAAAATATTACAAAACAAAGTTTAATGTTAGCTTACAAAGCTAAACCTTTATAGCAGCTTTAAGTGTTAAGTTAGAATTTTGTGAAAAGAAAGAAATTTTGCGATTATCAAAAGTATGTGTAGATGTGTTGGAATAATCCTCTTCAACAGCTTGCCGTAAACCGCTCATGAATAGCAAAGTGAGATTAAAATGTTCTAGAAATTGAACTAGAAAATTGCCAGCATTAGGTTATGTCGCATGTATACTCATACATATGCAACATTTTGTTCACCCTCACATATGCTTATTACTTTTTGGCCAGATAGTTCGTTTTTGGTATGAGAAAATAATGACATTCTTAAGATACCATCACAGGGAGTATTCTTTATATTTCTTTTCTCTTTTCTTTTTTTTTTTTTTCGGTAGTAATATTTTTTATTCATTTATACATATGTTGAAAGTAACGGTACGGTGTCTTCTTCTATACAATATTCCTATTACTCTCTCCCTCTCTATTCCTTAAAAAAAATACCAACATAAGAATGTGTGTGTGTGTGTGTATGTCGAGAATTTGGTATTTTTCGTACTTGTAATCATTCTCATACACGCATACATATATAATGAGTAGAATCATTAGCGTACCAGAGAATCACATGTAAGGGCATTGTATGCTAATGCTATACAGAGCTAACTGTAATAGGGTCTTTAAGTTAAGAGAACATGGAGAGAAGGAGAAGAAATGCAACCGCAAGGCAGTACAGCATACGAGGTATTATTACCCAGGTATTGATGTGAGTGGTGCGAATCCTAGATATTAAAAAAGCGACATATCGGCAAACAAGTTAATGCCATTTGAAGTGGCTTTGGTGTGTAGATGTGTATGTGGGTGTGTGTGTGTGATATTGTCAGTGTTTTCTTGTCGTTTTTTTTTTTTTTTTTAGAAAGGTTTTACCTTTTTGATAAAGTTGAGGCTTGAGGTGAATTAATGAGTCATGCATTTAAAAATAGAATAAAAAAAAATGAACCCTGGAAAAAAGTGCAGCTTCAACCGAATCCTTTTTCTTTATCATAATTTTGTTTTAATATAAATAAAAAAAAACCTACAAGGTTCAATTTTATCAAAATCTCTACAATCTAAAAAAAGGAGTTTTTAGTCCATGAAACTATAGAAAGTTTGGATGAAACACTTGAAAACGCAAAGCAAAGATTTTCAATGTTTTTAAGAAAGAATATCAAGATTAAAAACGTTACATTTTCACTAAAGCTCTAAATATATTTATACCACCACTATGTACGTAGTGAATAAGAGAAAACACAAACAAACTTTTCTTAAGCCGACTTGACTGATGCAATACTGGTTTATTTGCATCTTGAAAAGTATGCCATTTACGTTGAAAAGACGCCACCACGTAAATCTCATATCATGAGAAATCTGTCTAACAAAGACCAAAATGCATATGAATTACAGCTCATTATAAGACAACTCACACACATACCCGCAATGTATTCAAAAAGTAGCTACTTTGTGATCTAGCACACTCCTACAACCGCCAAAATAAATAAAACACAATGCATTTGTACTATTTGGCAAACATTTCACAGCCTCCAACGATGCCAGGTTGTTTCCATTTTTCGTTTTTTCAACACAAAACTTTATTCCCGCATTGGTTGGTTGGACTAGTTGTCGACATCAATAAATTCTGTGATTTCTGCCATTCGACTTTGCATTCCATTTACAGACTAACAGGCACTTATATTGCAAGATTATATAAAATGTCGGATACAGAAATTTTTGAATTAGAGAATTTGTACAGCTGAGCACAATTTATCTCAATCAGCATCGATTACTAAATTTATCTAACTATGTCTGTGCGGTCCTCTTTCATAGTGTGTACTGTAGTTTTCACTTTTCTGGTTGTAACAATTTAGATATCGATTCGAAAGTGAATCATAAATCTTTAGAGTTTACTCATAAAAGTTAGTATTGAAAAAAAAGTAATTTTTTAAAGAATTTTGTTTAAAATACTTATAAAGTGTGAAAGATTTATTGGCACTCGCTATTTGTGCGTTGTTTTTCGATTATTTCACATACACCTAACTCTATTTTTACACGAATTTTTTTTACACGAATTTTTTTTACACGAATTTGATTTAACACGAGTTAAAACGAAAAAAAAAATTTTCTTTTTACACGAAGTGTTTTGTTTTAACACGATTTTCAATATATTTTTTTTAGGTCTGGAACCAATCTACTCTTCTTCCATTCAGTCAATATCTTTTTTTACACGAATTTTTTGAGAACGTATCTATCGTGTAAAAAGAGAATTAGGTGTATTTATTTATTTATAAACTTTTTTTTTTATAGGTTATCCAAACAATCATCATATCTTTGTTTAGAATATATTTTCTTAACATTTTCCTTTTAATATTGCCAAAAGAAAACCTCTAATAAGTAAAGTTTTCCAGCGAAAACGAAACTTTTTTTTCGATTATGTGGTTGTTTTTTTTTTTTTTTTTTTCGTTTTAAACAAAAGCCATCTGCATGAAATCAAAAGATAATGAAATGTATGTGTGTATGTAGGGTTTGTATCAAATCAATGCTTAATCTAAAGCCGTGTAGAATGGAGGTCATTAGGATTTTAAATAATCTTCTTTTTTGCAATTAAGAAAACGAGTATTATAAAGATGCAAACTATTTAGATAAGAAAGCTTCTCAATACATTAGTCCAATTGGTGAACTCTGTGCAGCGTATGTAGAGATATGTCTACTGAAGAGAGCATAACAATGGAATATAAGAATCTTTTGTTTAGTAGAAATATTCAATATTTACTGTTAGTGCATGTCGTTGGTATTGTCTACTCTACGTATACCAACCAACCAACCAACCAACAAACAAACAAATTCAATGCCGTTTCTATGTTTATCTGGATGTATTGAATATAGATTCCAATTTGTTATAGAATGCATGCTCGCATAAATAATATATTGTAGAGTATGTTGTCTTTCTTTCCCTTTCTCTTATTACGTTTTATAATCTTTCATAAAAATAACTTCAGATCATGTTATGCTGTTGTTGCTGCTTGTTGTGGCTTGATGCATAGCATCAATCAATTGGAATTTAAAAGGCTGTAATTGTTTTATCTTGGAAATGCTATAAATTGTTCAGAATGATAAAAAATTCGAAATTTCCTTGCATCTCTATCAACTTACTTGGAGGTAGAATGTTTAGTAGTTGCATTACCTTTTACCCAGTTTATCAGAAATGTTGCTCAAATTTTAACTTTAACCAGTTTCTCATCTCAATTGTATGTACAACAGTGTAGTGTTTGCAAATGCAAATAATTCCACATGATGAGCTGTCGATTTTGTTCTATGCTGGATTTATTTATCAATACTTTGAATATTGAGTCAAGAACGTGTGTGCGTTTGCTGCAAATTATTTCCACTTCATATGTATCCGTTTTTGTTTTGTTTTGTTTTTTTTTCTTTTTTCTTTTCTTTCAATCTTTACTCGTACGTACACATTTCATTTATTGATTTAAGAGGTTACTTCTTGGTAAAGTAAATATTTGATATAAAAGAAGGAAAATATTTTTTTTTTTTTTTTGTCATCGACAATAGTTTAGTTGTGCTGCATATTTATCGTATGATAAATAGAAATAAATTTGTTTTATAAAAGCAAGTCAAATTAAGGATGCATTGAGAAGAATCCCACAATCATTGACAACTATTTTCGTAGAAATAAATCAATCCATCACTCTTGAACTACATCTTAGATTTTAGATCATTGTTTTTTCTTTAACTATTATTTCATTTTCTAACATCCATATAAGATTAGAATCTTGTAGTTGATTTTCTGGCGGCTTATCGAACAAATTTAGCCATTACACCTAATTCTCTTGTTACACGATAGATAAATTCCCAAAATAAAAATCGTGTAAAAAAGATTTTGGCTAAATGGAAGAATAGATTGATTTAAAAAAAAAAAAAAAAATTGAAAATCGTGTTAAAACAAAACAATTCGTGTAAAACGAGAATTAGGTGTACCTAAAAATACACATATGTTATATAATATAACATAATAAATGAACAGCTTGATGTGTATAGTGCCATAAATTGATTGGATATCAAATTTATTGAAACAACCTTCAAAGCTTACTAACATGAATGCTTGTCATGAAGTTTATTTTAGTGCTCTAAATTACGAGTACTGATACGAATTTTAATTTCTTAAACAATTATCCTAAAACAAGTGAAAATGTTGTCCACTTAATACCTCACCCCACCCCACTTTGGTTGTATCAAGAAACCCAAAATATATGATATATGAAAAGTTATTCCAAAAATAGTCTGACAAGGTCTAAATTTGGCACAATTAAATAAGAAGCTATTTAACTATTTTTCATTAAATTTTGTCCAAAAAATATTAAGATTTGCCATTTTTGGCCATATAAAGACTTTTATTATAATAGAATCGTTTATAGGAAGAAGTTTTGAAAATGATCTAATTTGAAAATTTTTCTAGAGAATTCCTCTTTGGGCCAAAACATATCCTTGTACCAAATTTTATTAACATATCTCCAAAAACTCCAGCTATAGCTTGGAAACAAATTTACAAGGACAGACTGATGGACATGGATAAATGGATTCTGATTTTGAATTGAAGCTGGGTGTAGCATGTTTCTTTTAAAAGTTACAAGCATACACACAAACTTAATATACCCTTTTCTATAAGGTGGTGCAAAGTATAAATATTATCAAGTTGTTGCTCTCTATGCAAAAAATGTCTTTACCCCAAAAAGTCAATGACCATTAAGTACCCTGTGTAAATAAAATGTTAAAAGAATAATAAAAATATTTCATTTTTACATAATTGTTTAAATCAACGGAAAACCTAAACAGCGTCTAACAAAGGAAATGACATGAAATTTAAAATAAAAAAGAAAAAAAAAGTCATTTCTTTTAAAGTTTCATAAAAATGAAAATTATTTACTAAAGCGCAACCTTATGTGCACACGCTAATATAATTAAAACAACAACATGAAAGCGTGTTATAAGAAAATGTTTGGCTTGAATGCTTGGCTACAATTTTTTCGAAAACTATGCTATGCTATGCTATGCCCCCCCCCCCCCCCCCCTCTCGTGGGAGATCACAGAGCGAGTTAGCGATATATTGTACAACAACATCATCGCTATTCTATGTTCATATTAGAGACTAACGCAAAATTTTTACTTTAGTTCACATGCAAACTCAAAACTTAATTTACATGCAAGCAATACCAAAACGTATGTGTATGTATGTGTGTGTGTGTGTTTATGGGGACATGTACCATAGGCAAAGAGTTTTTATCGTTCATTCTTTGTTTAGTTTTTGATCGGACTTCCGCTTTAGACGAACGAACGAACAAAAACCGAACAAAGAACAAAAAAAAAAAAACACCATGAATAACAAACAAATGTGAGCGTAATTCTCTTTCTTAGGCCTACAAACTTGAACATACACTCATAGCTACTCGATATGTAGTCATTTTACCAATTGGATATTTTTATATATACATATGTTTGTGTGTGTTTGCTGTTATAGGAAATTTTTCGTACACTGTCCAAGAGTGTTTTGACTTGATTTTGCACACGAACTTTAATAGTGTTTATGTTTATGTGTATTTGTGCTATGAAGGTAACACGAACACGTTTTCATGTTTCTATTCATTTTTCACTTCTTTCAAACAATGCATTGTAGGTGCTTTATGGTTTCATAATGTGTGAGGGGGCATTGATTAAAAGTCTCAGACTTAATATCTAACTAAAAAGTCATTCACTCACTCTATACACTTTTCACCATTTAATGTGTATTTTGATTTATATAAAGATTGCATTTAATAACAGGTCACAAAGCTTTTATCTTCAACTCTCAACTCTCATCCTTCTATCCTTCCTTATGGAAGTTGTTATACGTACCCAGTTTGTCCTTGTTATGTGTTGTGATTAGTTTTTTTCTCT
Source organism: Ornithomya fringillina (assembly GCA_963978525.1). Lineage (NCBI taxonomy): Eukaryota > Metazoa > Arthropoda > Insecta > Diptera > Hippoboscidae > Ornithomya > Ornithomya fringillina. The sequence continues at coordinate 32,911,167 of OZ021691.1, read as the reverse complement.
GTTTTATTTTTATATATATGAATCACACAAATGCATAAAACTTTAAAAATTAATTAATACGAATATATAAACATAAATTTCATAAATTCATGATTACAAGCCATAGTGTCCCCTAGCCACGTATTGCTCCTGTCGTGCTGCCTTCTATGTAGTAGGCATGAAACATGCAAACTGTGTGTATAGTCATTAGTTATAAAAACACCGTCATAATAAAGTTTTGGCATTTCTCGACAAAGTCCCAAAGAATTAAATTAGAAAAGAAAAGGTGAGTCAAACCTTGGACACCTTTTACATGCATGAATAGATAAATGTGGGTCCATTTTTTAAAAAAAAACCAATGATTTTTGAATTATATTTTCTGAATTCTATGTCAACTAAGTTTTTTTTGTAAAATCTGGGCGTGGTCATTATAAAAAACCGTCAATTTTTCTTAGCATACTTTAAAGCTTTGTTTGTAATTTTGTTATTTAGAATAAAATTTAACAATTGAGGGCGTGGCATTTGTCGGATTCTACCCCAAACTAAACAGAAACCTCTTTTCAATAATCAAACATATCTGTCAAAATTTCAAATGCAAGCGATTTTTATGAATTTTTGATGGAAAATTTTCATTTAACTTTAAAAAAAAAAAAGAATTCAAAACCAGGCCAATTTGGTCTAAATTTAAAAAAAATTACGAATTTTCTTTATTTCGAAGCAAAATTTTAAGACGAGTTTGTAAATTTTTTTCAATTTACCTTCAATTTTATTAAAATATCTCAAAAAATAATACCTGATCGTATCGATGCTTAGAAAGATTATATTGAAAATTTCATCGCGATCGTCTTTTTAAAAGTTACAAACATGATCGCAAACTTAACATTAATTGTAGTACAGGTGGTGAAAAGTATATAAAATGAATAAAATGTAGAAAAAGTATAAGAAAACACTAAACAGAAGGGCAGCAAAAATGGGCTTATATCACAGACTTTTGTACATACATATACACGCACCTCCCGGCAATATAAGAAATTTTTTGGCGCATAATCAAGTTGAGCATGCAAACTTTTCAGGTCTAATGGTGGTGATTACATATGCACAACAGTTCGTGTTCGTTCAGAAACACACCCACACGCACACTTTTCATAACAAAGTTAAATAAAAAAACTAAATTTTTAGTTTTATAGCTTGACTCACCCGCTTGACCAAAAACGTCAAGTCTTGGTTTAGTCTTCTCTTAACTTGTTTTACCTTTTCATATAATAAATTTGTATACAACAACAATAACAATTCTTTGCCTTTCTCTCTCCCTCTCTCCTTTTCCTAAACACACACCATACCCTGTGGGATATATGTTGGGGAGAGTATATACGTTGTTGACATTTGCTTTCGTAACCATAACATTAAATTGTTGTAAATTAAGTTTTAGCATATATTTGTAAGGGTTGGTGTAAGGAACAGGTGAAAAGGACATAAATGAATATTTTTATAAAACATTTGTTATATAAAAACATTTTTCATTTATTATTTTACCGAATCCGTTTTGAAGATTTTAAGCTGTTGAAAATTTGTTTCGGACAAATTTACATTTTATCGTAAATGACCGTTTTTTGCACTTTTATAAAATTTTTAATATCATGTATTAAACATTTAGATATTGGCTTGAAAAAGATTGGATTTTCTTACTGGCAGATTAGTTTTGAAATTGGATGAAATATGGGTTGCAGCACAGTTACTTTGAAGAAAACTAAAAATTGGTTCATATCTTCCTTTAAGAGATTCCTTCAAAAATAAAGAAAATCTGATACGCCCTTATACTCATCTTTTTACATGTTTCCTTGTTGTTTAAAGAAAAAAAAAAGTGTCATATAAGAAAATTAAATGAGCTTGGGGCAAATGTGAGGGGTATACATTTACAACGATGGGCGTGGCAGGTATATGTTTATGCTTTGCTAATAGGGCAAGTATTACATATCAACTTGTAAGCACAATTTTATGCTGAGTACAGTTTTTTGTACCCCCCATCTTATGTGGAGATATCATTAAAAAAGGTCCATTAAGACCACACCCACAATAACTAGATATAATTACCAATTATAAAAGTGGTTTCAATGTTTCAAGGCAGAGGAATTTAGGGTTTGTTCAAGCTATTCATATATAATACAAACGCTTAGATACCCAATAATTACAAATGAAGTCAAGTGTACAAGTGTGATAAAGTCACATAACTTTTGTTTAATATTTAATTATATAATTACGAAAACAAACTTATGCTTTTACCTTAACTCAGCTACTTGGCAAGATTTTCATAATAATACAATAATTTTTTATGCTCTGTTTTAAGACATCGTATAATTGTAGACCATCATGATAAAAAGCCCCCCAAAAAAAAGAGAAAGAAAAGTAAAATAAAACCTAAATAACTTTCAAGTAAAAGTTCCCTTCACCTTATGTAAATTCTTACTAACAAAAACAACAACAACAACAACAACAACAAATACAACAATTAAGTATACACGTTTATTGTAAATTGTAAACGTTTGTTGCACGTGCTGTATGAGTAATATTTCGCATGTACAACCCAGTGCTCACATATGCAAGAGTGGCACCATTATTGTATTACATTCGTTGTTTGGTTGTTTATGTAAATGATCTAAAATACACATGGGGTCCATTTAAGTTTCAAGGTTATTTGGTTGGGATTGTAATCCGCCACAATTATTGAATGTTTATATATCTAATTAACTGCAATGTGCGTTTGTAGCGAAAGCTATAATTTTTGCAAATACGTGCCATTGTGATATCATTTCAATTAAAATTTTCCATTTCACCATAAAAGCGATTTGTGCTTGAAAAATTGTATAATTCTGCAGAAAGTCACGTAAGTGGAGATTGTGTTAACAATTCAATAAAACATGCAATAGTTGAAGATTTCCTCTGTAAAATAATAATCTTTTAGAATTGTTGAACGAATTTTTTGTTAATAATTATTTAATTATTATACGCTTTGTCTTAGTGATGAGGGTAATACTATATGGCAACAAAATGCAATTCATAATATTTTTTTTTTTTTACAAAAATGTCTAAGGAATACCAAGCTTAGCTGAATATAATCGAATAATCATACGATCGGACCATTTTTAGAACGATATATCACAAAGTGACTTGTATGGCAATCTTTGGCGTTTACTGAAACAACTGAACTAACTGTAGCATAATTTGTCAAACTAAACAGTGTAGGGTATTAAGGAATCATATGTAACATTCAAATTTGCCATTAATTATAAAAATAAGTTAAACAAAACGGTTTCCTTAAGTAAATTTTTCACCTGAACAAAACTATCTTTTTATTTCTTTCGATTGCCCTGTATTTTTAACTCACAAAAAACTGGTTAAGTTAAATTAAAGTAAAAAAAAAAAAAAGTCCAGACAAACACTTTCCTTATACTAGTTTGGTTTCATACCATTTTTATAGAAATTCATTTTATTTAAAGCGGGTAACTTTACCACAGTTAAAACATAACTGGACAGTTTAAACCCAGTTTAAACTTAGGTTAAAAGTTGCAAAGTTTTCATTAATAAAAGCTTTATTTTAATAAAATCTTAATGAAAATTTACGTAAGCATACTTTTTAACTAATGCTCATATTATGTAAAAGTTTAAAAGCTTGAAGTAGTAACTTTTGTGGACATATTAGTCCTGCCGGAGAACATATTAGGTTTTTTCATAATTTTCAACCACCTGATTAACTCGAATAAGTAAAGAATTTTTTCTTTTGTAAAAGCTCTCAAAATGTATTAAATTAAGAGACAAAGTTTAGAAGTTAAAGCAAGGTTCCATAAGACATACACATATAATCCAACAAGCATTTAAGTGTAAAACTTTTACATAAAAAGCTTACTCTAAGAAATTGGATTATAGTACTTGAAGCTTTTTAAGAATATAAAAAGTTTGGTATAAACTCTTGACGACTGTTAAATCCATCGTAAATATGTCATCTAAAGCTTGATAGATAGAAAGCTTTTATAAAAATTATAAGAGCTTTTTTATTAACTATTTGTTTGCTTTAAATATTTGCTATAAAAGTTGACAAGTTTTATTAAATCAACCAACGTTTCCCAAAAGTTTAAGAGAAAAGTCTACATAATGTTCTAATTCTTGATTGGCAGTAAATTCTGAGATAATTTCACCAAATCTGTCTGTTCATCTGTAGTAAAATTTCATTTTGTCGTGATCATTTAGCTGTAAATTTCAATAATCAAAAAAGTTATATTGATATAATGGCCTTGATGCGGACGCGACTTTTATAGGACCACTTCCATTTATGGATGGATTTTCATGACTGTAAACATTTTTTGTCCACTTTTAAGAGTTTCGTCTAAATTAAAGAGGAATCCAGCAAAATGTAAGCATTTCGAACCATTTGTGTCAGCTTAATATTCAAGTTTTTTTCATCGATAACAGACGGACGTACATGACTAACTCTAATGAAAAGTATATGCTAGTAATGAATATGCAGATGATGTACTAAATAATATGAACACTATGAAATAGAGTACAGTTGCCGATATGTGTTGCCAACATGCAACAAGTTATAGACATAGTTAACGGACAGAGACCCCGCTACACTGCACAAAAGTGACAACAGAACTATTCAGATACTCTACGAATCTATTGCGTGAAGAATTACAGCTGTTTTAAAATGATGCACCCCCCCCCCCCAACATCTTGTTCATATTATTTTGTCCATTTTCTGTATATATTTCCTTGACTCGCCCTTGTTAGGTGATAGTACAAAAATGAGCGCTTTTCAGCCAGGATTCAGTGTAATTAGATTTTAATTTAAAATAAGAAACTTTATAATGCTCTCATTAGGTAAATATATTTGTTATAAAAAAAGCTAATTTTACTCCACTTAATAACTCCATCATTAATATCATTTTCATTCTAATTTTGAAATCTACTTAAATCACTTACCGATTAAAAAAACTCCAAGTATTAAGGCCATGTGGTTGTTCGGTTTAACCGTTTTTCCGTTTAGTTGTTTCGCCATTTCTGGTTTTCCAATGAATTTTTCTAAGCAAAAAGAAGATATAAAAACCAAATTATTAACTTGTAGGAAAATGTCAGCTTCATTTACATATATTTTCAAGAAAATATAAAAAAAAACAACATAATGTTGTAGATTGGTGAAATGCATGTGGTGCAACAGAGACTCTTATAAAACTTTATATTTATCAAAAGAAAAATATTGTATGTATATCATGTGTACATTGAAGACAACAGAGAACTCATATGCACATATGGTAGATTAATAAATGAAACGTTACTTTTCCATTTAGCGTAGATTGTAAGGAAGAGTAGAAGCTTTTAATTTTATGCTCTGCATGGGAACGAGTGTATATGTTATTAAAGAAAATATTACTTAAAAAATACTTTGTACATTTATGCAGCCATACAGAAATCACAGCAGGTTGTTGTTTATTTTCTTCTTCATCTAGTATGGATCTGGCGATGATGTCAAAATTTCATATTGTGGTCACATGTGTGGATTGCATGCAATCCAGGCAAATTTTCTCTGATAACAAGGAATAGTTGTTATTGTTGGTTGATGACAATGACCTCATAATGTGGCTGTAAGTAATAAACCAAATATAAAACCACAAAACACACATAAACAAATCAAGGATATGCTCGACCATATGTGTTCTGGATATGTGTGATAATCAACTTTTTCCAACACATTGAAATTTGATCAATTTAGTTACCACAAGGTAAATGACAATTTACTTTATTAACTTTTTAAGCAGATAGATTTTAAACAGTTCAAAAATAATGCATTAGACTGATCCAAATTCCTGTAAATATCTAAAAAATACAAAGAACATATGAGGAGTCTTCTCTTTAGAGCGAATCTTTAAAAAAATGCTACTAACTACTCTGTAGGCGTGAAATTTCACCCATTTTGATGAAACAATATTTTATGAACAGAAGAAATTAATATAGGAGCAACAAACTCAGCAACATACATGTACTCACTAAAACTCAGTTTTTAATGATGATTCAGTTTTTGACAGTTATCAAGAATATATAAACTTTGTAGGGTCTCTGACGCCTCCTTATGAGTGTTGCCCATGGAATGACAACATCAGTACAACCACCATTTTATGTGAAGGGTACAAAAACTATGACCTTTAATTCATACACAAATTAGGCAAACAGAGGACAAGCATACATCATTACTGAGTCCATTACAACCTATTTAGGTGTTTGGCCTGTGTTGTAAAAAGAACGCCATGCGAGTATCGGTGGTTGAATAGATTAAGAAAGAAATTCTGAAAGGTTCAGCATCTATATTCAGAAAGATTCTCGCTTTAGCTATTAACGGGTTTGCCTACACACTTAATATAAACTTTCCATCACTAGTATTGTGAGATGAGCTCAAAACGCTTTATGAGGAGTTTATGAAATCAAACAAATAATTAAAAATATATGCTTTAGCAAAGTAAAGATTCCTTGTTACTGATTTACATCTTTGTATAAGTAAAAGATTTCATTTATTTTAACAATAAAGTAAATAAATAAATTAGCTGGCAATGAATTTACAAATATTGTTGTTACATAAACTTCATTTTCTTCTCATTTCCTTTTAAAACATTCCCCATGAAAGATTTAACAGGGGTACGTTACGTTTCATGGACAATAATAAACTATTTGTTTTTTAACAATTATAAGAAAACATCAAAGTAAACCAACAAATAAAGAAAATCAAAGAAAATATTTTCATAACAGATCTCTAATTTCTTCTAATATTTCTCCCTTCCTCGCACATTCATCTTATCTACAGATATATAGAATTTGATATGAAAGTAAAGGTCTAAGAAAAAATGATGGCATTAACAAAAATTTAATAATTTAATCGGTCAATAAACATTTGAAGAAACTTTTGCAATAATTTCAAAATAAAAAATTCAATCAAACAGCATAAAACAATATATAGTACAATGCTTACATTTTGAAGTACTTGAAAAGTAATTGCCATTGACGACCTTAATAATGTATAGTAAACAACTACATAAGATGGGAAAGTATAATAAGTTTGTTATACCTTATGCAACCATCAGAAACAAATGTCAGAAACCACACAGAGTTTAGATATATTCTTTAACATCACAAAAGTTTGCATCGATTTATCAATGTCCGGGTGTCCGGCTATTGTGGAAACGCTCTCAAACGCAAATATTGAGACATCAAGCTGAATTTTGTAACAGATTTTTTTTGTAAAAAGTGGGATATTTAAAATGGGTATAACCATCCACACACACAACCGAAAAATATACATCCATGAGCCACAATAGATGAACTGTGCAGTTAAAATTTAATTTTTAATCAACTCATCCATCAAAGTATGTATTAAGGGCGGTTCTTGGCTCAAAATCTTGTTATAGGTTGACAGATAGCTGCCGCGCCCACTTTTCATTTATAAAATGCAAAAGTACTTAAGATTCCACATGTTACTGTAACGTTTTTACTTGTTTTATTTATGTTAATATCATTTACATTGTACCGCATATATATGCTCTAGCTGACGATCTAATTACTGAATAAAATTTGGCAAAAAAAAAGAATTGTTCTCTTTTGCTCTATTGTTTAATTTTTTACAAGTTGAATTTTGTGTAAGATTAAATTTTATTCCGGGACACACGTTCCGGTCCAAGTTTGTTCAGTAATTTTTGACAAACGTACTAAGCTCCTGTATGACTTGACACATTATTGTACGTACATACATAATATTTGAGAGAGAACAAGTGAAATTGTAAAGTGATGGGATAGGTTCAAATTTCCTTTAAGGAAAGTTAGCCCAAGCACTACCCCCTTGGAAACATTTTTGTTTCCATTATTTCACTTTTTATCAACATATTTATGTATGTACGAGTAATAATGTAAGAATTTGTTTAAAATGTCAACTGGCTAATGTCCAAAAAATACATAGTTTTCACTCCAAAAGTTATTGTTTTTCTCTCTCTCTTTCAAGTTTTGTTGATTAGCATTGTTATGGCTTGACTTTTGTTTAAACAGTAGTTGCGACCTTGCCAAGTTTTACATTTACATATACATACATAAATAAATATATATTTAGACAACATATATATGTTATGTAGTCTACTTTACTTTTAATTGCATTTTGTTGTATAACTACATAATAAAAAAGACCAGGAATATCATATAGAAGAAGAAAGCCAGTCAACATTAGTATGTATGGAATTTTATATGAAAGTGTTGCTTTACAAACACACTTACATATTAAATATATCTAAAAGGATTCAGTACACACACAAACAGAAAATGTTATAGTCGTTCAAGACCGAATCTGATCGGGTACAAATTTTACTCAGCCAACGCTAATTAACTATATTTCACTAAATTTTGTCCACATATATAAAATATTGGGATTTTTTGCTTTATAAAGACTTTCATTATATGAGGATTTAAAAATCGTCCAATTTAATCAATTTTTAATCGAATTTTCCTTTGGACTAAAACATGTTCTTGTACCAAATTTCATCTAAATATCTCCAAAAGTGTAACCTGTAGCTGGACAGACGTACGGACAGACATAAATCAAAACAGATTGTGATTCTGAATTGATTGGTATTGTTGAAAATGGATGTGGCATTTGTGCCTTTTAAGAACACAAAGTTAATAAACCTTAAAGCCACAAGTAGCTCCAGAATATAAATAAATAAAAAAATTGAAATTAAATGTCATGGAATTGTCTAAAACAATACGTTGGACTATGACTGAATCTCAATTTGTTGCTGTTGCTGATGCTGCTGCTGCTGGAGACAATTTTTAGAATAAAGTAAAATACTGTACGACTCAGTTGTTGTTTCTCAGAATAATTATACATCAGTGTCTGTTAAGTAGTTTAAGCTGTAAGGTTTCAAACTATTGCCTTCAAACATTAGTTTTTCATATTATATGGATTATTATATCATATTATATGGCATCGCAGCACACAAACAACTTCATCAAATAAAAAATAAAATCTTTTCATCTATTTCAAGTGACAAAGAACATTTCTATAAAGATCAAGAATGTCTGTAGAACAATTGAATTGTTGTAACCGTGAGTGGACACACGGACATGATACATGTTCGTTTATTTTAACAAAGTTTTAGATTTGTATTGAAATTGCTGCTGTTCTCCTAACATCATATGTGTCGAATTTTGATTTACAGTATTATTGAAATCTCTTTGAGTTGTATCGACATATGAGTAAACCCGTCAAATAATTCAATGAAACTTAATAAGTTTGTTGCTACTATTCTTTACGCTCTTCTTATTATTATTTTGTCAGCTTACTTGTCTTATTATAATATTCAGTTAAATTTTTTTATATTTGTATGACACTCTCTCTCTGTCTCTCTTCTTCTTTCTCTTTGTATCATTTTGTGTGTGTGTGTGTGTGTATGTGTAATGAGATAAACATCACATATTAAAATGTAAAATAATGAAAGAGCTTGTTGTATACTATACCTAATGGTAGGCAGGTATACTAAGTAAGTCAAAGTATTTGCAACCACCGGTGAAAGTATTGTGTCCGGGTGTCCATCTAATGTTAAAAATTTCATTATCACGTCAGCTGATCTTGATTTTTGTACAATATATGATAAAAATTATAAGAAGCTTATAAGAGTTACACTAGCCCCGCCCCAAATCCTATATCACAACATCTTCCTACCGCGAAGTACAGAGTACTGTAAAATCATCCTAAACCAAATTTGGCTCATTTTTCTTTGTTTTTCTTTTCGTTTGTTTTTCCCTTTCCTTTGGCAGGATATGTAATCAACTTAATTAAAAATCTTGCTCTTACATGAATTTATAGCCAACGAGTGATTATATAAGAAACGTATGTATGTTAATGTACTTTAGTTGTATATGCCCCATCTATCCACATATATGCGAAAACGCATAAAGTAGCAATAATGTGATTTTATTACCAGAGAGTAAAAGGATCTTTAACGCATTGACAAAAGACTCTGGTAACCTTTTAAGAGAACATGTATATTGTGTGTGTATGTGTGTTCTCTTGTGTATACTTTGACGTAAAGCAATTGCTATTAAAAAAATTTTTACTTTTCTATGTGAACATAAATGTCACCGTGATTGACATTTATGTTAAGATGTCCTTTACCTTTAATATGAACTTTGACGTAACGAGTAAACACAAATATAAATTAAATTTGCCAATTTATTTATTATTCACTTGTACTGCTGTTATGGTACAATACGCAAAGAGTAAACGGTATCAGACAGTCATCAGTATCACTGTTGCCTACACATTCTTGTTAACCCGTTCTCTCAGCGAGGTCAAAGATAAATGGTACTTAAGTGCACTGCAAATTGAACTGAGGTGCATATATACATACACCATACATGTACATGTACATGCATTATATTTACCGAAATGTTTGCTTGTGTGCATACAGTTGCGTTTTCACAAATCATTAATTAAGAAAACCATTGAATCATGTACAGGTTATTATGTGTCCGATGTATTTCATTTTGTATATAAACACAACCTTGATACCTTTATGTTAAACAGATTGTTTACTACTGATTAATACCGTATGATGACATTAATTTCCCTTAGAAGAACAAGAAATTGGGACTCAAATCAAATTATATAGTTCAACCTACTATACCAGCTGAAGCACTTTACGAGAAGCATAATTTGCTATAAAATTCTATTTTCTGCAATATAATTTTTTAATAAATGTAATAATATGCTTATAATGAAAGAATGAGACAGATTTTTAAAACAAGTGCTGCCATGAAGTGATTTAATGTTATGCAAGGATCTGTTTTATTGTAAGTTATTATATTCTAAGTGGAAGCTAATTAATAAAGTAGAAGCCATTAAGAAGTTCAGCTGTTTAAAAGTTTATTTGAATGTGGCGGATGATACAGAAATGAAACAAAACCAAGATAAAGTCATATTTTGATATTTTAGAAAAAAACGTTTAAAAACACAAGTAAAAAAAAACTAAATCCGGCTAAAGCCAAATCATAAATACTCTCCACATTTACCACATCAAAATACTGGGCATGGTAGCTACATACTTCCGCCCTTTAATACTCTATGTATTACGTATCAGTTTGCAAGTTCAGTGTTGCTATAAAATCCTTATTTCATCAGGTGAACAGAAATTTATTCATTTAATCATACCTTTAACATATGCCAGCATTAGATGTATGTATTAAAGCGTATGCTTACACAATAACGTATCATATAAAATCAATAAATTCAATTGAATACTTAAGTTCAGACGTTAAGTTTAGTTTTATTTATCACGTTTATACTCGTACATCATCTTCCTTACAGCTACACGTCTGTTATCTGATGCTTATGCTTAAACATAAAATGTGTACGCATGTATGTTAATATGCAAGTATTTGCTGTATAAGCAAGAAAACGTTGATAAGTTTATAAATATTTGCCTGCAGGCGTTTATATGTAATAATATTTTTCTATATATTAAGCAGTATGTCTTACACTCAGCTAGAGTGTTTGCATCATCACTCCGGTTCCATTTCTTTTCATATAACAACACTTCCGCTTTTGCTCTTCACATTATCAATACAATTCAATACTTAGGGTGTATTAAGTGTGTCAATGGTAAGGAGACAAGTATATAAATATTTGAAAATCATTAAAAACTGAGTCGTTCTAATATGTCCGTCCATGTGTCCAGGTGTTTGTGTTTGTGTTTGTGTTAAGATATGATTCAAGTAAATTTACAAAAAACTACCTACCTCTGCCATAAAAATTATGTTATAAAGTTGAAAGTTAATGTGATAAAAAATGGGCGTGACTTTTTTGACGCCGAATCCAATTTCAAATTAATATATAAAACGTACACTAATAGAAGTTGTCATCCCATACCTGCCATACCCACTGTTTGTATATAAATGTGAAGAGGATTTAAGATGTTTTCCTTGTGCTTTACTTATCGAGTTTGTTTATGAAAAGAATCTTGTCCTGCTCCAATAAACTACATTTTGCAATTGATATATTGTTCTGCTCTGTTACTCAACAAATATTTAAACTTTCCATCACATTTCAATATTTACATATTTTCTATAAATATTACACTTAAATTATATAAACAAGTAAACTAGCTGAAGAGTTGTTCAAGTTTTCAAGCTTGTTTTCTGGATGAAAGCAAATGTTGTCACGTTTTTTTAAAGAGTGTTAAAGATTTAGTGTAACTCCTTTTTTCTTTTCTTTTTTTCTGGCATATAGTAGAATGGTGAGATGTGGAGCTTATAACTGACATAAACAAATTGTTTAACTTGTCAACGGCATTACACACAAAAGGATTTACTCTTAGGGGAGTTTTCTTTTTACTATTTTAAATGTCTTTATGTTATATATATAATGTTTGTGATTACGATATACGAGAGAAGTTGAAGAATTAAGCTCATACGATAAATAACATAAGGGATACTTTTTTCCTGTATACAATTCTGTATAAGTTTCTTCTTCGTTGTGAAATATAATTATGTGGGAAGGGGTGAGATAAGGGTACTAACTGGCCTCTACACAGAACACTGTACCTTCCATACCATTTACATAAAAAAGGGGTATTTGCGGCTCCTAAGGCGCCTGACCGCATACTTTGTAACTGTCCCGCATCCAGTAGAAGCAGACATTACACATTTGGAAAATATGTGATAACGCCAGAAGAAATGTGGAGCTTAGGAAAGTCTTGAGCTACTTTAAAAGCCTACGACTTTTAGACTGAGAGCACGGGCTTGCACAACAGAACCAATGGTCGCAGTGCAAATAGCCCACATGGAATAATTTAAAAAAAAACAAGATAGAAAAGTTCGGTTAAGACCGAAGCTTAAATACCCTCCACCTTTTGTAATTCTCTAAAAAATAAGCTCCTATATCCATATTTATGTATTTCATGTACTTACGCAAATAGTGTTTTTTTTAAATTATAGACGTTTGCGTTATTCAATCACGCCCATTTTTGGCACAGTGTTGGATAACGGTACCCTTTATATATGTACCAAATTTCAACTTGATAGGCATAGTATTGTACGATATATAATTTTTTAAAGATACAATTTTTTCGAGGTATGATGAGATTTTCGTTTATTGTGGGCGTGTCTCTTAACCGATTTTGCCCCATTTCAATAGGGAACAGCGAAATTGAACTAAGAATATGTATGCAAAGTTTCAATTTGATATCTCAAAAATTACGACCGTGAGAGTGCCAACAACAGACGGACACACGGACACACGGACGGACATGTCTCAAACGATTTCTCTTTTCATGCTGATTAAGAATATATATGGTTTGTGGGGTCTCCGACGCTTCCTTCGATGTGTTGTAAACGGAGGTGGAGGGTATAAAAAGGGAAGGGGTCCTAAATATAGTCCGATCGGATCCAATATGAAACTAATTAACTATACTTCATCAAATTTTGTCCAAAAATATTAAGAATTGCGTTTTTTTTTCTATTATAATGGAACTTTACATGGGAAAGGATTCTAAAAATGGTCGAATTCGGCATATTTTCAATAGAGTTTCTCTTTGAGCCAATACATGTTAGTGTATCAAATTAGATCGAAATATCTCCATAAATGGTACCAGTACCTTGCACAAAATCTTACATGGACAGACAGACGGACATAATTAAAACGATTCAGTTCTTTATTCTGAATCGATCAATATGATTGAATGTTGCAAACATTCGCACAAACTTAATATACCTTTTGCCACAACTGATGCCAAGTATAAAAATATTAAATAATTACAATTTCTTTCTAATTTATTATTATTAATCACTTATGTGTTCTTAAAGTCACGAAATCAGAGTTTATGTAGAAAAAAGAAAAGAAAAAAAAAAACAAATTTTCCATCATAAACATTTCATGAAAATAGCAATCACCTGGTTTTTTATTGCATTGTCGGATTATGAAAATACTTTGACCTAAATTTTCATTGAGGTAAACATAATGTTAGAACAAGTGTTAACCTAATTTTGCTTTACGGTGTTTTTTTTTTTGTTTTTTCACTAAAACAATTGTGGGTGGAGAGAATGATATTAAATTTTCTGCATAAGCGGAGGGAAATATTGACATTATGTGTAAATATAATTTAGTTTATACAGCATTTTTCATTAAAATTAAAATTTACACAATTTTTCAAGTTTTTCTCTTGAGCGCGTTTTGGGGATATTTTCCCCACATTTAAGACCAATAATGTTAAATTGTCAACTTTGTAGTGAATGTGAAAAATGGCAGATGTATAAACACATTTAATATTTGTGTCAACTGTTATTAAATTTTTTGTCTATTTTTTTTTTTTTAATTTCACGTGTTACGGGCACTTATCATACATTTTATTACTCTAGTCTATGGATGTCATGTGATTTAATTTTTAATTTCTTTCAGTGTAAAGTACATAATTGTAATTCATTGCATATGTATGCTAAAGGTGTTGCATTTGTCACGTTACACTCGACCTGAGCTGAAAAACTATTTCAAGAATTTTTATATTACAATAATTTAACAAATTCTTTGCTGCATGTTTAACAATCCTAAAAACGTGAATATGTTTGCATGTGCACTATACATATAATACAGAAATGCTAAGTCATAATATGTCATGGCAAATATATTAATAGTTGCGCGTATCATCGTTATATTAAAACATCTGTGTTCTCCACCTTAAGATCCATTATTCCGTTTTCGATAGACTCTACAAATTATATATATTCTTGATAAGCATCAACAACTGAGTTAATCTAGACATGTCCATCCGCACGTCCGTCTATTTTTGATACTCTGAGGGTCGTACATTTCTAATTATTGAATTAAAATTTTATACAAATATTTCTATTTATTGTAGACAGATCGCTTTTTGGTAAAATCGTTTAATAACCACGCCCATAATTGGCAAAAATCTAAAAAATTTTGCCTACACATTGATTTAACAAAAATATGCATAATCGCCTCCGCCCCATAGGTTGTCAACTCCTGGCCACAGGCCAATAAAACTTTTACTCAACTTAATTGCTTAATATTGCAATAAAAGTTTGATCAACAATAAAAAAATATGTTTGAAATTATTAAAATATTCATGCATGAAATTGTTGTTCTGTGTAATTGTTGAATCCACAAAAACAAATTAAAAACCTTAACAAACTTTACCAGAAGAAAAAGGCATAACGGGAAAAATACAAGAATGGAAAGTATTGGCAAATAATACTAAAAAAAAAAAAAACAAAGAGAAAAAAAAAACAAATATCGATTTGTAATTAATATCTCAACAAAAACAAAAACCTAAAAAACAACAACAACAACATATTCCTCAGAAAGTTAAATAAACCTAATTGATGTTGAAAAGTTTTAATTAACAGCATTTTGTATCATTTGAATGAGAGGAGATAGAGGAAACAAAAAATCTGAAACACAAAAAAAAAAAAAAAAGTTTCTACAACAACATGGGAAATATTTTTTATGCCCTCCTATATAAGATACACAAAATTTTGTCATTTCATTTGCAACAGCCAAAAAGATTCAAAAAATATATATTCTTGATCAGCAACAAAAACTGAATTAATCTAAATATACGTGTCCGTATTTCCGTCTGTTTTAGACATTCTCAAAAACGCAAATTTTGATATATTTTACAGAAATTTTGTACAAAAACGTTCAGTTTTTGTACGCAGACAGCTACTTAAAATGGGCAAAATCGATCAAGAGTCACGCCCACAATCGAACAAAATCGATTTATTTGCTACAAAAATTACACTATTAAGTGGAATTTTCTTAAACATACTTAAAATTATGTCATCTATCGATTTTCCAAAAGTGGGCGTGGCATAATATTAATCACAATCAAAAAAAATCTACATCTTGCCTAAGTATAATTATCCCTTTCATCGATGTGCCAAAAATGGGCGTGGTATAATAACAAACATGCCCACAATTTATAAAAAAACACATACTCCTCGCAAAACCCTACGATCTGATCTGTAATACACACGCTATTAGAGAGCAGAACCATATCTACATACCTGCCATGCCTATCAGGTATGTAGATGTGGAGGGTATTTAAGAGTTGGCTTAAGCCACATATAGTTTTTTGACTTGTTAACATTTACATATGTACACACATTCATTTGAAATGATGTAATATTAACTAAATGGTAAAACATTTAAAAGGACTAAAGCTGACTAAAAAAAATATCCGTTGTCAGTAAAATTGCTTGAACAGATAGTGGTTGTGGACTATATGATAATTTACACATACATTTCAACTTGTTTATGACAGCCCCCGTTGGCGTTCCCTTTGGTAAATAAATGCACGTGTTAAATAGATCCATCCTTACACACCAACTTTACATATTTATGTGAATTCATGCCGTATACTCCTGCTGGTGAGACTTTCCGGGGCATATAATTACATTATGCCTACATAATATGCCGCATTGCGGTTTTTGCCAGACACTTTTATGCTCTCTTTGCTTTATTTTTATGCTTTTTATTCCGTCTTCAACGACGACATTGATGTGCATAAATGGGAAAACAAAAATACAAAATATAAGAATAAAGGCTATATACATATATCTATCCACTCTTAAATACATATATAAACGCTACATAAAACACTACAACCGAAAAGAAATATTTTACCATAAATTTTCCAAGTGCAAGTAAATGTTGAAGAGCAATGTTGTTCATATAACTGCCAAGATATAGAAGAATGTCTGCTTTTTCATATTACACACTTGCCTATCTGTTTGTGCGAATATCACTATTTTGGAAAATTGTTTAATGGAAACAAAAAAACAAAAAATTGATCATCTTCTGATAAAAATTTATGCACTGTTGTGTATTTTTTTCATCTATTCAATGCTAATGATGATGATGATGATGATGATGATGATACCTGCTGCATTTACAGTGTAAAAGTCTAAAGTCTCTCTGTTAGCTAATAAAATATTCTTCATTGAAATTCACTTGAAATGCAAATGAGCCTTTATAGCCTTATCAAGGGGTAATACGGGTAATACGGATAGAAATGCAGCTCTTATGTTTGGAAGACTGAATTAATAAAAGAAGCAATTGTAGTGTCATTGTTTTGTTGTTATTACATTCTGTTATGTAATGCTATTTACAATTCATAACTATTGTACTGCACCAGACAAGTGTAGGTGGTTTTAAAAACTTTTCAGGATATCACCAGTGGAAGAAACTTTTTCTACCCAAAAATATAATTTTCATACAAACATTAAACTTATTATAACTGTATTTAAAATTATAAACAATAAAGCATATAATTTTACTTAATAATGTTTCAAAATCAAATTTTTTCGCAATTTATTAACTGTGTCTGAGGATTACCAGTTCAAAGCAAATTACATTAGAAAAAACTCCACAAAATAAAGGAAGATTTAGAAGGAGGCGACATTCTTAACATTTGACATTTCATAAATTGATAAATGCACGAAATGTTTAAAGAAAAATTGTCCAGAAAACATAATCAACTAAGGAAAATAAAAATTTATATATATTTTGGGAATGGACAAAATAATATGAACACCTTCCATATAAAAAATATATGTTATATGTGTTTACTTATTAATAATCCACCATTTTCCTTTACATCTAAAGAGAGCAAACCTATTACTTTTGTCGCAGTAGTTTATTCTTTTTAATGTTTAATGTCGGTCTCTGTCACTCTAGCACGTTTTATGTATGCTGTCATTATCATGGAAAGTGTTGCTCGTGAAACGGTAAACAAATCAGCTATTTTCGACCTCGCTAATCGAGCACCAACGATTTGCTCTCTTTCGAAGTCTGAGAGATCACACATTTCATCGATTAGTTTTTTTAACCGTTGCAGCAGAAAACGTATAATACACTGCCTTGGCATGTAAACGGTGCTATACATGATGTTCATATTATTTTGTATATCCCCTGTATGGGTTAGCATGCATATAAAAAGTTTATAATTTTACCTTTAAAAAATTTCATTAAATAAATCTCGCCACTTTTCTATAGTTTACACCATTCATTGCATGCCTTTTTTTCAAGGATTTTGTATTATTATAAAAATTTTGCATCAAAAAAGTTTAAATCATATTGAACGGACCATTAAGCTTAACGCCAACACTCATTGATTTATTTATGGAGTATTTAGTTTTTTGCTTAATTTTTGCAAAGTTCAATTGTTAATAAATTTACTTTCTTTTGTGAAAATTAATTCAATTATTTAATGTTTTTGCCAGCCTTGTAGAAAATCTATGTTTTGATATTATTTTAGATATATATTTAATTGTTGTTGTAATTGATTTTTTGGATTTTTTATCAATTTTTTTAATTATAGGAATTGTTTTTTAATACCATTTTATTTTATTTAATATTAATTTTTTTTAAGAGCTTAAAAATCAGACTGTTATTGATATGTACGGGTTTTCTATTTTAAATAGTGCTTTTAGTATTTAGTAATTAATATATTTTTTCACATTTTATTCATTACTTTATATAATTAATAAGTCCACGTTATAGATTCTGTTCATAATACTTTATATTAACGGATAAAGAAGAGTTTTATAATTTTTCATTTGTAACTTTTTGTTTTTATGCATACTTTTCATCACTGCGGTTTATTAGTTTAATAATAATTTTATTAACCCTTTAATATTTAATGGAAAGGCATCTCTAATATATTCAGTTGCGTGGTTGAATCTGTAAAGAGAAGAAATTTTTTTTTTTTATTTTAAAGCTTTTCAAAAATTACTTGGAAAATAATCTAACGGTAAATACTGTATTCATTACTTATTTATAAAATCTTTACGGTACATTTATCACTTTCAGATTTAAAACAAATATGCTTAAGAAGTAGTAAAAATGGACGGGACGAAAATACATAAACACGCCGACAAATTATTTGAAATCTGGCTCTGAGTAAAAACTGTACTTTTAATGTCAAAAATAAGAAAATGCACCCACTTGATGCATATATTTACTCTCGTGCAATTGTTTGAAAGTGTTAAAAAGTGTAAAATTCCATACAAATTTCATAATTATATATAAAAAATTAAAACAAGTGAAAATTACCTTCACTTCAATAACGCGAGTTGTAAGTAACATAGTTAAGAAACCACACAAATCACATTTATGTACATACAATAAACCGAAACCGAGCTAAAGTCTTCATTTTAAATTCAGTATTTCTAGCTACTTAATACACTCGCGCACTCGCGTACAATACTTTCAAAAAAAAAGTAACTTTTTTAGCAAACACGATAATGACGAGTTCAACGAACATGCACGAATTAATGAAAATTTTTTCACGGCATACATAAAATTTTCACTTTTTTTTTGGAGCAAATTATATCATATTTTAGTTTATTTAACATTATATATCACAGATATCACGGTTTTTATATTATTAATATAATTTATTACTTTTTTAAAAAGAATTTAGTTAAAACGAACATACCGGCACAATTTACACTTTCATAACCATTTCCTTGAACATATTTATTTCCTTTGCACTCTTAATATAAGCAGCACCAATAGAATTGAATAAATATTCAATGAAATATATTGAACACTTTTATATTTGTGCTAATGAATATATTTTAATTATTTAATCATTTCTTTTTCTATCACTGAAAAATATTTTAATTTTTGCTACATTTTAACCGGCGCGACCAATTAACAAGAACTGAAAAGAAACAACGAGTTACTAGCAACAGCGGAACTGGTGTAAGAAGAGTAATAAGAGATCATTCAAACTAGTTTGCCAACTGAAACGGAAATAATGAATTTATACATTAGATATTTGCTATTGTTACATATTTGCTTATATTATATATTTAGATGCTTGCAGCTAATCAGAAAATTTAAATTATATTAACAAACAGTAGCATTTCATGATATAAATAAGTGACATCTTTTAGGCAATTAATTTATGTTTCATTGTGAACACTTCATTAACGCACATTTGCTCTATTTTGATATTAGAGAGATTGGATTGCATGATCTTATTTCTCTCCCACCTGTTAAGTTCACCGAATTCGTTTAGTTTTCAGTTCTTGTTAATCGGTCCTTTAAAAATGTCTTTTACACGAGAATAATTACGAAATAATAAAGAGAAATATAAAATAATTAAATTATATAAAAATTAAACTAATAAAAAGTGTTTAATATAATTTAAAGTATATTTATTAACTGATAATTCACCGAGAACAGAGAATAGAAAGTGTGTAATATTTTATTCAAGGAAATGTTTGTGAAAAAATGTGTTTGTTTTTGTTCAATGGTCTATAATTATATTTCCTTCTAAAAAAGGATACAAAAAAGGGTATTAATTATATAAAAGTGAATTCTTTAATGTTCAATAAAGTTTAATAAACGATCAATGCATTTACGTACAAGTAAGTGCCTAAAAATTGAAATTTTTCTGTATACTTTGAACATTTTTTCACACGCTCGTAAAAATTTGTATTGTTAATTACAGGAGGTGGACAAAATATTATGTATAATATTATATATACCTGCCACGTCTACTACTGTGGATGTGGATAGTATTTAAGATTTGGCTTAAGCCAAATTTAGTTTTCTTTTACTTGTTTTATTTAATTGTACATGTTTTTCGTTTGAATTCTTATATCCTTGAAGTCTCTAACAAAATATCCGTCATATCTTATTTCTTTTGATACAGTACAGTTGGTTATGGTAACAGTAAACTTTGTTTTGTGTTATAACAGCTTTTAATAAACACAGTAAACACTTGCAGCCAACCCACAAAGCAACCAAACAACCAACCAACCAACACGAACAAAGAATTCTTCCACATATTATGTACGTTGTGTTATGATGTGTGTGTTGTATGAATTAAAACTAAAACTTATTTCATAGAGAGATAAAATGTACTTAAATTTTTAAGAGTATAAACGTATTAATAGTAGTTTTGAAATGATGAGATAAACATATGAAGTACAAGTCAAAACTATCAATTGTTTTCAATGAACATTTTATTATTAAACATTTTAAATGTGTGAACAAAACTTTCAACTATCCTTGTTATGTGGTCAATATTGAAATGTTATACATACATGTACAAATATATGCAATATGAATGCCTTCCTACATTGAGAAAATGTATGTTTAAAGTAAGTAAAATTATAATGTGTGTGCCGTTAAATTGAATAAATGGTTATTATCGGTACATATTCATAAACACGCGAGTGAACAACAAAAATTCATATTCATACACACACACACACACACACACACTCGTATATATTGCTACAAATGGATGTACGGTGCACATATGAAAAGAAAAATAAAAAAACAAATCGATGTTTGTGGCAGTAAATTTATTCTCCTCTAGTAAAATGGTAATAGACGCACACACACCTACACCTGTTTCCGTTCGCATGCATTCATATTGTACATGTGTGTATAAGGAATTTTTTTTTTGTTTACATATGCATCATATGTGAATATTTATTTCACATACTTTACCCTGGATAGTGTAGTATTCTCTCTCTCTCTCTCTCTCGGACTTTACGTGTATATACCAATGGTAGGCAAATGCGACCGCTAAAGCTTTTCTTTATCTCTTTTTCTAGGCTTTGCTTTTGAAACTGAATGAATTTCTAAAATTTAAAAATCTGGTTAGCACTTTCAGTTGGATCTTAATCGAAGAAATTTTGGACATTTTTTGCGGTATGCACGAGACATTTAGGTAGAAAAATTTGAAAAATGGCATTTGGTGGGAATTTTGTCCTTTAAAAATTAAAAAGCCTTCACTCTTGTTTGTACGAGATAAGATTGCAATGTTTCCGTTGTCTTGTCAAATATCTTTCTTGTTAGGTAACCGAAATAAAACATTTTAATACAAGAAACACAAAAACCCAAACATATTAGGTATTATATGAAAAACTACATTATTTAAACATATTTTTGCCATATAAATATTTCCATTATAAAAGGATTTCATATGAAAAAAAGTTCGAAAAATGGTCCGATCCGGTCCATTTTCAAAACCGCTTCTTTTTGAACCAAGACATATCATTTTACCAAATTTCATCGAAATATCTCAAAAAATAATAAAACCTCATATGGGGAGGAGTACGAAAAATGGTCCAATCCGGTCCATTTTTCATAGAGTTTCTCTTTAAACCAAAAACATGTCCTTTTACTAAATTTTATTAAAATATCTCATAAAATGTTATCTATAAATTGTTCACAAATTTACATGGACAGACGGACGGACATGACTAATTCAATTCAGAATTTGTGTTAATATGTAAAAATGATCAAATTATCTCGTAATATATTAAAGAAGTAATAATTTCGTGTAAAGGCGATATGAAGGGCTTTAAATTAGCTTTCATTTGGTAAGAAATTTAAAACTTTACGATCCTTCCTCGTACATACCTGTATGTATATATGGATGAACCCACGATTTTAATGATCAAGAATGGATTCCCCCATTAAATGGCATTTAACTCAGTTCACTGCATGAACGTGCCGTGCAGTATATTTAATCCGAAATTTTATAGGTGCTGTACGATCATAAAAATAATTTAATAAATGATTTTTGTAGAACATAAGTACACCCTGCCATCGATATGCTGTCTTTGTGCAGCAATTTTGCTTTTTGAATTGATATCAAATGTATGCTATCATGCAATGCCTCGCCAATATTTTTGTTATTGTAATGCAACGTTTTGCTTTATATTATTGTATAACTGCCAGTTATTTTCAATGTTTTATACATGCACGCATATGTACGCATAATTATGCGCACAGTACTGCGTACATGTATGGTAAAAATCACAAGTTTCACTCAGTGTTGGTTTGTATTGTATAATGTGGCATCGGTTTTATGCTAAATTCTGATATATTTTTTTATTATTGTACTGATTATGTTTGCATTTATTTATTATTATTTACTGTTTTGAAGTAATAAGTAAAAGTTTTTGTTCTAGTATTTAGCGAGAATTTTGTACAAATGAAGTTGATGTCGGATTTAAATAAATGCTAAAAACTGAAAATCTGAAATAATTGAATAAAATAAAACAAAGCAAGTGAAAGTGTGTTATATTCCACCACTCCACAAAATATGCTTTAATTAGCTGAAGTGAATCAATGTCCACAATTTACAAACAAGCCATACTCAGTGAAAAACTGAACTTGCAAGCTGATATGAAACACATTTCATAGGCGTCTTCAGGTATCTAGATGTGGAGGATATTTAAAATTTGTCCTAAACTTATGTTTATAATTGTGAAAGATTTCTGTTACTTTTTTAAATTCGAATTAATCTACGTAGTCTAAGAAAGTTTTTACAAAATTTTAGCTTAAATTTTACGACAGTAAGCATTTAAACAAGAAACGCATGCACAGACGGTTATGACTAACTGAACTTAGATTTTAATGCCGATCAAGGAGACCTCCCTCTGGATGAGTATAGTCTTTATATCCCTCACCTAAGAACAAAATAAGGCTTACGTAAAATCCTGTATACTCCTATATACATAATATGGGCATAGCAGTTAAGAAATTGAACACCTTTGTACTGTTTTTTACCACGAATTTAGGTACAAAAGGTATTCTGTGCCATATAAGGTTTTACGTAAATTGATGACGTTATTGTTACAAAACCGTGCCTATTCGACAACATTCAATTTTAAGGTCCCCGCTCTCCTTAATGGCTGATAGATAGATTTCTTTTTTTATTGTGGGCGTGGCACTTGACAGATCTCATCCAATTTAATTAGGAACCTACATTCAAAACATCTAAAATTTCAATATCAATATCTGACCATGAAAGTTTTAATACCCGGCTTGACAAACAATTGAATACTAATCAGGAAAGAAAAGCATAAACTTTCTTATACATAAATATTGAACAAAGTTTATAACGTATAAGGGCACGTACTACTCCTGCTTTTTTATCTTGCAGCTAATGCATTCAGTTTGACTTATAATCATTATCACTTGCTACCGCATAACAATTTTACAACAATTACGTAAAATATATTTTAAGAAGTTCTTATAGAACATTTCAAGCGAGAAAGTAGCACTTACGGCATATCATAAAATATTATCACAATACGAGTTTTTGTTATTGATACTTACTTACCGTCTATCTGAAGGCATATAAGAAACATTTGCGTTCATGCCAAGAGAGTCTTTTGCGATATGTAAATGAACTTTTACTGGGTTCGATATGAAGACAATGCACGCGTATACCACTGTTCATCAATGTTTGGATTTCCGCACGCACACAAACACACACATATAAATAAATTGGATATTTGAACTGGGCCCATCATCGATAAATTAATGGGCTAGAACAAGTGCATATACTTACACCACACATTAATATGCAAAAGTAGTTGTTTGCTTATACATATACACTATAAATACACATGTATTCACGCACTTGTGCCATCACGATTACGCCATGTGACAGTACTTGGGCATAAACATTAAACATCGATACAAAGCTTTGTGTGTTTGATATGTTTAACAGGCTGCTCTGCTTGCTTGCACACACCGGGGGAATTTTGCTTAAGAGAAAATCGTACAGAGACCAAAACGCATACATTTGCACGGAGCATAATATGCGATGGTGCGCATCAGTTGTTTGTGCAGACACAATCACACGGTCTCATCACATGGCTGAGAGACATCACATGCACAGAGGAACGGACGTTCACTGTTCACAAAATTGTATTTTTCAGATACGTTTGGAATAATCTTTTTACACTTTTATTATATTTAAGGAAATTAAATTTTTATTTTTTGTATAAAGTTGTGTTGTTTTTTTTTTAATTCATTGTAAATTTTGTGAAATTTTATCGTATTCCAGAGCACCCGTAGCTAATTGGCGTGTATTTTAAGTCCAGAAAAACTAATAAATTTTAGTTTATTTTTATTTTTTATACTTTTTTCCCCCTTTTTTCTCTAAATGGAAATATTATAAAATGGAATGTTATTGTTTTTCTTAAAAATTATTTGAATTATTGCATTTTTTTTTCTTGTTAAATTTTTTACAAGGTTAAATAGAAAGCATTTGGTCTTTTAGCGTTTATTTGTGACACGTACCTTGTGCTGCGGTAAACTAATATCTGTTGACAAAGTTACCAATATCTTGGCTGAGGATAACATTTCCATCATTTTTATGCTCATTACGACAAAAAACATATACACAAAAAATTCACCACGTTTAACAAACTATTACTGTAAACACTCCCAACTCTAACAGAGTTATGCTTTAAATATAATGTTATAAAAGCGAGAGAGAGAGTTTAATGTTATATAACATTTGCAAGAAGAATACTAATTGTAATCATGATAAAAAAAGTTTTATATTGGGCTTAAGGTTACACCAAGTTTGTGCAAATGTTTGTAATTTTTTGCAATTGGGAAACTAATGCCAAAAGCCGGGAGAAAATACCGCTTAAACTCAACAATGGTTTGAAAAGTGTTGTCTGAACTCGTATTGTAAACATGGACGTACGGACACAAGTGCTGTTGACACTCGAAATATTACAGAACAGGTCATAAAAATTATTGTAGAAGATCGAAAAGTGAAAGTGCGAAAGATAGCTGAGATCCTGAAGATATCACATGTTAGAATTTTTCACTATTTTGCATTAAAATTTGCCCATAAAAGACTATTTTTCCTGGAAATTTATAGAAAGACTAACATTATAAAATAGAGTTATATAAGGGAAGGATTCTAAAAATGTTGCAATTTGTTTAATTTTCAAGGGGTTTTAAATCAAAATAAGTTTTTGTATTAAATTTCATTAAAATATCTCCAAAAAATGCTACAAGTGTTTAAGTGGAGGGACAGACATGGTTATGGTTAAATGATTGAATGGGTTCAGAAAGTGAATGTAAATCTTTTTAGCCATTTTGGATTTCATTATACTTAAAATATATCTTCTACCATAAGTGGGGATATTAATCAATCACATTACACTCTTACATGTATCGTATATATATATATATATATGTAGGTGAAATTAGCTGTCATTTAATAATGAAATCAATTCACATAACAATTCTATTGCTAACTAGTTCAAAAGTAATAAAGTTTCTATTTTTAGTTTAATGTAGTACGAAATGGTTACTGTATGCCAAGAAATAAAGTTTCAATCATATGCCAAACAACATCAACATAAACCTCCCCCTCAGTCCCGTTCATTTATATTTCTTATAAATAATATATATTACCTCTGTAGACACTTGTAATTTACATTAAGCAAACCTTTCTTTTTGCATGGAGTAGTAGTAAGTATGTGAAGGGTACAATAAAATATCGTCCATTTACTCAAGCCTGTAGAGGAAGTTGTAAAAGAACTAATTTCAATTCAAAGTACTCCCGATTAAATGCTTTAAGAATGACAGCAACAACACCAACACCAACACCAATGTCAAATGTATTTTGTATCCTAGGATATTCGTCTTTAAGCCAATAAAAGTTAATTTTACTGTAGTTGTATAATATATATAATTCAGCAGCAATTACTGAAATGGTAAACGATCATTTGCATGCAACACTTACTACAACTGCTACAATTCCAATTACAAAATAATGCTTTGTTATGCTGTTGTTATTGTTAATGCAGGCCAGGAAGAATTCTATACAATAAATACAATATTTTGCTTAAGATAAGGTGCATGCTTGACACTCTCCATTTAACAAGTGTGTACACAATTATGCAAAGTAACTGGAATGTTTCTTTTTTTCTCTCTTTTTTTTTTAATCATTTCGGTTTTGTTTCTCACTTTATTGTGTAAATGCATGATGCGTGCAACGGAAATTGTTAACTCACACCTTTCTTTAATGCCACTTAATATTAAAATGTTATGCAGTGTAGTTGCCACATTGATAATTTAATATCAATTGCTTTTTTGTTAAAAACAAACTAAGAAAACCTTTCATCTCATCATAATTTGAAGGTATAAATAAAAACTTTCCAAGTTTTTATAAAATTTTTATATTATTATACGAGTTTTTCTGTCCTCCATGTATATATAAATAAAGCGGTATCCATTAATTTGTGGTTAATTATGGGGGTTTAATAAAACGTACATGCATTTATTATATTATCTGAAGTGTTTATATAAATTTTTCAGTTTTATATTATTCTTTATCTACAAATACTTTAACAATAAATAATTTACAACAATTTACGAGTATCCTTCAACACACAAATACTAATCATTTTATTAATTTACTTCCGTTTGTCACGCTAATGTTCACTTTATGTGATAAAAGTAAACAAAATAAAACTTTAAAAAGATAGTTGGATAAAAAGAGCAACAGACTTATAGAATAAGTACTCAAGACGAGTATATGTTAAATTTGTTATTGGGTTTGTTGGACCCAAAAGAAGTAGGACGTCCCAATTTTAGAATTATATAATAGGCTATGTAGATTCACTCCGTGGTCGAGGGTTTTCAGTTATGCGCCCCAACATATACCAAACCCCCCGCTAAGCTTCCACAAGGGGGCCTACCCAAGAAAGTACAGACAAGAACCATCCGTTCTTGGGGCTCCAGTACCTCGCGGCACCAGATAGTCTCTGGTTAGACGTTCATAAGGTCTTCCAATTCGGACAGCCCACGGGTTGGTTTCCCATTATGTTCGTTTAATGGTAGTGTGTGATCCCCTGAATCGTGTCCAGGGATCTTCGTCAAATCCAATATAAACCTTGTTAATGTTTGCAATGATCAATCTGGTGATCTTTGTATAATTTTCTTACAAGGGATTTCTGAGACTGCCTGCACTATTAATGTTGCCCCGGTTCCTTGAACGAAGACACCCATTCCGGTGCTTCGTTTCAGGGCGTGGCCCGCTCAACGGATTTCATCAGTCGTAATGACTGAACCATTGAGTTTCGAAGTAAATTATTATGCCTTTGGAGGGCTCCTCTACTCAAAAAGTTTGAATTGAACTGCGGATGTTATCTAACACTATTGTCGGTCATAGTCAAAAAAAATTATCTACAAAGTTAAATTTTAAAAATTCACTTTTTTATAAAATCCCCTTTGCGAGACAAAATTTGATCTTGTTACAATATGTAAATATAAATAAGGGCGTGTAAATAAGTGACATTTTTTCACTCACTTATTATTAATAATATTAAGAATATAGCTTTACAGTCTCCAGAACCTACCAACCTCTAAATACTAATCCAAATTATCTACAAACAATTACGTATGTTGGGTATTAAAGAAAATGATAAATCATTCTCTCTCATTCTCCTAACTTTCTGGCTGTAAATTGTAATTTCAACATTCCTTTAAAATGTATACCGCCTCTTAACTTTAGCGAGTTTTTTCATGTTGTTCTGTTCCTGTTTCTCAGTACTCTACACTTTTGTGTATATGCCTGCTAACTCTTTCTTAACTTTTTCCATTTCACTATAATGTATTTACAGATATATTCCCGTAGGTTTCCCGTTGCGCTCCTATGGAGCACTAATGTGCTGCAATGCGACTTTTCATTTAGTTTTCTGTTTGCTTAACTACTAACTTGATGGGTTGTAAAAAAAAAAAAACAAATACGAACATTTGTTATACAAGCTAAATAAATAAATACCTAAATATTGCAAATATACGAGTATTAGACACACTTTTAACTAAACAGAGATTTGCATGTTTTGCTAAATAAAATGTTTATAGATAATATGCTTTATTCGGGATTGAGACTTTGTGCTTATAGAAGGCATGTGTAGTATAAGACAAGTAAGAATTGGGACTGAATCAGCTTAAACCGAATCTTAGTTCAGGTACATAGGGCAGAAAATTTCAAACCAATATCTGAAAATTTACTGAGATTTATTGGATTGAAATTTAAAAATGAATTGTGCCAACAATAGACAGCACATGGACGGATATGTTTAAAGTAGCTCAATTTTCATACTGATCAAAAATATACGTACTTCTTAGGGACTCCTAAGGTTTCCATATGTGTGCTACTAAGGTGAAGGTTTCCAATAATAAACGCTCTGGGCGTAGAAGTATCTTCTAGGCCATTTTTATGAAAAAATTGTGACTTTTATGTTGCTCATAATAGACGGAGAGATCGTTTTCAATCAATGCAGATTTTAATTCTGATGTAATCGGCGTTTACATGCATACATAAATCTACGTTTATACAATTTTTAAAGATATTTAAAGTTTTCTTCTTTATTTTATAAAACTGTGTCTAAACAGAGAGAATCTCAACAATATATTCACAAAGAATGTTTTAGTTTGTAAGCCTCTTGCAAAATGTGAAATATGATAAATACCTCAAGTTTGTTAATTGCGTACATAAATTATATATATATGTATATAACATGGTAAGCACGCACACATGTTAGGTCAAGGTTATTTGTTTACACATACTTTTGCATATAAAATAATCGTACAACGTAACAACGCCTCAATAATGAAAGGTTAGCGTTTTGTACACAAAGGTGGAGAAGAATGAATGAATGAAGAATCTTTGTAAGAAGTGAAAGTCAGTCAACAATATAAACAATATAACAAGAAAACATGACAAATTATAAGTACACTAAATTGAAACTTGGGTAATTACGTGTGTGTGTTTAGAGAAAATCTTTTCTTCACATATACGCTTAACTTTAACAAATCACAAGAAAAGTCATTAGTGGTCATTTTGAAGGCGTTTCATTCTAGATGATTGTTAGATAATTTATTTTATAATGGGTAAAATAATTTAAAAAAAAATAGGTAGCTTATAGTGGCGCATTTTTTTCTTTCCTTTCCTTTCTTTTCTTGATTTTAAATGAAAATTAATTATAATGCGAAAAAAGTAAATTTTTTTATTTTTAAATAAGTAA
This sequence comes from Ornithomya fringillina, assembly GCA_963978525.1. NCBI lineage: Eukaryota > Metazoa > Arthropoda > Insecta > Diptera > Hippoboscidae > Ornithomya > Ornithomya fringillina. The sequence continues at coordinate 32,881,260 of OZ021691.1, read as the reverse complement.
GGTAGCTTATAGTGGCACACTTTTTTTTTCTTTTTTCTAAATCCAATTTTAAATTAATTAATTATACCGTTTAAAACATAATGCATATTGGCAAATTTCCTATTCATAAATAAAATATATGGAGCTTATATTGGCACACTTTTTTCTTTCCTTTCCAAATCCGATTTAAATTGATTTTAATTATAACGCTTTAAAAGTTCCTATTAATTAGTGAAATATGTAGGTAGCTTATAATGGCACACTTTTTTTTATCAAATTTTAAATTAATTAATTATACCGTTTAAAACATAATACAAATTTTCTATTTATAAATTATATATGTAGCCTATATTGGCACACTTTTTTTCCCAAATCCGATATAAGGGTTTTAATTTTACTATTTAAAAAATAATGCAAATTGGCACATTTTCTAATAATAAATAAAATTATAAATTTTCCAAGTTTTGAACAAAAAAGAAACTTTTCTGTGTTTAAATGGCCACCGTAGACCAATTTTTATAAATACTTAATAATTACTTTTTATATAATATAATGTCATATAAAAAAATATACTCAATAATATAATTCATTCTAACTTTTAACAATTTCACAATTTATTAAAACAAATTGTTTAGTATTTCTAAGCACTAAAACAACACAACATAAATAAAATAAATCACATTTAAAGGATATTTCATTTCTTGTGTACGATTTGAACTCTCTCTCACTCTCTCTAATTAGTGGCAAATGCACAGAGTGTTAAGCAAGATATTGCCATGACTGCTGACCACTAAAATTACTATGCGAATAAATTAGCAAATTATAAATCGTTACAAATTAAAAATAAGTGAACAGTAGTAGTAGTAGATTCAACTTGATTATTTAATACCATAAACCTACAGTTCCATAATTTATGTTCCAATAAATTTATTTTGGATTTTCCAAACAAGAAACAATTCATTGATAAAACGGTTTACTGGACTTTAAACTTTAGAATAAAAATAAAATATTTTGGCGTGATGTGTAGTCAATCAATTGAAAAGAGTTCGACGACATTCAATTCATTTCAATTCAATTGATTGGGGATTTCATTTTAAGGTTGTACCATTTTTATAAAGCAGAATAAAATTTACGTTTATTACATTAAATATTAAAAACGGCAATATTTGTCATTTTACACAGACTCTCTTTTCTCTTTTCATAAAATACACATAGGAAAGCTCTTGACAATTTCAAAGCAACAGCAATAGTAACAGCGGCAGCAACATGTCTGATGTCACTGTGCTGTGACATCAGTACAAGCTCATATTAATGTACACATATGTACATATATAAGAGGTAGAGGGGATGTGTGTTGAGTGTTAGGATATAATGTTTATCCTTTTGTTTTTTGTTGTTTTCTTTGTATATGCAGGTACATTTAAATGTGTTTAATAATATATGTACACTTATTATATATCCGTGTACATAAACAAGACAGAATTAGATTGCACAATATGTGGGGGAATGAATTTTCAGTTGCACGTAGTGAATGTTGTCATATACGGATAAGCTTACAAAAATGATTTCAGTTTTGATATTAGAAGAACAAGAGTATTATGGAGAATCTTACGACCGATAAGATAGTACGAAAGTTTTATTTTTTTTTTAATTTCAACATAAAAATGAGAAATCAATTCCTTTTAAGGCTTTAAAATGTAAAATTAATGCAGAAGGAAATACATATAATATGTATGTTATATATGTTCATATGCATATGAAAACAAAGGAAAATATCATAGTTAATTCAAGCGCTACTATTTAATACCCTACATTATGTGGTTGCACAAAATTATGCTACAATTAAATTAGTTGTATCACTAAACACGAAGCATTGTCATATAAACCAATTTGTGAAGTATCATAATATGGAAAAGTTGGTTCCGATCTAGCCCAAATTCAGGCGATTATTAAGCTAATTAACAATTATTTACAAAATTTTGTCTTAAAATAATAAGAATTACGATTTTTTACCATAAAAAGACTTCCATTGTAATGGGATCTTATATGGGGAAAGGTTCTAAAAATAGTCCAATCCAAACCATTCTTTAAAAAGTTACTCTTTGGAGCAATACAAAGAGTAACTTTGTATTAAATTTTATCAAAATATCTCCAAAAATTTTAACCAAATTTACACGAACAAAGAGATGGATAGACAGATGTGGTGAGATTTTAATTCCGAAACGATCGGTATAAAAGATTTACCGTTTAGGAGTTACAAGCATTCGCATTAACTAAATATACACTTTTCCTCAAGTAATGCAGGATATAATTATGATTAAATATGACTGCTGTTCACTATAACGTTAAAAATATTTATATTTATAATCCGCTTAAGGCTGTACAAGGAATATTTATTTATTTGATTGGACTATTAATTGCTTCGCACAGTTGTTTAATAAGTGCCATAATGATGTTGACGTTGTTGTTGTTGTTGTTGTTGTTGTTGTTGCTTTGGTGGTGGTGGATTATCCACAGTTCAGGAAATCAATCAATATGATTTTACATTTTATAGCCTTAAATTTTCTTTTACTTTAAAATTTTAATGAAAAGTCTGCCTCGGCCAAACACACAAACTTCTCTACACATAATGAAATTTATAAGTATTATGTACATACTTATCAATATTTTCTATATTATATTGATAAAAAGGCTATTATATTATTTTGAATAAATATAATTTCCATGTAGAGGAAGGTATATAAAATTTAATATAGGTTTGAAACTGAAATTTTATGAAATTTAATGTAATAAAATCTAAACTTACTATGTTGTAGTGTTATTATTGGAAAAATCTAAAAATTTTATATTTTTTAAATAAAAATATTTCATTTTTCTTCCATTTATTCCTCTTTCATTCTTCGGTGTCCTAAAACCAATTGGGTCCACAAATTAGAAATGTTTGCAACAAATTTTACACTTCCATCTACATTCGTTTATATATCATACATTTTGCAATCTCTCTACGTCGTCATTTCATTTCATTTCATTTTATTTTGACATGTTCTTATAACCTGCACCACTTGTGGTAAAACTTATATTAAGTTTATGTAGATGTTTGTAACTCAAAATCTGAATCGATTTCCGTATAATCGTTTGTCTGTTCATGTAATCTTATGCTCAAGCTAGAAGGTTGAATTTTTTGGAATATTTCAATAAAATTTATTACAAGAACATGTTTTATTCCAAAGAGTAAAACTATTGAAAATGAATCGAATCGGACCATTTTTAGAACTATTCTCCATATAAGCCCTGATTATAATGGAAGCCTTTATATGATAAAATATTACAACTCTTAATATTTTAGGACAAAATTTAGTGATTAATTAGTTTAATAATTCGTTGTGCCAAATTTGGACCAGATCGGACCGTTTTTAGAACCGCTTTTCTTTATTTCTCTTATAAACTAATTGCAGCGTAACTTAAAAAGCTAAACCGGGTAGGATATAAAACGGTTGGGCTTGATTTTCACTTGTTTTTTTTTTTGTATTGCTATATCATATATCATAAGTATATAAGGAATATGTGTGTATAAGAGCAGTCAAATATAATAAGTATCAACAGCATTATGTCACAAGAGTTCGCTTTTGTTATATATGATGCGTGATATTTGATAAAACATATCCATACATGCTTCTAAAAACATTCACACGCATCTATCTACGAAAGGATAATAAAAGTGTGAAATGTTGCACGTTTTATTTCTCTCATAATAAGTATATATTCTGACGAATTTTCTAATGACAACATACTCGTATATTATAGACTAAGGATAAATATTAAATAATAAATTTGCACATAAATCCTGTGATATTAAAGTCAATTTATTTATAATGCATGAAGAGTAGGTATTAAAAAAAAATACAAATTTTATGATAAGATGTACTTTTATAAAAATAAAAAAAAAGAAACACTGGGCAACAAATTTTTTGGTTCGAAAAATTTTATAACATATAACTGAGAACTGATGCTGTATAAACATATTTGGGATGCTTTTTCTTTGTAGGCGTTTTGTTTGCGATCTAAAGGCATTCCCATGTAATCATTTGTCTGTACATCCATGCATTTTTTATAATCACTCTAAACATCGAAATTTTTATTATACAAAATATTGATGAAAATATTATATACAAAGTAAATATCCTTCACTATCTCCTCCATAGTGGGCATGGCATGTATTAATAAAGTAAACAATATATATGAACATGAAATTATAACTTTGCCTCAGGTATAGTTTATTGTAAATTATAGGCGTGTTCGTTATCCAATAGCGTCCATTTTTGATATTTGGATGGAAGGGTTAAATGGTAATATGTGTATCGAAATTTTCTTCCATTTAACCTAATTTTGAGCGTGGCCGAATTGAAATTTCTATAACGATCTGCACACAGAAACAATGTAAAAAACTTTAGCTCAGTATCTGAAAATGTACAACCATTAGAGTGCCAAAATGTTTAGAATGTCTCAGATATGTATTAATGTAAACTTTAGCAATAGTTTTGTTTATGTATATATAACCTTCAATAAAATGAAACTAAATTAAAATTAAGGAAAAATATTACAACAATCAGTTGATACGTTACTATAACGATACCACAAAGTTTCATTTCCAAAATTTTCCTCTTACCATAATGCATAAATCATCACCCCTTGAGATTCCTTATCCAATTGAATTATGAGAATAATTGTTATTCATGTTAAAAGCATGCTGCGTTAATGTTATAAATTTTATCACTATCATTCCATTGCAATATTATGTTATGGTATTTGTGTGGTTTTCCGATTTACATTTTATGGTTAACCACACACACACACACAAACACAATTATAACCTTGACCTTAGTGTTCTGTCACTACCAGTTTTTTACAATTTGTTTTTGTTTTAACCCAGAAATTCACAACCAAATAAAAAAAAAAAATCAATATTGAAATTTATTGTACAAATATTTTATATCTTCTTTCAATTCAATTGAATTTGATATGCATTTTTTTTTCGCCTTGAACAGCGTGATGATGTTCAATTTAGGTATTTTTTTTTTATACCTTCCATATAAAATGAAAAGTGTACTAAGTTTGTCATTCACACCCAGAAGGAGGTATCGTCGACGCTACAAAGTTGGATCAGCATGGAAAACTTTAGTATCTGCACGCAGATCGCTATTTAATATGGGCAAAAGCCACGCCCATATTTATCTTCTATAAAAATTGAGCTATTAAGTTGAATTCTGGTACACATATCACATAGGCATGGTCGGATATAAAAAACGCTAAAAATCGACAAAAAAAACCATACTCCACTTAACACTCGACTTGCAAACTTATACGTAATGCGGACACTATTCGAAGGCGTAATCAGATATCTACCACTGTAAATGTGAAGGGTATTTAAGAGTTGGCCTAAGACCAATTTAGCTTTCTGACTTTTTATAATTCCATTGAAATAACTCTAGGTTATGTGGGTGATGACATTTCTCTCACTTAAAGTTTGAACATTTATTTATAAAACGCGAAATTGTGAAAAGGATACGAACATTAAATTAATTTATGTTTGTATTTTAAAACAAATCATATAACGGGAATAATCAATTTTACACTCTCTTTCTCTCTTTTAGATAGAGATCTGTCTTTATGTTTCTGTTTTTTTAACATTTTTTGTATTATTCTCTTTATAACCATAGTGCATGATTAAATTTATTAAATTAAATTTACCCTACAGGCAAAGTAGGGATATAAATCCTATGTAGTATACTTATATAGAAATCTTAAAAGTTTAAAGAAATATTTCCAATCCCGCGATACCCGTACAGTATTTTAGTTGAATTCTAATGTATAGGGTTCTGAACTTGAGAATTCGCTTAAATTATTTGCAATGGAAGTTTTAGAATTACTTGATCTAATACCTGCTTAGAATATATAAAAAAAAACTTAAATTTTAACATGAAAATAGTTAAATTACTTCATTTTATATTATGTTTCAAGAAAATTAATGCGCTAAGATTTATTTTAACAAAAATATTATTGTTGGGCCGCCTAATTATGGTGCCACCCTCTTAAAGTTCTTGCTCTATATATATTTTCTTTTCAGTTATCGCTTTTATTATTTACTTCAATTGTTAAAGGTATGATAACATTAACAAAATGTCTGCGAATGCAATGTCTTAAGAGACGAAAGGAAAAATGTATTTTTAGTTATAGAAAGTAATGCAAGGTAGAGAATTGAAGATATTAACTTGTTTTTATCGTCATCTTCATTATTGTCTATTTAAGTCTTTGATTTGTTGTAGGAGAGATTGCCATGCATGGTCCATCCGCGTTTCGTTCAATTATCATCTCGGTTGGAGTTTTTTCATCTACAATCTAACCCTAGAAAACGGAGAATTTTAATATTACGAATTATACCAAAGTCGGTGTCGGCTCATACAGCTAATGACTCATTTCGAGTTTATTCCAGATTCATTGCATATATAGACCAAAGACCTTTCGCAAAACTTTTCTCTCGTATACACTCAGAATTTGTGTTATCATAATTCTCTTAAATATTAAACAAAACTATGTATAATTATGCAATTATTTTGCAAACTTTTTAAAGCGAGTATTCATAAAATTCGATACAAACTGTGAACCGTACTCTTCGACAGGCGAATAGTCGATTTACAGCACAAAATTACAATAAAAGAACGTAAGTAACAGAAATGAAATTGCTCACTTTGGTGTACCCTGCGTATGCACTTCAGTTGCTTTGGAGTACTCTTCAGGCATTTCGTTTTGACATTAAGCGCATTGTATAATTTTTCTATTTGTTTGCATGTGTTTGAGAAAAGAAAAAGAAAACTTTAACCGCACTGTAGAAAAATAGGTTACAATACGAATCATTAAAGTATTTAATCTACACATGTGTACACATATATATATAAAATTAAAGAATCCATAATAATAACAGTTCTTAAAACATTTTAGAATTTTAGTAGCAAAGAAGTTGAAAAAAATCAAACTAACATCTTATTTAGTTAAAGATTAGAAATAATTGATTAAAATTGAAAAAATATTCAATTATTTAATAAATGTTCTCAGCTTTTAATTTAATTTCTATCAACATTTCTAAGGAATTTTCTTTGAATCAAGTCATTTAAGACTTTGTCTGCTGCAATCATTCAACTGAAATGATAGCAAAAGTAGCGTGTCAGATGAAAGATATTGATAAAGACAGAAATGGTGGTACAATGGTATAATAAATGCTTTTGAAATATATTTCTATATATTTCTAAGAAAGTTCAGCATAAACAATTTACTAAGCAAGTCCATCCGACCAGCACAATAAATAAACTTGATAACAGTTTATTTTAATTAAAAAAAAAGAAAGAAAATAAATAATAAAAGTAACGTTATAGTAATATGAAAAGCAAAAACAACATTTAAAGACTTTAACTTAGCAACCAAATCTCTCGGAAGCAAAAAATCATTGAATTAAAAAACATCTACAAATGTAATCCTACATAACAATAGGAAGCAAAAGGTGTAAAAGTTAACAAAGAAAACCTAAAAAATGAAATAATTGAAAAATGTGCACGAAAACGACATTTGTTGTTAGTGTAGCTAAAAATATTTGTTTACACTTTAGTTGACACCACTCTGCTTATCCAGTGATAACCAGGGTTTTTGGTACATCATGGACTACTGGCACACTTTTTGAAACTGCTTTAAATATTATTTGTAAGATCATTCAAATGGAATGACAAACTTAGTATTTTTATTTAAAAGATATAAAAAAACCTTCCTCTACACTTTGCAAAAAGAAAGACAAACTTAGTGGCCTTCGCTGTTAATGTAGAATTTTTATAAAAATGGAGTCGGTGTATATGTTTGAATATTTCGTCTGTGTTTGCTTGTATGTTAACAATGTTGATTGGTAAATAAAGCAATTATAACAAGCACGAATGAAATTCAGATTTAAAGCGAACAGTATACGAAGCGCCAGTACATACACATGTGCAAATAATATATATTAAATTTACATGTTTTCCCAGTGGATATAGCAGCAATAGACTACTGACCCAATTAAATAATTGACAGACAACAAATAAAACAGACAATATTTTAAAAGAGAGTCAGTCAGTCACTGAGTCAGTCAGTCATTTTGTATTAAAAAGACACCTTTGGAAACGGCAAGTTTAAGTGCTGCATAGACAAATAGGAAATAAATGAAATTATATTTGAAAGTTGAGAAATTTATTTACAGTTAGATACTAAATGGAAGGCGGTCTTATAGATAAATTTTGTTCAGTTTAATAACAGCCCAGAATAAATGATAAATTTCTAAAATATTTTCAAATAACAATTTTAATCTTCACTCCTAACACTTGTTTATTATTTAATTTGAATAATTGTATAAAACTTTAATAATCATAAAACTATTTCAATCATATTAATAATGTATTGTATGTAACATAACCTTCTCACATAACAATTATTGTTTATCTTAACTTGCATTTAACAAAAGTTGCACGAGAAGAAGACATTAAATTATATGCATACAAGCTGTTTGTTACTTTTAATTGCTAAGCATTTATAACAATAAACGTAAATGCATTGTTGTATGTTTAACAATACTATTTAATCTCATCTCATTAAGTAGGTTTTACTATTTAGTTTATTTTCATGTAGATTTAAAAAGTATTTTTTATTACATGTTATCTCCATTCACCATTCATATATAAAAAGCTTGAATAATTTTTCAACTTTTTATCACAGTTGTCTGCATGGGGGGGTACTGTACATATATGTTATTTGTAAGCATTTTTTTTTTTATTGAATGTATTATATCCAGAACTTGTATTGGCTGTAAATTGATAACTTTGTAGATAAATTGTATTTAAGTGTTTGTATTGTTGTTATTTGTATAACCTAAATGATTACAACAATTACATTATGATGGAAGGTTTGTTAAGTTAGTCATTTCGTTTGTAACTTTAAAGAAAAAACCACTAAGAAAACCTAAGGGCCAAACCTTAAATACTCTCTGCATCTTTATACGAACGGTGAACGTGTCATATACATATATGATTACGCCTTCTAATAGTGTATGGATTCTGTATATATTTGACCTAACTGTATATAATAAATGTAGCTTTTCAGGTTAATAGTCACCATGAACACCACTTGGACATGTAACTCTATTATTAATATTGTTATAATGCATTACATTGCTATACAATTGTTTTTGAAAAGCTATTCATAATATTTTAACAGTCAAGTTTCTCTATAACATAATACATGTTTGATACAGAGAAAGAAAATGAAATTTTATGATTGTTATGAATGTTATAAAAATATTAATTATGCGTATATTGTACCGTTAGATTAATTGCAAATTTATATTTTTTACAATACTTGTACGCACAGTTCTCTATATTTGAATCACTATTTAATGTTAATTACAAGTCTTAGTAGTACCCTATGGCGTATGAGTGATAAATGATTTATTACCATGGTTATCATTCGTTTAGAAAAAAAAGCAAATTAAAGAGGTAAATTTTGCTTTGTCCAAATTTTAAATACCCTACACATCTGTTATACAAACGGTAAGCGTGCCAGGCACATAATTACGCCCCTTAATAGTGTATGCATTACATTTGAACTTGCAAGTCAAGGTTTTACGCTTTAAAAGGGTTTTTATAAATTGTGGGCGTTCCTGTAAGCTGCGGCCACTCCATTTTTAAACCATCGATAAATGAAGTATTTATAAATATCTAAAAATTTGTGTCTAAGAGAGTGCCCAGTACAAAGATACTCGCGGACAGATGTAGGTCGGTCCGCATGTTTGAGTTCTACAATAACCACTCCTAATATATTGCATTGAAACCTTGTTGCAGTGATGGTGGGTATTCAAGATTTGAAGTCAGTCAATCAGCCATATATAGTTTTTTTTTTTATAATTTCATATTCATTCATTTTGTTTCCCCTTATTTTCAAATCAAAATTAGTAATTTACAGACATTTCCTGCCAAAGGTGCTAAATGTTTATTTGTTGTTGTTATTATTATGGTTGTTGTGATGTCATTACATCAGTGCGATAATTTCCGTCAAAAAATATTGTACACATCCAACTGATATCCGACAGATTTCCTAATATGTTTCACATGCTTTGGTGTGTTATGGTAATTTTTTCCTTTTTCTTTTTTTTTTGTACAACAAACCAACTAACAAAAAAGAGAAAAAAAAAGAAATCTAAATTCAAATTTATATAGATATTCAAAAAATGTCATTTATGTTAGTGCCTGCATACCTACGATATCCATACACAATATAAAACATATTTGTACAGAAGACCGCATTGTACAGTGCTATAAATATTGATTTTATAACCTGGTATTGATAACAGAATATTCAAAAAGCCTTTCACTTATGCATATGTATGTATATATATATATATGAAAATGGGAATTTTAAGCGGAACCTAAATTTTATTTATTCATTAAAAAGCTAAAAACAGCAATATGCTAAAAAAGAATACAAACACAAAACCATTTAGATCTGAAGATAAATATTTTGAACATTAAAAGTATGTAAAATTATTTAAACTTATACATTATTAACATTTAACGTATAAATGTGTCTTGGATTGGTTTTGTTTAACTCACCATTTAATAGTATTTCTACTGTCCGTCAGTCTGTCTCTATCTCTATGGCTTCCAAATATTTCACATTTTAATAAATTTAAACATTTTTTCTATTGTTAAGTAAAGATGTAAAGTTACGCTTTTTATAACCTTTTCATAAGAAAAGTGGTGTACTAAGTTTTTCATTTTTTTTTGCCACTACTAGATGATAGCATCATAGAGATTAAAATCTAAATTGATATATTTTTGAAAAGTATAAAAATCTAAGCTAAACTAAGCACACTCTTCTGTGTGAATGTTAATGAAATTAAACTAAAATTTAAATATTAAGCTTAATTTTTCTTAAAAGATATTTTAAGTAGATGAAGGTAGGTTTCCATTAAAATGAAAGAAATCATTTAACAACCACGCCCTTTGCAACTGTATGTTAGGAAACTGAATATTTGCATGTATTGTAATGTTTAGGCTATTGATCAATGAAATGGACACGCCCCCAATTTACAAAAAAGCCTTTTTAGGTTACATTTTTAACAAAAACATTTTGTGTTTTTTTCTATTTTAAAAGTCACCAAAATAAGGCAGAATTATAAGGCACGCCCATAAATTCAAAATAAATGTAAAAACCTGCCTACAATCGACTTGATTCATATTAAAATTATTATTATTATTATTGTTGTTGTTGCATCACTTAACGTAACGTCATAATGTCCGATGTTGAAGGCTCTCTTACTTCCCCCATACAATTTACCGCATTTCTCCTATTAGTTGTATACATTCTTACATCATACAAATAAACGCGAATCTCTTTAAACTAGCAGGAGGCCATCATCATGCCATTAACAACAACAACAACAAAAGAGGTTAAAATGCTTACTTACACCAACACACAATAGCAATATTATAAAAAGTTTGAGTTTTTATTTCTCTCTTAAGTAAGCAATGCTTGCTTGTTTGCTATCTGACCTGATTTTTTCCCTCTCTTAGTAAATATTTTTTTAACCTGACGAAAAAATGAAGGTGTGTGCTGTGTGTTTGGTACATATTTGTTTACATTTTGTTTGTAAATCTATGACGTTGAAGCAAGAAATTTTTTAAAAGGTTTACTCTACAAATGTCTGCCTTAAAAATAATCATCAAGAAAAATGATGCAATGGTTTGAAACAGGGATTCTCAAATTGCAGACCGCAAGCCAAAGCTTCCCAAATAATTTAATCATTTTGAATGTTGTTGCAATTGATTGATATTTTATAAGATTTAAGATTGATATCCTCAAGTCCCTCAAGTCTCGGTAAACTTGATGAAATTGTAACAAATATAAAAATGTTTCAAAATCTTTAATATAAAAATTACTCTGCCTCTTCTATGCGTAAAGGAAGCATATAAAACTGGAAATTTATTGGAATTTTTAAGGAAAAAATTCTAAGTGTAAGAATTTTTTCTTGAACTAATATCAGTTTTTGGCACTTTTACATTTTAAGTTTTTGGGAAAAGTTTGAAGACCCCTGGTTTGTGGAAAATTAATAATAACAAATGCCTGTTTTGTTTAAAACGATGATAGCATTGACGCCTTTTCAAGACATAAAGTTGAAAGACTCCAAGTTATGTAAAGATCTAAAACTGATTTTTTTAAATTTATTTCATAATTATTTTCCGTTTAATGGTTTTGTGGATAAATTGATTAAAATTTTCCTCTTTTTAAACAATTCCTTTGACTTAACTAATTGGCAGATCTTTTATGGAAAGGCAACTAGAACGTAGTGTTGTTATGTATGAGTTTTGCCCATAAATTTTCTGAATGACCTCTTCTTAGGAAACTTTAAAATCACAAATTATTATAACAATTCCACTTAAGCCTTTTTTAATTGGCAAAAAACCGAACACTTCATATATTGCATTAGAAGACAAACTGGCCAAACTTTCAAATCACAAAAAATTTCAATAAAATCAACAACATTGTAAACAATTTTCATCTATAATCACATTACAAATTTTCATTTTCATGATTATAAATAAATAGAGAATTTTATTTGTTTTTGAATAAAAAAAAAGGAAAAAAATTACAAGATTATAAAAACAAGAAAAGGAAGAATCCCCTTTTGTTTGTTACAATATTCAAGCGAACGATGGGAATGCATACAAATAATTTAACTGCCACAGCAGCAGAAACCGTAACACCCATGAGGTTAAATGTTTTTTCTACCAGAAAAAAAATCTCATCATACTGATGTTGCGACTGTATGCGTTTTTGTGGCATGTTTTTTTTTCCTTAGTAAAAAAAATCATACAAAAAACTAACAATTTAATATTAAGAAAAACAAACAAATGAAAAAAAAAATTAATTAAAGCTATAACTCGGAAAATTGGAAATAAATGGCATGACACAAAATGAATATTTGTATGATATAAAAAAATTAATCTCAAATAATTTATAAGCCATTGACAGTGATGAAAACCGGCAAGTGAAGATTTGTAACAAACATTTTGACAAAGTGAATATATACTCAAATGTCATGCGGAGGATTACAATAATTTATTATTGATTGACAAATTTTAACCAAAGTTTTCAAACAATCTGAAATTTAATATGTAAATTTAATTTTCATTCTAATGGCAATTAGAAAAAAATATTGGAAAAATGTAAAAATATATGAAAAAAAAAATCGGGTTTGGAAATAAAATAAAATAAAATAAGAAGTAAGAAAAACTAACCAAACACCCTCCACAACTTCATACAAACGGTGGTCGTATCAGGTGCAGGAGGTGGACAAAATAATATAAACACCTGACATGAATGGTTTTGAAATTGTAGCCCTTCCATGCAGCTCCCGCCGTACTGTTATTGTCGAAACAGTTTTACTCAAGTAAGTTCATGAGTGAGTGAGGCGTGTCTGTTAACTGGGCACGCTTACAATAGGGTCCGAAAACCAGTAATAAAACTACTACAGATACCGAAAACCACACTAAACGATTTATTTTTTTTGGTGCAATGAACCTTGAAGGATTTTTTACTTCCGTTTATGTAAGTTTTTGTTATTTACTGTAAATTTTATGACAAAAAAAAAAAATCCTCATTTAAATAAAAGATAAAACGAGCCATGAAAAATAGTAACAACAACAACAACAACGACACTAACATCAGACACTTTAACAAACAAAAAAAAGTAAAAAAAAAAATTTTAAAAATGGCTGCGTCTCAGTTTTTAAAGCAGATAAAATATATACATGTACTCAGACGTCTATTTCCGGGTGTTGCAAACGGAATAACAAACTTAGTATACCCTCTATTTTAGGTGAAGGGTATAAAAAATATAAATAAATAAATGCAAGTGAATTAAAAAGAAAACTTTTTCAACTTTTTCCGTTTATTTATTCGCTCAATGGTTTAGATAGAACCGCCGCGTTACCCTCCATCACTCTACTAAACAAATACTTTTTTTTTTTTTTTTTTTGTTGGCCAAATAAATACTAAGTTTAACTTTTTCATTTGAGTGCCGCTCATTGTTTTTATACATTTTATCAATATTTTATATAATATACAACAACAGCAAAAAAAAAGCCAACTTCAAAAGATTTTCACGTAATAGAAAAAATATCAAACAAATGAAATTTTTGCAAGAAATTTATTTATTTCAGGTGAATTTGCTTTGAAGTTTATTTATATTAGATAGTCACTCCATTGTAAAATTTCACCATGCTAGAATAACTGCCGCACAAAATTTGTATGACTTTACAGTGTATATAGAAAAAAAAAAAAAAAAACCACACCTCTAATGGAAAACAGTTATTTATATATATCAACTCCATTATTTTTATATAGTTTCATATACATAAAGGATGCAAAAGGTTAAATAAAAGTCCTCTGTATGCATTCAACTACATATTAATGGTCAATTACACTTTGTTTTATTCACATGTAAGCCACGTATATAATGCACATACAAGTATAAAGTCAAGCGATGGTATACTGAAGCTTGCTGCTGCCGCCTTTAATGTGTGCATTTTCCACACCATTATGTAAAGCTCTTACTTACTACTTATATATTTTTTATTGGTAGCATATGAGCACAATAACAAATACTTAATCTGTTCAGTATATTTTCGTAGTTAAATATGGGTGGGAATGTGAATATTGCAGAATATTTAAGAAAATATCTTATTTCTCATATATTGTGATCTCTGTTCTCTCTGATGGTATGAAGGATTTAAAATAAAGTAAATTAAAATCTTAAATACTCTTCACATCTACCTACAAATAGTAGGCGTGGCACGTCCTCTAATAGTGTATGAATTACGTATCAGCTTACAAGTCCAGTTTTACGTGGAGTACGTTTTTTTGTGAATTGTGAGCGTTTCCGTTATTCGACGATGTTCATTTTTGCCACATCGATGGATAGTGTTGTTACAAATATATGTTTCAAATTTCAACTAAATATCTCGATTTTTATGGCAGATATATATATAGATTTTTGTTGATTGTAGGCGTGGCTTTTGACCAATTTTGCCCGTTTCAATTTGTGATCTGTGTGTAAAAAACTTTAAGTATCAGCTTAATATCTCAAATGCCCGTGAAAATGCCAACAACAGACGGACACATAGGCATACATGTCTCTGAAGCCTCTTTCTAAGTGTTTCAAACGGAATGACAAACTTAGTATACTTATCATATTTATGTGGAGGGTATAAAAAGAAGTCGCGAAGATTCGAGCAGATTGCGTAATGATTTAAGGTATAAATTATAACAATTTGTTTCTCTTTAAAACGAAATATCACTGTCAGTAATTTTCCCCCAAAAATATAAGAAGTTTGATATTTTATTAAATTTTATTTACAGCAGATTTATGTGAAAATATGAAAGAGTTCTTTAAATATTGTTTGCTGTTGTTACTGTTATTATTTTTATTATTATTGTTGTTCTTTATTCTACTCCAGAGTTTTCATTACGTTATAAATGAAAATTGAGTTGTAAGCATTTACCTGAAGCAAACTCATAAATTTTATATCATTTTAAGGAATGTGGATGCATACCAAGAGCACTATATGAGTGAAGCCTGTAAAAAGGTAATAAAATGAAGGTGAATCCCTATAAATTATATTAAATTTTTAATAGAAATAAAATATTATCTAAAGCAATTATTTATGGATTTAATGGATGGATGATAAGCAAATAATGTTTTATGTTAACAATTTTCAAATTTACTTAAATAATAATGAAATTTTTTATAGAAAAGTACAAAAAGGCATTTATTTGTTTATTAAATAATCTAAAGTTCAGTAAGAGAAAATTATGTGCTTCAATCTTTTATGGTATAATAGATGAAATTTCTACAAACGAACTTTATTGTTTGTTTTTCTTTGGTTTAAACATATCATATAAAAACGAATAAACAAAAAATTACAAAGTTTTTTCACATAATAAAAAATGCCATAAAAATATCAAGATTTCAAAATAAAAAAAAATTCCGTTTTTCTGCTAATTAATTAAAATAATTGAAATGTGATTTAATTAACTGTTCGTACCTTCTTAACCATAAACATTTTACTTTGAAGGGAGTGAAATTTTATAAATGTTTTTCTTTCTTTTCATCATTATCCATCAAATTATGTTTTGATAAGAAAGAGAGAATATTTGCAGTGCACACTTGTGAAATGTTCTTTAAGCTGTAAAACTTCAAGTTTTTTGTATACCCTTCAGATAAGGTAAAGGATATACTATATATATATATTATATATATAAAAAAAGGACAAAATAATATGAACACCAGATATATACACAATATTTATGTATTGAAAAAAGGTCTGTTGAACCACCAACATTCATTAAGTGTTTGAATTACTTCTATACACATAAACATAAATTCAGCTTAAACTAAATCTTAAAATAACGTCCCCATGTACAATATGTGGGCTTGCATTTTAACTCTCTGATTACGCCCTTTAAAAGTGTAGGATTTTGTTGTAAGAAAGCTTTTTTGGCCGAGTCAATTTATTCATTTTTAAAATATAAAAAATCGAATTTCAAATTCAGCTGAAGAAAAAAATTAAGAAGTTTTTTTCATTTTGAATTTGAACTCAAGTATCATGTTGAATTACCATGAAAATCGGGCTTGGTTGGATAAGCGAATGAGCATGTAAGCTTGTATTTTTATTAAGGGTAAACACGCCCTAAATAAATTTCAAGTATTTTTCTATATTTTTATTGTACTCACAAGTTGATAATAATGATGGATATCCTAGATTTGGCGTACACCTAATATAGCTTTTTTTTACTAGTTTTTTCTACTTTCATCACTTTGTTAAATGCTTTTCATTGATATTCAATCCCTTCAATTTCCTCTGTTGTTGCTCTTGTCACTGTTGTCATTTTCTATCCCTTTTTTTTTTTTTTTTTTTTTTTTTTTTTTTTTTTTTGATTGAAGTGTTTCGCCATGTTTATGTACTTGTGCACTTCATAGCATAAGTGGATAATCGCATTGCGTGCTATATTCGAATGGTTGGTGTTAATTATCAAAGAGTTGAAAACATGTTTGTACCCTACAACTATTAAAGTTTGTTAGAATAGAGTGAATAAGTCACCTTTCCAATAGCCTTTAGCTTTAAAGTGCTTTTTAAATGGATTTTCCTGTGACCAACCATTTCAAAATAACACAAAGTTGTTGCAAGAATGATTTAATAAAAGTCACAACATAAACTTAGGTTAAGTTTCATTGAAATTTATTTATTTTTATGATAATCTCTAGCTACAATAAACACAACTAACGTAAATGACTAAAACAACACAAATCAGGGCTTAACAATAAGTACAAAATAAAAGAAAAATGATATGGGGAACAGTACGGCAACAACATACAATAGAAGTGAACGTTTAAGGTTCAGTACAAATGAAGATATACCGTCATAGTTATTATAACTCAAACCTATTGCTCTTAATGGATAAAATATCTCATAATTGTTTCGACATTGTGACAATTTTATTTAAAAAAAATGTCTGCTGGTTAAGTTCTTTAAGTAAAACATTACTTTACAACAGTTTAACTTAACTCTTAGCCAAAATAGTTGGAAAAAGAAGAGAAATTTATGAATCTTAGGCCACATTTTCGTAAGGCTTGCTAAGGATCCCACGTATTGCAAATTTTAAAAAGGAATGCCGGACAGATTCGATAAGATCAATATGTTAGTGATAATTAGAGAACCATACTGCCACCACATACTAAAGAAAGATAAAGGCTCTTAGTCACACATGGATCGACGAATTCCTTGGACCATCACTACACAAAGTCGAGAAGACCACTCGACTTATTTTAATTAAGAAGCATTTTGCCACAAGTTCAAATAAATAATTGACGTATACAAAATTAAAAATTATTTAATTAAAAATAGAAAAAAATTAAACTTAGTTTCTTAGCAATATTTTTTATCGCTTATAAATATATTTACTGTTAATCATGTATTTATTATTTACATAAGAATGTTTTTTAATAAGTTTCTTAATAGTAATGTTAACCCTAGGACTTGGACTCGCTCTATAATAAATAATTAGTTTACTTTGAATAACTCGATAACCATTTAAAAGGGTTGCCTTGGTGAACCATTTCTCATGATCAGCATCAATTTTCTTAGTATATTTACTTATGTACGTATGTCTGTATCTGTTATTCAAATAGTTAAGTCAAATATAAAAGTTTCCCTTCTTTCGTATTTTTATTTACACATAAATGCATTAATGTAATATTCTAACTAAACAACAATATATATAAAAAAACAGTTTTGCGTTAGTTGTATTCTCCGAGTACTTGGAATTGTCATCATACAACATTAAATAATGTGCACCTTGGCAACAGTGGTAATGAAAGTTTTCCAGCCAGCATCACATCCAACAGTTGGCACTGCCTAACACATACACCACAAACAAAACACAGCTTATGATTATGCTGAAGATTATTATAGTCATGTGACTTTCATATGTAGAAGTATGTACAAGTTGTGAAATATATTTTTTCGACAATTTTTTCTATTTATTGTAATTTCTCGTTAACTTTTTCCTCTTGAGACAGTAAGTTTTACAACTATAAAATTTTATATAAAAAAAACAAGTAAGAAAACTAAATTTGGTTTATGTTGATGGTTGGAAGCTAAAACCTACGACAAATACTATGTTTTTAATAAACACAAAATTTGACATATTCAACATAATAAACAAGGAAAGGTTTGTAGGAAACTCAGATGAATAAGTCTGCCTATCTCTGATACCGCCAAGATCAGTTGTCACTACTGAAACATTCAGACCAGATGGTGCCAACTTTTGAAAACGCACCAAACTAATTCTAGTCACAGCGACATGTAATTTTAAACCAAGTGCGGTGTGGCTTGACTAGTCTGCCTTCATTCATAGATACTTCATCTTGAATTATATCGATATAGATTTAATGGAACTGCAATCAAAATCATCATAAAACTGCTTAAATATGTTCCAAAACTTGCACAATTTTGAATTCAATTTCCTACCTTTTCTTATAACTGAAAATTTAACTTCAACTTGTGATAATTGAATGATTTAAGCTAATCTTTAGATATTTTTATATTATTATTCCGAAAGTTTATCGTTCAAAATTGTGTTTTATTTGTTGAAAATATTTTGAAAATTTTCACATATTGCAACAAACTAATCTTTTTTGTAACTTGAAAACTCTTTCAAAAAGTTTTTGGCCAAAAAAAAAAAAAAATAAAATAAATTCATCAATACTCAACTAAACCTTTCCAGTAAGAATGAAAAGGTTTCAAAATAAAGTTTCTTCTAGAAATAACGTATAGACGTGCTATGGCGTCCACTTGAACTTTCTTTAAAACTCAACTAAAAACTCTTCCGTAATAAACTTTGAATCAAAATGGAAAATGAAAATAACAAACAACAGAGTCATAATATCGTATACAGTGTATAGTGTACGAGGAGGAATCATCAAGCAAAAACACAAGGACCGAAATAACAATAACTTCAAGAATGTACAATAGTTTTGTTTCTTTGTTAAGTTTTCCGTTTTTATGGGGGAATGGATGGAAAGGATAAAACAATACTTTTTGGGGTTTTTTTCGATTTTTTTTTATTTTGTTTGGTTTTTAGTTTCCAATTCAAGCTTATAAGTTGCGCAAGAGTTTGAAAAGGAATGTCATTCGAAATTGTTCCAACACCTATAAAACTCCATAAAACTTTTAACAAGTCAGAAATCGATTTTACACTGTAGTCGTTTTGTTCTTATATTGAAGCATGCTAGTCTTTACGTTACACCCTTTATGTAAAAGAGTATATGCAACCCCTACAAATTATATATAATGAATATAATTAATTATGTCTCTGCGTGTGCCCATCTATTGTTAAAATATGAAGGGTCATAAATTTTGAGATATTAAGCAGAAAAAATGTAGGCTAACGGCAATTAGGACCCTTTAGAGCCGAACAATGTTTCCCTAATGCTTCATGCTAATGCTAATTTTTAAAATTAAATTTTGGTTTAGGCCAAATCTTAAATACCCTACACATCTAAAATACTTTTTTCTTCACCAATAGTATATTTTACTTCAAAAGTATACTTTTTTGAATGAAGATGATGAAGTACAAGTGGCGATTTTTGAGAAAATACAAAGTAAGGATCCAATAAAATGCAATTGGATTAAATACAAACGATGTTTGAAAACGAAATGGATTAAATGATGTACAAAAAGCGATTGTTGAAACTAACTTGACGATATCTAAGGTACAGTTTGAAATGGCTTGGAACAATATACAAGTCCGTGAGTAAATTTTTACACAGTTTGATTGTTACACTGTTGTTATCATTCATTTACTCTTATTTGCTCATAATTAATTTTGTTGTTTCCTAATGTCAACTTATTTACGTTTATCTATAATTAAATAGAAACGCGAATTGCATTCAATGCTGGCCTACTTTTGCACACACCCACACGCACATATATATAATAAAGATTTTTACTGTTTTGCTTCATTGGCAGCTCAACTCAGTGCATAATTGTTTAATTAGTGTTTCGGTGCGTGGTAATGAAAAATGAAATGTTGTCAATATAAAAAAACAAAGAAACATAAATAGCGTGAACGATTAATTTAAAGTTTTACATCAAAAATTTGGACGTTTTAGTAGGAAAGTAAAAAAAAAAAAAGAGCAAGTAAAGAAAAGTAAATTTGGTTTAAGTCAAATCTTAAATTCTCTCCACAACTGCAAACGGTACGCGTGTTAGGTATATGATTACGCTCTCTAATTGTGTACATACTAACTATCAGCTTGCAAATCGAGTTTTACGTAGAATATGGTTTTTTGTAAATTGTGGGCGTATCTGTTATCCATATAATAATGCCCATTTTTAGCACATCGATGGATGGAATAATTGTGTAAATATCAAGTTCACAAGATAGATTTTTGTCAATTGTGGGCGTGACTCTTTACTAATTTTACTTGGAGGATATAAAGCAACACCTTTGCCCGTAGCAGATATTGTAAGATAGAAAATCAAACCCAATTTCTTATGAAAATACCAAGTTGTGGCTAAAGTTAAAGTGTCATACGACGAATGACGCGCTTTCAAGTGACAAATTTCATACGGATTAACTATAAAATGTAGACAAAACTTTCTCCAGTAACATTTTTTTTTAAAAGTTGAAAAAGAAAAAAAAATGCAAAACATAATTCTTCATTTTTCACATTTCTACATTCTATGTCATGTTATACCTAGAGAAGAAGAACCGTGAAAACACAATGACCCAATTTATTTCTTACATGATGGATTTTCTCTTTCCTTTACAATTTTGTATGAAGAAATAAATCATATTTAGTTGAAACTTAATATCTCTGAAAACGTGTACATTTTTTTTGTACTAATTTTTCCCACAAATAAAGCATGATTTAATGTCTCGTGTCAGACTTTTGGTGTCTCTTAATCTTTGCAACGGATTTCATTCATGAAACATAATCATAATGAGAAAATTCTTAATGAAAAATTTAAAAAAAAAAACACGACACATTAGAACAGAAAATGGAAAAGCACTTGAAGCGAGAGTCACGTCTGCTACTACAATCTGTGGCGGATTTAAATGAAACGAGAAACATGCATACAAAAACAAATGATTAAATGGTCTGAGAAGAAGCTTTCAAGATAGGGATTATAACTGCGTAAACATTTTGAAAAATTACAAATTTTATATAGAAAATCTTACACTAACGTGCAGCGGCAAGTTTTCAATTTAACTTTAATGTAAGGAAAATAAAATACTTTTGCAACTATCATAAAAGGGACGGCAGACATTCGATAATATTGAAAATCATAAAAATCCAATTTAATCTAAACAATAAATGACACTCTTGTAGAGAATTTCATCTCTTTAGTTAAACTGACATTTTACCCAATATAAACTAGAAACCACAAATTCTAATACATTCACATTCAAGCTGCATATACTTATTTATACAGAGATTTATATAAATGTCAGCAATTTAGATTAAGTGGTGTCAGTGGGGATGGTGGTGCTGGTGAAATTCAATGCAGTGCTCTTCAAAATAGATGACGTCGCATTAAATGTTAAGTTTTAAAATTTTATTTCCCAAGAAAATTGTTTCTATGCTGCAGGCAGACATCGAAAATAACCGAAAATTTCAATTAATCTCAGCCATAATAATCTTCTTCTTTTTTTTTCAAAAGAAAATAATTTTCGGTCATGTTGATGATCCTTTTTCTCGAAAAAAAATTAACAGTTAGATATCTGTAACTGAAATGCTTATGGAAAAAAATTAATCAATTATTCCACACCTTGTTTATACCCTCCGCATAAGATGAGGGAAGTAAACATCCATAAAAGTTTATATATTCTTGATAAGCGTCACAGTCTGAGGCGATCTAGACATTTATTGCATTCTCACGGTCCTAATGCCTTATTTTTGTCAATAGTGGGCGTGTTTGTCAATCGATTTCATTTATTTTGAAAAAGAAAATTTACATCCTTATCATTGAAATTCGGTCCCTGCAAAATAGCCATTTGGGCATAAAAACTTAACGTTTAACAACTTTATTCTAGAGACAGATTTGGAAAAGATTCAATTTGCATAATTACATTTTTAATGAACAAGTGTAGCTAAATTGTATAATTTTTCATTTTAGAATAACTAAAAACATTTCTATAAAACAAGTAAAGTATCTGTATACGTGTCACTGCTATATCAGTTACTTTGTGAAATATCATTATATGGGAAGGCTTACTAAAAATGGTCCGATCAGGTTCAAATTTGCTACCACGAATTATTAAGCTAATTAACTTTGCTATGCAAAATTTTGTAAAGAAATATTAAGAATTGCGATTTTTTCGCCATATAAAGACTTTCAGTATAATAGGTTCTTAATGGGAATGGAAGGATTAGGTCCATCAGAGTTATATTGTGGGTTATTACATATCCTTGTATCAAATTTCATCAAAATATTTCAAATAATGGAACCACTAGCTTGAACACAAATTTACTTGAACGGAAAGACAGACGGACTTGGTTAAATCAATTCAGATTTTAATTATAAATCGATCAGTAAAATTGGAAATGGGTGTGGAATTTACTATTTAGGAGTTACAAACATCCACACATACTTAATATACCCTTTGGCACAAGTGGTGCACGGTATAGAAATGAGGTTAACGTATAAAACTTAAGAAAAGTCTAATAAAAAAAAATCATCATCTTCCATCGTATAAGAATTTGGCATAAAATCATTAAATAAATGATATATAAATCTGATGATTTTGTAATTTTAGGAAAAAAATATCTTTCACTATAAAACACTTGAATAGAAATTTAAATCATTTTATATCGTATAGAAGAAAATTTCTTCTAACTCGGTGTCCCTTTTGTATAATAACAAAAAAAATCCTAATTTATGATAATAAACTTATATGACGTTTTAATGCTATTTTTATATGCATTCGTAATATATAATATTTGACTATTTTGTTTACAATTGTTGCAAGTTTCATTAAATTCACTTTGAAGCTATTTTATTGGCATTGTCAATTATTAGAACATAAGTTCGTAGACTTACTTACCTACCACTACAATATATACTTAGCAACTGTACATATAAGCCTAAAGGTTAGAAAAGTTTATATAGATGTGTGTACTTGTACATATGAAATTTTTGTCTCAATATCTATTTGTTTTTTGTCTATATTGTACATTAACGGTATTGTTTTGGCTGTCATCCAAAAAGGCTCAGACAAAACACACCATAGAACGGAAATGTTTGCCATATTGTATTTGCTTTCTGTTGCCTTGCTTTACTCAACCTATACATCAAAATGGCATTTTTTCTATTTGCCTGGCATATAATGTTTTTAGTTTTTTGTTTTTGTAATCTTCTAACATTGTGCATTCATACATATATTCTTCGTAATATTTTTACACCTGTTAGCCATGAATGTTTTTTACTCGATTCATGCATATATTCATAGCAGGAAATGTACGCATAGCTGCATAGCTGATAAAAAAAAAAACCTTTTGTGAATGCGAACAGATAAAAACTGTTCTTTGCCATATGACCCTTTTGTTGTTGCAGTTTTTTGTGAGCATCTGTAAAATGAAATTAATTCACTTTGAAATTGTCTTGAATTATTTTTGTTTGCGCATATAATTCGTCGCAATGTAAAGTCGGTTGATTGGGCCGAAATCTCTTATATTAACAAAAATTGTAGAATATTGAATTTTAAATATCAAGTATCGATATCGTTATATTTATATATAAACGAGTGAAAATGTTAGAGTAGATCAGCTCCTTAAATTTTGCTATAATTAGTTTAATTGTTCCCGTAAACGCGGAGTATTGCCATATAAATAACTTTGTGAAGTACCATTATAAGGGAAGGGGTTCTAAACATAGTCCGATCGTATCTATTTTAGCTATTCATTAAAAATTATTAAGAATTGAGATTTTTTGTCACACAAAGTCATCCATTATAAGAGGACCTTATATGGGGAGGGGTTGTAAAAATGATCTGATTCAGTCCATTTTTAATAAACTTTCTCTTTAGCCCAATATATGCCCTTATACTATATTTTATTAAAATATCTCAATAAATGCTATCTGCAGCCCGCGTAAAATTTTACCAGGCGGACAGATGGACATTAAATCGATTTGTAATAAATTTTACTTTTAAGAATTTTTGGATGCTTATACAATAAAATAGAAATAAATCAACAAAAAGACCGCGTAACGTTGTATATAAAAATAAAATAAAATAAAAATAATCACAGTTTATAATTGCGTATCGTGTGTGTGTGTGGGGGAATTAAGTGGTATAACCGTTATGTTAAGATTACTTATATTTCACTCATGTTTTCAACATATTATCCTTAAGTGTTCATATATAATATAAAGGAAGCACATCAAGTGGTTGTTATACGAAAAAATATGTAAAGAGTTTCTTTCTTCCATTACCGGTTAATATGTGTAAAAGAGCGTAAGACATAATATATATATATAAATATAAAAAGTGATGAAAGAACCTTTTTATACCCTGTACCACTTGGAGCAAAAGGAATATTAAGTTTGTGCAAAACAGCATATGCCACACCCATCGGTTCAGGATCAAAATCAGCATCGATTTAACGATGTCCGTCTGTCTGTCCATGTAAATTTATACGTATTTCTTGAGATATTTTGATAAAGTTTGGTACAAAGACCATTTCTCAGAACCCCTCCTAATATAAGGTCTTCTTATAAGGAAAGTCGTTATATAGCAAAATTTGGTGAAGAATTCTTAAAAACCTTATTAATTGAATGTACCAAATGTGGATCTGATTGGACCATTTTTAAAACCGCTTTTCATTTGTTTCACGAAATGACTTATGTGGCAATACCTTACGTTTACTGACACAACTTAACTAAATAGCATTCTTTGTAAAAGTAAGTGATCTGGTTTGCCCAAAATAATATGATAAAATTAAGAAAATAGAGGACTATTCAACTTCTCGTTACCATCATTTATTTCTACACACAAATATATCGTTCCCACAAATCTGTCTATTTTCTTTTTTAAAGTGATCGTAGGCAATATTTTCTGAACTGTAAATGTATTGTAACCTAATAATGGCAAAATTATACTTGTATAGCATAGCAATACCCGAAATCTGCTTTTCACATGATTGTTTATGCATGTGCATCATAGTAATTATAATTTCATGTCAGTAGGAAGCAAAAGCCATGAGCTTATCACATAAATTGTATAAACACAAATCAATTCAATGTCGAACCATAATTTTATATTGATTGTAACTGCTTGTCTAAGTGCGTGTATGCATGTGTGTGCGTATGCGTTTAGGTGAATTTTAAAAGCTTATTGCAATTAAACTCATAATTGCCAGTAAACTCACAATCGACATGGAAATGAGCAAATTAACTCATAGTTGTACATGGAAATTGATAATGCCCACCAACCAAGCCAACTTATATAAGGAAATTATGCAATAGTTTGTGTTTATAATTGAATGCGTTTATATGCATTTACTTTCAGTTAAGTATTCATATATAGATTAGAAGATGGAGAAAGCTGTTCTTTGCTACAAATGCACAAGAGGCATACATTATATGTATGTATGTATATGCATAAATATTAAATAATAATTATATATTTAATATTTCAAATTGGTCGCAGTTGTATGATGTTGTTCTTGTATAAAATAATTAATGATAAGCATGATGAGATTTTATAAAAAAAATCAACATAATAAAAAGCTTAAAACTAATCCTTTACTTTCACATTTATGGGCGTGGCATATATAAACATTATGCCCTCTAACATTAAAGCATTAACGATTATAGTCTGTACTAAATAAATTTGAAAGCGCGTTTATTACACGATCCCCCTTATCGATGAATAGATTTTAAAAAAAAGCAAAATTTCTACTTTTTAACTCGATTTTTACAACTACGACAATTTTTATCAATTTTTGGGCATGGCATTTGATGTATTAAGGAACAAATCAAAAGCAATATTATTACAAAATTTCAAATAAAACGTCAAACTGTGGCTATAACGGATGGCTGGATCTCCCTCAAGAATTTGCTAAAAACTTTATGAAATCACTGATGTATCTCTCTAGATGGTTTGTATGATTTAATAAACAACCCAACCAATGCATGTGAAGGGGATAAGAATAAACGGAACCACATTATACCCTACACCATTTGGCTTTAACTTTAACCAACTCAGCTTGATCCATTTATTGAAGAATTAACTACATACTTAGATGCATATGCTTTTCATGTAGTATAAGTAAATATTTTCAATGAAAGTATAAATAATTGAATAGAACCCTTTGTTGTTAATGTTTGTGTATTTTGTAGCAAATGCAAAACAAATGTTACAACTAAGTCACGGAGAATTTTAATTGTAGTTATTTTTTTCTTTTTCTTCTCATCTTAAAAACCTAACAACATAAATATTGTACTTAGCTTACATACTTTTGCTTGAATCTCTCTCATACTGTTTTATTATATTCTGAAAATCTTAACCATGCATACTACACCTGGATGGTTGTATGGGTTTTCTTTTTATTAAAAAGAAACAAAAAACAAAAGTGACAACAGCCTAAGTTTATGTTGTGTGAAGTAAGTTTGACTGTATATCTCCTCCGTACGTTGGAAAGATTTTTCAAATTTAGCATAGAATATATACAGAAATGTATTATATCCTTTTTGCTAGGTGGATATACTAAATTTGTCATTCCATTCCAGAATGAAGCATCAGAATATATAAATTCTAAGTCAGCATCAAAAACTGAGTTCATCAAAACATGAATGTCTATATGTGTCTCATACAACAATATGGGGTATAGTCGAATAACGGAAATGTCCACAATTTACAAAAAAGCGTACTCAACATAAAACTTAACTTGCATCGAAGAAAAAAGTAAAAGCTTGAAACCTCTTTTTAATGTTAAGCTAAGCCAACCTTTTAATAATATTTTTAACTGACGGTTGCATTTTCATTTGTACAAAATTTTGGACTCTTCCGATATATAAAGATATTTAACCGAAACATTGACTATAATGTATTGATATTTTGATCTCTATTATCGTAAAATTATACATTATTAGAAAACGAAGAAGTAATGGAACCACGTCCACTAGTAGTTAAATCAACGTAACTTAAATTCGACAACTGTCTTCAATAATTATATGTGCTGCTTAGTGTAATATTACATTGATTTTTTATAGGAATTCAAAAATACATTAGAGTTAATGAACGGTGACAATGAACTGTTCTATTATATTTCATAGCACGTTTTCACTTGAGCGGTTCTTCTTTAATACTTACATGAACAGTCCATTAATATTAAATTAATTAAATAACCGCACCCCACATTTCATGACACTTATTTTATACAAAATTGAAAATTTATTCAATAATTAAGGATTTTATGATGCTGTTTAAAAAACGAAAAGAGCAAAAAATTTATATCAAATCGATTAAAATTTATTCAAATTTTTTTTTAATCAAATATGAAATTTGTTGATATTTTACATCAATTCAATTATAATCTCCCTTTCTTTAGATGGCAATTACATGTATGCCTAATTTTTTTATAAACACAATTTTATTGCTTTTCTTACAATTCTCATTTTCCAGTTTGCAGTTCAATTTAAAATGAGTCCTGTGGGTGCAATGTATGTTTTATATTTGTTGTTTTGTTGTATTGTGACCCTTAGTTCTATAATCCAACCACTTAACACATATGTACGTAAATTGTGAATACATTGTTATTGTTGTCACTATGTAACAAACAACCCATACGTAAGCAGATGACCTACTTATAGTTTCAACAAAATTTTTAGACAAATTGTACGACCTTTGGGTATAATTCTATAGATATGAAATTGTCATCCAGGCACGTTATTCTATATCGTTGCGATTGATGTATTTTCACAACAATTCATTTGAATTGAATTGGATTAAATTGAATTGTTGTTGTAAGCATTGTACGATATGCCTCAAGTTATTTATGATACTATACACAATCGTTTTATTTTGTTCAACTGTATAGCATCACTTTTCTTTACTGATGCAATTCTCAAGAATAATGCGATGCTCTCTATAGTACACTATGTATATATGTACATAAAGAAATTAATGTAATTTCCTTTAAACTTAAACTGAAATATGTTTTATAATCATATATATATAAATTAAGGGCGTGGCACATTTGCTTAAACGCTATAAATCCGACGTTGCAAAAACGGACTCATAGTACAGTAAAAACATTTATAGTAGAGCTCGCATTGCTGTGCATCGCTTTTGGTGATTTTTTGATATCTGATGTTATTGTAAGACCCAGGTGACGAACAATAACGTATGCTATCTAATGCTAAAATTAACCGATCTCTGAGCTTGTTTGAAACAGTTCTATAACTAACAAGCTTTTAAAAATTAAAATATATAAAAATTAGTAATAATATATGTGCAAACTCTCCTATTAATAGTTAATAAAATTGACTTCAATTTTGAACCAAAAAAGTTTTTCATCAGTTTTGTAAATCCGATAGATAAACTAATTAAAGGTAGGTATAGAAAATTTAAAATTTTAATTAATACCTTTAAGGCTATGGGAAATTTTGTATATTGTGGGCATGGCCTACTAGAAGCTAAAAATTTTTCTATAAAAACTCATGGATATACATTAGCATAGCTTAGATTTTCATACTGATCAAGGAGTTTTCTTCTTTCGTTTTCTTGTAAAGAGTGTAAAAACCCTATAATGTTAAATCATAAATAAACAAAACAAAAAAAAAAAACACTTTGAGCATATGAGTAACCTATACTATACCATGGTTACCGCAAGTGTGTGTTAAACCTACACTCAAATCGCTGTGTATGCCTTTAAGCTGTAAATGCTTTGAGTAATGGTGCAGAAAATATATACACGCTCTCTATTCATAAGCAAGCAACACTAATGCATATACCTATACACTACCTATACACTAAACCGAAATGCTCTGCTTATAAACCAACAAGTTTAATGGATTGTAAAAAGTTGTGTATATGGAAACAAATCCACTGATTGTTCTCGGTTCAATTGGATTAGTGCTGTTATTGTAACCAAGATAACAGCTTTCTAAATATTAAAATAGATTTTTATTATCACATAAACATATTGAATTAATTTTTATTAAAGAAAATTTCTTATTTTTGATTTAGGATAAAAGATATTTTATCGAAAAAGTGTAAAGTTTTAATAGAAAGTTTAGAGAACACTCCTTACCATTACATGTTATTTGTAATTTGTAATTTGTATGTAGTTATTGTATTACATTACGTATATACCCGGGGGGAGTCCTCTTTAGTTAATGGAAAAAATCCATTAAACAGTTTTTATGTAAATAGCCTTTGGTATTTTTAATTTTCGTTCCATTTTGTAATATGTATAATGTTTCACAAACCATTTAATGAGTCTGGCTCTCTACCAACACTGTACACCACCTGTAACATCACCGTGGGCTTAGTTGTATGTGAATAAGACATTTTGTACACTTCTGTGATGTTGCATATTGATTGTATGCTTAATATTGTTGCAGGCAAGTGCAATGTGTTTGAAGGAGTGACTCTTAATAATGATTGAAATTTGAAAATTTTTTAAATTTTTTATACCCTTCACATACTAAGTTTATCATTCCGTTTGTAACACCTAGAAGGAGGTATCAGATCAGCATCAAAAACTGAATCAATCTAAACGATCTGTTTGATTTCTCACGGGGAAAAATTTTAAGATATTAAGCTGAAATTTAGTAGAGACACTTTTAGTTTTTGCAGGCAAAGAGTAAAATCGGTGAAGAGTCACGCCCACAATCGATAAAAATCTCTATATCTGTCATCAAAATTTAACTGTTTAGTTGAAATTTGGTAGGCGTATATGCAAATAACCTATCCATCAATGTTCAAAAAATGGGTGTGGTTGGATAACAGACACGCCCTCAGTTTACAATAACCCATACACAATATAAAACTTGCTTGGCAAGCTGACACGAAATACATACATCTGCCACGCCCACTATTTGTATATAGATGTGGAAGGTATTTAAGATTTGTCTTATACGCTAAACATGGTATTTTTATTTATTTTAAATATACATGCAGTACTGTATTAAATTTTGTCCATCCGTCCAAAAAAAGAGAACAAATACAATTCGTAACAACAAATTAAATTGTATAAAATGTTTATTTAAAGCAATTGTAATGATAATAATCAAGTCATCTTTGCTTAATTAATGTTTAAATAATTAATAAACGAAGAGGATATACTCGTATGTAGTGAATATATGTACAATTAGTAAAAGCAAATATTCTTTATGTGAAAATATTGGTTAGCATATAAAATGAAGAATTATTATTATTACAGCAAACTATTACATAATTAGTAAAGATAATCATGTAAATGACTGTTATATACCAAAGGACATTTCAAACGTTACAGTGGTTATATGATTATATCCCAACAAACGGTTATTTCTAGATCGATTTTGATGCTGTTCAAGAACGTATGTACTTTGCAGAATGTCTGGGTTTTATAAAGGGCATGACAGTGTTGCGTGGAGTATATAAAAATCTATATTTTTAGCTTATATTGTTGTCAGTAAATATGTGTTCAAGAGCACTAAATATATTTTGTGTATTCTTCTTAATTTTAGTAGTTTTACCTCTTATCCGTGTTATGTCTTTGTTACCTGTGTACCTGTATAACATAAGTTTTTGCCACTTGACTTTAGCTGTTCAAAGAATAACAAATTTCCAATTTTGTTTTTTTGTTTTTTTTGTAAACATATCCCCAGGTTATATACATATTTACAGTATGGTAGAGGCACACCAAATGTTACACTTTTAACTCAACTTCAATACATGCTTGTAAGTAATTGCAAATTGTTTCTAAGGGAAGCTGGCTTTTTCCTTTCTGTTCCGTGAGTTGTAAACCTTTTCATGTCTTGTTAATTGTTGGCAATTTACGTTATTCCCATTGGAAATGGGACAGCACAACAGTAAAGTAATCTATCTGCCAATCTAAATGAAAAATGTGATAAAAATCATTTTCACATAATATTTTGGGAAAAAATTAAATCAAATAAAATTAAATTGAATTAAAATAAATATGTCAGATTCTGTCAATTTTCAATAGGGTTCCTCTTTGGGCAAATACATATCCTTGTACCAAATTTCATCGAGATATCTCAAAAAATGTGACCTGTAGCTTACGCGTAAATATTCATGGACAGACAGACGGATATGGTTTAATCGATTTAGATTTTGATTCTGAAGCGATCAGTTTAACTGAATGAGGGTGTGGCAAACATCCACCCAAACTTAATATACCCTTTGCCACAAGTGGTTCAGTGTATAAGAGTAGAAATAAATTTTTATGATTATAAAATTAAATAAATCAAAAATTAAAATATTTATGTTCATAATAAATGTCGTAAAGTATCTAATTTTTCCCGAATATAATTGGCTTTGTGTTAACCTTCTCTAGCAAAGTTATGCCTGCATAATCTTGTACGACACTTAAAATCTTTTAACCAAACACCAAAGTTAAGCCTCACATTAAAAATGTTTAATTCATGTTGTAAGCCCTAGAAAAAAACTTTACGGGTGCTTTGCTCGTTCTTCACTTCACTCCCACATAAATGAAATTGTTGACAAAACACATATTCATGAACATTACACCCTACAACCGAATACAGCCAACATTTATTTATACCGCATATGTTTGCCTGCTAATTAACAAAAAAAAAAAAAAACTTATACTCCGACTACAGATTTGAATAAAAGGTTTTAAAAGAGATGAATTCATTATTAGAAATGACTAATTTGCTAAACAAACTAAAAGTTACATAGAAAGAGAAATTTTAAATAATCTAATTATGATAATTCAATCAAAATGGATAACAACGGATATATGAGCAAAATGAAACAACAAACCTTATATAACCTTCTAGGATATTATAAATTTCTTATCTTCTCCTATACTTTACTTACCACATTCCACATTTCATGTTTGTCCAGTTTAACAGAAAGATTTAGTTGGTGAGAGCAGAAAAAATAGGGTGACAGGGCAAGCAAACATTAAGAAATAAATAAAAAATTAAATAAAAAAAAGAGAAAAACCCGGAAACTTTCTTTTAAAATTGTACCTTCCTAAGTATTGCATCCACACAGCTTCAGCTCAGCTCAGCTCAGCTTCATTGTTGATTCTGACGATATTATATGTCTGCAGCTTGTTTTGTGTCTGGCAGTCTAATACCAGAAGGAAGTAGTCAAATCAAATAGAAATGCGCTAAATTGCAAGGGGGAAGTAAATGTGCTTGTAACACCGGACGTCAAGACATTACAAAGTAAATATTAAGAAAACAATAATAACAATGGCAAAAGATAGCAAAAAACTAGAAATAACAACTCAAAGAAATAGCTTGAAGGATATTTTGAAAAATATTGAAGAACACAAATTAAAAATAAAATTAAAGGAAAATACTTCGTTTACATATGAGAGAGTGTAGAAGTTTTCACTTCGGAGGAGTACAGATTGTAGCACCTCTTGGGGCAAATGGAATATTACGTTGGCGCAAATGTATAACATACACACCTATCTTCTATTATACACATCTATTCAAAGTCACTTCAATAGATGTACATCTGAGTGTCCATATAAATTTGTACCCATTTGTACTAATCGCACTTTTTATGAATTCTTATACAATCCTACCCAATTACAAACCGATGATTTGATTTTGCGGGCCTAACTTTTAAACGATATTTCACACTTTATTTGGTAACAATGTGAATAACTGTGGAAAATGTTCATAGCACTCTAACGTATTTATTTTTATAAAGCAATAGTTTTTGTCTGTACGTCTGTCAATCAAAAATATGAATTCGGTCGATGCAAATTATTAGAAATAAGTATCTAATGATTAACAGAGACTTGCACGTAATTGTAAAACTGTTTTGTAGATGCGATGCCACTTTTTTCCACATAAATTTAAAAACTTATTTCAACTACTATTAAAACTGTCCACACAACCCTTCATTATACACACTAGCGGCCAGTATTTTGGCAACTGCTGGTGACATTGCTACCAGCTTCATGCATTTACATTATGAACACAAGTAAACTTCAACCAGTTTAAAGAGATTTTATTTTATACAATATATAATAAATTTTTGGCAATTTCCATTATTTACGCATGTTAGAGTTTTTGTGGGGTCTCGCAATCCTTACTCGCATGTAATCTATGTTCTACAGCAAAAGTTCATATGAAATATTCAACAGTTACTTAGGGCTTTAGATTAACTTTGCACTAAGTAGTAAAATATGTACTCATTTGTCTTCAAAGAAACGGAGAAATTGTTCAAATACACAAACACACAAGCATTTCAAGTTTCTATCGTAGCTACCCTTTACTATGTACTGATGGAAAATTATTGTGCACAATAAACGTAAACGTAAAAAGTTGTACAAAAGATTTTAATAAATGAATACAAAAAGGATTCACCTTTTTGTTGCCCCCTCTAAAAATACATTTATTATTTATATGATGGAATATGTTCCTTTACTCCTTTACTCGTTTATAAAGCAAAAACTTGTTTACACATAAACTTGGTAATTATGAAAATTTATTGTATATAAAGTTTTATAATAACATGGAAACCTGCTTATAGAACATATTGTATGTTTATGAAGTTTATGTTTGTACTCATTTTTTATATCTTCCCAGTTATAACAACATTTTCGAATGCACTATCTGGTGCATCTGGTTGGAAAATGCGGTGTCACTTTGTTCGGTCGTTCATCTGTCGATATCTAGGTATTCTACCATCCTACTACAACATTTCAGTTTTGAGAGACTGCTGTGTCGCTCGGTTTTCCATTAAAAATTGTTCTCATTATGAATGCGTTAAATTATGCTCTCCTGGTGAAATATTTATCAAACCACATGATGACACTAGTCACGCTATCATGCACTTAGAATACCAAAGGATAGAATACCAAGTTTGTATAAAGCAGACAAACTTCCCCCTTTTTTTTTTATCATACTAATAATTCACATTGTCTATAGTTATGTTTATGTTTATGCTTATGTACGATTGCATATTTCTCATGTAAAGTGGTCATGAATAATATAAAGAGATTATAAAAAGTTATCCTAAAATTTTCCTTTTTTTTTTTTTTTGAGAATTTTAAAATTTGTTGAATAGTTATGATTTGTTTCATAATTTCTAAAATTTATTATAGAATATAAACTGCAGAAAAAGAATTTAAAAGTTGATAAATATCTATTTATAAGGACCTGTAATATATCTCTTTTAGCAGGTAATTGGGACAAGCTTTGGTTTATGGGGAAAAATAAATATTTTAACAAGTAAATGAAAACTAAATTTGGCTTAAAAGAAATCTTAAATATCTTCCACAAATGTTCCAATAAGTTGTCCAATATTTGGCTTTAACTTCTGATATCAATCACTCAGAACACTTTGTCAAAAAACTTCCAGACACTCCCACTGCTTTTATATGCATAACTTTTTTTGAAAGTGATTTTGATTTGATTTTATCTTTACTTTCAAGAAGGTTTGATATAAACTTCCACTAAGTTTATATAAATGATCAATTTTAATCCTATTTGAAACATAAATCTACTGATTCTACACAATTGATCGCTTCACGTTGACCACTGAAAAGTTTCTTTTTTATATCACAGCCGCCAACTATGTCAAGTGTCCACTTAAACCACTTAATTATTGTACTTGCCTCGTTTATCTGTTAGAATAATAATCATATCAGAGGCATTGTATTGCACATTTTATTTTATTTGAATAAATCATTTTATAATTAGCTACCATTGTCCTCTGCAATGTAATTATAAATCATCTACAGAGACTTTGAAAAGTTTGCAAATATTTTATTAACATATTTCCTTTAAAATGTATATTCTATCCTATGTAATGTATGAATAACAAAGTATAACATAATAAATAAAATTATTATATAAATATTTGTAATGTTTATAATCTACGTTGTTATCAGCATTATCATATGAAGCATAACAAGTGTTTTAAGCTGTAATGGGATTTGGTAGATTATCGTATTAAAAATCATTAATAATTAATTTAAAATATTATTTATGGTGTAAAGACAAATCAAATTATGATTTATTTTTGAATTTATAGGATATATTAAAATAAACAATATACTCGTTTGTATGTGTATTAGATGGGTTGAATGTTCAACGAAAGAAATTTCGATTATAGCAAACATAACATTGAATCCCATAAGGCTTCCCTAACTTAAAATGTTAAACATAAACTGAGAGGTAAAAATGGGCACTTAGGTTTTGAAGTTTTATGCTAAACAATGTGTTTAAAAAAATGTTTGCAAAGTTGAGTCAAAACCAACTCTAGCGAAACCTTAAAAGACGTGAAGTGAAGAAGCAATGTATGACAAAAATGGAGCCCAAACGTGCCATACTAAGTTATTAAAAACTACTTAAGCAATTTGGAACATTCCCACCACCAGTTTCAGTTGGTTGCCTCTACTCATTTTCGAATAATATCCTCTACAACAACTCTATTCTCTATTTCATTTAACGATTTATTTAATTGGAACGAGACTTACATATAACATCTTATGCGATGTTTTTTTCATTAAATCGAGCAACCATAATCCCTACAAGCCCCCCAACTACATATATTAAAAATGTAACCGGAATTCCTCTGCATATATATTGTATGCGTATCACAACCAGCCAGCCAGCCAGCCAGACAGCTACCAAGCCGCAATGCAGCTGTCAGTTTTGTCGCATTTTATTACAGCATTTTTACACGCACTACAATTTGTTTATAAATATTTAATAAAATAATTGGATGAATTACTACGTGTACATACTGTACTGTACATGAAAAAGCTAAAAGTAAAAATACGGGCTGACAATAAAATTGGTATCATGTGATAACTGTATATAAAAATAAAACTTAAAAAAACTAAATCATGAAAATTTAGGGAATTTTATGCTTAACTTAAACTGTTAAGAAACGTTTTTACTACAATAAAAATTATTGTCCTAAAAAAATTACAACTCTTGCTTTAACTACAAAGACTTAAACTACTATATAGAAAAGAAGCTTTATTTGGATATATCAATTTCACGGACTTACAGAATGACAGATGACCCTTTGAGTAATGCTTTACACTGCAAAAACGCGGATGATATTTTTAAATTTTTAAGCAGAATCTAAAAGATTAGCTTTCTTTATAAAAATATCAGCAAGAATCCTTATTTCATCTAGTGAAACATTATTCACTTTTATTCCATATTGTAACATACACACATACACATTACATTGAGTTGATCGTTGTCTATTTATGCATTTTTTCATGCATCAGTACCAGAGTATATAAAAACCTTAGTCAGGGATAACAAGTATAACATATATCATAAAAATAAAATGGAGAATATCTCGTTATTCTTGTATATTGTGTAAGAATAAGTATTTACAGGTTTCAACATCATAAAAAGGGAGCCACTTACTTACTATACATTGTAGAGAACAGCTTTTTATTTGAAAAACAAGTACAAGTATTCAATTTAGCAAAAGCCAAATTTTGAATATCTTTCACAAATGGGCGTGGTATTATTACTACCTCCAATAGTGTATCAACTTGCACGTTGAGTTTATTTTTGAAGGCGGTTTTTTTTATAAATTGTGAACGTTTCCAGTACAAGACCATGCCCATTCTTGGGCCATCTAAATATATGCACACAAAATTTCAAGTTCATACGTCAATTTTTGTAATAGATTTTATCAATTTTGGGCGTGGCACTCAACCGATCATAAAAATGCAATCTACATGAGGAATAGTTTCTGCACCAACTGAATAGCTTAAAAATATACCATCCTGAGAGGGCCATTAACTGACAGACACACGGACTGACCTCAACTAGATCGACTCAGATTTTCAACTTTGTAAAGTCTCTGACGCCACTTTCTTTGTTTTGTAAGCCGGATATATAAAATATAAATTTGGCTCTGGAATACCCACCAGAAGCAAAAACTTATATAAACAGACATAAATCGTATTCTGAATCGACATAACCATTACTGTTACCACTGAGTAATTCTTGTTCAAAGTACTCCTACTTTATGTTTGTTAAACTTTATTATACAAGTTATATATACAAGTATATACGTATGCACTTAACTCTATAATTTATATTAACTGCTTAATAATGTACTTCAGACGACTCGTAATTTACAAACTAAAACTAAAATTTATAACATAACTTATAGAAATTTTCTGTAATCGCAAGTTTTACTACTAATTAATCGTAACTTTTTTATAAAATATTTTTGTAATAACATATGAAAAAACACTTTGTCATATTTCGCTAGGATTTCTATTCTATGTGTATTTTTAATATATCCTCCGCCTTAGTGATGAGGTTATACTAAGTTTTTTTAATTATCTAATGAGTGGATTCCCTTTGCACCACATTTTAACAAAACATTTATTTTATAATTACACTAATTTCCAACCATACATAATAAAGTGTTTGAACAGGTATGTAAGCGTAATGACGATTAATTTTAGTCAGAAGGGAGACAATGTCATGCGGTTTCAAGCCGCAAAATCACAAATCAATTTAATTGAAAACATAATCTCCGAATGAGTTCATATATTTTATAGTAGACACAAACCAAGCCGACCAGTTTATTGTTAAATTGAAATGGCAAATTAACTTAGTGACCTATGGGGGAGGAGGGCGCGCGGCCATGAGAGAAGTCAATTTGTTGAGTAATTATGCAAAAGTGCATTTATTACAATAAAATATTTGTGCGCCAGAGGAATGCAAGCGAACTGAAATGTCACAAATATGTCATAATAGGGAAACAATGCGTGCAGCTGTAGTTATGTGTGAGAATCTAAATTAACAGCAAATTTCAACTCAATTACTGTCGCATTATGCTATAAAATCATGCGATTGTACTTTAAAATAAATTATTGTAAAAATCTATATATTCTGTAGGTGTAATAAGTTAAGTTTACACATAAATATTCTTTAATAAAGAATATTTTTAAATTTTATATAATAATAGAAACTCTTGCTTGTTCACTTCATAACAAGAGTATAAATATTGTGGTCATGAATGTAATCATTAGAGCGACATTAACTTGGTGCATAGTGAAGATTTTCATTTTAAATCAAAACACGTTTGCATACGTTACTCGATTAGCAAACAACAAATTTCGAGGAATGAGGGACAAGTCAAAACGTTTTCATGCATGCGTGTTCTTATTTAGCTGCATGATAAATATGGAATTTTTTTTTTATATCATACTCCTTAGCCATGAATTTGACATTTTGCGTTGGCCATAACGTTTGCAACACCAAATGGTTTATTTAGTTTTTTTTTTTCCTTTTACTTGTTTCAATATATTGTAGATAGATTGTGTTAGGTCTACAATTGACAAAAAATAAAATTGAGCAACAACAAACTTGGTTTGCTATTTAATTATTGAAAAATCGATAAAGAGCCACGCCCTTAATTGACAAAAAAACTTTCAATCAATCATAAAAATTTATGCTGATGATGATCATTTACAAACACTACTAAAGAAAGCAATCAGGATAACTGCCACGCCCACAATTACATATGTAGGCTGTTTTTATTTAATGCAGAATTCAATCTTCATTTATTATTTTATTATGTGTGGGTGACATTACTTATAAATGAGAAGAATATCCAATTTGCAGCCTTTTTACCTGCTAATCAAAAAATGATGCTTCTAACTTTTCTTTCCTTCGCTCTACTTTTGTTGCTGTTCCTATTCTCTAATTAATTTAGGTATAAATGACATTGATTTTCTCCATGTCCCTTAAAGTTATTTCAGTGCCTTGTATAGTTGTTATTATATGTTTCCTATACTTCTGCCTCTAAGGTGTCTTTCAATTTTTTCATTTCTTTTCTTTTTTTTGTTATTTCCACAAAGTGGTATATTCTTAACGGAGATCAACTATTTTTATCATTACAACACTGCATGATATTCAGATAATAAAAAAAAATCATATTAGGTTAGGTTAGGTTGATCGGGTGTACGCTATTTAGACCCATTGTGTTACCCAGATGAAAAAATG
Organism: Ornithomya fringillina; assembly: GCA_963978525.1. Lineage (NCBI taxonomy): Eukaryota > Metazoa > Arthropoda > Insecta > Diptera > Hippoboscidae > Ornithomya > Ornithomya fringillina. The sequence continues at coordinate 32,841,418 of OZ021691.1, read as the reverse complement.
AAAAAGAAGACACATTTATATATAAAAAAAAAAAACTATAGACGTGGCGGGTACCTAACTACGCCCTCTAATAAAATACTTTTGTAAATTGTGGGCATCGATCCACCTTTTGTTTGCATATTCATGAAAGAGACAATTTTAACTTTAGAGCGTAATTTTCATGCTGCATAGATTTCCATTAATTGTGACCATGGGTTATAAGTGATTTCAACCAATTTATATATGAACCTGCCTTCAACTTAATATATAAAAATTTACGAGAGTAAACATTCCACAAATCTACGGACTCTTCCTCTACCTACCATTGGAATTGGCTCGATTAAGAATTGTACTTCTCTGTACAAAAGCTTATTGAGTGTCGATCTTTTGTAAAACATTTTCATGTTTACCCAGGTACATGAAAATTCACTCACCTTACAACTTACAATAGTGTACGAAATGACATGGAAATGGCCACAAGTCTCTTCTACCTGCTGTTGTTACTAGTAAAACTTCAAAAAATGTTGTCAAAAGAATCAGGTGTCATGAAGTAAATTCATTAGACTTTTTGCAACAAATGGCACTTCAATGTACAATGTATCATTCTAGTACATAGCACATAGTTCCCAATTGGAGTGCACTGCTGAAAGAAAGAAAAAAGAGTTTACAACAATTTTATCAAACAAACTTGATGACTTGTGCAGTATATTGGTTTTCGTTTGGTTAAGTGCGATGTCCTGGTGCTGTGTGTTCAATTTGCCAAAAAGTGATATAACCACAAACCAAGCCAGTCAACCATAGAATGATAAATAAACGGGGTGACATGTCTTTACCAGCTTATTTGATGCGAAATATTATACCGTTCACCTTACTCAAATACTGTACAATTGTGGCGATGGACTAAATTTTCCATTTCATAAATTTTAATGATGAGAGAGCGACAGTGTATTTATTTATTTTGCAAACTATAAACAACAAGTTATGCTTAAATATTTCCAAATTTAATTTTATTCATTCCACAAATATTGTAGTTGTAAGGGTTCTATGGTAGATAAAAAGCCTCACATCATCATCTCAACTTATTCGGTGGGGTTTGGTATTGCAGATGCCCCTTCTTTAGCTTTTAAATGCAAGTGTTTAACCGAGATTTCGTTTATATACAATTCCCTTAAACCGTTTCTTCATTTAAGGCCCATTTCAATCAACAAACGGATGTTTGTAGGGTAAAAAAAAAACATTATAGAAGAATCTCTAGTTCAATGCTTTTTTAGAGAGTCTTAGAAAAAACCACTTTGTGCTGCAATGAATTTATTTATTCAGTGTTGTTTTCCATCAGTTTTGCTATTTTATTTAACATACATATATATGATACCACCACTCCCAGATTGGGTTTAGGTTGGACACTTTGTCAAAGCCCTTTGCAACACCCCAAAACAAGTGTGTGAGTGTGTGAAAATTATCCTTCTAAACTGAAGAATTTAGGCTGTTATTGTAAGGTATAGCGAAATCTTTCAAGTGTCGCGCCCACTCACAGCCACAAATAAAAATTAGACACAAATTTGTATGAACGTAAAAAAAGCAAAAGAAGAAGAAACCGCTAATGGGCGCATCACTATTAAAAGTCGAAAAATTTAATAAAAATTTTTTTATTCAATATTTTTTTATTCTTTTCTTTAGTATTTTCTGAAGTTTTCAGGATGTGCCACTATAGGCTACCAAAAAAAAATTCATCGAATTTTGCTTTCTTTGTTGAAAAATTGCATCAGATACAAAGAAAAAGCTTGCCTATCTTCTTGTTCATTATTCTTAAAATTTATTTGAATCCTCTTTAGAAACGAAAAAATAAAAAGTGTGCCATCAAACATCACCCTCGCCTTTAACTTTAACAACAACAAAATATATTAAATCCTTATCTTATGAACAACGCACTTTAGCCACACTCATCAATAACGTCTCCTACGTCATCAACCGAACTATGATGAGCTACATATTTTTGTTGCATATACTCGTATTGTATATCAATATGTATTTTATATCCTTAAATACTCATATGCAGATATGTTTAGGGATGCGTAAACGTTAATTAAACTGCTGACTGCAGAAAATAAATGAGAGCGGCTGAATATCTGTAAGAGTGTAATTACTCAAAACTTGGGATGCTTTCACTCTGCATGGATAACCCATAAGTTGGGATATATGTGCAGGTTTTATCACGTGTTTTATAAGTTGGAATTGAGAAGATAAGTTTATGGATGCATATGTTTTAGTTTGTGCGGGATTCATTTAATGTTTATTTTTCTTTATATTATTTAATTTTTTTTTTAAATATTATACAAAATCTTTAATGGAAAGAATTGTTTTAAGTTCTAATATGAAGTTTTATTTAAATTTAATTCAATTTTCTCTTTATTCTTAACTTATTTATTTATATTTTAATTTATTTTTCAACAAAATTTTTATAGCGTTCGTTTGTGTCAGGTACCCTGTACTGTAACTAACTAATATTCATGTGACAGATGCACGTTTATGTTTGTCCACAAGCTTTAACATTTCCACCACCATCACTGCGCAACAAACAAAACAAAGCAGAACGGTAATACGTTCACCACACATCACGTGTAAATGCTCAGAAATGTTAACTGTAATGTAAGGTGACAATGTGAGCGAATTCAAATGAATTCTATGAGAACAACAAGAATGCTTCGATTAAGTGCCTACCGTCTACCGTGTAAACGGTATACAGGGGTAGTTCTAAAATTAAGCAGCCTTTCCGAGAATTACTTTCTATAAAATCATCTTTGAGGTAAATTATTAAAATTTCCGTTGTCGTTTATAAATTTGTCAAAACTTCTACCACGGTAAACGGAGCATTTTCTCTAACGCAAGCTCTCAATTTTATAACAATCATACGCCTACCATGCCAGTTGAGTACAACGTTATGTTATACTCTTGCCTCGTACGAAACATGGCCAAAAAATTATATTCAAATGCTTAAATAGTTAAATCGATTCAGATTTTATTCTGAATCAATCGTTATAACTGAAGGCGGGTGTTTCGGACTTACAAACATCCGCAAAAACTTAATATACCCTCTGCCAGAATTGGTGTAGAGTATAATAATGATGTGCCTTACTTTTATAGGAGATCCAAAAACGTCTTTTTTTTAATAATCTTAGATCAAGTTTTATATTCTCTACATAGACGGAAGGGGGGGAGGGTGTGTAGAGTTTTATATTGAATCATGGGCTTTTGAAAAGACAAATAAATTCCACAAAAGTACGGTACATGATAGTACTTTGCGTGACAAATAGGTGAAAATGGGAAAGTTATTAATGCTCGTGTTGAATTGATCTTGTGTGGCAACTGTTTAACAAATCGCCAACAGTGGCATCTGTTGAATTTAATTTTTTCTTCAACCTCTCTTTTATAACAAATCTTTCAGCAATTTCCACTTCCAAGATTGCATTCACATTAATTTTTTTATTACAGGCCTAATAAAAATATATATTACTTAATAACTAACCCAAATAAAGCAGAGGAGATGGATCCAAACCGGAACGTTTTGTTATTTTCGCATTGATTATCTCTTCGGCATTGCTAATGTGTACACCCAGTGTGGAGAATAATGTCTTTAGTGTTAGACCACATTTTATGGCTACGGCGAAGCCTTGCAACACCTCTCCAGCACTTGGCCCAACAAAATGCAAACCCAAAATGGGAAAGTTTTCGTTGTGACGCAGGGCGATAATTTTAATGTAACAATATTGGGTATTGCGTTCACTTATTAGAAAATCGATGGGATGATAATAAGCGTGATGAACCTCGATTTCATTGAAACCGTACTTAAGTTCGGCAGCCTCTTCCGACAGCCCTATGCAGCTGTACTCCAGGGGTGTAAATATGGTGGTGGGTACATTAACATAATCCATAAGTTGGGTGGAATTATTAAATAAGCGGGCAGCTAACAAGCGACCAGCTAATACGGCTACAGGTGTTAATTTGGGTGGCCCTTTAATCGCATCTCCGAGAGCAAAAATGTTCGGCACATTCGTTTGATCGCTCTCATTTACCACAATTTCCCCATTATCTATAGCCAAACCCACGGCAGCCACGTTCAAATCTTCGAGCAACACTTTCCTACCTATAGCAAATATTACCGTATCAAATACATCCGTCTCTTCCTCTTCATCATTTATATTGATTAACGTTACCAAAAGGCGGTTATCTTGGGTTCGCTCGAGCGATTTCGGTAAACGATATTGCAAAAATGTGACATGACGCGATTCCATGTGTTCTTTTAAATGTCGCACCATGTCTCTATCAAAAGTGCTTAAGATTTCTCCACGTGCCACTATGGTCACATTAAAACCGAATTCGTTTAGAAAGCCGGCACATTCCATACCAACATATCCAGCCCCCACCAACAAAGTTTTACCGGGTGGTTTCGGCAGAAAAAATAAATCATCACTGGTAATGCCCAATGCGAGAGCACCCGGTATTTTCGGATAAACTGGCCTTCCACCTATGGCAATTACTATATAGCGACCCGTTATTATGTTGCGACCTCTAGGCAGATTTATACTTATGGTGTGCGGGTCAACAAAAGAGGCCATACCATTAAAATATTGAATATTTTTGGTACGCAACTCCACTTTTATGACCCAATTAGTGGATTTGATGTGACTTTTTATTTCTCCCACCAATTTCGCCCAATTTAATCTTATCTCCTCTTCGTTTGGTATTTGCCAGCCAAAATATGTGGCATCATGTATGGCTGCACCCAATAAACTGGCGTGATGCATATGCTTTTTTGGTATACAGCCGACGTTAACGCAAGTTCCACCGATACCCCATGTCGTACCTATGGGTGTCGGTTTAACAAAATCCACAACAGCCGTTTTTGCACCGAACGCGCTTGCTTCCTTCGCACAAGCCAAACCCGCCGAACCACCACCAATACAAATCAAATCGAAATTAAATTCCACTTTTTTTTTGGCCATTATAAGGACAAATTTGTTTACTTTTTCTTTAATAGTTTTGTGTAAATCCAAAGTAAAATACAAAAATATTGAGAAGTAAAAAGGACAGCATATAAATGCCGATAAATTTCAATAAGTCAGCCAGAGTTTATGTAAAAACTTTGGTTTATTAAGTTTGAGTAGATGTTTGTAACTCTTTAGCGCTTTAGAAACCCTACCTTCTTACGATTTTTAAAAATTTCATTATTTCTTAACTGAATTTGATACATACCCTTAACATCATATGATTCAAGGAATGACTGTTCTTTTAAAAATCTATGTAAAAACACATACATACGAGTAAACATTTAAATTGTAATAAATTAGTAGAAATCAATATAAATTCTTAAGCCACTGACAAAATTTATTGTTTATTTTTTTTTTTTTTTTTAATAAGGAAGAAATGTTCCGGATATCTAAAATTATGTTCCACTTAATCAAGTTTTGAAATTTCACCGTTGCTTTATATGTTTACATGGGAACTTATCAACATGCTTTTAACAAAAATTGAATTATATTATAAAATTAATGTTAGAATTAAATTAAATTATACTTTTTAAGTAAGATTACATTAAAAGTATTTTTTGTTGATCTTTCTATATATATATATAATTATAATTGATATTTTTTTCATTTTAAATATCGTCAAAGAAACTAAACTTTTTTATACTTAAGTAAAGAATTTCTAATAAATTTATAATAAATACAATTAAAGTTAATCATTCACGCTATCATTATATTGAAGAGTTTTCATGTGTAAATTTATTCGATTTTTTCAAAAGTCTAATCTCTTCTTCTAATGCTTCAATTTGTCTTATATAATATGATTCTTTTTCGGCAAAATCTTCATGACACGTACATGTACATGTAGATTCGCTCTCATTAATTTCTTCATCATAATACACTTCTTCTATTCCATCTATCTCGGAAATGTTTTCATCTAATATCTCAATTTCAACATAATCAACATGGGGTGATGGACTTTTTACTACGTTGTCTTCTCCAAACTTTAACGGTACTGCATTTTTACGCAACTTGAAATTTCCAATATCGTTCGGAGCAAAATGCTTTGCACAAACATATACATGTTTGGTACTACAATCTATATCTAAAACGGACAGCCATGCTTCCCTTCGACTGCTGTCTTGTGGTATTGCAAAAAATCTATTCTGTTTCGTTCTTTTTACATCACAACCCTTGACGCCACACTTACGCCAAACTTTAGATGGATAAGTCTCGACTTCTAGTGGATGTTTTGCTGGCCATTTATGTCCTAAAGAAAAACTAACATATTGTTATATTTTTCTAAACATGTATTATTTGTGTACACTTGCCGAGTTTTAATGTTGGTACAGCTTCTCTTTTCACTTTCCTAGTGTTAATGGCATGTGGTTCAAAGTGACTGCTGCAAACCCTGGCTTTAGTATTTAACACGTCTTCATCAATCCTTAAATTGTCACACCATTTTCTCCGCATTATACCATCCTTTGGAAAGCGATACAATCGGCGTGACGGTGAACTTCCCTTGCATCCGCATCCTCTAACAATGCACTTTAATGGATGATCGTTGATGAGATTGATCGTAAACATTGATAATATTAAGTTGTACACAATAGACACAGATTTGTTATTATTTCTATTTAATATATTTCGTTTTTAGTTTTTTTTTTTCTTCACATAGCAATTTCGTTTTCACATAATCATCAACAATATTTAGCAGTCAATTTAATATATTGGGATAATCTGAACCAACATGGAATGAAACGAAAAATTATACACTTTGATTCTGTTAAAATTCTAGTCAAATGTTCACAAGATGGCGTTAAAATTTTGTTCCTAGTATCTTTTATATTTCTTTTGTGAACAATTTTTGAATTTCTCTTCTCATTAAAGAACTTTTTGGTGAATGACAGGGTTGCGTGCACGCGTTCAATATTACATTACGGTATAAAACCGAATAAGCAATCGCTTGAGATGCACGTTTTAGAAATTTTGATAATAGAGAAATACTTTTAAATAATAGAGAATATCTTCGGATATTTTTAAAAACTGGACATGTGACCTTGTGACCGCTGGTATAAATTAAACCCCCCAAAAAAACACATCTTATATTTGGCAAACAATAGAAAGTATGAAGAATGAGAAGATAGAATTCTTTGTATTACATTCCGTACACATACGAAGTTGAGTAGCCATCTTAGGATATCAAAAGAAATCCAAACTTTATTACTTTTTAGAGCCACCATTCGGATACTGTCAATTCGTTTGACTAAAATTTGCATTTTGTTAATAAATTTTTAATTATTTATTTTATTATATACCGTTATGACGAATTAAAGAAAATAACCAGAACCTGCGCAATTTTGTTTAAAAAAATTTATTGACTAACGGTATTAATCTCTTTACTTCACCACCCTTTCAAAATACTACCGATGCAAGTAAGCTTTTCATTTGATTTTGTTTGAATATTATTTTATTTAAAAAGTGTTTATAAAATAATATACATATGTAGAGTTATAGATAATATTACAAACAAACAAAACTCCAACTAAAAAGGGAATAGAAAATACATTTAATTACGAAGAATATTATGTAACATAAAAAAAAGAGGGAAATGTAACGTTTATCTACTGCTGTAGATTTTTGCGATGTTGCATTTGCAATTCAAAGCGACGATTGGAACGGACACCACGTATAATGGTTTCAGTTGTGCGAGATGAATCTTTATTGGTATTATGGTCACGTCCACCACTGTGCATGCGACCCTTGAATAAACTCATGTGACGTTGCAAACGTTGAGTCATTTTATCAGCCGCTTCACGCTTATTTGTATTACTACGACTGAATGATGCATCATTTGCTTTTGATGTGGCCACACCCAATTGTAAAGATGCATTGGAGGTGGAGGCTTGTGGTTTATTAATAACAATATCCGCTTTGCGTATTGTTATATTGCTTTGTAACAATGGCTTTATTACGGCTACATTAGTATCTTGCTTTTTGCCCTCTTGCTGCCTCCTGTCACCAACCAATTTACAGTTTTGATTTCCACTTAGATCCAATTTTTTTAATGCCTTTGGTTTTTTGTCATTTACATTTGGATCTTTTGCTGCCGCAAACATTAAGTTTTGAGTGGATGCTGGAATATTTTACAATTATTTTATAAACTTTAGTAAGTATGCGTAAAGGTTTTCACTTACATGATAATGGCTTGGTGATCGAATTTAATAGATTTTTGCAGCGTTCTTGTTTGCGGGCCATGTGATCCACAAGATTTTCCATTTTTTGAAATTGCTTTTGGTGGATGGCTGCAAAATTGGGCAACTTGGTACGTGAGGCTTTGTGTGTGGACCCAACAGTTTTATTAAGTTTATTGGGAGTCGTTTGAACTGTATTTATATTTAAACGAAATGTAACAAATGGAAAAATCATAATTTTCATTTAAAAACATACCTGCTCGTGGTATTTTCGATACTTGACTATTCATCACGCTGTCATCCAACGACAAGGAACGTTTTTGGCATCTTACCACTGTTAATTACGAATGGTTATGATTTTTATGAAAAATACTTTGTTTTTAGATATGCGCGAGTGACTTACTTTTTGAATTTTGTGTTTCTTGAGATTTAACCTTTTTAACACTTTCCGTTATTTTAAGATCCAAATCATCAATAATGGTGGTTTGATTGGCTGGACTGTGAAAACTAACCATTTTTTGACGTTTCTGTAAAATGTTGGAATTTTTCAATAACTGACTGTCTGTGGATAGCGAACGTTTGCGTCTGTTGTGCATAATGATGCTTTTCGGTTGAATATCGTTTACAACCACAATTGTGGAAGTGCTCTCATACGCTTCCGATTCCGTTTCCATTCCCAATCCTTCTTCATCAATATCAGTTATTTCTTTCTCGCTTTTGTCTAAACGACTTTTCAATTTGTTCCGAAATGGCGTTGACGTGCGCGGTGTTTTTTTCGGAGGGGAGGGCAATAAAGTCTGCGTCAGACCCTCTACAGTTGTTAACACTATGCAGGGCAACGGTTTCTGAGGAGTGTTCTCATTATTTATGCGTAATGTTTGCCCCACTACTGAGGGTGAGCCATAATTTTCTTCATTAGGAATGACGCCATCACTACCAATAACGGTTTCATATTGATTTTCTTCCTTTTTATTTATGGATCTATTTTCCATCTCACCATCTTCATCGTCGTCGCATACTATTAACGAAGGCATTTCATCTTCAGTTTCTTCTTCAATGTTTGGAAACAAATTGCACTTGTTGTTGGCCACAATTGAATTCTTCATATGAACAGTTGCATTGTTTATGTGTATGGGAGTGCATAAATCAATTACATCATTGGTTGCAATTGTTTCTCCTTCATTTAAACAATTCTCAGTTTTAGTAGTTTCTTTTCTTTCAATATATATTGCTTGAACATGATGCTGAATTGCTTGTGTAAGCGGATTCTCACACAATTCATTTTGTTTTTCTTCTTTTTTATCTTCTTCAATAACAGTTTCATCTATTAGAATATCTTCTTCATTATTTACCACATTTTTTGCAGAAGTTTGTATTTTGCTACATTCCCGGTCCCCGATTTCAAATTGACCACTTTGTACCTTACCGATACATTCATTATTACCTTCGGGTACCTCTTCCACTTCAAATGTTGCATCTAAACTTTTAATTTCAATATAACCATCTACAACCATATCGTTCTGCCTGTCAGTGTCACTTTTGTCACTTCCATCAGATTCAATAATTTCAGTTTCTTCAGGCAATGGTTGGATTCCATCACATAGTAACGCTGTGGTAAGATCATTGTCTTTTTCAATGTTTAACAAATTTTTACGCGGTGTGTCTTTTGTGTTACGTCGAATTTTCCGTTTACGTTTCTGAGAGGAACGACCCACCTCACCAGGAGTCCACTTATGTTGAATAATGTTCTCTTCTTCCCGATCATCTTCTTCAGAATATTCCTCACTAGTCATTTGCAATTTTCCAATAGATTTTCCACCAGAACGTAATGATGATTTATTGATAATCTCATCATAATCCTGCAAAGGTTTAATACTTTTGCGAGTACTTCTACGGGGTGTTTTTGCGTTGTCATTTAAAGTTACTACAGTTTCTGAAATTTTCATTTTTTTGGGCGTCTTTGCACAATTGTCCTGTTCAATTGTTTCTGCCATGGCTTCTGTATAAATGTTCAATTATTATAAAACATTGATGAAAGCTTACTTTGTGATATTACCTTTATTTAAAACGAGTGTGTCCATTGTTTAATTCTTTCACTTTTATTGCGATAATATTAAAAATATATTTTCTTCACACCGAGGATGTTTCTTTTCATTCTATGCATTAACGTTGTTTTCAAAAATGGTGGGTAAGCGAGCTTTGGCGTAATTTGGCAGCATTGTAAAAAGGAATACTTCAGAAAGCTATTTTCGGAATGTAAGGTTAGCAAGAAAAACATTTTTTTTATTTGTATTGTCCTAATTAAATTTAGAAAAGTGCGCAACGTAAGAAAATTAAAACAACTTAAATAAGCTTCTCAGATGAAATTTGCGACAATGTTGGTGCAGAATTCAACTGTTAAACGTGATATGTAAAAATTACTTCACGGTTGTTATTTTTAATAATATTAGAAAAGTATTAAATAAATTATTTTGAAAAATTGTATTCAGACATTCAAAGTAAATAAATTAAATCTCTAAGTACTTACCCCTCTCACATCTATGCAACCTTGTGAATAATACAGTCATTTTCTAAGAGAAAAAAAATCTTGGCAACTCTACTCTAGTTAGTATTGAATTAAAATTTGTTACCCATCTTTATTATTTAATTTTTATATCACTTTAATTAATTATTTATGAAATAAAAAAGTGTTCTATTCATTTCATAAACTGTTGAAAAAACCTGTTTGTAGTTTTAAAACGTTACTTTGAATTATGATTAATAGGAATAAGTTAATAATAATGATTGATGAGAGTATTATTTGTTTTTAATGACGCAAACGTTAATTAAATTTAATAAAATCAAAGTATTCTATACATGTGTGTGTGTGTGTGTGTGTGGGGTGGTAAGTTGTTACAAATAAATGCATGTGTTTGTGTGGCGGCTTAAGTAAGATTTATAAATATTTCCGTACGCACGACTTTCTTGTGATATATAATGTGCGCTGAAACAAAACAGCTGATTGAAGAATGCGGATGATCCAATTAAGCAATTGTGAGGAGCAATTTTAGTTCAAATATTTTACAGTTATAATGGGCAAAAGTCAAGAGCTTTTGGAGGCGGCCAGAAATGGTAATGTAACGGTAGTTAGTAAGATTCTGGAGCAATGTGTGAGAAGAACGGGCCCCTTATCCAGGTAAAACGTTATACAAATAATTAACACAACATGTATAAAAATAAGTTGTTTGCTTTTTGAATAGTTTTAGGCGTAGTCCTAGTTTGAATCGGCAAGACATAAATGGGTATACGCCGTTACATCATGCCTGCTTGAATGGTCACTTTGAAATTGTCCGATTACTCTTAACCCATGATGTGGCTTTGGATGTTCCTGACATTAGAGGCTCGACCCCGTTATATTTAGCTTCTTGGGCCGGTCATCACGATATTGTTAAACTGTTACTCAAGCATCCCGTTAGACCGGCCAACACAAACGCTCAAACAATTGACAATGAAACGCCATTACATTGCGCCGCTCAACATGGCCACGCTTCTGTGATAACTCTATTGCTAACGCATGGAGCAGATCCCACCATACGCAACAATAGCTTTCAAACTGCTTTGGATTTGGCGTGTCAATTTGGCCGTTTCGAAGTTGTACAAATTTTGATACGCACCCATCCCGAACTAATCGAACCATTTCGCTTATACAGAGAGACTAGCATTGATCAAGGATCAGTGTACACCTTAGCACCCACCAAACACATTTATACGCATTCATGTTTGCATTTGGCAGCACGCAATGGACATAAACGAGTGGTGGAATTGTTACTTGAGGCCGGTGTTGATGCAAATGTTTTAACAAATTCTGGTACAGCTCTACATGAAGCAGCTTTCTGTGGTAAAAAATCTGTTGTAGATATTTTGTTAAGAGCTGGTGTTGATCCTTATGCTCAGGATGGCCAGGGACGTAATGTTTTTGATATATTGAAACAATATCCACCTCACGTGGTCTACGAAATTGTCTCCACAATAAATGGTGAGACATTATAGCAATAAATATATAGTAAATCTCTCTCTATTCTTTATGTCATCCTTGTAGAATTTTGCCAAGATAAGGGGAAGAAGCCAAGCGAAGGACAATTTATGCATATTGAGGCTACGAAAGAGGAACACGATAAAGCTAACGTAAACCCAATAATGACACAAGATACCGTAAAATCTAAGTAAGATGTTTGTGTGTGTAAAGCTATCTCTCCCTCTCTTTCTTATTCTCTCTTACATAAAAGCACAGAACGAACACGTTCGATTTGTTTATTATTAAAATAAACACAAAACATGTATGTAACGGTATCATGTGCGTTTGTATAAAATATTTATTTATAACAAACGTAATCACTATTCGTTGCCTTATTAATTACGATTAATTGGTTGATTTATTGGTACGTGTCTCAAGAGCGTGACTATTTTTGTGGTGGAGAATTTATTAAGTTTACTGTTGCGTTTGTTTGCCACCAAAAACTTTTATTGTAATTTTGATTTTTTTCACTTTAATTTGTTTAAAAATGTTTTTATTTAGTATTGGTGCAATGAAATACAGTTACACGCCTATGAAACCGATTAAAGAGCTTCCTTGCAATCATCATGTTGTGGAATACGAACCAGTCGTAAAATACAAAAGTACACATCCATCCAATGAAGCAGCATCCATGGAAGTAAAGGAATATTCTCCGTTTCCCAGTACAGAGAAAGAAAGTATGTCCAAATAAAGTCAACCAAGCCCTCCCCTTGAAAAAGTCTAAATTTAAAACGAAAACGTTTGCATTTAAAACGAAATATGTAAATTTTTTGTTTTCATTTTAATTTGAGATTTCTTCAATTTAAATTAAAAATGATCCGTGTGTCTGTCTTTTTCATGATTTACAAAATGGGCCGCATCACATAGCTAAATAGCGCTAAAGTGTACGTTATACTTAAACGGCCTTTAGGAGTAGACAGTATTGTATAAAAGTCACACCCACTGTGGAGGGCATTTAAAATTTACATTAACTCCATTTACTTGTTTTATTTGACAGCTATAAAAGCTTCTTCATATCATTGTGTAGACGAGTATGTGGAGATGAGAGAGCCATCTTTTGCACCAGTAAACAGTAAGGAAACAGTCACTGTTGATTATATGGATGAAACCAAACAAAAAGCAAAGTAAATGATTTAAAAAATTGAATTCAAAAAAATTGCCAATTACACCTTAACCCAATGATTATTACAGTTACGATGGTTTCGACACGAACAACAATTTACATGCATACGATAAACAAAAAGAACATTCTGCCACACCCGACTTTCCACCACCCACAGTTAGTCAGGCGGAGCATGCAATATTTGAATTAGTCAAACCGTCGTTCAACAACAAATCATTGAGACGGAGAGATTTCGAAAAAGAAAACTCAAGTGAACGAGAGTTTTATAATGAGTTGAAAACATTTATATGGGAGAACCATCAAGAGCCGCAAGAAGAAAACACAGATTCTTTGAACAGCTCTAGAATATCAGAGTATGTTGAGGAGTTTGTAAGCGACGTGCCATTTGGCGGTACATATAATTATTTACTGATCTCTAGAAAAGAGAATCATCAAATAAAATTTTTGAATTTTCATTCACAGGTTTATTTAAAGGGTCTTCTTTAAATTTAGCCAACGATTCTAAGGATGAGGATATGGCCAATGGCTTGAGATCACCGCGTCTGGTAAGAGCGGTTAAAAATTTCTCACAAGAAGCCTCTTGTAAAACATTTGCCGTTGAGCAATCAATTAAGGCCAATGATTATGAATTTGATGCTTCAAAGGTGTGGCATGAAATTGAGACAATTTTCGCTACCATTGGAACAGAAGTGAAAACCAAAGAACGCAATAAAATGAAAAATAATAATAAAGCATCGGACGATAGCAATACTCTGCATAAGAAAACTTTAACTATAAGGAAACCAGCCGATTTACAATTGAAATTTAGTACAAAGAAACAACAACAACAACAACAGCAGCAGCAACAATGTAAATTCGAAACCGAAAATTCGAAATGGTGCCACTCAACCAATTCTTTAATATATAGTTCACTGATGTATCAAGTTTATGTAAGATATTGATTTTATACCCTTCACTAAGTTTGTCATTCCATTGGCAACACCCAAAACGAAACTTCAGAGACTCTACAAAGTATATATACACCAAATTCTCTTTTTATACGATAGAGAATGTTCCCAATAAATTCGTGTAAAAAAAAGATATTGGCTAAATGGAAGAATAGTAGAAAAAAAAAATTGACAATTGTATAAAAAGAGATTTTTTTTTCGTTTTAACTCGTGTTAAATTAAGTTCGTGCAAAAAGAGAGTTAGGTGTATTTTTGTTTAGCATCGAAAACTGAGTCGACCTAGACATGTCCATCCGTGACCCGTGTCTGTCTGTCTTTTTCATGGTTGTAAATTCCGAGATATAAAGTTAAATTTCTGGTTCCTAAGCACATCGCTATGAAAGTTGGGCCAATTCCGTCTAGTGCCACGCCACACAATCGACACAAATCTATTTATTTTCTTAAAAAAAAGGGCGCGGTTGTACAACTGGCGCGCAAACCGTACTCAGTGTAAAAGGATTTGCAAGCTGGTGCTTGTAATACATATGCCACGCCCACCATTTGTATGTAGATGTGGAGGGTATTAAAGATTGGGACTAATCCAAATTTAACTCGTTTAATTTTCGTTTTCTTTTTTTCTTATAAAAAGAAATTATTTTGAAACTTGGGTCAAGTTCACTTGGGTGGACTTGCATCACTTTCAAAATAATACACTTTGAAATAAGGGTTAATAATGAATTTTGTTGAACATCAAATTACAGTATTTGGGTTCGACAGTTATACGGGAATTGCATGGCATGGCTTCCACACGTAAATCAATACAGCGGCTTAAACGTGAAGAATTGTTGTTGGATACAAACGAAGAAGATAATCTGTTACAGGACATTAACAGTTCAACGCGTATACTGAAAGCTACCAATCAACAAACACGCTTAAAAGTGGGTATAGCCGTTTCATATAAGGGGGTTCAATTTAGCGACAGCGACAATAAGGTGTCATTTGTTGTGTATGTACGGAATATTTGAACTTTTACTATTAATTTTCTTGATTTGATTCTAGAATGTTATTAGTTTTCATAATATTGAGAATATTAATTGCGTTTGTCAGGATCCAGATGATTTACGTTATTTCGCCTATATAACTCGTGAGGGTGTAATACATTATTGTCATGTTTTTATGGTTGACAGTTTGGCAAGTTTATAAAAAAGTGTTATTCTAGACTTTTTAAAATCTACTTTTTTTTATAGGATTTGGCTACAGAGATTATTTTAACTCTAGGTCAAGCCTTTGAAGTGGCCTATCAGCTGTCTTTAATTAAACCGGAATCTAATGAAAGCAATAATCACAGGGATCAACATACTACACGTATAAGTTATATAGATATTGTAGATAAAGTTTAATTTATTTAACTCTTGCGTTGCATACGTATGTCTTGTATTTTATAATAATGTGTATTAATTAATGTTTTAACTAGTCCTTGTTATGCCATCCAAAAGAAAATATTTCTATTGTATATAATTCATTCATTTTAATTGGATTAAAGTATTTTAAAAGTAAGAATAAAGTGTTTTTGAATCTTGATTTATATCGATCCCCATTGCCAAGCATGTCACAGGGCTGTGTTGCATTTGGGAATACTTTCAATTATACCGGCCGACTCAGAGTCAAAACTTGAGCCGATATAACCGTGTTTGTATAGTCTCTGTCTTGTAAGCAAGGCTGCATTTGACAGTTTTTGATATATTTTTATACAGAGGACCTTCTAGAAAACGGGTATATATATACTCTTGAATTTGAAGAGAAACAGTCACAAACTGAAAAGAGACACCGCAAGCTCTTCAAGTTTAATTTTCAGAGTGTTTGAGAAGAAAAAAAAAGTGAATATCACACACGATCCACTTGTTGATTGCTTAGTAAAGTTTATACAGTTGTAGGCACAACACGTTTATTTAAACATTCGCGGGATATCTACTTCAACATTTTTTGGATCTTCATACCAAAAAGTAATTACAAGTACAACAAAAAAGTGAAAAAAAAATTATACCTGATATGTGTTCACTAAAAACATACTTGTACATATGTTTTCTTATAAAGTGACTCTATCTCTACTCCACTCTTTTTAAGGCGGTGAAATTCGTAAAAAAAAAAAAAACAAGTAAAAATATTATACTCGGTCAAGCCCGAATATTTAATATCCTACACTACTTATCTTTAAAAAATTTTACTACAATTAGTTTAGTTGTGTCCGCAAAGGTAAGGTTTTGTCATATAAGTCTCGGGGTGAAATATCATTATATGGGATGGGGTTCTAAAAATGGTCCGATCAAGTCCAAATTTGGCACAGCCAATTATGAAGCTATTTAACTCTTCTTTGCCAAATTTTGTTAAAAAATATTAAAAATTGCGAATATTACACATAAAAACTTATATGAGGAGGGGTTCTAAAAATAGTCCGATTTCCGAGTCCGAGTCTATTTTCAATAAAGCTTTCTTTCCGAGCCCAGACATGTCCTTGTAACAAATTTCATTAAAATATCTCAAAAAAAAGACGATCAGTAGCTTAAACACAAATCTACATGGACAGACAAACGGACAGATGGTCATGATTAAATGGATTCACATTTTAATTCTGGTTATAATTAAAGGTGGTTGTGGCCTTTACCATTAAACAGTTACAAACATCCTCGCACACCTAATATACCCTTTGCCGCAAGTGGTCTAGGGTTTATATACCTATTAAGAATTTACAAAAACAACAATATTGGCAAACTTTCCTTTATGAAGTTTAAAGATATTACATTCGTACGTACAGTTAAGAATGATATATTTTTTGTTGTAGATGTATTGATGCATGACTCCATTCAGTTAAGAATACGTGGGTGATGCAATAATTTTGCACATAACACAATTTATCAATATAATAATATAATTTTATGCAAGAAGACTCTTACAGATCGTGGAATAGATATTTATGCGGCATTACATATCAGTTCAGTTATTATTAAATAATTTTATAACGTCATCAAAGAAACGAATTTATATTTATTTATACAATTTTACTTTACAATCTACTACTCCAAGTACTTCTTAGCTTTGATCGACGTTGTTTACATTGTTAATGATCTTATACACACTCAATGAATGCTCATTCATGGTGAATGATAATCACAGGGGAAACGAAAGAGAGGGAAAGACATAACTAGCATATTATCGCACAAAATACAATAAAATTGTAAATATATACAAATAACGTCACTTTTTAAGAATTCGCTATTAGTTCATCATGTCACTTCATATCTATAAACGTGTATATGTATGCGTTGTTCTGCTTTTCAGTTTTATTAACTCATAAATTTTAGTTGTTGATAAAAGTTGTTGTTGTTGTTGCCTGAGTTATGTTGGACAACTCGGACTAAATACAATTGTAAAGGTTTTACCCATATACGGTATATGTGCAATAGAGTCTAAGGGGTCAGCAAATACAACATAAATGTAAATTGTTACATGTGTGTGGGTATACAAAGACAAAGTAGCGGTTAATTAACCGTTTATTAGTAGTTATCAAAGAAATTGCATTCTGATCACCTAAACAAGGAAATGTTTAATTGAATTTTTTATACCCACCATAGAAAATATCCTTAACTACCGCTGTTTAAAATGAAAACGTTCCAATTAAAAATGAATAGTTACACATTTAGGACCCTTCATAATAGAAGAAGGGGTATACCAAGTTTGTCATTCCGGGGTAACTCTTATGTGGATGGTATAAAAAGCTTCCAAAAATGATTCAATCAAGATTCATCAACCCGCCCTCACACAAACTTTTTACAAACGGCATATAATAGAAAAGTACTGTACCTGCGTTTAACTATGTATTTATATTAAAAATGATTGTTATTGAATATTTTATTTTACCATCCTAAAATACCGGTTTTGTATTACATACAATTCCTACAATCTTTGTTTTTGTTTACGATTAGATTAGTCGCTCGTTTTATTATTATTTTTGTTTATTTATATATATTCGTTTTTTCTACATTCTTATATAGGTAGTATCTATATACATACATACATATATATATATATATATAAAACAACAATTAAAAATGGGTAATCCAATTTGGTTCATCTTATGGTTTCTGATCTTCTGGTTTATCTCCTTTTTTGTGGCATTTTTTTGTGCTGGCATTTATATTATTGCGTATATATTGGTCATCTGTTTTCCTGGTCTGTCGGTGAGTGTGTGTGTGCGCTATTATTTATTACATAAACATTTCAAATACTTGTATGTTTTCTCTTTATGTTGAAGGGCATCACGGATATCTTACTGCAAGGTATACAGTTTCCCCATTACTGCGCCAAGGCTATGCTGGATTGTAAATCACCCTTTTAGCTAGACATCTTTTATACGCGTACATAATTAGGTTATTGTAATACTTTGTACGATTATTTATATTATATTTTTTTTTTATTTTTATAACTAATTAAATGCATTTAATAAAAATCAATTTCTGTTAAGCTTAATAACAAAAATCAATGTTTGTGTGTTGGGTTTAGATGGAATATATAAAACAGTTAGAAATGTTCAATCTCACATGTCTAATTATCGTCCCAAGGCTGTATGATTTTATCAAATGGCGGCTGGAAAGTAGATCCTAATATATTTGCAAACCCCTTACTCCACTTTAGATTCCTGTCATTATTAGTTATTTAGTTTATGTTTGAAATTTTTATCAAAATAAAATAAAGCATCGACGATGTTTTACCCAATTTATGTACACATACTTCTGTGACCAAAGGTATTGAATTGATTTCTAAAAAAAATAATTGCATCAATTGAACGATTTGTTGTTTCTTGTAGCGCCTTTGTTATGCATGTGAATCATTTTATCAATATTTTGTAATCATTTTACATATAATACCATAAACGATGGCTAATTTGTGTTGGGGTATATTCTGGTTTCTAGTATTGTGGTATATTTCATTTTGGGTAGCAAGTATAGCCGCTTGGCTTTATATTTGGCTATACTGTTTGGTAGTGTGCTTCGAAGGAATGGGGGTAAGCCAGTGTTCCTAAGTGCATAAACAAATACTAAACATTTCCATTATAGCCTTTCTGTGATATGTTGCTAAAATGTATACAATTTCCACACTATTGCGCACAAAATATGGTGGATTGTAAAGAGGTGGGCAAAGCTTCAGATTCCGAGTCTGAGCGGGCTAACAATAATTAATTAAATGAAATGAAATTACAGTTCTAAGGAAAGGTGGACCTAGCTGCTATCATTATTTAGGTATTGCAAACTTCCCCCATCTAATAAAAGTGATAAACAAAATATGAAATTCTTTAAAAATTATATTTTCCTACTTTTACTGTTAAGTTCTTTTGCTTAAACCTAGCTTCATATATGATTGGCAAGCGATCGCCATAAGGAATTTAAGTTCGATTCCAAAAAGCTTATGTCACTTATATACAATTATAATCAATCTTCTTGATGCGACCTTCATGTGGAGTATATGTAGAGTAAAAGTTCATTATTTTGTGACCACAAATGAATTGGACATGGTACTCAAAGTAGTGTTTGGAGATATCACCGGTCGCCATATTGAATTTAGCGCAATACCCTCAAACCATACTCATCAAGCCCTTTTATTTGCTACTAATATCCTAAAAATTGTTGATAAATTTAATATCCGCCATTTCCTCGGGTGAGCGCCATTTTGAATCATACATAAAATACGTTGTATTGTCATCGAAACGGAAAAAGAAAAAATGATTTATAAGAGCACTGATCAATATTCAAGAATAAATCCCTGCTATTAGTAGCCTTCGGTTTAGCTTTTGAAATATTTGTCAAAAGTTGACGGCAAAAAAGTAAAAAAGTAAAAAAATCAGTACAATTTATATTTTTTTAGTCACAAAGGTAAGAATATATAAAAGAATTTTTCCTTTTTGTGAAAATTGCAATCATTTAAAGAATTTGTTTATTTTTAGCATCCTTTTGACTGACTTCACAAAAAAAAAAAAAAAATCCACATAATAAACGATGGGTAATGTCGGTTGGAGTATCCTTTGGTTTATAATACTAATACTACCTGCATTATGGATAGCAGGCATATGTTCTTGGTTTTATATTTGGCTATACTGTTTGCAAGTCTGCTTCAAAGGGTTATCGGTAAGCCAGTATTCCTCATTGCCTAAACAAAAATACTAAACATTTCAATTATAGGGCTTTTGTGATATGTTGCTGAAAGGCGTACAGTTTCCACACTATTGCGCCCAAAATATGGTGGATGGTACAAAGGGCTGTTAAACGATTATATATTTTTATAATCTACATACATATAATCTAGATGTACATAGGTTATAATTTTTGAATATATATTTTTATAAAATACACAGTTATACTGCTTTGAAACAGGGAATGGCTGTTTGTTTTTCCATCATTTACGCATTTTACATAATGAAAACATTTGGGCACATTAGAGTTTAACATTGACCAGTTGGTACAACGAAACGTGCCTGTCAAATAATACTTACATATACGATTCTAGGTAAACGCTTATACACGACATTCATATACAAAAAACCACAACCTTTATTACGCGTTTGCATAATAAAAATATTCAATAATTACAAATATAACAAATTCACTTTACATGATTATAACATGATTATAATTAACTAAAACGAACAAAAAATCTTTATACAGAGCCAAGGCCAAATTCGAATTACTCTCCACATTTGTACATAAACTGTGACTGTACACACATGTACACATATTTTGGGGGACTTTTTCATTTCATGGTCAATAATAAATTTTTATTTATTTTTCCACCAACCGGTCTAGATTGACTCAGAGTTGGTTGTTAATCAGGACTATATATATATATTGGGATGTTCCTTGCAGGTGTTGACAAAGGTGGAGCGTGCACACTTCTTCATCATTATTGTAACATTTTGCGAATCATGTAATTTAGAATACCCCCGTTTTTAAAATATGTGACATCAACTTCAGTATCAAAACGCAAAAGGGTCTCGAAAACTTTGTCGTCAGCCTTTAAATAGAAAAGTTATCAAAGGAAATGTTACAAATTGTAAAGACAGTCAATACTCACTTCTACTTGTATCTTCTGTCCAGGCTTCAAGTTTGTTTTAGGAATGCTGATATTATAAATTTCATTACCTTTTAAACCTAACGATTCAGCATTCTCTCCGGGTAAAAACTGCAAAGGAATGATACCCATACCAACCAAATTTGAACGATGTATGCGTTCGTAAGATTCAGCTATAACAGCTTTGATGCCCAATAAAAAGGGACCTTTGGCAGCCCAATCACGACTGGAACCGCTACCATAATCTTTTCCCACCACCAAAATTAAAGGCACACCCTCTTCACCGTATCTGAAGTATTATATAAAACGGATTTTCATTAAAAAACTGAGAGGGTTTAAAACTAAAATACAACATTTGTCGATAGATTGATATTATCCCACCTAGTAAATTTTGTGACTCTATTTAGAAAGTAATTTTGAATCGATGGAATATTTTTAAAAAAATTACCTTTCTGCACAATCGAAAATATCCATTTCCTCTTGACTGGGAAAATGCATCGTACGCGGCCCAGTCTTCGTGACGAGTTTATTAACCAAACGAATATTTGCAAACGTACCACGAGCCATTACAGCATCATTTCCACGTCGCGAACCATAAGAATTGAAATCTCGAGGCGTCAAACCATGTTCACATAAATACCGAGCCGCTGGTGAATTACGAGCTATAGAGCCCGCCGGCGATATGTGATCAGTTGTTACCGAATCACCCAAATATAATAAGCAACGCGCTTTCCGTATATCACTTTGGCAAGGGAGTTCACGAGTCATACCCTCGAAAAAGGGTGGCCGTTTAATGTAAGTAGAATCGTTGCTCCAGGGATACAGTTTGCCATCTGAGACTTGAAGCGTTTGCCACTCCTTGGAACCCACTTCGATTTTACCTAAAAGTTTCAAATAAAAATGACCTTATGTCATTTGTCTTTAATTCTTACACTTACTGTACACTTCTTGAAACATTGAAGGTATAACGTGTTTGTTTTCAATTGCTTGAATATCGGAGCGTGTTGGCCATATGTCACGTAAGTAGACTTTTTGTCCATTGTTATCCAAACCTAAGGGCTCGGTTTCAAAGTCGATGTCGACACGTCCAGCGATGGCATACGCAATAACTAGCAAAGGACTTGCCAAGTAATTGGCGCGTGTATTTGGATGGATGCGTCCTTCGAAATTCCGGTTGCCCGACAAAACGCCACAACACACTAATCCATTCTTTTCAATTGTATTCACAACATTTTCATCTAGAGGACCTGAATTACCAATGCAGGTCATACAACCGTAACCAACAATTTCAAAACCCAATTTCTCCAAATACGGAATAACGCCCGACTCTTTCAAGTAATAGGTTACGACACCGGAACCGGGCGACAGCGATGTCTTAATATACGGCAATATAGATAATCCTTTTTCAACAGCTTTTTTAGCCAGCATACCAGCACCCAGCATAACTGAGGGATTTGAAGTATTGGTGCAACTTGTAATGGCTGCAATCACTACGGAGCCGTGTCTAATTGTGTACGTTTTACCATCGTCCCATTGAAATTGTCCACACGTCTGCAAGGCGTCAGCCGCAATAGCGAAACCTTTAAAACCAACCTATAAAAGCAAACAAATATGAAGGGAAGGAAGCCGTAATTGTACATCTGCTACACCCACATCTTAAAAACATAATATTTAACCTCTTACTCGTTCATTTTTATTTAAACGTCTCACATAATTTGACAACGAAACAATGCAAAATTTGACTGAGGCCAAATCTAAGATACCCTCCACATGCCCATTCAAACAGTGGGCGTGACAAATACAAGACACAGATAGACGATTACATCCTCTAGTAATTTTGGTAAATAGAAATATCGATCTGCATGCAACTAACTAGAAATGTTGGTACAAAAATTCAGCTTAGTATCTCAACATTTATGACCGTGAGAGTGCTAACAACAGATGGACACACGGACATATGGATGGACTAGAGTAGATCGTCCCCAATTTTAATGCTGATCAAGAGTATATATACTTTAATGGTCTTCGACGCCTCCTTCTCGAACGATAAACTTAGTGTATCCCCATCTTATGTGGAGGGTAATAAAAATTAATCGAAAATAGGGTCAATAAACTTATTAGAAAACAAATAAAGAAAAATACTGACAACCACGCCCTTACTTAAGATTAAAACGGAATTAATTCAAGTTTTTAACAAGTTACGGGATGGATGGACGTACTATTAAAATTATTTATATGCTTCTCTAAAAAAAATTCAATATTCTGAAGGTAGAAAATGTACATACTGATGTATGTATGTACTAAGAGTAACCTGTAATTTTATGCTTTGTATGTAATAATTTTTTGGGTGATTGCACATATATACATGGACATATGTAGCGTATGTAAGTTTATGTATAAACAGTAAAACACTAAAATGTAGAAATACACCCAAGACTAAACGATCAAGTTTTAAAACAAATACAATGAAATACTTTAACTGTTTTATTTGAAAGGGATACAAGTCCATTTTATAAAATTATGAATTTTACTTTGATTTGATTTGATATAGATTTTATTTTCTATTTTTTTTAAAAGTATACTTAAACGCCTTTCATAATAAACGAATTGGAAATATATTTATATTCTTTGTATAGTCATAATATTGCGTTCAATATATTGAAAATTTATACGTGTATAAAATATTTAGTCTTTGACTGTAGCCTAGGTGAACTGTTTTTGCCAAGTTAATGTTTTTTTAAAAGAAATTTGATGCTTAGCTTGGCATATTTTTTTTTATAGAATTTGTAATATTTTCAAGCAGTAACGCGAGGCTAATATCAATATGGTGACAATTAACGGTATTCACATTCAAGTACACAGCCCTGTAGAGTTAAGTTGAAGTGTTTTTAATGAAGCGCTAAAGTACTACTAGAGAATAAATTATATTCCTTTGTTTATACAAATTATGTGAAATGAAAAAGATAATAATAGATGAAAAGTTATCCATAACGTTATATTGAGTTATCTAAGGAAATAGTAGCCGTGATTTTAATTTCTCACATCGTTCAGATATCACAGTTGCTGTTTCTTTTAGATAGCTCCTTTGTAAACAACAAACCGAAATAACAGAAATTAATTTTAATTCCTACAAAGTAAAGTTCTTGAATTGAACGATTTCAATTTTAGGGATATACCAAGTCCAGTAGTGTTGAATTCATTAATAAAGAAAAAATATTAATAAAGAAACAATTAATACACAAATAGCATCACTGGGCTTTGTTTATCTCATAGAGTCGAAATATGGTCATCGTATAAAAATGTGATTGTTTGAAAAAAATTCATTTACGAACTTACGGGATTAACTAAGCAAGCCTGAAAGTCGGCTTTCATGTCAGCAACAGCTACACGATCATGAGGTCGTTTCGGGCCCGATACGGATGTAACAACCGTTGCCAAGTCCAATGTTACCGTCTGCGTAAAAATGGGATCTTTCGAAGCATCAGCATAATTACGCAACTGATCCGTCACTTCCAAATATTTTCTAATAATATTAATTTTCTTTTCAGAGCGATCTGTAGACAAGCAGTTTATATAAATAATATTTGAATATTATTTTATACCTTGTACGTATTTTTTTTCACTTACTAGTTTGTTTCATGTAATTTAAAGTGTTTTCATCGATTGGAAAATAACCGACAGTGGCACCATATTCTGGGCACATGTTGCTAATAGTGGCCCGATCAGCTATACTTAGTTCTGCTACACCGGGCCCATAAAATTCTACAAATTTACCAACCACACCCAATTGACGCAAATGTTTCGTTATGGTCAGTACCAAATCGGTGGAGGTAACTAAAGGACCCAATTTGCCAAGAAGCTTATAACCAATAACTTCGGGCAACAACATCGAAATCGATTGTCCCAGCATAACAGCTTCAGCTTCAATACCTACCCGTACACGCACATACATTCATTATTCATCATCGATATGTTTGTATTTGTTATTAACTTACCACCTACACCCCAACCCAACACACCCAAACCATTTATCATGGTGGTGTGGGAGTCAGTACCAACTACACTATCAGGATAAAGGATTTTTCCGCCCTCACAGTCTGCTTCGAAAACTACCCGAGCCAAATACTCCAAGTTTACTTGATGGACAATACCAGAACCAGGTGGTACAATAAGCATATTATTAAAAGCACGTGCTCCCCACTTTAAAATATATTTAAATTCTTGTTAATGTTATAAAATAATTTATTTAAGCAAACCTTCAGGAAAGTAAATCGTTCCTGGTTGCGTTTAAATTCCAAGCTTTCATTTTTAGCCAATGCATCGGGTGTGCGAGCAAAGTCCACTTGCACGGAATGATCAATTACCAAATCGGCTGGACAGATGGGATTGATTTTTTCTGGATTGCCACCCAATTGTAAAACTGCATCACGCATAGATGCAAAATCCACCACGGCAGGTACACCAGTAAAATCCTTATCAAATAAATATATGTTATATGAGATTAAAAGCTACTCTTTAACGGTACATACTTGTAGTATAACGCGAGCTGGTTTAAATGATACTTCCACGTCATTCTTTCCTTGCTTGAGTTCGGGAGACCAATTCAAAATACTATGTACATCTTTTTCAGTTACGTGGAAATTATCACAATTGCGCACCGCAGATTCCAAAAGTACCCGTATGGAGTAAGGCAATTGCTCTTTGAAAAATTAATAAAAAAAAAAAAATTATATTTGATAACAAAAATATAAAATTTTCGACTGGTGGTCATGCTGATGAATTATTTGCGAGTTCAGCCGACTATAACGTTATTTAGTGGTCTTAAAATACTGACTTTAAATGAGTCTTATATATGAATCAATCGAAGCTATATGTGTTAGTAAAGTTTTACGTATTAATAACTTAAAATACTGTAGCGTGTTTTATTATTCCATTTTACTCTCTCCGGTATTCTCAATTAGCATTAAGGCACACATACGTGTGAATAAACAAAATTTGTTTCACTTCCAAGCTTATTCTATGTTGAAGTTAGTGTTGGTGTTGAAATTCTTATTGATAAAGGTCAACAAATATGTATGAATATTAAAATATCCGAAGCAACAGTTGTATTGCAGTTCAATTTGTTACTTACCGAATTTCGAGTCAATGCGAACCAGATCAAAATATTTGTATTCAATGCCGTCTTGTACGAATGACTTTTGGAATTGCATAAAAGGATTTGCACCTGCATTTACACAAGTATAAATAAAACAATTAAATACATATGATATGATATTACATTAATTAATTAATTAACACCTACAGCTCATGATCACTAAAAAAAAATGAAAACTTTCACTTTATCAGAATATTTGTGTGTTAAAATGAATTAACAGCAATACCACTTCTAATCACTAATAAGAAATTACTGAATAAGAATTTTGCAAATACTGATTTCATACTTATTTTATCAACTATGTGATTATAAACTAAAGAGAAATTTTCTAAATAGAGAGAATTACAATACAAACATTTATTTTTAAATGTATTAAAAATATATTCTAAATATATTTTATTAATAATATGTTTATATAAATATAAATATATTTGGATGTCTCTGGGGAAAACCTTACCGGAATTACAGTAATTCTCTATCTGGTAAATTTCATTTAAAATATTTCTCTCTTACCCTCTCACAGCGTTGCCATTGTGCAAAAAAAAATTTCGTTTTTAACAATCGTTAGCGCACGCAATTATTTTACATGCATATATTACAACTACAAATTATTGTGGATATCAGAAAACGTTCATCTCTATGTAAGCTATTTGCAAAAGAAATTCGAGGTATTATACTGTATATATACTGTTTTTGTTAAAATTGTGTTTTTTTTGCCGGTAAGTTTTTTTTTAAATTGTTTTATTAATATTTCCCCCGCGTGATATCTATTTATATTAGATTACGGGTATTAGTTAAAAATGTCTGAGGAGCAAAGCCGCACTCGCAGGCGCCCATCGCGGGAGTACCACCAAGCATCTGGTCAACGCCGCCCACGCGAATATTCCGAGGAACCACCGGTAAGTTGCTATAACTCGAAATGCATTGTAAAAATTATTGATTTCCATTTATCTGGATTGTATTTTGGTAAAAATTTTGGAAATAAACATTGCATTCATTTATGTGTTGCTGCGTAAAGTACAATAAAAATTAAATTGCAAAGTAGGCATTGTTACATCTACAGTTGCTTAAATGGCTAAACACAGAAACACAACACGTACGTACAGCACAGAGAAATACAACACATAGAAATATCAAAAAAAAAAAGAATGTTTGACATAAAATTCAAAGTATTGTTAAGTTTTTATGCTGACACAGTAGTTTCACAGCATAGGGTGTCGTGTATAAACAATAAAAGGCGTCAGATAATGACAACAACTTCATATAATCACATATTGGGTATATTATACGCGGGGTGGGGGGTATGGTAGGATATAACGTTAATATATTTCATTTCTACTATAGCGACCTAAAGTCATTAGAACAAGGTCACCGTCGGGAGATCAACGTCGTGAGGAACAACCGTCCACTTCAAGAGGTAATAATGGAGATCGACGTGCTGGGGGCGATAGGGCTCCAGGTGGAGGTGGGCGCAGGCGAGATCGATATGAGATTATTCGCACTAAACCGGAAGATGTACATAATAAACGCGGTACATCGGGCAAAGAAATTAAGCTATATACAAATTATTTTCGCTTGATTACAACCCCAACATGGAATATATATCAATACCATGTCAACTTTGCGCCTGAAATTGAAGCAAAACGTTTACGTGGTGGTTTGATGTATGAACAGCGGGCTCGATTTGGCGGTTATATATACGATGGCACCAAACTATTCACCACCACCAAACTGCCAGATGACACAACAATTTTCCAGGTCACATCTAAACAAAATGAGAAGTATGTCATAACTATGCGCTATGTGGGCATTATTTCTATGGATCAATGGGAGTCTTTGCAAGTATTAAACTTGATTATACGTCGTGCAATGGAAGGCTTAAGATTGCAACCAATTCAACGCAACTACTATGATCCCTTGGCTAAGGTAAGTTTGTGTAAAAGCAAAAACAAGTTGAATGATTACTTATCCGATTCTTTTAAGATTGAGATGAGAGATTATCAATTGCAATTGTGGCCGGGTTATCAAACGTCTGTACGTCAACACGAGCACGATATCCTGCTGTGCTGTGAAATTGCCCATAAAGTTATGCGCCAAGAAACGTTATATGATATCTTACAACGTTGTCTGAAAGGCTCTCCCATGGGTTGGGAGACTGAGTTTAAGCGTCAAGTTTTAGGCATGACTGTACTCACAGATTACAACAATAAAACTTATTGCATATCTGATGTGGATTATACAAAATCGCCCAAATCCACATTTACCCTTAAAGAGGGCGAAATTTCTTTCGAGAAATATTACGAACAGGTGAGCGAGTAAATTGATTTGAATTGAATTTGAAGCGTTTATTAATCATGTGTATGCTTAGAAATACAATTTGCGTATACGCGATGGTAAACAACCGTTATTAGTATCCAGGCCAAAAGAGCGCTCCGTTCAGGCAGGCCAAAATGAATTTATTATCTTAGTACCAGAACTGTGTCGTCCCACTGGTATAACGGATGGTATGCGCAGTGATATGCAGTATGTATAAATTATTTTTATACCGATCATTTGAAACTTATGTCACACAAATGTTTTTATGCAGTCTTATGCGTGCAATGGCTGAACATACCCGTTTAACACCACGTGGCCGCATTGACCGGTTGCGCACCTTCAATCGTCGCCTACAACAAACCCCCGACAGTATGGCTATATTGCAAAATTGGAAAATGCAATTGGCGAAAGATTTAATGGAGGTGAATGGTCGCGTTCTGGAAACTCAACGTATTGTATTCAAAGATCATCGCAAGTAAGAGACAACAGATTCACTTCTTTATTATATAGAATTTTTTCGTATGTGAGCCATCAATAAAAATCAATT
The DNA here is from genome assembly GCA_963978525.1 of Ornithomya fringillina. Lineage (NCBI taxonomy): Eukaryota > Metazoa > Arthropoda > Insecta > Diptera > Hippoboscidae > Ornithomya > Ornithomya fringillina. The sequence goes on along the minus strand of OZ021691.1, from coordinate 32,811,987 downwards.
TACACATGTGGCAGGGAATCAGCTGGAGAGAATGCAGATTGGACGCGTTTGTTTCGCGATAGAGGCTTATTTACAACACCAGGACGTGGCGTGGAACGCTGGTGTATTATTGCCCCGAGACGTCTAATGCGAGAATCTCGCACTTTTGCCGACCATCTTATTAGGGCAGCCGGCGGTATGGAAATGATGATCAGGCGTCCCACGGAGTAAGTAAATAGTTAACGAGCTAAATACTAAATAAATAAATAATGATAATAATAAAAAAAAAAACAATCCCATGCCAGAGTGCTTATACCCGATGATCGCAATCATACATATTTGTGTGCTTTGGAAGAGTGTGCTGCTCAAGATCCTCAGTTAATTTTATGCATAGTACCAAACAATAATGCTGAGAGGTAAGTGAGTGATTTAACGGTAAATAACATTCAAAACTTCTTTTTTGTATTCGTAGATATGCTTCTATTAAAAAGAAAAGTTATCTGGAAAGAGCTGTGCCCACTCAGGTGGTCACACAACGGTCCGCCGGTAACTCCAGAGGTCTTATGAGTATTGCAACCAAAGTGGCTATACAAATTAATTGCAAACTCGGCTACACCCCTTGGATGATTGATTTGCCGCTGAGCGGTTTGATGACCATCGGTTATGATATGGCAAAGAGTGCAAAGGATAAAAAGAAAGCATTTTGCGCTTTGGTAGCCTCCATGGATATGAAAACAAATGCTACATTTTATAGTACAGTGGCTGAGTGCAGTTCTCAGGATATTTTGGCTACACACTTGTGGCCTATGATGGTTAAGGCATTGCGTCAATATCGTAAGGAGCACGACAAATTGCCAAATCGCATACTGTTTTATCGGGATGGTGTTAGCGATGGTTCACTAAAACAGTTGTACGAGGGTGAGGTTAAAGAAATTGTACAAAAGTTGGAGTTGGAATATCAACGTTGCAATGCGGAAAAGCCGCCTATGTTTGCTTATGTGATCGTCACCAAATCCGTAAATACGCGCTTCTTTCAGGCTGAGCGCAACCCCCCACCTGGCACCGTAGTAGACGATATCGTAACTCTGCCGGAGCGTTACGATTTCTTTTTGGTTTCGCAATCAGTACGCCAGGGTACGGTAGCGCCGACCTGTTATAATGTTGTATATAGCAACATACGCCTAACCCCTGAGCAAATGCAAGTGCTGACATATAAGATGACTCATTTGTATTATAATTGGTCGGGCACTACTCGCGTACCTGCTGTGTGTCAGTATGCCAAAAAGTTGGCCACTTTGGTTGGCACTTGTATATTTCAACCGCCACAAAACGTTCTTGAAAAGAAACTTTATTATTTGTGAATATACACAAAACACTCATTCCTTCATACTTTTCAAATGACCATTAATTGCTAAGTTTTTTTTTTTTAAACGCTGTTTTGAATTTTCAGCGATATTTCACCTCATATATTATTGTTTAGAGGAAATATGTGAATGACTTGAAATTTATTATTTTTGATTTCTTCATGTTTTTTCCATTATTAATTATGAAATAATATGCTTTAATGATTGAAGTTTTCTCTTTAGTTTCAAAAAGATTCGATACGACTCTAATTGATAAATTAAAATAAATGGAATTTCTACTTAAATCGTGTTTTTATTACTATTTTGGTAGAATGTTATCTAGTTCGTTCGCATCAAGTATATTTTCAAGTTTTATGATAAAGATTTACACATTATAGCCGACAATATGACGCTTGCCAATGCATTCGCCTATATAGAACCAAAAGACTACTTCCATGGTCACTAAAGTGTTGAGCCAAGCCTCGCGAACGGTTACATTTTTGTAGGCACCACAACGTGCACCTTGCACCAAACGACTGATGCCCTGGCGTATAGCTGGAATATCACCGGGCGTGGGTGGTGTCAATTCTACTTTTGCATATTTCCAAAACACTTCCAATTGTGGTTTAGCCTGCGCCATTAGACCTGACATTGGAAAGGAAATTACATAAGCGATTGTATTCGCACAAATATGGGAATTTCAGAAAGAAATTCAAGCCTGCCCTACTTACGGTTAACCATTGAAGCGCCTTTGGATGCAATACTAGCCATTTTCTTTAATAGTCTTTAATGAAAAGATATAAAACGTGTGTATTTATTAGAAATAATATTAATTTAAAAATACTTCGCTCTTGACAACAATCTTTAACAAAATTTTGATATATTTTTAGGAAATTTCTCATTTAAAATATTTCTCTCACATATGTTTCCTTTTTACCCTCTCACAGCGTTGCCACTAAATCAAAAATAATTTCGTTGCTATCTTCAAGCACATAATTTTATCATGCTATAAAGAATTAATTTAATAAGTTGTTCATCTACTCTTATTAAATACATGCACTTAATATGTTCATAAGTTTTGAATATAATACAAGATATATTTCGACGCCATGTTATTATAAGGTATCACTTCTTAAAATAATTTAAAAAAAGTTGTTACACCTTACACCTTTTCAAGATGGCGCTAAAATAAGCAATAAAAACATCAAGTGTGTTTTCGTTGAAAAGATGGTATTAAATATTCTTCATTTTCTTTCACTCCTCTCAGAGAAAATATAGAAATAAGAAAAATATAAATGAAACAACAGGGAGCGTAGAAAGGAAGCAAAAGTTTAGTTTAACAGTCGTGGAAAGGCATTTGCTAAGGAAAATTAAAGGCGCAAAAATTTATTTTTTTTTATGCATTCGGAGTGTTCTTCCATTACATCGTTGAGGAAGTGTGTGAAAATTGATAAAGCAGATTTAAAATTTCTTTTTTATTCTGTTTAATGGTATCTCAAAATATTAATCTATCAGTTAACAAAGAACAAATGATATAACAAGTAGTCATATACGAGCAGCTGCCATAGATACTTGAAAGATATATCTGTCAATAGGATAAACAAACAGTGTAATAAAAACAAAACGGCAATAAGTAAATTTTTATGTGAAATCAATGAACACGAATGTTGGTAAGCAAGTAAACGGAAAAAGTAATTAACAATATAATTTCTCTCTACCAAAAAAGAAAACGGAAAAAAGAAAAGTGTTTTAGTGAAACTGAAGTTGTTGAAAAAAAATACGAATATCATCATGAATGATGAATTTACGTTGCGTTGGAAGAACTTTCAGGACAATATAGCTAGTGGCTTTCAAAATTTATATGATCGTGGCGATTTAGTGGATGTAACATTGGCATGCGACGGCAAACTGCTGCATGCCCATAAAATTGTCTTGGCTATATGTAGCCCTTATTTCCAAGAGATATTCATCACAAATCCATGCAAACATCCAATTAGTAAGTATTTATTTATAAATAAATAAACCCACTGATATATATGCATTTTATAAATTCTAATTAATAGCTTTCCTTCCCTTTATAAAATTTTTGCAAGTGTCCTTTTGCTTGAAGCTATGCACTATTTACTTTAGTGCTAAATGTACATATGTTTACCATTTCTAAGCCAACGCTTGGTTGGTTTCCCATTAACTTTGAAAAATTTGTTTTGATATCTCGCGATTATAGTATGTGGAGGGAGTTACATGCGATGTTATAGGATGGTTGTAAAACTAATAAACAGTGCTTATGCCCATCATTATGTATAGGCTAAGGCATATATCTTTTTATGTAAATATTTGAATCGGCATCGAGTACTGAGTCATTCTAGTCACTTCAGTAATTTTCTCCAAATGTGTGTGTGCTGTGGTAGTCACTGTCCTTGTCGCCAAAAGTGAAATAGATTCCGAATTTGGCAGATGTGTGTGTAGTTTATATTCGCAGGCCGAAATAAAATTTAAAAATATCTTTTTAGATTTTAAATCAAGGATAACGGTTAAATAAAATGAAAAAGTTATATAAACGAAATTACATATAACGGTCGGGACTTACCATGGGACAGCTCAGCTGGTTGGGCATTCAAGATATGCATTAAAACGTTAAACGATTTAGTCATGTTTGTTCAGCTGTCCATTTGTGGGTTTGTACAGTGGTCAATTTTGATCTATTGAATTGAAATTTTGATTTTGTTTTTACAGTCTGATATCCAAATGTATACAAACAACCCTAGTGATGTAATCTATTTGCCAATTTCGATAAATAGACTGTATTTATTAACGATACAGTAAATTGATAAAGCGGATATTTGATTAACTTAAGGTATTATATTAAGAAACTTCGAACGTTTCAAAGGCATACGTATTATTACTTATAAAAGTAGAACAACTTTAAGTTTATTATTATAAATAAACAAACAATAAAAAAAGTTTAGTAGCTTCGTCTTGAAAAAGCCCGCAATTTGTCCAAGAATTTATAGTATATACACGCTTATATATAATATTTTAGAATAACAAATAGATCATATGCCATCAATAAAAACTTGACTGAGGTAAAAATGCTTTTGATTTGCCAAAGCATTCGTGTTAACGTTATATAATAGTAATTAGACAAGACTCCTGTATTAATTGTTACAAACATTTAGGCGTCCATACTAGAAACTGTGACAATTATTATAAATGAGTCACATGAAGACAAGGTCTTGTCAAAGTGAATTTCAGCTAGGATATAAATGCAGATGTCTTGAGTTCACGTGACACGCTTACAATCGACAACAGGTTTAGGAAAACTTAAATTACAAACAAATAATAAATATATAGATTTTGCTAAAAATAGGCGCCTACGATTTAAAAAATTCTACATAATGTAGTTTTAGATTATTTGAGTTGTATCATTAAGTCACTTTGTGTGATATCGTTACATGAAAAGGGGTGATAAAAATGGGTCTAAATTTGCCACAACCAATTATTAAGCTAATTAACTATTCTTCAATAAATTATTGTCAGAAAATATTAAGTATTGCGATTTTTTGCTATATGCAGACTTTCAATACAAAACAACCTCATAAGGGGAGAGGTTCTAAAAATTATTCAATTCGTCCAATATTCAATACCGTTCTTCTTAGGATTAATGCAACACCGTGTACCAAATTTTATCAAAATATCTCAAAAAATACAACCTGTAGCATGCGTATAAATTTACATGGTCAGGCAGACGGACAGATGGACATGGTTCAATCGTTGCAGACTTTAATTCTGAATCGATTTGTATAATTAAAGGTGGGTGTGGCATTTGCTGCTTAGGAGTTGCAAACAAGCGCATCAATTTAATATGCTTTTTGCCAAATGTTGTGGAGGATATAAAAACGATTTCAACTCCGAGGTCGTACGTATTCATATTTCAATGCCCATAAATGTGGAGGGTACTTTAGATTTGGCTTCGCATAACTTTTCCACCTTAATAAAGGTTGCTTGTGTCGTATAAAATTTCACTTATAAAATACTATGTATGTGTTTTTATATTATTTATCGGCTTGTGTTGTTTATAGTGTTACCGGTAGGATATCGTACCTATTAGTAGAAATGCGCTACCGATATGATAAAAATTATTCGGTTGTTAAGCCAATGTCAGGAACCGTCAATGGCAATAAAATATTTTTATACTTTTACAGTCGTATTGTTTATAATGCTACTTTGGTAAGTTTAAAAGATTTACTGAATATCATATATTGATAGTGCGGCGATGGTGGTGGTGGCCTATTAATAATCATAATAAAATTCCAACAAATATTGATAAAATATTGAATGCTTTGGATAAAGGTTAAATTTCACATAACTTGTGTATATGTTCAGTACGGTCAAACTGTTTTTGAGAGGCGGAAAACAGTATAAAAGAATTGTTTATTACAAAAAGTAGCGAAAGGATAGAATAATAAGAATTCGTTTTGAAAATTTGTTTTTTTTTTTTGTACTATTTTGGAGAACCTAACCAGGTACCTGCTAAACCCAAGATTCGTGGGTAGGAAGTTAATTCAAATTAGATTCAAGTCAAATTTAAAACAAGTGAAAATATTATACTCGGTCAAGCCCCGACTACCAAATACCCTACAGCACTTGATGTATTATTCAATTAAATTTTTTTATTTGAAAAATGAAAATTTTTATTTATTATACTGCAAGTGGTGCAGGCTATAATGAATAACAAGTAAAAATGGGTTATATTAAGAGTAGAAGGCCCCCCATCACCACCCAATGCACTACCCATAGGTTTGCCATGTTATGTAATCGAATATATTATAAGTTTGAGCACATCCATCCTGTGCTTCCATTTTGCTTATTCAGAGATAAACTCGAAGATTGACTTGAATGAATTTATACAGACATACAGCCAGACAGGCAGAAGGCTAACACGAGCTGACAAATGTTGCTGATTAAGATATTATATACTTTTGGGGGTGTGGCTTGTCTCCTTTTCATACTTACAAACGTTTAAACGAAACCACTATACCCCCATAACGATTAAGAAGATGATGGGTATAAGAATACAAAAATATAATCCATTCTCTTTAAAAGGAGATTATACCCAAAGTAAAAATGTTCTTGATGAGTTGGAATCTTGAATTGATTTAGTCATGTCCATCTGTCCGTACATCGGAATAAACATTCTTCCGATAGCAACAATAACCTCAAACTTAGTTGTTCACCTAGACAGCATGAAATTGGTCGAAATCCGTTAAACATAATTCCACAGATAAACAAAAGCTGTCACAAGTCAGTTTTTGAAAAGTTTTTAATCGATTTTGTAGTCAAAAATTGCATCAAAATCTGACCAAAATTCTTACATTTTATTTTAATGCCTCAAGATACAGGGCATCCAAGATGTGTTTTGAAGCAAAGACAATTCTTTCTGTACCAGCAATGGCACATATTATCTTTGTTGTTGTATTATTTTAGATTTAAATGTACATGTGTGTATATACATAAACATACACGTATGTATTTAATTTCATAATTTCATAAAGAAAATATTTGCTCCAATTTGGATTAAATCTTATGCGAGGCAGCAAAGCGATAATCGATGTATTGAAACGAGGTTTTATCACGATTTCAATGAACTTTAGACAAAGTTTATCGTGAGATGTCAAGACATGTACGTATAGTATAAGAACATAAGCAGCAATACGCGTTTACGAGCAAAATGATAAATCCATAAGGAGAGTTTTATAGAATGATCAAATACGAGTTTGTGAGGCGAGGTATGTAATACAATATAATTGCAGCAGATTTTATGACTCGAGATAGATAGACCCGTGCTCCATTTACTAAGGCAATCGAATCAGAATAAAATGTTTATGTTTATCATCGTCGCGTCTATAGGGCCGCAGCCATATAATCATAAAATATAATCAAATATTACAAATATCGACCTTTCTACAGGAAATGATCCTACATTTAATAGATACTATTTTGATGCTTAGCGTCTCCTCATAACGGGTACAGAACGTAAAAACACATCTATAACAATATACTGATATTTTCTCTAGAGTGTGTGTATGTGTTGTGTACAACGCAATTATTTATAAATCAAATCAAAGTGATAATAAATAATATTTTGTACGTGTAGTACTGTGATCTGTAGTTTTTTAAGATTTCGATTTAGTTGTAAATGTGTGTGTGTATGTGTATGGACCACACATGTGCAAGCATACATATGTCTTATCGAAAATGAATAAAAATTTCATTTTATTTTATTTAAAATTATTGATTCAGAATCCGTTTAGCTTTTGTATCATTTTATAATATTTCTGTGTTTTGCTTTTGTTTTTAAATTGTATTTAAATTTTGCGCAATGCGATAACACATCTTAGTAATATTTGTTCGACCTTTTCTTTCCGAGGTAATCAATTTTTTTACACGTTCCCTACCACAGTAGGGGATTTCTTAAGTACACACTTTTTAAGAGATTCGTGCCGCTCTTAACCGCTTTAGGTAGAAATTGATTTTAAACATCCACTTAAGCTTTAGTCCGCTAGGTTTAGGATATGGGAACCCATTATTGCCTTAACCTGGTAGTCATCCTTAGTGGTTAGTGAGAAGTTTACGTGTCCTTGTTAACTTGATTGTTCTTAAACATTTTGTTGCAGTAATTCTAAAAGATGTCAACTTTAATATTATGTGCGAGCTGTTGGAATTCATGTATCAGGGGACGGTGAATGTAAAGCATGCGGAATTGCAGGCATTTATGAAAATCGGTCAACTGCTGCAGATAAAGGGATTGGCCGCCAATTCTTCTTCGTCTATTGCATCCACCAGCTCTGACAAGTCGTGTAGTCAAAATCCGATACATTCAGAAGCGGAAGATAATCAAGAGGAGGCGTTTAATGCTAATGCGAAAACTTCCACTGAAAGTGAAAATGAGGAAAAAACTGGCGACAATTCTAATACTGGCAAAATAATAAGCAGCAATAGTGGCACTGCTGCGGACCGTTCTGTATCGCCCTCTGTGGCTGTTGCCTCACCTTCACACAACAGCAGCTCTATTAATGCCCAGTCGAATAAAAGTTTGAGTGAACCAACCGCACATCACAGTGGCTTCCCAACTATTGCATCGGGAAATAGTAAACGTCACTTTGATTATAATTCCGATACCCTTTCGATTTATTCGCGCAACAAGCGAAGACGTTCTGTAACATCTACCGATCAAAGCAGTGAAAACAATGACGATGTGAATGATGGACGTGGAGTGGAACATATGCCTGAAGATTTCTTCTTCCCTCATATCTCGATGGTGGAATCGAGATATGATTTGAATAGCATCAAACGAGAAAATGCTGAACATCATCAGAATTCCGTATCGGCGGCCGCTGCAGCAGCCACCACCTTACGCAATTCATTTCCGCCACCCAGTTTCGGCTTGGATTATAACTTCTATAAAGGGGGTGGTAACAGTGCCACCAATCAAACTGTTCCCACTACCCAAGAACAATATCCCAACGATTTGCACATGCCGAATGACTTTTCTAAAAACTTTGCCAATCACATGGACATACCGCCAAGTGAGTTGTAAACTTTCTTCTCCTTGTAATCATAATATTTTTTGTTTTTTTAAATTTGCTTTTATGTTGACTACTATCACATCATCTTTGGTTAATGGGCCTTTGGCTTTACATTTTTCCCTCATTTACTAACTTGGGCGTCCTTTACAAATGTATGTCTCTGTGCTTCGGAATTCATTTTAATCACATTTTAAATTTAACTGCAATACTAACCTGTAACACACAGTTTGTCTTAAGAGACGGCTTTTTTTGTTTAATAATTTATGATTTAAGTTCATAAGGTTGGCTGTACTTAACCACAATAATTAAAATAATAAAATTCAATCGAACTGGCATAGGTCGGGCAACTGCCACTGCATCTGTATCTGTATAAAAATGGACGCTTAATAATCGCTGGAGGAAACGTATTTTAGTTTTAATGCCGTATGTGTGCAGGAGGAAAGTTGGATTTTATTTGAATTTTATGGTGGTGGGTAACCAAGATTTTCGGACCTAGCCAATTATAACTTTTCCTTAATTTTTGTTCTAATTTTTAGAAAATTAACGTTTTTTTTTTGTTAATTTTCTTTTGTACAATAAGTTATGTGTACATAAAAACCTTTATTTAACACCTGTTTGTAGAAGTTTATTAATTTATGATAATATTTAGTGTAAAAAAAGAAAAAAAATTGTGCTCATCTTTGAAAATAACCAAAAATTTTTTACTTGCGTTCGCTCATGATTTCGCTCATGATTTTTATGGATTTGATGAAACGCGAATACAATTATAATTGCAATTATAGGCGGTAGCAGTATGGTGATGTTAAGTTCCACATCACTTTTGCACGGCAACTGTGTTTTCAATCGCAATAATACGGTGGCAACACAGCAGGGCATGAAGACGTATTGGTTGTGCAAATCATATCGGATTAGCATGTGTCGGGCCCGTTGCATTACACATCAAGGCCGCATAATATCGGCAACCGGAGTACATAATCATACGCCTCATATGAGAAGTGGCAGCAATGGTAGTAATAATGCACCACCGGGGGGTGGCAGTGGTGGAGGAGGAGCAGGCGCTGGTAATGGCGGTGGTAATAATGGCCATAGTGGTGGAGGTCCATCAAATAATCACTCACACAATAGCCACGCCCTAAGTAATGATAATACACACAATACGATTCATGCAGGCAGCGCCGGTGCTATGACCTTAAGTAATAGTATGAATAATGTGCGATTTCCGCATGGCATTATAACCGCCCCCAACATGTTCCAACCAAACCTACATACACCCGGACCTTCACAACATGTGCAACATAATCGTACTTCACCGTCAATGCCATCCTCTGGTGGTGGCAGTGAAAACCATTTCAGCCATTTTGGCTCATCCATGCCCAACTTGCTGATACAGCCACTGGTTAGCAATGTGACTACAAATCTTTTACACCAAACAACACCACCGCCACCACCACCGCATCTTATGCAAACGTCAAACAGTTCAATACAAAATATAATGCACACGGAGATGACGTCTTCACCGCACAATGTTAACTATAGCATATCGCCAGTGCGTAGCAAACCGGAAATGTTTAGTCATGGAAATGAAAAAACTTTACATATGAATAAGGAGAGCAACATAATGGCCGACGATGATCATCATATGGCTGTGCATCATGAAGCTCTCGCTATATCGCCCAATCATTTGGACAAAGGCAACCATTTGAATATAACATCTAATGAAAAAATGAATACCGAAAATGAACATGAATCAAAGGCGGCTGGCAGTTCTGGCAGCAGTGTGCACCATCAAGCCCAGGTTATAGAATCAGTTACAATATCACCCGGTGTTCATCATCATTTTAAAATGGAATCCATTTAAATGAATTGAATTTGAATTTAGTAAATATGTACTTACTCTTATTTAAGTATATTTAGAAATACTAAATACAGCGTAAGGGTGGGGGGAGCGGTAATTGCTGTAGTTTGAAAAAGTACACTTGATTGATTGTCATCACAATACAAAACAAAAGTTTCTTAAGAATATGTAATTTATACGCATAAAAAAAACCGATATAACTTAATTAAATATATTTGATATAAATGTGAATGTAAATATATTCATACATGTATTATTTAAAGAATAACTGTAGAAATAGGCTCAGGCGCGAACATTAAACACATAATGAATTAGTGAGCGTCAAACTCATCTTCTGTCGCTCAACAAACCTCAACATTAAGATGCCCCTTCAGAGACGCCAAATACTTTACTTCTACTTCAATATTCGAAGTAAATGAACTTAACACGTGGCAAAGCAATTGTAAAATTATGCAGCCTGATTATTGTAATTGCATTACTTTGTACAATCATATGAGATGTTTATTTTTTTAATTTTTTTTAAGTGGGACTAAACATTTGGTAAGTATGGGTTATTCATACACATTCATACATACGTAAACATTTTGATTTGTGATTTTTTTAATTTGCATGTCCGTTGTGTTCCAAAAATCCGCTTTTATTTTAAATCATTGTGTCCAGCGACACTCGGCTACAAACCAATATCATACCATACATAAGCTGTTGTGCTGCATGCTTGTAATAAAAGAAATTTGTTTCGATGGGTGATCATATCATCATATTCTCATCATTATATGCATCAACTAATCATACAACGTAAATATTCTCACTAGTGAAGTTTCGTATGATTACTAATTATTAAAAACATTTATTTTCATAAATTTTAACCTAAATTCATTTCAAATTTCCCAACTACCGAACGGACACTTCTGGTACACCATAGAGGCTTTGGAATGACGACATTTAGCTAACACACATTCTACTGGTCAAACACTTTCACCTGATGCCTCTGTCAACTAGATGGTGAAGAGAAAAGTGATGTGGAATTAGATGACGGTCAACGTATTAAAGAATAACGTTACTTGACCAATGTCCTTCTACTTGTCGCACTCTTCTATTCGATACCCATATAAGGGGGAGTGGTAATTTAGTATTTCATGGTTTTCGTCAAATACGATTTAGTATGACGATGCTTGGCAGAAGGGGTTGTGCTCGTCAAACCTAAACATTCGTTACTCATATCGAAAAGATTATGAAAAAATTTGTGATCCGTACTGAAGATGGTGGCATTTTGAATACGCGCAAAACTTTAGAATCGAAAGTGCATGTCAAATTTCATCTTCAATCAACTTAAGTACAAGGCTATAAAAATAGGTTGTTCATCCAGTATTCAATTACACTTCATAATATTAACAAATGTTTTTTTTTTTTTTAATAAATCATTATTTCATTGGTCATCTTGTTAAAAAGTAATATTTCAAATTTTATATTAAACAAAATCGCACATTTTAAACGGATGCGGATAAATAAAATGAATCACCTGGTAAAAAAAAAACGCATCTTTCCATTATGTCCTATTCGATCACTACCACTATCTATAAAAAGCCATTTAAATAGATGTTAAAAAGATAATTATTTTGAACTTTGTTACATATTCGGATGATGTGTATGTAGTTGCTCCGGGTGAACATTGGTTTCAGGGCAAATTGGAATTTATGCTAAGTCAACGGGGAAAACCGTTACTGGTGCATGACGGCCATACGTTCGGCATTCAATATGTACGCAAAGACAAGAAATACTGGCAGTGTAACTTGTCGCGTAAATTCAATTGTAAGGCACGCGTCACTACCACCGACAGGGGTGAGATTATCGTAACAAACAATGAACATTGTCACACCGAAATCCGTCAACATTTACGCAAAGACTACCAACGCAACAAAGTCATGATGAATGCATTAATCAATTTAAGTGCCAATCGCTTGGCCGTTGAGAATATGAGACGTAACAATGTCAACAATATTGCTGATAATTTAAGTAATCTGCAGTCTATGGTGGCAGCATCACAAGCAGCGGCAGCCGCCAATTCTCTAGCTTTACAAACTGTGCATTTGGAATCGACAGAAAGCTCTGGTGGTTTGCTGGATTTGGGTAAATATCCTTCAAGTGGCCCCGCCGACATGGAAGAATCTTCTATGATAACACAGCAACACAATTCTTTAAATCTGACGACTGGAGCTCATCATCATCATCATCATCAGCAACACCATCATCAGCACCATCATGATATGCCGCTAGATTGTGGCATACATTCCATGTCTAAAATGCAACATGATGTTAGAGATGAGGTGGAAGGTAAATTGAATGAAAATAATAAAACTGGCGGTGGTGATGATTGGAAATGTAATGATGTTCGTTCAGGTTACCAAGTTTAACAGTGAAATTTATGATATTTACTGTATCCTTATATATCTCACTCTACACCATTTGTAATACAAACTGTTTATAACTATCGAATGACTCTTGATCGACTCATTAACGTTCCGTCCGCCTGTAAAAAGAAATTTTTTTTTCGTTTTAACTCGTGTTAAATCAAATTCGTGTAAAAAGAGGATTATATGTACTGTGGTTATGGCAAGTAAGAGGGCCAATGGTTAGATCGATTCAGATTTTGCTGGTATGAAATATATATATATATTGTGGGGGTTGCAAACGGTCTGCGTCTCTAATTCGTTATGGCTTCGATTGCGTGGCTCCGTTTCTCTTTGATGATATACTCATATATCATTCCATTCATAATACTCAAAAGAATGCATAAGAAACCTCACAGTTTCTATAAATTTTTAACAAATACTAACGAATCGAATTAGATCAACACACCGCGTTGTAAACGTACCCAGTTGTATACGTGATGTAGTAGGGTAGGTATCCAATAGTCGGCTTTTCTTCACCGACCGAATAATGTTTACATATTTGAAGTTGACAATACTCCAGAGGTTTTTAAAAACAATACCAAAAAATTAGTTGCTTACATTACATTGTTAACTGTACACACAAACATCATTACCACAAATTTATAAAAGTAAGAATTTATTAGTAAAATTTATAAATACCATTTTTATCATTGTTTTTTTATTAATAAAATGCAAACAGTCGGGATAATTGTTTCGTTTTACTTCTAATAGGAAATTGTAACATTTCAATTTATATATTAATTACACGACTTAGCTTCTGTATGCGATTTAGTAGGAGGTCTCCTTGTTTAATGGTAGCTTGGTATTGCCAGTTTTTACCATCTGGACGATTTGTTTCCACAATGCCACCAACGCGATCTACCTTAGCATGAAGGCGGCCAGCTGCTATAAAGCGCGATAATTCTTGATCAATATAATCCACATCGACGCCAAAAGCTTCAGCCATATATTGTAATGTGAGTGAACGATAGGATTCTAATAATTGAATGTACGCTAAAATACGCATTTCACGCACGTAGAAGCGATAGTGTGGATGAGTTAAATAATCTTTACGGAAAATGGCTTCAACTTCTACTAAATTTTTAAAGAAATCAGCATAATGACAATTGTACAAGGAGAATAGATAACGCTTAACATCTGGTAGACCATGTAACACCTCTTGAATTTCGGCACCTTTCACAATTTTGTCACGCAATTCGTTGCGTGGCAAGGCAATCATTGCTACGTACACCGTGTAACGCACAAAAGTGGCATAGTCCATTAGTTCGTATGATGTAAACGTGCTAACAGTGTCCAAGAAAAAAGTGGCTGCCGACTTAAAGTCACGTACTGCCACAGAGTAAATACCTTGGTACACTTTTAAACGGTTACGTCTATCCCAATCGCCCCCTTCCTCAATTAAATATTTTGCCTTTTCAATATTACGCGTGATTAAGTCATGATCCAGGTAAAACAGTCCTATACGTATAAGATGAAATACAATATCCAAGCGATGTCCTAAGGAGACAGTTTTCTCATATGTTTTGCGAAAAGCTGTTTCCGCTGCCGCTTTATCACCAATGCGGCATAGATATTCGGATTTTTTCAAATTTGCCTCCCTAACCTCCATTTCACCTAAATTTTTTTCAGCATCATCAATGGCTTCATTCAATTTTTCCAAATCTACTCGATTTTTTTCAACCATTTCAGCCATCAGCTCCTTATCCATTATCCAATTGAGTTCAGTGCACAGATATTCATAAAATGGAGCCATATTGTCGGCCTTTACCGCTTGCAGTAATTTTTCTTTTAAAGCTTCGTCTTGCTTATGTTCAGACAGAGTTAGTAAAAATTTATACTGCGCCAACTGCAAGTTTGGATTCTTTTCTAAGCCATGTTCTTCCAAATTTTCAAGAGGCATTTTCAAATATTTATTTTATTTAACACAACACGAATACTTTTGATATATTGTTGAAAACTATTTTTTAATGTTTGTCATGCTTGTGATGGCATAACACTTCAAAATTATCGATAAATTAAAAAATTCTCTTAGGAGATACAACTCTCGAAAATATTTAATTTTTGGGAATTTTGGGATTAATTCAAAACTAATACTTTAAAAAAGCACAACAATTAAGCGTTAAAGAATGCTAATATTAAAAACAATAATTAATAATTTTTTTAACGTAATATGGTACGTATGAACACTGGATTTTGCTATGTTTTTGCATTTACACAGTTACAATAGAAACGATTGGAAATGGAATTATTTAAAAGGAGTTTAGTGGGGGAAACAATTTGAGCGAGATAGATAAAGAAAAAGAATCAAATACTGCTGAGAGCAGTTTTAATCGATGGCAAGAAAAATCTAAAATAATTTAATTTGTAATCCAAGATAGTGTTAAAGACTAATCCGACATTAATTTAAGCGGAAAACAAAACTCAAATATTAGTTAAGAAAATGATAGGTGGTTTGTTTGTATACAACCACAAGGGTGAAGTACTCATCAGTCGGGTTTATCGTGATGATATTGGTCGCAATGCTGTGGATGCATTTCGTGTCAACGTCATCCACGCCCGACAGCAGGTGCGGTCTCCAGTCACCAATATAGCGCGCACCAGTTTTTTCCACATTAAGGTATCAAACTGAGGCATTTTCCATTTTCCATTCGAAAAGTTCTTATCTATATTTATGCCTCTATAGCGTGCCAATATTTGGTTGGCTGCTGTAACTAAGCAGAATGTTAATGCGGCTATGGTATTTGAATTTTTGCTTAAAATCATCGAGGTCATGCAGTCATATTTTGGCAAAATCTCCGAGGAGAACATTAAAAATAATTTCGTTTTAATATACGAGCTGCTGGACGAAATCTTGGATTTCGGTTATCCACAAAATACTGACTCAGGCACATTGAAGACCTTTATTACCCAGCAGGGTATTAAGTCAGCTACGAAAGAAGAACAAATGCAGATAACGTCACAGGTTTTTTAACTGCAAAAAAATATAATTGAGATAAAATTGTTAACCACCCACTTTTTTTGTGTTTATAATAACTAGGTAACTGGTCAAATTGGATGGAGACGAGAAGGTATTAAATATCGTCGTAACGAATTATTTTTGGATGTTTTGGAATATGTTAATTTACTAATGAGTCCACAAGGTCAGGTATTGTCGGCTCATGTGGCCGGGCGTGTTGTTATGAAATCCTATTTATCAGGTAATTAACTATAAAATTGATCTTTGCCACTAAAGCATACGAAATTGTACTTTAAGGCATGCCTGAGTGTAAGTTTGGCATCAACGACAAAATAGTTATGGAATCTCGTCTCCGTGGCTTATCCGGGAATTCTGAAACTGAGGCTGCCCGCTCAGGCAAACCTGTTGTGGTGATTGATGATTGTCAGTTCCATCAATGCGTCAAGCTTAGCAAATTCGAAACAGAACATGCAATTAGTTTTATACCACCAGACGGTGAATTTGAATTGATGCGCTATCGCACTACCAAAGACATTTCATTACCATTCCGAGTTATACCTCTGGTGCGTGAAGTTGGCCGCACTAAGATGGAGGTTAAGGTTGTTCTAAAATCGAATTTTAAACCTTCGTTACTTGGTCAAAAGATTGAAGTGAAAATTCCCACACCCCTCAATACATCCGGTGTACAATTAATTTGCTTGAAAGGCAAAGCCAAGTATAAGGCGTCCGAAAATGCTATCGTTTGGAAAATAAA
This sequence comes from Ornithomya fringillina, assembly GCA_963978525.1. NCBI lineage: Eukaryota > Metazoa > Arthropoda > Insecta > Diptera > Hippoboscidae > Ornithomya > Ornithomya fringillina. The sequence continues at coordinate 32,795,064 of OZ021691.1, read as the reverse complement.
GCGTATGGCTGGCATGAAAGAAACACAATTGTCGGCGGAAATTGAATTACTTGAAACGGATACGAAAAAGAAATGGACTCGTCCGCCAATTTCAATGAATTTCGAAGTACCATTTGCTCCTTCCGGCTTTAAAGTGCGCTACTTGAAAGTATTTGAGCCGAAATTAAACTATTCGGATCATGATGTCGTCAAGTGGGTGCGATACATTGGGCGCAGCGGCCTATACGAAACACGTTGTTAAACGAGCAAACATATAATATATTGTGGCTCGCTATAAATTAGAAATATTCTGATAGCAAATAAATTAAGAAAGACAAATGGTATAAATCTTTATTTATACCGATATTTGATGTCATTTAACTACATACTACAGCAACGTTAATATTCTATAATATGCATATATTATAATATACACCATCATTTATATATAAAAATATGATAATCCTAACTCAATATTGTATATCATGATAATTATTTTGTATCTTATTGTAGCCGCCATTTCAATTCTCATATGTTTTCTAGTATAAATGAATCTCTGTTGTTTCTTTTAATAAACATATGTATTAATTAATAATATTGTGAGAAAAGTTTCATTCTGTTCATCACTGAATTGGATAATTTTTAGCATTGTGTGTGCTACCCACCTAGCACTTTGTATTGCAGGAAGTTTTGTACATATTTACATTATTTATTTGTATTTCTATTTACATGCATAAGTCTTCAACATTTTTCTAATAAAAACTCGGATACAAGTTTATTAAATTCCTCAGCATAGCGCAGGTGAATGTTGTGTTTACCTTCGGGAAACTCATGGTATCTAAAAAAGGAGAAATTATATTATAATGAATGTAACATTATTCGGAATTTGTTGCCTACTTGACATTTTTTATATGTTTCTTCAGATACGGTACATGTTCAGCTGCAATCATGGGATCTTTTCTACCATGCACCAAAAGAGTGGGAGCTTTGATTTGCTCAACATCGGCTTTACAAATATCACCATTTCTTTGTTTATATATAGCAGCCATTGCATCAACCCATTCAGCCCAAAGTTTGGCAAAACGTTCAGCTCCATAAATCTTTACCATAGGTTCACGCATACGTGGTGACCACTTATTGACATCTTTAATGTTTTCTAATACTTTTAGCTCTCCTTCTGTAACGTAAGCATTAGCACCCCATATTACTAACTTTTCTACATTATCGGCATAACGAGCAGCAGCTATTACACCAGTAATACCACCATCACTCCAACCAAGTATGGAGAAATGAGGTTTATTTAACAACTTCATTAATTCCACCGCGTAGTATGCATCGTTGTGGAAGAAATCTAAACCGAAAATTCGTTGAGGTGGTATTGATTTGCCGTAGCCAGGTGGATCCCAAGCTATAATGCAGGAGTTGGGTAATAGTTTGGGTAAATTTTCAATTTGCGGCTTAAAATCAGTCCAACTAGTTCCCAACGCACCCGGCATTAATAAAATATTCTCTTTACCGCTGCCGCTCTCTACAATATTAATATCCAAATCTTTCACTTTAACTTTACGTTCAACATGTTTCCATCGTTTATTTATGTTATTTAATTTTAGCAGTCTAATATTTTTAATAATTGTAAACATTTCTTTAATTTGCCACTACGTGCAGATATTTCTTTTAGTTTTGGGCGGTTGGTGGAATGAAAAAAATTGTACCCATTTTAAGGCTATTACTTTATTGTTCTACTTCTTTTTCTTCCTCTTGTTTATTCTATAAGGCATGATCACCATTTTAACGATCAATACTTTGAGAGAGAAATGAAAACGTAACGTTTATAATAAAAAAAAAAAGTGTCATATCCGCAATATATGATACATTTGCCTATATCCTATCGTAGCTGTAAGTTCGTCATTGGGGACCACATAAATAAGAGTCCGTTCACGTTCCAAATAATTGAGATAGTTAGCTATTACTTGGCTTATGCTAAATTGTATGATTTGTGTGACATTTTCTTTCAAAGTTTGTGACAAATCCGTTTTCAATGCCTATTAACTTCCAGCCGAAATTGTTCAGGTATGAAAATGTTGTGATGAGTGTTTATGAGATTTATTAATTATATCTCTGTGTACCACTTGTGCAGTTTGTGCGGATGTTTGTAACTCCTAAACAGCAAATGCCGCACCCACCTTCAGTTATACCAATCGATTCAGAATCAAAATCTTAATCGATTTAACAATGTCCGTCTGTCCATCTGTCCATTTAAATTTGTACGCAAGCTGCAGATCGCATTTATTGAGATATTTCAATGAAATTCGGCACAAGGTCATGTATTGGGCCAAACGGGAACCCTATTCAAAATGAATCGGATTGGAGCATTTTTTGAACCCTTTCCTATATATGATGCTGTTATAATAGAGGTCTTTATACATTAGGTGGTGTAGGGTATATGATGGTCGGGTTTAACCGACTATAATATTTTCACTGTTTTAACTTTATTTACCTTCTTTCACATGATGTGAATCTTTGATATACATTTTTATTAAAAAAAAAAGAAACAAAAGGTTATAATTTTCCAATTTAATAATAAATTATTAATATTTTGGCATTGTCATAAACCCTCTACATTAGCACATATGCATATGTGCGCCAAATAATTTCATGCGCATTTCATGCCAATTATAGAGACTACCACAATTTTTAAAATCATATTTAGTTTTCCGTGTATCGTGTAAGGGTAAAGATGACAGTTGATAAGCAGCGTACTAATAATAGCAAAAAAAGGGAAAAATCGAACTAATTCTGTCTTTACAAAGAACATAAAAAAAAAAGTATAAAAAACACAACTTTTTTTTTGTTAAACATTATTTTTTAAGTGAATTTCTTTAACAACAGTTTTAATCTTGTATGCAGAGGAACCTAAATGGCTTTTAAAGTGAATAAAAAAAAAAAAAAATAAAAAACACAATGACTTCTTAATACCGCTGCATTAATCATTCATAAGCTAATTACTTTGAATGATTGGAAGTATTTACTCATAACTTTCTTGTCCTTCTACATACACAACTCCCATCTACCAACTTTTATAACATTTGTAACTGTAACAGTTTGATTATTCATATAAATGAAAAATTCAATCATTTGTTATTATTTGTGGTTTTTTGTGTTTTTTTCTTTCTTTTTTATTTCTTTCAGTACGATTGGTTATGCATGTTGTTGTAAAACGTATTCATTGGTAAAAAATATTATATGAGTTTGGTGTGAAACAACACCGAAATGAATATTAGCATGAAATGGAGTGAAATGAAAATGTCAAGGAATTTACATGCAATCTTTTTATATATACATAGTTTATATATTGCGGGTATTCATATGTTTGTATGTGTGTGGCAATATACAAATATCATCAATCGCAGGTCATAGTATGTTTAAAACATTTACATTTCTGCATAGGCAATGCTATAGGGTGTACTCTCTGAATGTCTGAAGAGATCAATATGTTTTCAAATGTCTGTTTCTGCTGCTAGGCATACTTATATATATATATATGCAATTTGTCTCCTGAATTTAGTGTCACATCTGTAATGAAAAAGTGGTATTTTTTTTGAAGTAAAGTATTGTAGTTTATATCCTTGTGTCAACGTTAGGTAACAAGCATTTCACTGAAAATTTGTTTTTTTTTTTTTCGATGCATTCAAGTATTATGATTACAATAATATTATTATAATAACAAGTAAGATAAGAGCAGCATTTTGCTTAGAGCTTGAATACTTTGTACATTTATGTATTAATTGTGGGCATGGCATATATACAGTTAAGCTCCCTTTTATAATAATTGGGTTGCTTAAAAAATTTAAAAAAAAAAAATATATACCCTACACTAAGTATACTAAGTTTGAGATGCCATTTGCAACATCTAGAAATAGGTGTCAGAGACCCAACAAAGTATATATTTTTTTGATTAGTATTAAAACCTGAGTTGATCTATACATGTGTGCGTGTTTCCGCCATTCTCACAATAGTAACAATTTTGCACAAATACTTTTAGTTTCTGCACGGGGAACGCTATTTGAAATGGACAAAGTCGGTCCAACAACAACAAAAAACTATTTATCCAACACAAATATTGTGCGTGTGAAGTTAAATTTTGATGCATATATTTATAGTTATCCCATCCATTCCATATACTAAAAATGGGCATGGTCGGATTACATACACGCCCACAATTTACACTTCACTTGGAAATTGATGCGTAATACAGGCACTATTAGGGGGCATAATCATGTATCTGCTACTCCCAATGTTTTTGGTTAGATGTGGAAGATATTTAAGATACCCTCCCCAGCCGAATTTAGCTTTTTTCACTGATTTTTTTCAAAATTTAATTGAACACATCCATGCGTGTGGCATAATTATAAATATATATATATGTATGCCAAATATAAACTTCTCCATCGTAAGTTATAGCAGATGTAAAAAAAGTAAAATTATTGCATAAAATTTTTATTTCAAAAATTTTTGCATCTATTCAAGTGTCCATCGTACTTATTTATAAACATGACCAGCTTAAGAATATTTGCATTATCAGTAGATATAGATCACATTTAATTATCTTTAACAGAGCACCAATACCATCATCAGTTTTGCATGTAATAACAAAGTTTCTTTGTTCTGTTTATTCTAACATGACTCACAAAGAATGTTATTACACATGTTATATAAAATAGTGTAGCGCGTTCTAACTTTCATGCTAAACTTTCAAAGTTTCTTGTGTTCTGTTAAGAGTAACACAGATAAGGATAATGTACGCCTAAGTTCAAGCGAGTAGAATTATTTTCGAAATTGCAGTTTAGTGTCGTGTCGTTGTGACTGCAGTGTGGTTGCAGTACTTAAAATAAAATTCATATTACAATAACTTGGTGTAATCTAACATATAATATATATACATATAACTGTGTGTGAGTGTGTTGAAATTTTCAATTTTTATGGATAGACATGCATGTCCTTCATTAAACATTCTAAGAAAACTATTAAAACATTTCCTAATCTTAAATAATCAGTTAAACTTTATTAAATACACACAACGATGAAAAGCAATTATTATTGCATATAAAATATTTAAACAATTGTATGATAAAGCAGTTTTTTGCTAAATGGCTTTTCCCCCAAAAAAGAAAATCTAAAAAACAAAACTCATTTGAAAAATGTATAAATAAAAGAAAAAATTATTTTCTTCTCAGTGCCTGCAAAATTAGCAAAATTTGTGGTATATACACACACGTAGAAAAGACCCTTTTAGGCATAATGGCATTGAGGCAAGCAAGGGGTTGTACGAAAAGCTTCATTTCTTCAAAGTAAAGTAAAGAAACAATTTTTTTAATATCTTATATATTGTACTTGACTGGGCACTAATTGTTGCCGAACTATGAAAAAACAGTTTTCATATAGAAGAAAATTTTTGGCGAAAATAATTGATAATTATTGGACTCAAGTTCTCAACACAACCGTCCTTAAGCTTTTTTTTTTTGTTAAAAAGCAATCTATTAACTAACATATACACACGCACAGCCAACTTAACTCAGTTGCCGAGCTTACTGTTATCGCACATTATCCGAGATAACAGCGACTGTAATTTTCTGTATGTAAGCATTACACTTAGTTCGAAAGAGGCCACCGCCACAATGCATATAATGTTAGAGAATTTTAATCCTCAAGTCACAACTACCACCACTACCATATAAATTCAACGTACAACGTGTGTGTTACTCAAATTACTCATACGTAATGGTGGACGACAATAATATAAAGTGCGCGTAAAAGCTTCAAAGGGTAACAACAACAATAACAATAATAAGAAAAAACATCAAATAATAAGAAGAAGAATACAAGTGTAGAGCACCAAAAGGCACTTAACGAATGCCGTTATTCAACTTTTCCAAACACGTGTACATTGTGTCGCATACTCGATTCAGTTCTCTAACACAATTTCGGTAAATTTATGTTCATTTGTGACGTTTAGAAGTAATAACATATATGCTATAGATCTAATCCAAAAAAAAAAAAGGAATATGAAAATGAATATATAACAAAATAAATTATTCCGTATATGCGAAATAAAATAAAATAAATTAAAATGAAATAAATAAATGCAAAATCATGTCTAAACATGCTGACACATAAAAAAATAAATATTTGCAAAGCGACATATCAACAATAATAATAATAATAATAATAATAGTAATAGTAATAGTAATAAATAGGTAAATAGGTTAAAGTATAATATCAATAAACTAAGCCACCAAAAGTCTAATAAAATGCCTGCAGATTTAGTCAGCAGAATATGGAATGAAAATGATAAACATAACGGTAATAATAGTAAAATTATTAAGGCACGTAAACGAGGTCAGCAAATCCAATCAAAAATAGCGCCATTATCATTAAGTACAACAACAAGCAACAACAATAACAACAATAACAACAACAATAAGCAATTGCTATATAAACGAACAAAAACTAAAAGAAAAACATCAACATCAATATTAACACTAAGACGGATACCTGTACAAATGCAAAAACAACAACAACAACAACAACAAAACCATCATTCAGTATTAAAAACTATTAGCCCTACAGAAGAGTTCTCTTTCTTTCCTCGTACATTATTATCCTACCACTGTAGCGGCACTAATTTATTATTTATGTTACTGCTAATGCTGTTAACTTTAACGCACTGTGCCGTGCATGCCTTTCATTTGGATGGCAGTCAAAATTCATTTGCCCAGTTTCGGAAATGGTATGTGGGCTTAAATGGTACCTTGGAATTAGAATTTAAGACTGAACAACCGAATGGTTTGGTCTTGTATACGGATGATGGCGGTACTTATGATTTTTTCGAATTGAAATTGGTGGAGGGGGCTCTCCGGCTGCGATATAATTTAGGTGGTGGTGCTCAAATCATTACCGTTGGCAGAGATTTGCATGATGGTCATTGGCATAAAGTACAGGTGGGTAGTTAATAATTAATTTAAATGACTTTGATCAAAATGATTCGATTATTAAAAAACGAAATTCTCTATGTATACAATACAATGTTCTAAATAAAATATAAGATGTTCTATATCGAATATAATAGAATGTGGGAATGGCATTTGCCGCACAATAATCGCTTGCTACATTTTTTATAATTTTCAAACAAAATTTCTTAAGATAACGAACTACAAATGTCCAATGGCAGTCGTTAATTTATTACATTCTTTAGTTTATTTTACATAGTATATAACGTTAATATATTTGCTATTTAACCTCTTAGAGCACCTTTTATATATGATTGATATTGATGAAACTTAGCCTGTAACATTGTACTTCTTGAACTGCTTCATTTGAGACCCATAACAAAGATCTCTAAATTGCGGCGTTTTTTTATAATTTCATTCAGTTAATCGTGATTGACTATTAAACCTCTTTTATTTGATCCCCATATTTAGTGTATGGCCACTCTTACGTATGAGGTATCATCACATTCGTTTTGTGAAGCCCTCTTTCTTAAAATCCATATCAGTGAAAAGGTTTATAGTCCGCCTTATCAATCCAGTCGCTATATTGTATTTAAAATGACTATTCTTAGGTCAATACTGTAATTTTAGCATGGTCTCTATTTTGAAGCGGATTGTAAATTAAAATGGGTAGGGCACCACTTTTGATAAGCTACAATATTTTATATACTTTTATTGTATAATTACCAAATTAACCACAGTTCACAAGGACCCTTCTTTGATTTGGCACCCTCTAAAATTAAATTCTTGCGTCGTCAAATAGTTTCTTTTCATGTTATGCTTTATGTTTTTTTAAAGGTTTAAACATAATTTTTAATCATTAACGTAACATATTACCCCTCTATACACAAGCAGTGTTGCATACGCAATATTTTAAACTAATGTTATCTTGTGGTTTACGGTTCGATACATTTTCCAACATTCCATGTTGTAGGTTATACGCAACGACGAACAAACGTCGTTGATTGTGGACGGTGTGTCACAAAGTCGCTCTACCAAAGGCAAAGAATTTCAATTTGGCAAATTCACAACAAATTCGGATGTGTACGTTGGTGGTATGCCAAATTGGTATAGCTCAAAGTTGGCACTACTGGCTTTGCCAAGTGTTATCTTTGAGCCGCGATTTCGTGGCTCAGTGCGTAACCTGGTGTATGCCGATCAACCGGGTGGGCAGACGAGACGACAGGAAATGAAGCAGCCACGCGACATTAAATGTGGTGACGGACCTTGTGATCATGGTGAAGTGCTAAAAGAGAAGGTAGTGCGCAATACAATAAGGGGTGCTGGTGGTGGAGGGGCTACTCTAAATACTACTGATGCTTGTGAAAGACATGATCCTTGCCAACATGGCGGCATATGCATATCAACTGATGTGGGTCCAATCTGTGAATGTCGCAATTTGGAGTTTGATGGACAATACTGCGAAAAGGGTATAAGTTTTACTAACAAATGTTTTGATCGTTATATATTTCTCAAACACTTAAATTTGGTTATGGTTAGAAAAAGCCCCGTCAGAAGCTACGTTTCGTGGTACACAGTTCCTCTCTTACGATCTGGGTCAAACAGGAGCAGAGCCAATCGTAAGTGCTCAAGACGCCATAACATTATATTTCCGCACTCGACAACCTAATGGATTACTTTTCTATACCGGTAATTTTTTTTTTATAATTTTTTTGAGGCACCTTTAAAGACATTAACTATTTAATTTTGTCCTAAAAGGTCATGGCACAGATTATTTAAACTTAGCTCTACGCGATGGAGGAGTCTCATTAACCATGGGCTTAGCCAATGGTAAGCAAGAAATGCATATCAAACCTGCCAAGGTACGCTTCGATGATCATCAATGGCATAAAGTAACCGTACACCGACGCATACAGGAAATATCATCCATCACTAGTTTTTGTCGGGTAAAAATAACCCAGGGCCATTTTTGTGGCCCCTGTATAATGCTCATTATTTCATTTCATTTGTAGTTAGTAACTGTTGTGGACGATGTCTATACCGATCATTCTCACATAGCTGGAAAGTTCACAATGTTATCATCATCACGCGTGTATGTAGGTGGAGCAGTTAACCCGCGAGCTTTATTGGGGGCTCGCGTACACAATAATTTTGTTGGATGTTTGCGTAAAGTAAGCGATTTAATTATTTAAAACATATTAAAACATATAATTTCTTAAACTCATATCATTTATTAACAAATGCAATCAAAAAGGTGGAATTTTCGGCAGATACGTTATTACTGAATTTAATTGATCTCGCGAAAAGTGGATCTAAACTGATTCAAGTTGCTGGAAATGTAGAGTATCAGTGTCCTTCCGGCGATCCCCAAGATCCAGTTACTTTTACCACACGAGAATCTCACTTGGTAAGGTGGCTTAATAAATCCTCAGTATGGTTTTCATTATAAATATTTCAAAAACAAAATCATTAAGAATGTCGTTAAAAATTGTTTTTAATTGTGTTTTGTAAAGATTTTGCCACCTTGGGAAACGGGTAAACAGAGCTCCATCTCATTTAAATTTCGCACCAAAGAACCGAATGGTTTAATCGTTTTGGCTACAGGATCGAAGCAACCACGTTCGAAAAACGTAAGTTTTGCTTAGATTAAAATGAAAGTAAATAATTATTACATTGTTCGATAGCCGGTGCTCTTTGCCATTGAGCTGTTGAATGGGCATATTTATATTCACTTGGATTTGGGTTCAGGCGCAGCTAAAGTGAGAGTTTCGCGGCGTCGCGTCGATGATGGAGATTGGCACGATTTCGTTTTACGTCGCAATGGACGAGATGCCAAGGTAAGCGTGGATGGGGTGTGGAATGATTTTCGTACACCTGGTGAAGCCACAATTTTGGAATTGGATGGAGACATGTATTTGGGCGGTACAGGACCAGCTTTTAATAACATCAATTGGCCACCAGCCATTTGGACGGCTACTTTGCGTCAGGGCTTTGTGGGTTGCCTAAGAGATTTACTTTTAAGTGGCAAAGCAGTTGATATAGCCGCCTATGCAAGATTACAAGATTCTGGTAAATGTTTATTGAAGTTTTTTCACAAATGAAAGAAATGATTGTGAGCTTCGTTTGCATAATTTCAGCTTCCGTTAAGCCATCTTGTCATATACAGGCGAACGTTTGTATTGGCAATCCCTGCTTAAATGGCGGAACATGCGTGGAGGGTTGGAATCGGCCTATATGCGATTGTACAGCCACCTTATATCATGGACCGACTTGTGGCCGAGAAACGGCAACTTTGGCTTTTAATGGTAGCCAACACATGACCGTTTGGTTGGGCAATGGTCAGGGCACAAAAACACAAACTGAAGAGCTACTCATCCGTTTTAAAACTTCACGTCCGGCCGGCTTATTGCTGATGACTAGCGCCGAATCAAATTCACCGGATCGTTTAGAAATTGCTCTTGTAGCGGGTCGTATACGTGCCAGTGTACGGTTGAGCGATCGTGAAAAGGTACAGCAAATATATATGATTTTAAAAAGCAGAAATTTTTGCAAATAGCATTTGTGTTGATTTCTCTTCTAGAATCTTTTGGCTGGACAATCCGTTTTAAATGACAACAACTGGCACACAATACGCTTCTCTAGGCGGGCTTCGAATTTACGGCTTCAAGTCGACGGGGCTCCCCCTGTCAGGGGTATGTTATGTATGTATCACCAGCACTTCTAATTGCCCTACTACGTGTCGTGCCGTGTCGTTTTTTTTTTTACAATACCTTTCTGTTTTCTATTATCTCTCTCAATATATTAAAAAATTTTCTATGTTAGGACTTTTTCGTACATAATATTGGGCGTTGATTGTCCACCCTGTCATTTTCCAATAATGTTTCAATGTAAATAAATATGTTAGGTTACTTATGTTGCTACAACTTGTCGTCCCATTTAGGCAGAAACTTTGCTACGAGTACATTTTGTCTATAAAACTAAAACTAAAACACACTGTCCAACAAGAAAACAAGTAAAACATTTGTATTCAGTGTAGGCCAAATCACAAAACATTGTGTATGTGTTTATAATTATGAAAGTGATCTTAGTCATAATTAAAAAATAATTAACTTATAATTTATTTGCGACATTTGTGGGCACCTATGTCAATTATTTAATCAACTGAATGAGTCTTCTATGATCCACGCTGTAATACATTTATACATGATGTCTGTACGTCCATTTTTAAATGATATGTTGGTCAAATTTACCGAATTCGTATGATTGAAAAAGTTGTCTTTATACAATTTTGTGTGATGATCTGTTTAATTTTGAAAAATCATAATAATGGCTGTTGGCCTACACGGAGTTTAGCTTTTCAGTTGTTCCAACTGTTTATCACTTTTTGGTAAATATCATCGTTTCATCCCTTAAATCATTCATTCATTTGCCAGTCTCTCTCTCTCTCTCTTTCTGTTTCCATCTATCTCTCTGTTATAATTTTGTGCTTTTGTTATATATTCGTTATAAAGTTACAATAACACCTATCTTAACTTTTTGGCTATTAACCTTTGGAGCATATCATTGCTCTTCTTTCAACAATTCATCATATCCACAATACACAAGCCCTTCCAAACTACGAGCTAATACATTAGTTCTACTTGTTTAAGTTCGTTACGAACGTTTGCTAACACACATGTGTATTTTTCACAAAACATTTTTCCTCTATTTACTGTGTTTGTTTGTTTGTTTGTGCGGTTGTTTCATTGTTTGTTTTAAAGAAAATTATTAATTTTTTAAATCTTTTAAAAAGTTTTTCAATCAGAATATCTGGGTGTTGTGTTATATTCCAAAACCACATTTTACTCATTATTTGTTTGAGCTCAACTTATTCTCAATTAAGTCGCCAAAAACAATTTAAAGTATATACGTATGAAGAGTGTATGTTAATAATGAAGAGATGGTTCAACAATTGAAAAGTCAGCGGAAACAAAGTCGACTCACATAACATAAGTCGACTCCTCATATTAACAGAATCACTAACACAGCTCCTAGACGCTTACATACAATTAGAAACTTGAAGAAAATATGAAAAATTTGGGTTGGGCTTCATCTGTGCATAAGTGCACAGGTGGGATATACTCAACATATAATACAATACATGTACGTATATATGTGTATATAAGAGAAAGAGGTATTCCGTTCTGAGATGTAAATTGTAGCATATGTATAACTATGTGTACATAAATAAGTATACACCACTTTTTGCATTCACCACCTATTACGAGCTAATACATTAGTTACTCGATTGCATTGTGTTGAACACTAGAATCGAGTACATGGAGGTATATTTGTGTGTAGGTCTGTCCACGTGTGGAATATATTGCACTGATTAAATGGAAACATCGCCTTCACATTTGGCAAAACTGTTTCTAATAATTCTAAGGGGTTGGTATAAAAAATGGACACACGCTTCCAGTGTGAGAGCAACAAAAACGGTTTTCATTCACCTTTCTTTTTCGGGGGTCTGATCGATTTTTCAAATCCTTTCATGCCTCCGATTAAGATGATATATAATAAAATACATATGAAATGAATGCCGCCTTTAGGGTATTATATAGTTATATATATAGTTTTGGAATCGAGGACAAGTAGAATGTCATAATCTAAGTATTATTATTATAAATAAATCTACCTGTCAATTCCTTTCATTCTCATTATATGGCGGATTAACAATTTGTTTGCATTCTATTTAATATGGATATCAATAAATAAAAGAGCTTGATTGGCAGATTGCCATTTTTTTTTGATAACTTTTTGATAGGGGTATCAAGTGAAAGAGTTTGATGAGTAGGGGAAAGGGAAATAAATGACATTAATTAAACAAATTACTTTTAAACGAGTAAAAATGTTATATTCGGTCAAGCCTGACCCGACATCACTTAGTTTAGTAGGGTTAATAAACGCGATCAAGTTCAAATTTGAAGCTAATTAACTGTTCTTTACCCATTTTGGTAAAAAAAAAATACTAAGAATTGCGATTTTTATATGACGATTCAGTCCATTTCCAATGGAATTCCTCTTTGGGTCAATACATGTTTTTGTTTCAAATTTTACCGAAATATCTCAAAAAATGCGACCAGTAGTTTACGCATAAATTCACATGGACAGACAGACGGACAGACGGACAGACGGATATGGTTAAAACGATTCAGATTTTGATTCTGAATCGATCGGAATAAATGAAGGTGGTTGTGACATAATATACCCTTTGCCACAAGTGCTGCAGGATATAGAAATAATTTTTCTAATAATTTTCTTATAATTGTTTGTTTAGAATTAGTTTTCACTATATCTCATCAATATAAGATTAAAAAAAAAATTTCAAGACCCATTGTTGCGTAGGTGGTGAGTAGTCAAAAGTTGGTCTAAGTCAAATATTATATATATTTTTGCTTATTTTCGTTATTTTATTTTATAAAACGTACATAATAACAAACAACTAATCAATTGTTGTATATCTCTACAGAGGCAAATGAAGCAATGGAAACCAATAATAGAAATATTTAAAAAAAAAAAATAGGTGAAGTCTTGCAATCAAATAAATCCACCATTTTTTAAGCACAATTTCAATATTAAAAAGTTGCCTTAGGATAATATATTTTTAGTTTTTCGTTTCAAATTCAAATATTACACAATTTGATGATGTTTTCTTTTCTCTTTCATTAGATATTTTTATAAATTTCTGTTGTTTTTTTGTTTTTTTTGGTTTTTTTTCTGAAGAATAACACTAACTTTGAGAATAATGTATTGTAACAAATGAAAACGAAAACCTTCCTTAAAAAAACAACAAAAAAAAAAAACAACAAAAAAAAAAATTAATGAAAAAATCGACACGCGAAATCGGTGTTTAAAAAAGCATTTCTCGGCTGAAGTTTTTCTCTCCCCTGGCAATGTTTTGTTTTTGTTATTACTGTTTTTGGGTTTAGTTTATTCTACCAATGCTGGGGAGATGAAAGACGACGTAGACAAAGAAATGTTTAGGCGACACCAGGGCTGTAATACTGCACTATTCATTCTTATGTATATAGTTAGTTTTTTCGTAGACTATGTGTAAGTGTATGTACAATAACAATAAATTAACTGTATCTCATACATATGAAATGACCCTTAACCCCCACGTAACCACTTTAAGCACAAACATATACAATAATAATAATAATAATAATAATAATAATAATAATAATAATACAATAACAAAAGCAATGTGGTGCTTCGCCTTTAACTTACACTTACCACACAGTTACTTTGTTAGTCTTGTCATGCCAAAAAATAAAAACAACTTAATTTAATGCATTTTTCTAGTGCAGCACTATATTTGAATAAAAACTTCATATCTCACCAATACCTATGCATAAATGCATCAAATATATTACATTGGAATATCGCATATATTATAAATGTTAAAAAAGGGAAAAAAAGAAAGAAAAAAAGGCAAAAAGTCAACTTTCACTTCAAGCCCCGAAAAATATAATATTTTTTGCAAACTAGTCAGTTTAACATTCAGAATATTGTGCCATTGTTGTTGTTGTTCTTATTTATTATTATTTTTGCATTTTTGATGAAGAATAGCAGTTAGGACTCATTACATGGGGTACAACTACTTAAATACATTTGCATATCGTTGCCAAACATGCAAAAATTTGTAGTTCAAAACTAAAACAACAACAACAACAACAATAGCAATAGCAATAATAATAATAGCAATAAAGTATTAAAACTCATAAAATTTAAATTGGAATCTTCACGATACACACAGCACGAATGGCGTTTGCATGATAGCACCACCAACTTGCTATACATGCATGACTCACCATTTCAACAGAGATACGCCTACAAACAAAAGGCCATAAATAAATAAACAAATAAATATATATGTATGTCCTTTTTCACTCATAATGCGCTTAGCATTTATCAAAATACAAACACTAACCGGGCACATTTCGTACCAACTCTTTCAGGCAGCAAATGTTTTTGGAAAACTAAGAGGCTTTTCTTGTACCTTCTATCTATTCGCACACACAAGGCTATAAGAATGAAATAATTTTAACCATTTACATAAATGTGTATAATACAAGCATAAAATGGGTATAGGAATGTGTACGTATGTTTAACTCTCAGGTGGTTATATACTCTTCAGTGAATTTTCGCATTATTTTTATTAATATTTTTTAATGTATATATATACTCTGTATATTATAAAAGATGAGGAAAAGTAGAAGTGGGTATATTCGAGGAGGCTTCATTTTGTTTGCTTTTAAATGTAGGCTGTAATCAAGGTGGGGAAAAAAAAGGGGTTCTAAAAAATACTAATAGCATGAAGAAAAAAATGTGTAAAACTCTCAAGTGGTCATGGGATGAAGTTTTTCTAAAAAAAAAAAGAAGGTTTTTGGGTTAAACGAAGAGAACATGACGGAGACATTGATCTTTATCTTCCGCCTTATAAACCGATAACTATTGTATTGAAAGTTTTTTTTTTTTTTTTGAAAAATGTCATCTCATGATGATTAGATTACTAGTTTCATTATTTTTTTCCTCATTCTATGTATTTTTGATTGGAATCAAAAGCAGAGTTCAATTAAACACGTACGTCCTATGATCGCAATAAGAAATTTTAAGGTAATGAGCTAAAAACTTGTACATATCTTATTTCTGTATACAGCTTTCTCTTTAATTTAAGGAAAATCGGTTAAGAACCACATCCACAATTGGCAAAAATCGATCTATAAATCACAAACAGGAATCTATTAAAATGAAATTTAGTTCAATATATGTATAGCTTTTGATTATGTGAAAGAGTTGGGCGTGGTCTTATAAGATTTAGGTCTCACAATGTACAAAAAAATGTCATCTTTGTATATTTTTGGGTAATATGCACAATATTAGAGGATTTCAAATCAAATAACTGACACGCCCATACTTTGTTTATAAATGTGAAGGGTTTTTACGAGTTGGTTCAAGTCAAATATTATTTTTCACATGTTTTTACATAATTTTTATAAAATTCGCAAATTTGCACCTCTCTGTATGAATTGAATGTTGTCACAAGCACAGCGCTAACATTATTTACTGTTTTTTTTTATACTTTTGTTATCTTTCCGGCCCAACAATTTTAATTTAATAACCAATAACCTTTACTAAGACATTATTTCATGTTATGCACAACAAGGATAAAAATAAGACGTGAAGTGAAAATATTACCATCGGTCAAAGCTAAAATTATTTGATATTGTAGTTAAGTTTTAATTGGTTCATGTACTTAAAAATGCTAAATAAAATTAAATTGAAACCAGGTAGTGTAGGGTAATGAATGGTCCTTGCTGACTGACCAAAATATTTTCACTTTGCACTTTTATTATGGAAAATCCAAACAGCACCATATTCTATAAAAAACTGCAAATACGTATATTCCATGGTAGAGAGAAAATCTTGATAAAAACTAAATGTTTTTTTCTATTTTTTTTTTGCTTGAGTGTTTTCATTTCTATATATTAAATATATAAATCGCATACATATATATATATATTCATGTACATTCACTTGGCGACAATGTCCACACCATGTCCGTTTTTTTCAATTATCGTACTTTCATTAATTACTCTATAATAACAACAATAACTTCTTACAATTGCATAGATATGTATGTTTGTATATATGCTATGTATGTATGTACAGATGTCCATAATTACTTAAATATTTTTCTATTGATTATATAAAAATCATGCCTCTCTATATACTGCACACAAAATGTAGGAAAACTAAGTTTGTCATTCCGTTAGCAATTACTAGAAAAGGGGCTTGATGGACGGGATATTATCAGATAATTAATAGCGAAGTTCTTTATCAATAGCAAAATCGGGATAGGCGATCTTATATCCGTCTTTACGCTTAACTTTGAAACTTAACTTTACGCCCTGCCGCACGTAAAGTTTATGTGGACAGTATTCTACATCCTATCCAATGATTGGCGCAAACCAATTGTACATAGTTCCTTATTAAAGTAGCACTCTGACTAGGTAAAGCCATGTCTGCAGCAAATATTCTACCAGCTGTAAAAATTAAGATATCAAAAGTTAAACTTAGCACAAATATTGGTAGACTTGATATAAAAAATTTATAAAATCATTCCAAGAACACGTCCACAGTGTAATGAAATATGACGACAAAAACACTTTTTACTGTATTTTTCATATATATCACAATAATTATAAAAAATAATAAACTCAAAATTCGTAAATACCTTAATTAGGAGACCTATTTGTTAAGGTTAAAAAGTGCAACCGATCGGCCACTCCCACCACCAACAATTTGACATATATTTGTTGTTATTAAAGTAGGAAAGAAACGATATGAGAGTTTGCACATAAAGTAAACATATACCACGCCTACAATGCAATATTTTCATTTGTGGTGGCTACTAAAATATAATATGATGGGTATCCTAGATTTGGCTAATGCCAATGAAAGCTTTTTATAATTGTTATATATACTCACGCCTTGAATTCACGTCAACTATTATATATCACATACTGCACATACATATATACATACATATGTATATATATATATATATAATAAATAACAATTTAGGCATGTTTGTAAAATTTATTCAATTCAATTCAAAAAAAGATAAAAAGTTTTTTTTAACCAAGTACGGGATGTGTGTGTAAGAACAGATGTTAGGCGTGGCGTTTGCTTAAAGTAGACTTAATCAAGTATATTGTCTAGAACCCAAATGTATGTGTTCGTGTGTGTATTTAATAGCGGAGACCATATTAGGAAGACACAGCACTATGGAAATTAGATCAATACATTTGGGCGGCTTGTTCCACGCCGAGGAGGAGATACAAATGACCTCAACAATGCCGAATTTCGTTGGACAAATGCAAGGATTTGTATTCAACGGTCAAAGGTTAGTTAGTCCATATGAAATGACTAATAATAGAGAGGTTTGTAACATTTGATTTATTTTTATTCCCGTTATAAAAGGTACATTGACATTGTGAAGAGTTTGGGACCAGAATTATCGGCCTTGCCCAGTGCCACCTTTAAATTGACAGCTCGTTTTGTAAATTCACCGCCGGGTAATCCATATCATGCAGTAACCTTTCGGTCCAAGCACTCCTACGTAGGTCTACCCATGTTGAAGGCCTACTATACCATATCAGTAGATTTACGTTTTAAGACTGTCGAGCCCAATGGCTTGTTGTTATATAATGGTGGACGACGGAGTGATTTCGTTGCTCTGGAATTGGTAAATGGTCATGTACATTATACGTTCGATTTGGGCGATGGTCCTATAACGATGCGTGACAAATCACGTATACATATGAACGACAATCGTTGGCACCAGATCAGCATACGTCGGCCAGGTCCCAAGACTCATACATTGGCCGTCGATGATTCATTTGATATAATAACGTTGATAGGTAACAGTATGAATTTGGAATTGGCTGGTATTCTATATGTTGGCGGAGTATTTAAGGATATGTACGCCAAATTGCCAGCATCGATATCATCACGTTCTGGTTTTGAGGGCTGTATAGCATCACTCGATTTGGGCGACACATCACCATCACTGACCAACGACGCTGTAGTGCCGAGCTCGCTTGTTGTGTCCGGTTGTGAGGGCCCAACAAAATGTAGCCAAAATGCATGTGCAAACAGAGGCGTTTGTGTGCAGCAATGGAATGCGTACGTCTGCGAGTGTGACATGACTTCTTATACGGGTCCCACATGTTACGATGGTAAGCATGTTAAATAAATAATTCATCATTTCTAATTTAATCCAATTACATTTAAACAGTTTAGATTTTTGAATCAAAATTGAACTAAATTTTAACATTTCAGAATCAATTGCTTACGAATTTGGTAATAATCGGGGCATTATACAATACACGTTTCCCGAGAATGCTCAAATCGATACTGAAGAAGATAATATCGCTTTGGGTTTCATCACCACAAAATCGGATGCCGTACTATTACGTATTGAGAGTGCCACCACTCAGGATTATATGGAAATGGAAATTGTCGAGGGCAATATATTTATGGTGTACAACATCGGCACCAGAGATCTGCCGCTTGGAGAAATCGGAACAAAAGTTAACGATAACACATATCATGTGGTGCGATTTAGTCGACGCGGAGGAAACGCCACTCTACAATTGGACGATTATAATGTACAAACTTTAACACCTCAAGGTAATTTCATTCCAATATATCATAAACAAGTTTCTAATTTCATATAAGTTTATGTGTTATTTTTTGATAGGCCACCAGTCCACCGTGTTCAATACCATGGCTAATGTACAGGTGGGCGGAAAACATAGCCGTTCTGGACGTTCACGTATTGATCGCCCATTTGCGGGAGTTATAGCGGGTTTGTCGGTGAATAAATTGCATATATTGGATTTGGCGGTGGACCATGATCCCCACATAACCATTCGCGGAGATGTTCAATTGGTAACTGGAGTATTAGATAGAAATGATCTGCAAAGAATGCAGCAGGTTAGGGATTTTATTTTTTAAACAAATCATTTCAATTCTCTTCAATTCTTTCAAGTATTCGTCTCTCATCTCGTTACTAAAAGTTAATGCTGCAACAATTACAAGTTAAAACCATATTTTGTTCAAGTTTTAAATCGAATTTATTCATTGATTTTTCAACCAAGCCCTAACTAAGATCCTTATGAAAGCATTCCTTTTTTGCAAAGTTTCTAATTACTTGATTAACACGAGAACTATCAATTGCAAAATCTAACAGTTGTATTTTTTAAACATTGAGTCCTCTGTTTAGTGTTCAGTACGTAGAAGTCAATATGGACCAAACGAGTTTTTTTAAAAAGTTAATCGAAATTTCAAACTGCACCGTTTGTGTATAAATGCAATTTAATTATTTTTCGATAAAAATTCCTACCACCTATAAATGAAGGATATTGTTATTGTTTATTTATTGTGTTTTTGAACAATTTTTCTTTTTCGTTTGAAAACATTTTTGTAACCGAGGTTTTTTTGCACTTTTCTATATAAAATAAAAAGCACTCTATAATAATTAATATCAAGTTAATACCAATACATATGCATGCATAAAATATTGTGTACATATGCACATGATCCGTCAAAACGGACCAATTAACACCCGACACCTCTGTTCTTAGACAAAAATTTACAAATCGTTATCGTTAAGGGAGAGAGTCATGATAAAATTTATTATATTCTATACAGACTTATATTAAAATAGATGATCAGAGCATGTCTATGTTCTTATAATATAAACAACAAGTATATAAAATATTATATTATAGGTGGCGTGTAGGCCACACAAGTATTTATATGGACGGATGGACAAACAGACTCTAACTGGGTCTATATGTATAGATTTAAAAAGGATTTTGATGATTCAGAAAATTTTATTCTTAATCGATTTGAATAATAAAAGATGATTTTTTTTTGGGAGGGTTGTACACATTCTCACAAATTCAATATGTCGTTTAGCACAAGTGGTGTTCGGTGTAAATACATAAATATTATACGTGAAACATTAATTTACATACATATATATTTATACGCACACGTGTACATAGAAAACATACATAAAAGCACTGGGTTGCCTCCGGTATTAACAAATACACTTTTCCCCAGTTTGTAGCTGTATCACTAAAATCATTCTTCCTCTCTTCTTCTATTCTACTTTATATATAGACACCGGCAAGTGGTTATCCGGGAGCTGATGGAGATGATTTGATATTTTCGGGTGCTGGGAGCGGTTGCCGTGGCGATGATGAAGATGAGTGTACTTCACCCTCAGAATCAGGCAGTGGCGATGACTTAATTACACCCGTTTATGTACCAACCACGAAACAAACAACCATTTCACAAAATATCAATACTGATAAGACGAATGCTACAGAGCGCGCTTGTGATGATGAAGATTGTCTTCATGGTTCTGGCGATTATGGTGAGACGACAGAACAATTTACATCAACCAGCACCGCCAAAATTTCAGCAGGTACGCATGCATAACAACAATTTTTCTTTAATTTCACTATACTTTGTTTTCATATTACAAGTAAAAAAATGAAAAAACAGTAGTTTCACATCATTTAAGCTCTATTAGCAATTTGGCAATATCACCTCATGCACTTATTTGCATCTGCATTTGTACATATTTTATATATTTATTAGGCATCATGCATTATCTACATTTTTCATGAGCATATGTACGGGTATTACAGTCTTTACGAAAGAAAATCATTTGGATTATACACATACATGCACACACATTGTCGCAGAATTTTTATTAAATATTTAATATAACGTCAGGTAGATTAGTTTCATTGTTTTATAGAAAAAAACTTTTAATTCCTCTTCATTGTAACTAGTCCTTCACGGTTACTTATGTAATAAAAAATCGAATCGAATTAATAATATACTATACCCCCATCTTATGTGGAGGATATGAAAATATACTCAAAAACTTATGACAACATTTGCTCTACTTTAGTCACTCATACAGTATTTTATATTTTAGTAATTAGTTTAAAATCATTATCTTAGTCATTGCCTTGAAACTACAGATCATAGTTTTTGAGATATCCATACCCTTGAGTGCAGGAATAGTTGCTTTTTAAAGTGAAAAACGTCATTAAACGTTTAATGAGGTCGTTTTTGGGAATTGAATAGTTAATCTCTCCCATAAATGTTGATAAAGTGTCATCTTGGTTAATGATGATCGTTTGAATCAAGAATCATTCTAACAAATTCATTTGTGATGGAATAAATATTTGTTGTAACATTATTTTATGATAAGAGTGGTCGCCACATTATAACCTCTTTAACTAATTGTACAATTTGATTTTCTCCTATTTCAAGGTTCTAAAAATATTTGTCTCTCTCATTACTTCAACAATTCTGTTCTATTTTCGTTATACTTGCCTAAAATTAGTCATTCAAAACTTACTATACATTTTATTATTAAACTACATCATTAGCTTTCTTTTCAAATTTAAAGGTAGCGAAAATTATTGCAAAAGAGATCATCTTTGGTATAGTTTTCTATGAATTTCATAATAGTTGATAGTTGATGGCTTTTTCCATATACCAATGAAAAAAGTAGCTTTCCTTGTTCATTTAATCTGTCAAAAAGGATCTTTTTTAAAGTATACACTACAACTGCACGCATAACTTTAGTTCAATATATAATTACGACACGCATCCCTTCGGGTGGCGAATTATATTTATTTTCTAGCCGAAAAAGTTTTTTGAGTCCCCAAAGTTTGATATCTAAGAAGATATTTTGCAGAGTGGCAAGAGGTACTATTGGTTAACTCACTAAATGTAAGCTTTTATAGCTTGAACACTAGATACATGGAAACCAAAATTCCCTTGATATGGGTATCAACTAAAAGGGTTCGATGGGTACAAAACTATGGACCAATGAATGCTATAAATATATTGTTTATTCTAATTACTCCATATATTAATTTAAAGTTTATTAGCATTTAGCGGAATTGTAGCAAGGTGTTGTCTCTATGATAAATACTTTTGAGAAAGGTTCCTCAAAGGGTTTACGTGACAAAGATGTGGCTTTAAGAAATGTGAAACTCTAGTGTTGTATTCTTGGCTTGGTAGGTAATTAATTGGATAACTAGAGCATTTCGAAGAGACTTTACCGCAATGCAACATTAACGTCCCGTTCGATTCATTTACCATATAAATCAATCAGCCATAGACTATATTAGAACTGTTCAAACTGTCACAAATCTTATTCTAATTATGCATATGTATGTATAATTTTTTTTAAAACAATCACAAATATGTATACGAGAGAATTCAGTTGGAACTTACAATATTTCTTTCAGAAACTGAACTCTTCCTCATATTTCTGACTGTGATTGCGCACTGGCTCCTCAGTATCCCATATAGTCAATATAATGCACTCTTCTCGTGCAATAGTCTCAAATTAGAAACTAAATTAACAATCCAAAAAAATAAATATCGAAACACATATATACATCGTAACCAGCTGGGCCAACATGCATCATCCCCTCCAAATGTCAAATGAACAAAAAGTCGGACAGAAACTGAAACTGAATAGGAAGAAGATGAGTTGAATACGTTGAAAACTAACTAAATAAAAATGTAGATGGATAAGTTGTTTCCTTTTCGCTGAAAAACAATGAAAATGTACAATCTAAAGTATGTAAAGTATTGTATAAATTCATAATTACCATTCAGGCGTGCTCATGTTTTATACATAAAGTCACACTTGCTCAAAGGCAACCATAACCATAATCATAATCATCATTCCATCCATCTGCAGGCCCATACGTATTCATACATAAATGTGTGTACGTTTATGCCATTTATGTGTATGTTGTGCATTCATCTATAAATAAATTAATGTAAATATCCACCATACCACCAATTATACAATTAATAGCAAATATTGCAAAATGAACACCTAACGATTATGATGATGATGATAATGACAACATACAGATACAGACACAATAGAACAATGTTTAATAACGTTTCAACAATAAAGGCTAGACGAAAGTACAAGTTCCTCTGATGTATATATGTACAGTATATTAATAATATAATATACAAACAATCACACACACACACACACACACACACACATGGAAAAAGTAGCCTTAAATTGAGACGAGTACAATACAATACGAGTACAACCCCCTCCAACTATACCATGACATATAATATATAGTAAAACGAAGAAGAGAACAAAGTCAGGTCACAAATAAGTAAGAAAATTAAATTTGGCTTAGACCAAATCTTAAACACCCTCCACATTTACAATGGTGGGCATGGCAGGTATATGATTACGCTCTTTAATAATGTATGTATTACGGATCAGCTTGCAAGTTGAGTTTTAGGTGGAATATGGTTTTTTGTAAGTTGTGGGCGTGTCTGTTATTTGATCATGCCCATTTTTGGCCACACAATGGAAGGGATAATTATAGATATGCGTACCAAATTTCAAGTTCATAGGTCAATTTTTGTGGCAGATATACAAATTGTTGTCGATAGTGGGCGTGGCTCTTGACCGATTTTGCCCATTTTAAATAGCAATCTGCATAGAAAAAACATAAAAAGGATCTGTACAAAATTTCAGCTCAATGTCTCAAAATTTACGCTAGTGAGAATGCTAACAACAGACACGGACGCACGGACATGCCTGGCAAGATCGACTCAGCTTCTTATGCTGATCAAGAATAAATATGTATTAAGAGATTTCCGATTCCTTTATATGAGTATTACAAACAGATTAACAACTTCGGCATACTGTATAAATACATGTGGAGGGTATAAACGAAGAAGAAAAGTTAAGTCTGCACGCGCGTAAATACTAAGGTACCTTTAGCGTATTATAGGTACCCTTTACATAATCAATTGTACACATACATATATAGGCACTAGAACGAACAAATTTTAAGACAGCTATTAATTAAACAATTTGATTTCTTGGTGTTTCTTCCCTCTCACATTCTTCCATTATCTGCACATTTCATTTATCGTATACAGAAATGCGATACATAAGTATTTCAATTTCTTTTGTATGTGTGTGTAAACAACGATAGTATTATTTTATGAAAATAATTCTTATATGATTATGTAACCTGTGTGTAATAGCAGGATAATAAGAGTCAAAAGCAATTCATTGTGATTTACGATAAATTTAAAAAAGAAAATCTTAATGTGTTATATAAAAAATTTTTTGTTTTCATTTTTGGTGAAGAAGAAAAATAAAATGAAATAATTCTAAAATGAAATCATCTAAAAGTATATTTCATTTCTAAGCGTATATAGTATAGTTTCAGAAGTGCAGAATTTGATTTGCCAGCTATTTGAGCAAAGTTGTGTCTTTGTCCGTAAATCTTCACATTTTGCACCAATGGAGAGAAAACCGTAGTGCCGTCAATGATGGTTCATGTGTTATTTGTTCGCTTTTGGAAATTTCCAAATGGTTAAATCAATTCTCAAGATTAAGTGAGCGTATTCGTTTGTGAAAACATTTGCAAGGCCCGCAAAGCACATAAACGGAATCAACATCGATCTAAAATTGTCTGTATGTTCGTCTGGACGTCTGCTTCACTCTCCCGATTGAATTGAATACCCAGAGTGAAATATTGAAATATTGGTAGTATGTTTACTCTACATCAATATTTCAGTAAAAGATTTTTAAGCGCAGTAACACATTAGTTCATATGTCGAAGCATTCTGATACGAAAAAAAACCACACCTCCTTTATTATGTTTGTAGAAACGAATAACGAAGTCGGTGCTGTTGTAACTACAGATACTACCAGTCGTAAATTAGGGGAATCGGTTACTAGTGAACGACAACAACAGAAGCCGTATAGTACAGCAACAAGTCTCACAACTCCAAGGGAGACATTAATAATCAGCACAACAAATACCGCCATTAGTACGAGCACAACTAGCCGAACTTCATTTGCCACCAGTATATCTAGTCAGCAACAAACAACCACCACCACAGAGAGACCGACAACTAGAATGGTAAGTACAACAACATCGACCACAACCAGCACAACCAGCACAACAAGTAAACCAACATTTTATGGGCATGTTGACACCACGCCTTATGATGGGTATGGTGGAAGGAAGAGTAACAAGGGTCACGAAGTAACTACTACAACGCGAGCACCACTACTACCACCACCGCCACCAATAGAAACCGACCCAGTACCATATCCGTATCCATTGCCGCAACCACCACCTATATATAAGCCAAAGGGTAAAGGTCGCATCAATTCAATTGAGGAGGAACGCACCGCCATGATTATTGGCATTGTCGCCGGCATACTGATAGCAGTCATCTTGGTTATATTATTGGTGTTGTGGTTGAAATCGAATGGCGATCGAAACTATAAGACAGCCGGTGAAAAAACGGTTTACGGCAGTCACAATCCCAATACAGCGCTGTTAAGTAATACCAGTACCAATGGGTCATATCATCAACAGAGACAGCAACGCAATCAAAATCAAAATCAACAGCAGCAGCAACAGCAACAGCAACACACGGCTACAAGCATTACTAATACTAATCTTAGCCAACAGCAGCAGCAGTATATTCAGCACAAATCAGCACAACAGCAAAACAAGTCAACAACGGAGCATCACGATGATGCCGACAGTTATGGGGAGCAGCCGCATTTAAGCGGTGGGCGAACGGGTTTCATACGTACCGTTTACATTGGCCAAACTGAACAGACCAACAATAAAGATGTTAAGGAGTGGTATGTGTAAATTCTTTAATCAAATATTTATTATTTTTTTCTTTGTATACTTTTTAAATTTTAAGCATACACCACAGACACCACAATCAAACACACACACACACACACACACAATAATATTGTAGAAAATTGTAGAAAATCAATGAATTGGCGCTTTTAGCGAATTGAACACAAACACACATATATTTATGTTTTTAAACAAAACAAAACAACAACAACAACAATAATAATAATAATAATAATAACAATAATTATAATAACGATAAAAAATGAAAAATGAAACATTTCACAAATTTTTGCCTAAAAAAAAGGGCAAGTGAAGCCAGTGAAGAAATGAAATGACGTTACAATCATAAAATTTATGTAGCTCTGTACATACCATACTACTACACGAATTATCTATATATATTAGAATATATAAAATGTGAGTGTATGTGAAAGGAAAATGCTTTTCATTATCATCATCTTCTTCTTCTTATTCTTCTTTTTGTTCCTCTACATTCCGTTGCAAATTTTGCAAAAGTTGTAAATATTTATATATTATAAATATATGTAGGTATGTATGCAGCTACTTGAATTTAAATGTATTCCCAATCAATAATAATTAAGAACTACATACAATACAACCCTAAGGTTAAAGATTAAACCAGTTAATGTACAAATACCAATCAAATACTAAATAGTCACGCATGCATAAAGGCAACATGGATAATAATTATAAAAGTATTTCATCAAAAGCAATTACTCATCATTTGTTTAGTGAGCCTTCTGTTCGGATATCGGAAGATACCAAAAAAGTCATTACAGTCTACTGTACATGTTTTATTTAAAACATTTCTTTGCCATCGATTTTATTTATTTACGATAATCAATTATGGCTTGTAAATAAATTTTTTATTGCTTTAAATAAATGAGAAAGACTTTAGTTCGAATGGTCCAGCAGAACCAGATGAATTATTATAACCTCCACCTTAGCGCTGTTCCGTTGGAAATACCCAGAAAAGCCTCTTTCTGCAGAGACCGCGACATTGACTTAAGTATATATATACATTCTTGATCTGAAGGATTAAAATATGAGCCTATTGTTGCCACTTTCACGGTCGTTAAGTGAGACAAAATTGGTAGAAAGTCGCACTCACAATCGATAAATACCCATCCATTAGCCATAACAATTGAGCTACGAAGACAAAAGTCAAAGTCGGTACATATATTAACATTTAAGCCTTTCACAGATATGCTAAAAATGGGTGCAGTCATATTCCGAATGCGCCCACAATTTATACAAAATTAAACTTAAAGTCAAATTTTACTCGTTACTTAGCGCATAATGTATGCACTATTCCAAGACGTACATGCGTACCACGCCCACTATAGTGGGCACTTAATATTTGGCCTTAGCCAAATTTAGTTTCTTCTGTAATTTTCATTTATTTTTCCTTCATGTCGAATGTATGTATATTAGTTTGCTTAACCCTGAGGTTTCTGTGTAATTAAAGAAAAGCAATAGAGTAAAATAGATCACGTTGCTGCGCTTTACTTTTAGTAACCAACGCCAAACGAGACGATTAATTTTATACGATTTTGTGATGATTTGTGATGATGTGAATGCGAGGCGCGGTGACGTGAGCTAATTGGCATTAAGGTTAATTCTTTTATGTCTTAAACCGAATTTGGATTTATTATAAGATTTGAACGATACGAAGAAACCTTTCAAAAAATAAACAAAGAGAAATTTTATTCTCGGTCAAATCCGATATTATAATACCCTACATCCCTTACTAAAAGTAAAAATGTTAAATAACTGTTATTCAATAGCTTTAGTAGTTTCGGAGAAAATATCCATAGAAATAGCCGAAGGTATAATATCCGAATGCGAAAGGTGGTAGATTTGATTCCAAGGCACATGTAATGAGTCCAAGAAAAAAAATGGGTTTTAAACTAATTTTTATTCATTTAGGGATGGATGCAGCGATTGCACTACCAAGGGGTGTGGGGGATAAATAATATTAGCAAAATAATCCCATTTGTTGTTATTTGTTACATTAAACTTTTGTTGATTAATTTATTGTAGTAATACAACACAAAAGACAATAGATAAATGAAATTGTAAAAAGTATGGGTATAACGAGAGAACTCGTTGTAAAACAAATATGTTATTGTTGTTTCAGCCAAATGTTGTTAACATTTTAAACCAGTAGGCATGCACGTTATGATATATGCGTGTAGGTTATGTTTATTATTTATTAGTGATAAATTTTTACAATGTTTTCGTTTCAAAGCTTGAAATAAATTTTTCTTTGCTGGACATACAAAAAGCTCAGTCCATAGTGACAACTCCAAAAAAAATACCAAAAAATTTCCATATATTTTTAAAGACATCTATTACCCTCCGCATAAAAAAGGACGGCATGCTGTTTCATATTCCATAAAGGCGAAATATTTATAACAGTTTATTATTGGAAATGTTCTGGTCAGTGACAGGTCTAATGGCTTCAAAATTTCAAAAACTTCTTACACAAAATTTTCTTTTGAGTTAAGGGCAGTCAAAATGAAGATCGCAACATTAAGGCGTAGGTCTAAATTTATACAAACTTGATTAATTCATGGTAGCCAGAATCACAAAGCCGCAAAGCACGCTGGACCTGGGGGATATTTCCGATTTGGCTTAAGCCAAATGTCCTTTGAATTGAACTGTATTAAACAATTTTTAGATAATCAAAATTAATTTTTATCGAAGAATTCGTATGCGGGATATAAACCCCAAGAAACTCTAATTTATTCCTAACTATCTTAATAGCCGCACTATTACGAGTCTATAAAATTTCTATAAACGACTCTCTCTTTACACTTGAAACAATTTGTCACAAACCTTTATATAAAAATATTTACAATATATAAAAAACTATATTTATAATTAATATTCATTAATTCTTTCATTGCTTTGCATTATTTAATCCATAAAACAAAACAAAAAAATTAAAAATAAAAATAATAACTTGATCCCAATAAATTCAATTTTCATATAATTGTGTAATGGAATGTTTTTGAATGTAATTTACTAAAACACTGAAAAACTGTAACAACTTAAACATATCAATTTTATTTATTAATTTTTTTTTATAAAAATAAAAATTAAAAAAATAAAAAACAAAATTTTTCTAAATTTAATTATATGACTTGTATATATATATATGTATACATTATACAAAATCATTATGTTGAATGTTTTCATACCTAAATATGAATTTTGTTTTGTATTAAAACAAAAAAAAAAAAAAAAAAAAAAAAAAGAAAAATCGAAAACACAAATTAACTACTTATTAAAATTTTTCATATTTACTAATACAATGCTTGTGTTTTTTTACTTCCTAATATTTACCAAACAAAAAAAAAAAAACAAAACAAAACAAAAATTATATAAAAGTGAAACGAAAT
Source organism: Ornithomya fringillina (assembly GCA_963978525.1). Taxonomy (NCBI): domain Eukaryota; kingdom Metazoa; phylum Arthropoda; class Insecta; order Diptera; family Hippoboscidae; genus Ornithomya; species Ornithomya fringillina. The sequence continues at coordinate 32,765,322 of OZ021691.1, read as the reverse complement.
GCTACTATTTTCCCAATAGAAAATTATTGTACAACATTATGCGGCATTGGTTAATGGAAACTAATGATATATTTAAAAAAGTTGCAAAAATCAAAGAAAATTCATTTAATTAATAAATCAACTAACCACTATTTATGACGCACGAGAAATCCTTCTAACCACTTATACTTATACATTTAGGCAATACACACACACACACACAAACACACCCATACACTTATCATTACATACTCAATTAGGTACATACACATATATATACTTGTATGTAAAGTGAATAGAACGACATGTATAAAAATATATATATATATATATCTTATATAAATAATTAAACATATAATATAATTATATAAAGATATAGAAAGCAATACAAAAGAACAATTGGAATTCACACATACATACATATATAGGGTGTGTGTTCCACTAAAAATTTATGGGTTTGCTAGTAGTGTCAATTGGAGTTTTGACATTTTTTTAAAAATGATTATGACGTATATATATATATAATTGTTTTCTGTTAGCTTATACGACACATAAGATTTTAGTGGTCTACTATGTAAGTCTGCCGCATTCGAATCGCAGAAGACCGATTGCAACGAATTCTTGGGTGACCTGCATAAATAAATAATTTTCTTTTTTATTCTTCAGCATAACCTTGGAAAATGCTTTTGCTTTTGCTTTTGCTTACTGTCCAAGCCCCACTCTAAGAATCCTCCTTTCATCGTTTCATAATAGGTTCCATCCGGATATTATAAGCGTTTCGGCCACTTATCCACTTCATTCCATATTCTACCTGAAGTACTCTTGTTTGTCTTTAGTGACAGCACCAAAGTTATTAACTCTACGCATTTATTTTTAAACTGTAGCATTTTGTGTCCCTTTTATATGGGATAAGTCACATTTTCTCTACATGCTATTAAAGAATATATTCGCTATTCTATTATCCTAAACCGAGCCATAATAACAATTTTTTTACTTTATTATCTCTGCCAATTTCTGTCTCAAAATCGATCCTTAGTTATAGTTTAAGGCCTATAAAAAATCCATGCAGAGAATATTCACATAAAACACTTTCATTGATTTTAATTATATTAAGCGCCATTTGTATTACACATACTAAAATAAATTTATATTTTCTGGTTTAATATTATATCTTATGATTTGATAAATACGCTTGAAGTATATATATTCATATATAACACATTAACATATAATATGGAATGACTGATGAATACAACATATAAAAATTATTATAATAAGGCATAAACAACAAACAAAGAAAATGAATATAAAAACAATAATAACTATTATTATTTATGAAATATTAGATAATTGTAACAATAATACATACAATAAATCAATATTGAAAACAACAAAATATAATTGCGTTTTTTTTTTTTTTTTAGTGAAGATTAATAATGAAAGGGGTCGTCATTTTAGTGCTGTAGTATCTGAAGTCATAAATTTTATGTATTACTGTGGTATACTAAATATACTTGACTTGACTTGGTAGTAAATGTACATGTAAATGTGTACTAACAAATATATATTCGTGAAAACGAAAAAATTTATCTTTTGGTTACAGGTCTTTGTTAATTTATCATTCGGTTTGTTAACAGAGACAATAAAAAAGTATATTGAAAACCATCCTTAAAGTTTTTATATTCAAACTAATTTAAGCCCACACACAAGTGGTGAAAAAATGTTTTAAGAATAACCGTTTTTGAAAAACGTATGGAAAAAAATCGTATCAATTCTTGCACGGTTGAAAATATTTGTACTCAAAACAAAGTAATTTACAAAAAAACCTCTGGCAACATTATTTTTTATAAGCATTAATTTACTACAGGCCAAAGTAAAAATTTATTAAATTATTTTGTATAAATATATGAAAAATATGTCCAATATTGTACAATATATTATATTAAGAAGTGACTTAAAGTCATCTCTAAAGTGGCCAATGGGTGCCATTATTGCCCAAAGCTGTCATGCCGCTACTGCCGTCCTACATTTATATGAGAATGATGACATTGTTAAATCTTATTTGGAAAACTTGGATAGTATGCACAAAGTAGTATTAGGGGTATGTATAATATATGTATCTATATAAGAAAAATTCATATTATTACTCTGGATATTTTTGTATTAGGTCAAAGATGAAGATGCTTTAAGAAAGTTGGCAGAAAAACTAAAAGATAATGATATTAAATTTAAGTTATGGATAGAACAACCAGAGAATATACCAACTTGTATAGCTATAAAGCCATATAATAAGGATTATATTCAGAAATTTGTGAAGAATTATCAACTTTTAAAAGAATAAAGTGTTTGTGCTCTTGAAACTATTTTGGAGTTGGCTGTATGTCGTAAATCCCTCTATTTAAGTACAACAGCTACATTAGTGTTGATGGGAAGTTTGTCCATATGGAAATATATTTTACAACACAAACGTATCCAATACTTGTTATAAAAGTATTCCCAGCAATAATTTATAATACTGTGAAAATCAAGTCAAACATTTTTCCAATAAATTATTCTCTTATCACACTTCACGATAATAATGCGATGCCGAAGCAATGTAATCCATAGCAATCATTTCTTAAACACAATTTATTTAAGTAAAATTATGATTTTTATTATTTAAATTGTTTATTCCAGTGAAATGCATTTGTCGAATATATATATATATATACTTAATACCAAATGTTTCAACTTTATTACATAAATGTATAAAATGATTTACAATATGGCTTAAAATACTGCATCGTTAAAACAATTATTTAATATTTATTTATACATACAAAATAATTACGTCATATTTTTTGTTTAATAATTTTTTTTTTTAATAAATAACTTAAATATAAATATTATTTTAATTACATAAGCATGTAAATAAAACAAAAGTTGTTACTTACGTAAAACGTTTTATAAAATTGTAAAGAATGTGATGCCTATAAAATAATATTAAGAGTAAATACTAAGAGGGATTGTTAATATAAGAGAGAGAGAAAAGAAATATGAACTAATTTATAAATTATAAAAAATTAATAAATTGCAATTTGTTTATAAATATCCATATATTGGAGGGATATTAGTGCGAAAAGTTTACAAAATCATTGTTAATTTTAAACAAGAGTGTACAGCTGAAGAGAAACTTATTTACTACTTAAATCGATAGATAGACGAAATTAGTATTAAACACAAATGAATTTTAAAATTTTTAACATTATCGCCCTTTTTTGTTGGTCATTGTCTTGAGTGTGACTTTAATTTCTTGTCTTAGCCATTCTTGCCAATTATCCTGAAAGTATTAGGTATACAAATATATATAGATATTAACAAATTTTTTGCAATCGTTACGTGTTTTTATAGTTTAACAATTAGTATATATTTTATTGCTGTGTTTAACTACAGTTAAAATATTGCAAGTGATTATAAAGTAGAGTAACAGGAAGAGACCGCTTTCTTAGATTTTTATAATACATAGACACACACACGCACACGCACACATAGTTATGGTTGTAAGCATAAGATTAAATGATAAAAGTTGTTAAAATGTCCATTTGCAGCTGTAATGTTAACGACATTTACTAATTACAGTTTGTTAGCACAAAGCATAAGTTGTTGAAGAACTGTTAAAAGTTGAGTTTGTGATAATTAAATGCTAACTGCAGCTAATTGTCTGGTTGTCTGCAGTATATATTCATATGCCATGTGAGTTTTGCCAGTTTTGTAGTTCATTTGCTCAGACATACGTACATACATTCATAAAAATGTTTGAAGTAGCATAACTTTCTAGTTTCTAGTTAAAGCGCTTTAGCTGGCAATTTTTTTTTTGTAGTGTTTTTTTTTGTTTTGTTTTTCTTTTAATCGTTATTATGCAAATTATCTTGATATTCATCATATTCATCTTCGTTTTCGTTTTGTTCCTCCTCTTCATCCTCCTGATCGTACTCACTAGCATTATTACTTTCAGGACCCGTTACATCTGGCAAATAATCTTTATGGACCGGCGTCGATATAACCGGTTCCTGGTTCGAAAAGAAATTATCTCATGTTAGTAGAATTAATAAGCAAATGAGAAGAAGGAAGATTAATTTTTGATGTTAAATTTATAAAAAGTCTGATGAAGAAAATACACCAAAAACCAAAAACCAAAAAACCCAAAAAAAAAAAAGAAGAAATCAATTAATGCAAGACATGCTAACCTTGGGTGGCCGCCAACCACAGCCGGGTAATGGCAAACCATCTGAACCCAATGGGCAGGGAGCATCCAAACCGGGTACACCCTGTTCACCCTTATCGCCTCTGTCACCTTTGCGACCACGTTTGCCTGGTGGTCCTGCATCACCGCGCGAACCTTTCTCACCCCGTGGTCCCTCCTGCCCAGGTATACCGTCTGTGCCCTTCATTTATTCGCACATAATTTTTCATTTTTTTTCCAACCACCACACAGGCACGAACACGTAAATACAAAGATTTATAAAATTGTTAGTAAAACATGTTGTTGGTAGATAATGAGAGAGAGAGAGAGAGAGAGAGAGACATGAGAAGTATATAGAAAAACAGAAAGTTATTGATTTATAACAGTGACTAGACTTAACCAACATTCAAACATACAACGCGAAATAAAAACAAGTGAAAATAATAGAAACGATGAAGTTCGACCATTTAATACCCTACACCATTCCGTTCTACAAATAATGCTATAAATAAACGCAATAAACGCGACACCATTTACTTCGTGAGGAATCGTTATAAAAGGGGTTTTTAAAATGGTTCGATTGGATTTGGATAAAAAATATTAATCAATGCGATTATTTGCGATGATATGGCCATTATAATAGAATCTTATGTGGTAGAGGGGTTCTAAAAATGGTACAATCCGGTTAATTAAATCGATTCGGTTTTTGATTTTTAATCGATTGGATTCTGAATCTATCGCTATAATTAAAAAAGGAATTGGCATTTGTCTCTTAGGCGTTACAAACGTCTACAAAAACTTAATATACTCTCTGCCAGAATATAAAAAACAAATAATTCTAATTTTGTAGACACCTACCGGTAGACCGGGATCGCCACGTTCACCTTTTTGTCCTGTCTCGCCTTGAGCTCCCTTTAAAAAAAAATTGATTACATTGAATCCGTTGTTTAATAATTTATTATACAAAACTAACCTTCATGCCATCCAGCCCGGGTGGACCCTGAATAAGTAAAACAACAAAAAAGAAGAAGAATAAAATAAATAACAAACAATAAATTTTGATAAAATAATACAAACAAAAATTTTAAATTGAGTAAATTTTTTTCATGCTATTCATTAAATTATTTATAAAATTAATTATTGTAAAAGGAATTATACAATTAGATGAAATGAAATGTACAAAATTAATATTAAATGTTAAATAAATTTCTTAAAAAAATAAATGAAATATAAAAATTCGTCAATAAAAAAGAAGAAGAAGACATTTGACACCATTTCGATTTATGTAAAGGTAGTTTGCAAACAACCTTGGTTGTGTTCACCGTTGAACGACCGTTATTTTGAAGTGAGAAAAGATTTTTGTAAAACATCTAAAGAGAGAGGTTTTAGTGATTGCATATACAATCAGTATGAAGAGTTGCAGAGTTGATTTAAAAATGTTTGAATAAAGGTCTGTACGTCCGCGTTTAATCGCTTAAAAGGTTCACCCTATGTTTAAAACGATTGCTGAAGGTATTAAAAATTATTATTATATTAATTAATGCGTATAGAAATTCCTAAAAGTCAGATGTATTTCCCAAATATCTCGACTGGTCTCTTTTTAAATAATTAAATTTCATCATTGTTCATATATTTTTGGTAAAAAACTCATAGACATATGTATGTTTTATTGGAGAAAATGCACAAAAAGAGAAACATTTTACAAGATATATATTATTTATACCTATATAGTATGTATGTATATGTATAGGTAAATGAAATAATTCAAATTCAAATTATAATTAATTATAGTGTTAATCATACTGTGTGTACATAAGAAGTTTTCATACAATTTGAAAAAATGTGTATGTATATAATAAATAAGCAAAATATTTTATATAATATAATACAATAAACAAATCGCCGTTATAATATACATATAAATGCATAATTAATTTGTTTTTTAATATTTGTTCTCAGGACTGGTTTTTTTTTGCTTTTTGCTGTTTGCCTTTTGATTTGTTTTATTTGTTTGTTTGTTTGTATATGAATAAATATTTGTATTTATATGTATGTATATATATGTGTATATATAATAATTCACACAATTCCACACAATTCCATACAATACCCTACATACGTACATGTCTGTATTGCGTAGGTATTTAATATTAAAATGAAGTGCATACGCATGTGTACACAACGATCTGAGAGGATAAATATTTTGTCAGTAGTTCAATGTAGCAAAAACGTTTGTTGTTTTTTTTTTGTTTTTGTTTTTGTTTTTTGGGGGGATATATTAAGGTAATGAAAAAAAATTAAATGATAGAGAAAAAAATCGATATATATGTGTAAAGGTATAAGTATAATACATGTGCACGTTTCATTCAAGTTCATCCATTAGGACGCTCCTTAATCATATCATTAATCATTCATTAGACATTTCTTCAAGGAATTCATTTCATTATGGAACTTATACTATACGAAAGAAAGGCCTGAAATACATACATACATATATATATATATATAGAGATAGATAGATAGATAGATAGAGAGAGAGAGAAAGTCTTGTTATAAATAGCTGTCATTGAAATCCTTTTTTCTTGCAGTTTAACATTATAGCCATAAGGAAATGCATCAAATCTTAAGCTTAGGGAGGTAATGTTAGTGAAAGTTAAATTAATGTTGTAATAAAAATTGTTCATAGATTAATAATAAGCTTATATTTTGTAATATATATATAAGTTTGCCAATTAGCAAATTATTTACATACAACGTTTATACAATTGTTTTATTAAGATCCCAACCAGGATCATGCAGAACCATCACAATTGACATGGTTTTCATTATACCCTCCACATAATGTGTTGAAGAGCTACACTTAGTTTTGCAATATTCATAAGGAGGGGAGTCAGATATCCACTAAAGTCTATATGTTCTTAATCAACATTCAAATCTGCCTCCATCTAGATCATAGATATATGTCTGTCTGTTGTTAATACTCTTAAATTTTTTAAACAATCCAGATTGCATTTTAAAAGGTGTAGGATCGGTTGTGAGCCACGCCCATTATTGATAAAAGTCTTCCTAACAACTAAAAGTGAAATTTGACAATTAATTATAATTATCGTTGCCATTGTTGTAATAAAAATGGTTCAGGTCAAATAACAGACACGCCCACAATTTTGTAAAACTTCTTTTTTGTTGTTGTTGTATAGAATCCGTAGTGCAAGTTAGTACGTATTACACGCAGTGTTACAGTGTTAATAAAATACCTGCCACGCCCACAATTTTAACATAAATGCGGAGGGTATTTAAGATTTGCCCCCAGCCAAATAATTTTTTTTTACTTGTTTTTTTCCTTCAGAAATTCCTTAATTATTTAGTTGTTGTTGTTGTTGTTGTTGTTATCCTTAATTAATTGAACAAAATTGACAATTAATACAATAATTAACTTTATATAGATGCTAATTATTACATATATCCTACACACATATGACACATTTATTCTGACAAATGTTTTGAAATGTTACAAAATTTACACATGTTCCGCATTATGCATTTTATTTTATTTGTTCGTTTTGTGTTTGTTTGTTTTTGTTATGTTGATGTCACACCTCATTAACGCTCCACGCAATTGCATAAATATTTGTTATAGAATATTTATTGATTTTCCTTTCCAACTTTTTTTTCCCTTAACAAATATAATACACGCACACGTACAACACAAACACACAGTGTTTTTTTATTGTATATATACGTTTCTATATGTATATAAATTTGTCCAGTGTAATTTGTGTATTTTCAATGCATGTTGTTGTTGTGTTCTATGAAACCCATTCATTTATTTATATGTAAGTATTTTGTTGTTATTGTTTTTATACATCTGCCACATACGAGGGGGTGTTTACTAAGTTTGCTACTCTTTTTAAAATATTTAACGGGAGGCCTTAGAGAATTTTAATCATTCTATGTCGATGTCTATCCATCTTTTTACGGTCGCAAGATTTAGAGTTTAGTTTAGAGTTCCGACGGACAGTTTAACTTTCTATACGAAATGGATAAAATCGGTAAATTTTTAAATATTTGCAATTAAACCACTCAATGGGCGTGGTCATATAGACAAACATGCCTACAATTTATGATTAATTAAAAATTCTGTCAATTTAATCTCTTTGTTAATTATAAAGCATTAATCTTGTGCACCCCACCACGCCCCGTGTGGCCATATACTGTTGTTGTAAGTATGGAAGGTATTTAAGATTTGACTTAAGCGCCAACTCTTAATATTTTGTTGTTGGAATTTTCATTTACTATTTTATATATTTTTAATTCATTGTTGTTGTTGTTTTTGATTAAATATTTGACATTAAATGTTTTGTATTTCATTGTATTTATTTACACAAGAATTATGTTTTGTTTTGGTTTTGACCTTTTCGTATATTAACATTTTCATTAATTATATTTAAAAGCTTAAAAAGACACATTTATAAAATATGTATTTATTTTTGTTGTTGTTGTTAATTTTTATTATATTTCTATTATTAACATTTGTTTGTAAGCGCCTAACTACGAGTAAAACTTTATGTGGAAGATGTTTTTTTTTTCCAAAAAATTCCAAAAACTACCGTTTGTTGTTATTGTTATTATTTCCATTTATGTTCTAATTATACAATTGGCTTTCATACATTTATTCATGCACATATATATTTTTTTCACTTGCAATTGAGTCGTAGCCCATGGACGGTAGTTAATTTATTTAAATTTTTAATTTATTTTTATTTAAATTTTATTTTTTTATATCATTTTAAATTATTTATAATATTTTATTATACCCATCATTACTTGCATAGAGGATGTACAAAATAATATGAACACTTGACATTAAGGATCTTGCAATTGCAGCGCGTCCATGAATGTTAGCTTTGTGGAGCTACCGCCCGTCGCAGAACAAAGCGTATAATGCACTGATATATAATCTACAAGACTTGGCACGTAAACTGTGCGTCACCATATACTTGTCACGCCCACTATTGTAGATGGGGAGGGTATTTAAGATTTAATTGAATTTATTGTTTTACTTAGAAAGGGCAGAAGATTTATTAACTCCTCGGAACGCTTTGTTGCAGTTATGATGGGTATTCAAAAATTGGCCTCAACCAAATAAAAATTTTTTACTTGTTTTTTAATTAATTTTTTGTTCCTTTTTTATTCTATTTTTTAAGTTCATTTTACTTTATCAAATGTACACAAATTAATAAAAAAAAATTTTATATAAAAAAAGTAGAAAATTAAGTAATTATTTAACTCCTAACTTATCTACAATCACCCTGAACCGTTATAATTATCTGAAACAATTTTAAATTACTTTATTGCAAACTAGCATTTGGACTTAAATATGTACTCTAAGTGTGAATGGGAGTGAAATAACTAACTAATCAGAATATTTAGAACTTAATTTTAAATATTCCAAACATATTTCCATTTAATTGATTTAAGTACTTTAAATATTTCGTTCATTTAATGTCGAACTAAATTCTATACATTTAAAAAAAAATTAAAGTTGTGGAAAATTTGTGCAATTTCTTTAAAATTCAGATCTTTTTTATGTATATTATTTAAATGTACGTTTATATAATGTTCACATAGCGATTAATTATATACAAGTAACAAGTTAAAGGTTAAATAATTCTTGGGAATTATATAACTTTTCGGTTTAAAGTTGTATATTGAATATAAACGCGATTAAGTTTTTGTTTTTGCTTCAGTTTAAATCTAGCGACATTTCATTTTGTATTTGCACTTGATTTAAATGTTTTCATATTTTTTTATTCTATGGTTTTTTAATTTTGTTGCAATTTGATTTAAATATCTAAGTGGTTAATGGTGTTAATTAGAATTTCAAGTCAAAAGTTTAATAATTATTTTTTTAGTTTTATATTTGTTTGTTTTTAATTAACTTATTATTGGAAAAGTATGTAATTGTTAATTTATATGATTAGTAGCCCCACACCTGTGAGTAAGAAAAATAAAAAAGAAAAAATGAATAAAACTTTTTTTTAATCACAATAAATTTTTTTGGTTATTATTTGTAATATAATTTTTAGTAGTAATTGTTGTTAAAAACAAAAAGAAAAGCAAATATTAAAAAAGAAGAAAATATTTAAAAAACTTACCGGTATACCAGCTTTACCGGATGGTCCTGCTGGTCCAGAATCACCTCGCATACCCATAGGACCCTATTTTAATTAATAAATATTATAAAAAATCTTAAAGCTGTTATATGAACGTGATTTGTACCGGTAGTCCCATAGGTCCTTGGTCGCCTTTGTGACCTTTTTCACCCGAATCACCTTTGCGGCCATCTAAACCTCTTTCACCGGCTAAACCGGGATGTCCTGGCGGTCCCATTGGTCCAGGTGGGCCAGGTGGTCCATAAAACTAAAATTATTTACAAATCAAGTTGAAATTTTATATCATCAATAAAGAAAGGGAACGTACGTATTCAATTGTGGGCATATGTGGTGCATCGGCCATACCATCATCTTGTCGTCTGCGCATTTTTCTGTACTTCTAGTGAAAGGGCTAATCAGAAATGGTTCTTTCTTCTCAAAGCAGCAAATTATTGTAATACAATTTACAAAATACTCACAGAATCTCCGCGATCGCCCTTATCACCTTTAGCACCGGGGTAGCCGGGTGGTCCGGGCAAACCGGGTGGGCCCATAAGACCTGGTGGTCCTATATCACCACGATCACCTTTTTCACCTGGCGGTCCTTGATAGCCGGGCAAACCGGGTGGTCCTTCGATGCCCGGTTCACCCGGTAAACCATCTAAACCACGTGGACCCAAAGAACCCGGCTCACCTGGCTCGCCTGGTTCACCTTTCAAGCCATCCCGCCCATCACGACCATCTTTGCCTGGCATGCCTGGTGGCCCTGGTGGTCCTCTTAATAGTGTCACTGGTGGATCATCATAGTCTTCATCTTTCACACCACCACCAGATCCATAAATCTATAGTTTTTGTAGTGAGTACGGTTAGGATTGAAAAATAAATATAAAGCCACCATCACATCATAAGAGGGGGAGACATATTTTTATAAATATTTTTTAATAAATAAAAAAAACTTCCATAGAAGAAAATCTTTGCAAATGTCCAAAAAAGATCCTTTTCCTAAAAACAACAACAACTATGTAAATATATTGTACTGTTGAAAATAATTGTAGACTGAACGGTTTTTTGTATTCTTACAAATCTCAGTGTTTGAAAAAAATCTTTCAAAATTCAATTATAAGAAAATCCTAAATCTTGAACCAAGGTAGCAGCACTTCTTGTTTAAAGCAGGGAATTTTCTACTATTTATAAACGAATAAATAAAAAAAAAATGAAATTTGTGTAAAGTGAAATGTAAAGTACCCTACAAGCAATAGAGGCGGCATGAACCTGGTTACTGAATGGTTAAAATGTACGCGTGTCTATGTTAAGGTCCTTATGCTTATTCCAAAATATTCATATTTAAAGCTTAATTTTTGACTGTGAAAGATTTTTTCGAATTTGGGCGAGGCCCTTGATCGATTTCGTTCGATATAAATAGCAACCACTAAGCAGAAATGGAACATTTTTTTAGAAAAAGTCAATACGTGAATTTTTAAACAGACAGATATATGCTTCAACTTAATAGGTCAATTTTTGTGGCAGATGAATAGATTTTTGTCGATTGTGGGCGTGGCTCTTGACCGATATTGGCCACTTCAAGTAGCGATCTGCGTGCAAAAACTAAGAGTTTCTGCTCAATATTTCAAATTTTACGCCCGTGAGAATACCAACAACAGATTAATGCACGGACATACGGACATGTATATCTAGATCGACTCAGGTTTCAAAATCAAAAATATATATATATATATATTACCTCCTTCTGGATGTTGCAAACGCGAAATGACAAAAAACTTAGTATAGCCCCATCCTATGTTTGTGTCGAGAGTATAAAAAACTTTAAAAATTTAAACTTAAGTACTCATGTATGTTTACTTTACTCTTGTTTATCCATTTATTAGTATGGGGCTGTTATGTATTCAACATTGAGTGTGTGTAGGGGTGTGTATGTGTTGTTTGTTGTTACCTGAAAAAATACAATCAACTAGGTATGAACAGAGTATGGTGAGCATGTGTGCGCAAGGAATTTATAAAGAAGTAAACTCAATTTTCGTTGTTCTCTATTTGTTTTGACATGAGAGAAGCTATTTACCTAAACTGCCAGTAAATGCGATTTACAATGTTATGTAGTGAACATATAGTGCATAGGCACACATGTGTACACGACAACTGTCTGTAGGCATAACTAGCTTGTGTTTAAAGAGTTTTTCTTTACGATTGTTGTTATTGTTGTTATTATTGTACGTGGTATGCATAGTTCAGATAAACTACGCATTCATTAAAAAGTTAATTAGAGTTTTGTAAACATGTTCATAATTATATAATAATTCATAGAAGTAATTAAGAATTATTTAGAGACCCTCTCCAATCCTAAATCGATAGCTTTGCAAATCAGCAAATTTATTCTATTGAAAAAAACAAAAAAAAAAAAAAAATTACAGAAAAATAAATTTATTTAAATTTAAAGAAATCATGGAGATGAGAGATGAGAGCACGAGAAAACTTTTCTTTTCATAAAAGTTAAGCAAATTTTTCTACACCGAATTTTGTTAAACATTCTTACTTACAACTTTTGCAATTAAGTCTCCTGAACTATTTGTGCAACAATTATTATTTATTGTGGTCTTTGAAAGCAATAAAATCGTTCTTTTGTTTATCAACGATTTCTTTTAAAGCACTAAACTTCAACAAAGTTATGAAGTAAAAGGTTTTGCAGAGTTGACTATTTCGTTTACAACATTTCGAAGGAGAAGGCGTCAGAGTCCCGTGAGGAAGAGTAATTATGTATTTGCCACCTAGAGGACCTCTTTTAATATACATGTGGAGGGTATTTAGGATTTGGTCTAAGCCAAAAATAAATAGATTCAGATTTGGATTCAGAAACAATCGGTGGGTGCGGTTTAAGAGTTAGAAACATTTGCAGAAACTTAATATATCTTTGGCCACAAGTGGTCCAGGGTATAAAAATGCAACAATTTAACAAATTTCCCCAAAAAAAGAAATTCACAAATAACTAAATAACTAACTAACTAACGAAACTGCAACTGAAACAAAAGCCGCATATATTCACAAAAAAAAAGACCTTTATTCTCAATGAGAGGGAAGCGCTAAAAAAAGTGGTTTACTGAATAGACGTGTTATGTTGCACTACGTGGCTTTCAGTTAAAGTAAAAAAAAAAATGTTAGTCTCACCAAATATTGTTGAAAAAACAAACCCACTTGAATATATTTCACTATTGTATAGGTGTAGTAGCATCATATTGTCTACAAGCGTTAAAGGAAATTGCACAATAGCTGTGTGATAGAAAAAAAGTATTTCACAAAATGTAAATAAACAAGAGTCATCAACACGGTAAGCGATTGTGAGAAACTTGTTTTGAAATATAGTTATTTTTACAACCAAATTGAGTTCTACGCTCTATCAAAACAATACTGTAAACAGAATGTAAAAAGGGAAATGGGAAAACTTTCAAACAAAGCATAAAAAGAGATTGATTTGTATCAATATCAAGAACAATATGTGAGCTTTAACATTTAATGTTTTTCTCAATAGAACATGCACGCACACACGCACATTCATTCTACTGTTGAATATGATGTTAGGTGTTCTTACAATACAAGACTTTTGAAGCTAAGCTAACTTCAACTATTTATTTTCTGGTATTTTCTGACTTTGTTGCAAGCTGTTAAAACCTTTGGTTACAGTTGCCTATTTTGTGGTTTTCAGTTTTTTATTTTTTTAGTATAGTTACCGTTAGTATTGTTGTAAACCACAACTGTTTACGCAGTACAAGTATTTGTTGTATTCATTGTATAAGAATTCAGAAGTTAAAGAAATATTTTGGATTTTTGAGAAAAGAATTTTATGGTCTGTACTTGAAAAATACACGCTTACTCTGCAAATGGTATACAAATAAAGTTGAAGGGTTCCAATGTGGTTCAATGTGGCTTAAATCTTAAATATGCAAATTAAGGGCGTGGCAAATATACTGTTACACCCCCTACTAGAGTATTACGTGACATCCCAATAGGCGGTGGCAAATTCTGGTGGCAATAATAACTACATTACAATGACTTGCCTCTTTGTAGTTTGACTTTGAGAGATATTTTTCTATAGTAGGCGTGTCTCTTGACCCATGCAGCCATAAAATTAAATTAAATATATCGTTGCGTGTATCATCAATAGAATAGCGCACAAACGGACTATATACTGGTTGAATATTATAATTGAATATTATATTGCATCTACACCCAGTATTTAAAGAAACAATATAAGCGTTCCTTAAAAAAAATTCACCTTAAAAAATATACTTGTCAGGCTGTATAAATTATGATTTTTATATATATATTTCTATACATATTCTATGTGAATATTATTCCGTATAGATTTGCATGTGAGTACATGTGCCTTTCAAACGTTGCAAAACTTCGTTAACCACTCTACTCTACATTTTATGATCTCTCAAATATTTACGCATATCTCTTACTAGCACATAACCATATAAAACTCCTTTAGTCTCCCATAAGTACAAGAATGTCTGGAAGCTTTTTATGTATTTTAATAAGTTTAAAGAAAATTGCTTTCTAATAATTGTGTATAAGAAAAAACGAGAAAAAATGTTATAGTCGACCATTTAAACTACTAAGAATCACAAATTTTGATATAATTAGTTTATATGTATCAGTACAAACGAAATATTGCTATATGGAACGGGTTAACATTAACAAAGCCCACTCTTGTCAAAAATATTAAGAATTGCGAATTTTAGCCATATAAAGACTTCTATTTTAATAAGGAGGGGTTCTCAAATCGTCCGATTCCACCTATTTTCAGTAAGATTCTTCTTTAGACTAATACATGTTCTTGTACCAAATGTCATTAAAATATCTTAAAAAATACGATTTGTAGCATGTGCACAAATTTACATGGACAGATGGGAATTATTAGGTTAATTTAGATATTTATTCTGAATCGATCGGAATAATTAAAGGTTGGTGTAGCATTTGCCGTTTGCGAGTTATAAAAGTTCGCACAACTTATTATAGCTACCCTACGCCACAAGGGGTACAGGGTTTAATTATAATTCTTTCTACAAAAATACATATAAAGTTCATCTATAAATTTAAAGTAAATTTAACAAGATTTATAAATATGTAGCAGAATATTTTTAATTTTTAATAATAAGAAAAAAAAAAAAAACTACCCTAAAGAAGTTACGCTGAAAGAAGATTAATGGAAAATTGTCAGTTGGTTATGAAAATTTCACGCATGAGGCAGTGATGCTAATTAAAACTAGCTTCACTAGCTAACTTTTATGAAGGGTCTAAAGTAATTTTTCCAATGTTTACTCTAATATTTATAAGAGGAACTTTATAATGCAATAATATTTGTCCGTACGTCCGCATGTTCGCTAATTGAAAGTTAGGATTAGGAACCAACATATGGATCCTTTTAAAATATGATAATAAATAAATACATATATTTAATGGGAC
Organism: Ornithomya fringillina; assembly: GCA_963978525.1. Classification (NCBI taxonomy): domain Eukaryota; kingdom Metazoa; phylum Arthropoda; class Insecta; order Diptera; family Hippoboscidae; genus Ornithomya; species Ornithomya fringillina. The sequence continues at coordinate 32,749,491 of OZ021691.1, read as the reverse complement.
CAAAGACGATGTTCACAATTAAATTAAAATTAAAATGGAAAATTCCGCCCAAAGGAATTTATAAGGACGTAGTTAACCACTTGGTCTATTTTGTAGATGTACAAATAAAAAGCGTGACAAATTTGAAAAAAAATACTTTCCATTAAACTTTGTTCCATAAGATCTAATCATAATAATTTTTTGGATCAAAATTTTTTTAAAATCAATAATCGATATAATAACGATTATTGATTTTTGATCGCTAATCTAAATTTTTAAACTTAATAAATTACAATAACGATTACAATTTTCTTAAATATTTTTTTTTTAATCATTTCCGATCTCCACTTGTAGTTGTACTATTCGAATTTTGTTTAACAGTGCTATTCTAGCAGGCTGCCTTTTCATGTTTTGTATAGTTTTTCTTTTTTTTTTTGTTTGTTTAATTCCTATTAAACTTATTGTACTCACTGCCGTTGAAGTGCTGTGTTGAGGAAATCTATATAAAATAGGAAAAGTCAAAGTTTTTTCATGTGAGTGTTGGGTAAAGTTTTTCGCTCGTAAGAAACATTATTTAACTACTAACAGTTGAATTGTTGTTTTATTGTGGTGCTAACCGAAAAATTAACCAAAAACTTTGCCAGACGCATATTGTTGGGAAAAAGTTGTTCTTTTCGAACAAAATGAAATGAAAGTGCCAGACTTTTTAGTTTCCTCGCCTTTGTCTTTTAGCACTATGAATTTCCTGCTAAGGTTTTTTCCCTTCCTTTTATTATGCTTCATTCTTTAATATTTTAATGTCATCAAGGCAAGGTAATCATAAGCAGCTAAAGTATAGTGTTATCCGTTCGGTGTTGATGGTCACGCTTCGCAGTGTCTATTAAACTCTGAACGTGTTCATATTAGAAGGATTAAGTATTTTTTTTACCTTCTCTGCTACCCTCTATCCATCTATCTTATTATTATGAAGCTTTCTTTAGTTCAGTGTAGAGGGGGACTCATTAAGAATTCATATAAGAAAGTTTTTGGAAAATTTTACTCTTATCTTTTAAGATGTTTAGCTTCCTTTTTAAAATCCCTGAAGGGTGATTTGAAGATCCTACAAAAGGTGTTATAATAATTGAGATAAAAAAGAAAAGTTTTTTACATTTATTAGAAATGGAAACGAAAGGTAAGTCAAGAAGTTTAACTCTTCAACGTTTGAGATTTATTCGTACGCGATAAGTTAAGGTAAAAAGTTATTGTAATGTTATAATTCTAACAAAGTTGTTACCATAATGTTCCTTTCAATTATTTTTTCATGTCCTCCACATAAGATAAGTTTGCCATTTCGTTTGCAACACCAAAAATGGAGAGTCTTGATCAGCGTCTAAAGCTGAAGCGATCTAAACATGTCGGATAACATACACGTCCATAATAGATCAAAATCTATATATCTGCCATAAAAATTAATCTATGAACTTGCATAACTATAGCAATCCCTTCCATCGATATGCCAAAATGTACAAAAAACCATATTCCTCCTAAAACTCGACATGCAAGCTGATATGTAGTAGATACACTATTAGAGGGCGCAATCCATGGCGCATCCTGCCATGCCCACATATGTAGATTTAGAGTGTATTTAGGTTTTTCTTACGGGTTTTTTTTTCATTTTTTTAAAAAAAAATTGTCCTTAAGTGAAAAGCAAATCTTTACATCGATTTTATCGCATTTTCTATCATTAAAAGATCTGCACTGTGTGCATTTTATATAATACAATACGAATACCAAGAAAATTGTGTAATTTAGCTAAAATAAAATTTCAATTTCTCTGCGGTAATGTTCTATTAAAAGCATTTCAAATACACCAAAGAGAGCAATGAGCTGATGAAGTAAACAAAATATTTAAGTCATCATGATTCGTTTCTTTGTTTCTTTTTTTTTTTTGCTGCAACTCAAAAGGGATTTAAGCACGTCTTCTTTCAATAAAAACAACAATAATAACAACAACAGCACAGCAATAAAAACAACTCAAGCATCAGGATTACAAATGAAGTAAGGAATGCAGCAAAATTTATGTACTTTAACGAAAGAGCAAAACACACATTTTCATGGCATAGGATCATTAGTAGCTTCACCTGAGCTCTTAATTTAATTTACAAGGAGGAGCTAAAAAAAAATTTTGATGTAGTTCAGGCCACATAGAAGTTCAATAAAGTAACCTGGACATGGATAATAATACTTATAAAGTATGGTCGTGGTTTTAAAGTGATTTCTAATTAAATTTCTTACATTTTCTGCTATTTATCATGTTTATTAATGACTTCATTTTATTACAGTGCGTTATTTCAATGTCAAATGAAAAATGTCTCAGCTGTCAATGTTTTTGAAGCTCTCCTTAAAACAACCTTAAACTTTAATATGGAAAACCTAACAAAGAAATCTCTTCCTTTAAATTCTTCTTGGTTTTGTAAAGCGCTGATAAAAGGAATTCGTTAAAGGTGACCCACAAGGATTTTAACTTTTTAAAATTTATAAATTCGTCTTTTCTAGACGCACTCACTTAGGAGCAGGTTTTTTTTTATAGAACTACTTAATAAAGTGAATATCTTCACGGCAAACCCTTTGTTTTGATTAACTTGTCAGAATGCCGAACCATTTATAAAAAAAGACACGAATGTAGCCAAATGGTTTTAGAACATATATCTGAAACCATCGATAGATTTGTACTTTTAAATATCGTTCATCATTATAGTTAAAAGTAAAAAACTTGAAATGTTTGTATAAAGTGGAAAAATAGAAACCATTAGGTTTTGTATTTACAATAAAATCCTTAAAAATACTTAGTTTCATAAATTTTGTTTTGTTTTTTTTTTTACTAATAAAATATTAAAAATAACTTCCTACACCTGAATGTGATAACATGCAGCGGTGAAATACTCATAAATTTTGTTGCTGGAGAACATGAAAAAAATTCAAATGAATATATTTCCAATTACATTTTAATGACCGTCCGATAGCTGTCAAACACTTGTATTTGGCACATATTGTATCTCTCTTCTCACATTTCGCTGTTGTAAATATGATACAAGTTCTACCATTGTTGCCACAGTTGCCATTGTTAGCGTTTCACCATTAATTCATTCATTCATTCATTCATTTATTTATACATTTATTGAAAGAGCAACCATTCATCATTCAGTTGCCGACCATTACAACAATTGTTTTCTTTTTTTTATGTTGCTGCCATATCCGTGAATCATGCTTCTAAGAGGTGTACATACCCACACACATATATTTCACACAAAAATGTTGTTGATATGCATTTAAAGGAATTACATTTTAGTATTTTGTTTCACTTTTTTTTATTTTCCAACGTTGCTATAAAGCTCGAAATATTGTAAAGTGTAAACATTTTGTGACGCGTCATGCACTTTTCAATTTAAATGGTAATTTTTTTCTCCTCCCCAACCCCCGTTTTTATATATATATTTGTTCTTTTGCACATACATGCATATTATATTAATGCATATGTATGCACGATGATGCTCTTGATGGAATTTTTGTAAATAATGTTGAAAATATTGTAATGACGCAGGCATTACGATTGGAGGGGAGGCAATGTTAGACAGTTTAATTTCAATTTTTATTCACCAATTCATAGAATTTTAAATGAACGAAAATGTAAATAAATTTTTCAATATATTCATAAATATATTATATTTAAATCTTCATGAGTTTATATATATGGATTGTATAAATAAATTTATTTGCAAATATTAAAGTTTTTAAACACATTTGCTGGTCTATTAACCATAAAGTTGATTGAAAGTTCATAAACTATACCCTTATTAGAAACTTTAACTTGTTTAGTTTTGTTATACTCCCCACCTTGGTGAAGAGTATTAAGTTTGCTCTTCTATTTGCAAGTCTCAGAGACCCTCTCTCTCTCTATCACTTTTAAAGTCAAAGTCGACCTAGACATATTCTATCGCGTGTCTGTACGTCCGTCTTGTGTAGGCTCTTTATGGACGTAAATTTTAAAACATTTCGTACAGACATTATCAGTTTCTAGATGCGGGTGACCAAGAGCCACGTCCACAGTTGACAAAAATCCACAAAAACTAAACATTCAGTTAAAGTTTAGTATATATTTACAATAAAGCGTATTAGGCGTAAAAATTAACATACAACTTAGTACGTATTACGTACATTATTAAAAAGCGTAATCATGTACCTGTCGCGCCCACTGACATCTGACATATACGTAACATTTATTTAATAATAAAGTGTTGAACTACCATTTGCTTTCAAAACAGCTGCAATTCTTCACGGAATAGATTCGTAAAGTGTATGAATAGTTCTGCTGTCACTTTGCCGTGATAGTTTTTTGTTGTCTGGCCACAATTTTTTTTTAATGTTCGTCGGTCTCTGTCAGATAACTTTGAGTTTCACCAAATACTCTTTTTTGCCGACGATTTTTTACCATGTTTTGTGTACGCTGTCATTACCGTGGATACTGTTGCTCGTTTCGAAGTCTGATAGATCACACATTTCACCGATCGCTTATTTTAACTGTCGCAGAACAAAGCGTATAATACACATACGCACCAAGTATTGTAGACTTGTCAACATTTTGTATGGTGTTTTTATTATTTTGTTCATTCCCTGTACATGTGGAGGGCATTTAAGAGTTGGTCTAAACCAAATTTAGTTCCTTTTACTTATTTTTCTGTTGCTTTTCATCGTCTTCTCCTTTTACAGTGTGGATAGATGTGTAGATTTTATAACTTATTTTACAAGTCATAAAATAAGGAGCAAAAGAAAACAGTTTTATGCCATATATTAACTTTTATTGAACCGCATTGGCCTAAATTCTTAAATTTATCCGATTTATCAGAGCATATGTATTGTTTGGGGGCATAAAGTATCATGACATTTTTTCCTTTCTTTTTTTTATAACACCATTCAATATTATCTAGAGCAACTTTACTATACGCATTGGCTTGTAAACTTGTTTTTATATTCTGCATAAAATTCATGGTATCGCGCTTACATAATTTATGGCTTCTCTACTATTATTAATTTTTTTACATAAATTTGATCAAAAGTTCACTTGCACATATAAGTATTGAATTGAATTTTTTATAAAAATTTCAAAATAAATAAAAAATAAAAAAAAATCATGTTTAAAATTTTTATCAATTATTCGTCACTTTAACTTTATATGATACTCATACGTACCGTAATCCAAATATTGAATTGATTTTGAAAAAATTGAAAAAAAAAATCAAAAACTGAATAAATTTAGTCATAACTGTCCGTGATTGAAATTAATGTTTAAAATGGATGCATTTGTATAAGTACCACGCCTACATTTCAGCTAAAATTTCTTAACTACATAAAAATAAATCTACAGGGTGGACATTTTGTTATAAAAACTTATTATTAAAACATGTAAGAAAACTACAATTGGCTTTACATTTAAAATAATGGGCGTGGCAGGTATATTATTACGCCTTCTTATAGTTTACATATTATGTATGAACTTGCAAGTCGAGTTTTGCGAATCTAGTATTGTTTTTCTAATCGTGGACGGGTCTGTTATGAGATTACGCCCATTTTTAACACAACGCATACTAAATTTCAAGTTCATAGGTCAATTTTTTATAGCAGATAAATAGATTTTTGTCAATTTCTGTCGACTTCTGATTCAGAAATTAAATTGATTCTTACTCTATTTTAGGGAATAAATTGTTTATATGCCACGCCCACACTTGGTATATAGCAAAGTGATTTTAGATATTGCCTAAGCCAAATAAAGCTTTTTCACATACACATAATGAAAGTACTACAACGAGGTAAAGTAGAAACCGTACCCACCACGTATACTGCTCCGTGTGCATTGATAATAGCATTAAAACTCTATAAAAGCTATTATTATTGTTTTACAAAATCGTTACGCGTCATGTAAACGTGCTCCGTTTTACATACACTACTCTATCATGTTCTATTGCCTGTTATGTATGGTAAGCATATGTAACCTTTAAAGTGTGGATGGGTGTACATATGCCATTTACTTATATCAACATCTATATCTATGTCATATATGTATGTGTGTGCATGTATGTACATACAAGTTTAAACAGTCAAGTATTGTAAAAGCATATGCAGCCAAACTGAACAATGAAAGTAAACGGAGGATTCATTGACATACTTTCAAAACATAACAGCCACTTAGCTATCAACGCGTGTGGGGGAGGAAATGGTGGTACATGCATGTCTAAAAGTGCTAAAAAGGAGCGATATTGAAAGTGAGTATTTTGAATTTTTCTCTTTTTTTTTTTTTTTGGTACATCTACAGCCTGAATGAATAGGTTTAATAAGGGAGGGAATGTTTAATTTTTTTGGAAATGTTTTGGGATTAAATTGCAGTCTAATCAAATTTAAGATTCGTTAAATGGCTTTAGTAATAACTATATCGATATACAATCTAATCTACAATCTAAGAAAGCATTGTTTAGTAAGTTTTCTTAATTCAAGCCATTTAAGTTCTTAAGCTTCATGTTTGTAATGAATAAAAACATTAAAATTTTTAACCCTGCACCCACCTGTTCTTTTGTTATTGTACGTCATAAAAACTATGGAAAAAAAATGATATGATATTTATTATAAGCAATTACTCTTTAGAAGAATATTAAAACTATTATTTTTCCCATATGTGGCACTTAAAAAAAATGCCTCCCAACCTCATTTATTTTAAAGCTATTGAGCTGAAATTTGTTAATGACATCGCAAAAAAGAAAATTCTCCAACTTTATACCGAAAATAATTTATGACCCTTTTGCTGGTCATTATCCATTCTAAAAATTATTCATTATTTATAAACTATCTACATAGTTGGTAGAATTTGCTGCATATGTGTATGTGGGAGAAACAGTTTTCCATAATATATATACAAAAAAGAAAATTTTACGTTCGGTATAGTTGCATAATATTGAAGCTACCGATGAACTTTAGAAAAACCATTGAAAGCTTCACTGTAACACACATGTTTCTTTTCGATTTTTTGTTTTTATATCCACAATGTTTTCGCCATTTATCTTAAATACTAATAACTGAAATAAAGTAGAGTGGATATGTCTTTATACTCTGCATCTCCTAAAGGGCAAATGCCACACCCGCCTTCAAGTAAACCAATCGATTCAGAATCAATATATGAATCGATTTAACTGTGTCCGTCTGTCCATGTAAATTTGTATGCAACTTATAGGTCGCATTTTTGAGATATTTCTATGAAATTGGCTCAAAAAGAAACCTTTTTTAGAACCTCTTATCGCCACACCTACAATTTATATACAACAACGTAAAGTATTGGCTTAAGCTATAAATAATTTTTTCTTTGTCCAAAGTATAATATATCATTTGGCATACAGTATGTTTCCAGTAATTTATTTACTTAAATACTCAGCAGGGTTTTTAAAACAGTTTTTGAATCTATCATGTGCTCGTAGGAATAAAGAGCTGTGTGATTATTGTTTATAATTTATTGAATTAAAAGTTTATTTATACGCAAAATAAAATGCGAAAAAAACACACACATACATACACAAATCCACACTAAATTATAAAACAATTTAAGTTTGTTTTTGTAATGTAATGCAATAGAGTTGCACACGATTTTTATGTAGGTTTATACATTTTTATTTCATCCATTGAATTGGTTCGCTTGGATTTAATTACCCAACAGAAGCTATAACAATTTTTTTAAGTAAACATTTTCAAATGAGTATACAGTTGAAACGGCAATAATGAAATAGAAAATAAATAAAATGATAAATTGAGGCATCTGTGAAGTTCGATGCGTACATGTGTTTTTTGTCGGTTGAATGGTTTTTTTTATTGGTTGTCTTTTTGTACCCTGCAGCACTTGTGAGAATGGGTATATTAAGTTTGTGCGTATCTTTAATCTTGTAAATAGTAAATGCTACAAAATTACTTTTGGAATAGATTTAACCATAACTCTCTGTCCATCTGTCTGTCCATGTATATTTATGCTCAAGCTACAGGACGAATATTTTGAGATATTTCAATGACATTTAATACAATGACTTGTATTAGACCAAAAAGGAATCCTACCAAAAATGGACCAAATCGAACTAGTTTTAGAAACCCTCTCCATATAAGATTCTATTGTAATGGAAAACTTCAAATGGCAAAAAATGGCATTAATTAGTATTTTTTGACAAAATTTGGTGAAGAATAGTTAATTTACTGTAAAATTTGGACCCGATCGAACCTTTTTTAAAACCCCTTCAAATTTGTGGAACTATGTGATGTAGGGTATTAAATAGTCGGACTTGATTGACTATAAAATTTTCTCTTATTTTAAAACGGTAATAATTTATTATATGATGGCAACATTTTCTACTCGATATAAATGTTGTTGGCACTATTAATATTGCTGCCCATGATGGTAATGACAATTGCAACAATATTAATAGTGATGATGGTGATGTTGATGGTGATGATAGTGGTAATAAAAATGTTGATGACAATGAACAGCTACACTTGGTTGTTTTCTGTAGCTATCTGTCTGTCTGTCTGTCTGTCTGTTCACACTTCTATTTGTCACATACCTGTCTACTTTAAGTCAAACGTATAATTTATGTTAACACTTAATCATATTGTAACTTTAGCTATCATTTCTATGCTGTGTATTGTATTGTTCAGTCCATTTGTGTATTTGTTTGTGATGTGTGTCTTCTTCTATACATCTTTAAACATATGATTCGATATCAACGATATGATTATTATTTTGGATTGCACTCAAATAAATATATATATGTGTGAGTAAAAATCTTGCTGTTGTTGTTGGTATTGTTATTATTATTATTGTTGCTGCTAGCTTATAAACACACACACACACACACACATACCTGCTGTGTGAAGCTGCTTAACTTTTCTTATTGGCACTTGTCATACTTGTGCATTGTTTAAGACTCTTTCTACACACGCTAAAAAGGATAACGAGAAACTTAAAGGATAACAAAAGATTGTTAGTGACAGAGGTATAGAACAGAGAATAGAATGGAACAGAATATATTGCGTAACACAGACTCAAGTGACTTTAATATGTGTCAAATACTATTTTGACAAGTATATCCTTCAAAATATTTTGTGTAATAATTATGTTGACAAGCTTTACAATATGTAGTATATGAATAGGAAAAACTGTGTTCTAAATGGTGATATTTTACACATTTTAAGATTACATTTATATCATTTAAAGTATGTTTGAAATATATCTGGGCACACAGTTCCGTTGACTAAAATGATGTCAGATGTCGATAAATTCTTGGTCTTACTTCACGGACACAATTCTAAACATTGACTGTGATAGTTAAAGTCAACAAATTGTGAAGAAAGCAGAGCTAAATGTTGTCATTCAGAATTGATTGTTCACAATACACTTTTTATGGACATCTTCCCTTGAAGCTTGATGATTAAAACGCTATAAGTCAAATATATTGGACATCATAAAATGGCGGATAGATGCCAATTGAAACGGTTCGACACAAAGAATAGAATGCGTAGAATATTTGATAAAGAAAAATATTTCACTTGTATTATCTCTTATTTCATCTTGAATATTCATGAATCTATGAACTTCTAGATGTTGTATTTTTGCGTCAGCATTAAAGTGAAAATTTTCCTTCTACCATCGTGACGAATTTGGCGGTGACATAAAACTTAAGTTATAACATCAAATATAAAATTCAAGATTCGAATTTGTTTGCCAATAGATTTTTTATAACATTTTTAGTTCATTTCCAATTTTCTGTTCCGCACCATTTATACAACCGTACAAATGTACTATGAACGTGAAATAGGTGAACATGTTTCATATATTTAAGTGTTTCTAGTATATTTATGAGATTTTCTCCACTTTCAGTTTATTATGTTTCGACAAGGCGCATACGCTATAAAATGAATTATGTAAAATTTTTATATCCTGCACCACTTGTCATACATTATTACCGTATATTAAGTTCGGAAGGATGTTTTAAAATCTTAAATGGCAAATGTTACACCCATTTTCAATTATATCGATCGCTTTAAAAACAAAAGCTAAACCTATTGAATCATTTAAGACATCCGTCTGTCCGTATTTCTGTTTATGGAAATTTGTGCGCATACTAAAGATTGCATTTTTTTAAGATATTTCGTTGAAATTTGCTGCAAGGAAATATATTCGCCTTTAAAATGAACCAAATTAAACCATTTTTATAACCCTTACCATTACAAGGTCTCATTGTAATGAAAGTCTTTATATAGAAAAAAATCGCAATTCTTAATATTTTTTTTACAAAATTTACTAAAGAATAGTTTCATATTTAATTGCGCCAAATTTGAACACGATGGGACCATTTTTAAAACCTCTTCCCATATAATGATATTTCATGAAGTAACTTTTATGGAATTGACGGACGGACGGATACAATCAAACTAATTGTGGCATAATTTAAGAATCTAAGTGTTGTAGGGTATTAAATGGTCGGACTTGACCGGCTAACACATTTTCATTTTTTTTTTTAGTTTAGTAACTACCATCGCTTCACAGATGTTGCTGGTGTTAGTAATGTTAATATTGTTCTTATACCGCCTCTATCGTTCTCTATTTATGATGGCAATATTTCTTATCGTAAGAAATGTGCTTATTACAGTATGTCAAGTGAACACTTGTAATACTACTTGAAACATTCATGAAGACACACACACAAACACACATACTTTTTATATATATATTGAACAGCAAGTGCGGACATACGTTTATATTCTGGGCTTGTCACGTATATTCCAGTAATATCCATTTCTTTTTAGACGCGCGGGACTAATGTTTGTATAAAAACAACAGCCACTGAAATTTATCGTCCCCATGTATACATATATGGTATGCTGGGCATCATGTACATACATATGTGTATGTATGTATTTGCGGTAGATTTTTACTTTGTTAGGTCATACATGTGTTATGACGTTGTTAGTGTTTTTTAAACGAATAGATAACATTGCATAGAGTTTTTACTTTTAGTAAAGAGCACTTTTTCTAACCACACAGGTACATACTCGCTCTTGCCATCTCAACTCTCTTCTTACTGAACTCTGTAACAAGTAGTAGTTGGCTCAAGATTAAATTTAATACAAGTTTCTTAAGGTAGTACTTTGTTTTTTACAGAAAAAAATGAAATGAAATAAAAAAAAAAAATGACAAATTTATTATTATGTAGTTACTGGCTATATAAGATGACGCTTTGACTTCTTGCAAGAAGTAGATTTCATCTTGAGCAATATATGCAAAGAATGTACTCGTATATGACAAAAATACCATAAGTGGCTGTGGCAGTGTACAAAAACAAGCCGATTTTTGCATCTTACAAAAGATTCATTTCAAAAATGTTTTTATATTAAATTGTTAAGACGAGCGGTATACTAGAAGAAAATGTTAGAATATGTAAATGCCGACCTTTTGTTAAAGTTCTTTGTTAAGACTTTATTATGAAACATTTTAAAGATTTTTAAGCGCATTGTTTAGCTACTTAGTTAGAGTGTTTACATGTCGCTGCGGCTCTCTGTTAACATGAAGTTTGAATTTCTTGTCTATTTTAAATATGAATGGCATTGAATGATGCTATTCGTAAAACGTGATGTCAGGCACAGTCATCATATCAACGAAAATATATTTAAAAAAAATAGAAAAATTTTTTTCCTTTTTTCTAAAAACTAATAAAAGATTAAAAAAAAAAAAAATTTTTAGAAAAAACTTTCACCAAAAACAAATGTAAGCTGTATAAGAGTAAAAAAGTTTTGGTATATGTATTAAAAAAAAAAACTCAATTGCCGTTGGTTACACTCGTACATATACACATAACATCAAAACTCTTTAACATGCAGTTGTGTTCTTGCTTAATGGAGAGCTCTTTATATGAATATACGGTAAAAAAGCAAAAACAAAAAAAAAAATTGTTTTTGTTACTACTCTGTATATATGTATAAATATTTTTCCAATAAAAATTCAAATTTCGTTGTAATTTGAACAAATATTTTTATATCATTTAAAATTTTTTGCAAAATAGATTTATTGTTCGATGGTTTTTTACATATTTGCCTAGTGCTGTATATTTGCTGACGGTATACAAAGTGTGAAGAGGAAAGTTTCCAAAAGAAAGCATCAGAAATCTTAATTTATTTAATAAAGTATAAAAATAAATTTTACAAGGTGAGTAAAAATGATGGAAACTCTGTCGAGTAACATGATAGGATGAAATTTTTTGAAAAAACTTTGCATATAAAAGAGTGAAGACCAAATCAAGATGATGGTCACCAACAAGTTCCCGTTCTTTTAATCTGATAACTTTTGTAATAAAAATTTTTCGAAAAATTTCATCCTATGACGTTACTTCAGAGTTTGCATATTTTTTTCCTTATCAGCATTAAAATCTATGTCTATCTGGTTATATTCGTCCATTTTATGCTTTTTTATTATAAAAATATTTTAAGTTTATGTAAAATGGTTTTTATCAAGTGTCACGCCCCCAATAAGTGAAACTCTATTTATATGTCAAATTTAGTTTTCTTGCTTGTTACAATTAATTCAACCACTGTGATGGCAAAAATGGCCACGACTTGTTGTTGTTGTATATATGGACCACCTACCACGCCCATTGTTTTCATACTCAAATTTTATTCTAAGCCAAATTCAGTTTTTTCTTTACCTGCTCAATTGCAACTATTGTCTTGTCCATGTCAAAATGTATTCAAGTTATTATGATGAAAAATTTTAGATTAAAATTCTACTTAAAAATTTTCATTCCAAGCAACTTGACGCCTTATTATAAATAATCCACAAATCAAATAATGTTCTTAACCGTTTTAATTAATGTTATGGCAGCATAACTATCATTGTTAGTGTTGTTGTTATTGCTATTAAAGAGATAAGTATAAAATCTAAACCATTTTCGTATTATGTGGGTAGCAAGACTCATCTTATGGCGTATACCTAGATGTACACATCAATTCAGTGTTGATGTTGGTGTCGATGCTGATTTGTATTATTATTTGCTTTACGTAAATGCTATTAAAGTGATTTGCTCAATCGTCTTAAATGCCACGTAATATATGTTAAATGTTGGATTGAGGTGTGAGTTATAGGTATACCGCAGCAAATACAATTTTAACTGCATGCCTCCAAAACCAATTGTAGGGAAATATACCCTTTCCCCCGTTTGGTGCAATTTGTGAATGATACTTCTGCTGCACGACAAAGTCCCAATACGTTGAAGTAAACTGTATCTAAATTATTGTATGTTGCAAAAGTTTACTTTTCTCGTTTATTTGTTATTTGTGGAACTTTTTATTATATTTCTACCACTTTTTATGAGAGGTGAGGCCACCATCACGCAACTGTACATATATACACACATTATACAATAACTTTATAGTGTAGAAGTGTTAAAGTCTTAACACTAGCTTTTGTTGTGTCTATCATGTGACTTGAGTTATTTTCTACATGCTCTTAATGCATGCATTTAGGTTAAAGGGAGTGAAAAAGTTGAAGTGAAGACTCAAGATTGTGTGCTGTTGTTGCATATCATTACCAGGTTTTGTTTTGTAATTTTGTACAAATATTTACATAGTATTTACACTCTGTTGCTGTTATTTTATACAGTATCTATGTATATAGTTGAATATACATTTATTTACATTTTAGCATATGTCAGGCATGTTGTTGTAAGTAGTTTAGAAATAGAACTTACCCGTTTGCCGCGCTTGCCTCGAGGGCCTTTCTCGCCTGGTGGTCCCGGTGGTCCAGCGAGGCCCACTTCACCTTTTTCTCCGGGTTCGCCGGGAACACCTTAAAGTATCATAAATTGAATAAACATCTCAATTAACATTTTTTTTTTCATCAAGATTAATAATTTATTATGTGTTAAATTTATACGGTATACAGAATTGTTATCCATTTTCACAACATGATCTATATAAATACTATGCAAAGTCCTTAGTATCCTTTTCAAATATATTCTTGATCAACAACACCGTCTGTGTTGCTGTGATTTTGTCCGTACGTCCACGCGTCTGTCTGTTGTTATTGCTGCTATTTAAATTCATCAAAATCACGCCCACCAACTACTTAATTTAAACGTTGAACGTTAAATTAAGATTTGGCCTAAAGCGAGACCCCATGGAAAAGTGGATCGATCCAGGGTGGGACCATTTTTAAAACTTTTCTTCACGTAAAGTCCTATTGTAATGAAAGTCTTTATATAGCAGCATAAAATAACAATTATTAATATTTTTAGACAAAATTTGATGAAGAATAGTTAAGAAAGCATCATATTTAACTGCGCCAAAATATGGATCATTTTTAGAACCCATTCCTATATAATGATATTTCACGAAGTAATCTTTATGGAGTTGTATACGGATACCATCAAACTAATTGTAACATAATTTAAGGAGCTAAATAGTGTAGGATATTAAATGGTTCGCCTTGACCGACTGTTACATTTTCACTTGTTTATTATTAAATAAGTAATGTAGGGTATTAAACGGTTGATTATAACCGACGATTATATTTTCATTTGATTTTATATGAAATTCTTACATATTTTATTATACTACGAAATAAATAATTTCAGCCAAAAATTATATAAAATAAATCGTATAAGGTGTTACATAGTTGGGCATGATCGACTGAAACGCGGGTATCACTTTGTTACAATTTGTGATAATGAAAATGATATTTTTCTGTTGCTTGTTGCAATTGCTTAAAAACATAAAATATCGCATCATTTAATGTTTTTTTTTGTTTTTTATGAAATGAATTTGAATTGAAATGAATTTGAATGAGTTTTTGTTTTTTGTCTGTCTGCTAATTAGGATATAAATTTTTTCTTTAACAATATACACCATATAATTGCAATTATATAAAAATTGATTATTATAATTTTTCACAATTTTTTTAACCCCCTCCCCACCCCCCAACCTGATGGTTCACTTGGTATTTATTTTTCTATAAATATTAAATTTACAGCGAAAAAAAAGTCTATATGATGTTTAAGTGCGAATGTGAACATTATTATTTAAATGTAGTTGCGTATGTTTGTATACTAAACTATAAAGTTACGTACACAAGCATATGTGACGTGTAGGATTGTGTATTTAAAAGCAGACAACTCTTAATTACCAACATAGCAAAAGCCATATTTAAGCAAACAAATCACGTTATTTGTTCTGTGGCTGTGCCAACAACAAAAACAACAACAACAACAACAACAACAACTTTTTATTTTTTTTAATTGTCATTAAAGTGAAATAAGTTTTCATTTCATTCATAACTGTATCTGTATCTACATTTGCATCTGCATTTAATGCTACAAAATAGTTTTTGTTGCAAACTCTCTCGCAACGTTAATCTGCTGATGCTGATGCTGATGATGATGGTGATGATGATTATAATTGAAATGCAAGCGATATCGTTTGCATTACGTTTATTAATTGTAAAATATAATGGAAAGGCAAAATGTGAAACAGCAGAAACATATAAACTTTCAAACGTATACTCTGGCAGATGTGTGAAGTGTGTGAAACGACCGGCGAAACAAACACGCAAGGACAAATGCCAAGAGTAGACGGATTTAATTAAACAATTTAATAAAATAATTGCTACCGCAAAAAGAATAATAAACGATTACAAATTAGAATATTGAATTTGATTACACGTTATCGTTATTTAATAAATAACTAAGCAAGACACTAACAAGTGCACGTAATTCATTGTAGCACGTTACCAAGTGAAATGAAAACGTGAAAGTTATCATTAATACATATTTAAATTTAATTCAAACGATAAATGTTAAGTGTTGGAACGTTTTAATGATTTACGCTAAAACAAGTGGCCCATAATAAACATAATAAATAATATTTATAACAATAACTATTCAAGTCAATTTATGAGAGTGATTAATTTTTAAACATTTTTAAATGTATTCAATATGTTCAAAGCTACATAGTACAGCAACTGTAACCGCATTATAGCTCATAGAGTCTTATGCAATAATTATCATTGTCATTATTTATCCATTTCAAGTTATTTAGGTCTTTGGTCTGGGTCTTCTCCAATTTTGTACAGCAAATGGTTGCGTAACTTTTCTTCATCAAATTTTGTTCAAAAATTAATAAAAATTCCGTTTTTTGCCATATAAAGACTTCCATTATAATGGGACTTTACATGGATAGGGGATCTAAGAATGATTTGGCGCGATATCTTCTTCATTTTTGAGAAAATGTTTTAGATTCTTGTAATAAATTTCTTTAAAATATATCAAAAAATGCAATCAGTTGCGTTTTTGGACATACAGACGGACATGATTAAAGCAATTAAAGGTTACAATTTAAGAGATTAACTTAAAAAATACCAGAATTAAATTTTCGGATTGATGGGTATTGGTCGTTTCTAAATCAAACTTATATACCTTTTTACATGTAGCTTGTTTTGTAGTAAAAGTTAATGTCTTGTAGATAATAATAAAACGGCTTTAAAAGGAATTTCGATTAAATCTATTCTTGTCAAAGTGAATATATTGGATATTGAAAGTCATAAATTTTATATTTATATCTTTGTTAAGAGAGTGTGAAATATAACACAACATATACAGCATTACGCTCTCACACCAACATTATTGAATGCAATGCTGCTTAAATTTTAAGTGGTCCACCACACACACATTAAGTCAATCTCCAAAAAAGCTATACATGCATGTGATATATAATCTGCTACAGTATGCATTTGTGTATGTTGCTCTCACATAGTACTTATATGTTGTAATAGTACTTTACGATCTCTCCTTGAAACATATTCGTTATGTGGATGACCCAAGTAAGCACTCACTTACTTATACACACAAGAGTTTTTGTATAACTTTTTAAGGAGTTTCCAATAATGCTTAACAAATTTTTAACATGTAAATACAAATATATACATTTACACATAAATATACACATATATATATATATAAATACTCTTTCATTGGTATAATTTGATTTTGATTCAAATTTCATTTATTTGCTTATTTGCATAAACATAAATACATACATAGTACGTGCTCTACCCTACTCTCTATTCAATTATATACATTTGATATTTTACGTACACATTTTGTTTAAGCATTTTATTCAATAGAAAACTACATTTTTGTTATGTTAACAAGTGGTTTGTAATATTCATTAATTAAAAATTTTATAAAAACAAAATTGAAATAGAACGAAATTCCCCCACTTTTGCACTATTATACCTTCCACATAAAATATAGGTAAATTATTCTGTTTACAATACGTTGGGAAGACATTAGAGACTTTTCAAAATAAACATATTTTTGTTTAGCATTAAAAACTGAATCGATTTAGGCATGTATGTCCTTCTGTCCGTGTGTCTGTCTGTTGTTGGCATTTTCACGGACGTAAATTTTAAGATATTAAGCTGAAATTTTGTACAGATATTTTTAGTATTTGCACGCAGATCGTTATTAAAAATGGGGAAAATTGCTTAAGAGCCACGCCCATAATCAAACGAAAATCTATTTATCTGACACAAAAATTGAGCTATTTATAATTATTCCATGAATTAATGTGCAAAAAGTGGGCATGGTCGTAAAAAAGTTATGTCCACAATTTACAAAAAACCATATTCAGCGTTAAACTCGACGTTTAAATCGATGAGCATTAGAAGGCGTACCTACCACGCCCACTGTTTGTATGCAGATGCAAAGGGTATTTAAGATTTGTCCTAAGTCAAATTTACTTTTTTTCCTTGTTGTAAATAAATTCAATACATTCTCGCTCTTTAGTTTTTTGTAAAAAATATAAACTTCCCTCCTCGTTTACCCCGAAAAAGTGAAATATTTTAATAATGTTTTTAATCATGTTTCATGATAAGCAATGACTTAATTAACTCTCGTTCTGTGTAGTCCTTAAATAAATAAATTTAAACGCTGTGGGACATTTTTTGAGTGTGTGACTTGGTTGGTAACACTATTGAGTAAATATTCTATAAAGTTAATAATGTTGTTGTTGTAGCAGCAGCTGGTCCCTTTTGTATCTTATGTTATTTTATCTAAAAGGCCATAAATTATCAAAATACCAACAACAACAAATATAATTGAATAACTATTGCTTTTTGAGTGTGAATATGGATGAAGGGTGTCTTCACACTAACTTACACATAATGGATAAAGTGTGTTGGTTTAGTGTTTATTTTCTTTTATTTTACTATAATAAATACATACCTGGTGGTCCTGGAGGACCGGGCGGTCCTTCAATAATGCCTGTGGGAAATTCGTCCCCTTTGATTGTTGTGGTAAGACCACGATCACCTCGGTCACCCTTATCACCCTGCATTAACACAAAATATCTCATTATTATCTAAAATATTTTTATTGCTTCTTAGAAAAATGGGAAAATATTTATAAAGTGTACAAAATATTACAATGAATACAAAATAATAGAATTCGTAAGAAAATCTTTCTTTTGTACAAGATTTTTTAAATAAAAATGACCAACTATTTAATATCTTATACAAAGTGGCTGTAATTATTAAGTGATCCAAAACAAGCTATATATAATCTAAGCCAACACTTTTGTTGTTGTAATTTAAATAATTGTGAATTTTTATTCCTAGACGATTTAACAGAATCGAAGTCTTATGCTGACTATGTGGTAGAAATCTTTAATGCAAAGACATGCCTCCACGTCATGGAAACAAAATGTCAGCTCATTGAGGAGGCGATACTATTTGGAGGCAAAGTCAAAGGCATGAACTAGAATCTACTCGAATTGAAACTATTACACGATTTCGATTGATGTGTAAAGTATTGTGAACAGATTTTTCTAACAGTTGTTAGCAAAAATACTGAACATTGCACCGTCACAATAATAAAGTAATCACATCAGACGACAAAAGATAAAATCCCCGCTTTATAAAGTAAATTATATCAAATTCAAGCTAAAATTTATCTGCTTTCAGGTTAACTTGTTTGAAATTGAACCATTTTCAGAAACTTTCCCCCATCTCTATATATATTTTCAATAGTGATAAAGTTTATTGTTAGAGAAGATTTTGGAAAAGGTTTCTAAACTTGTTAAGATGAAAAGATTTATTTGTTAAGATTAGGTTTTTTGAATACCTTAATGCCGAGAGGACCTGCTGGTCCTGGTGGTCCAACAGGTCCCGTTTCACCAGGTTGTCCGGGCGGTCCAGGTGGTCCAGTTTCTCCAGGTGGTCCACGCTCACCATTTAAACCCGGTGCACCTATTACACCAGGTGGACCAGGTGGTCCTGGAGGACCCGGCTCGCCAGGTTCTCCCTAAAATTTTTATTACAATATATGAATCCATTGGGTTTTTGGAATATAATATTTTTTTTTATTATTAAGTAGGCATGCTTTTATTCTCTGATCACCATCAACAACAACAACAATAAAAACTTTTCAACTTACCTTAAGCTGTATAACAGTGGACGTGGATATATTAACACCAGCTTCTTGTAAACCCTTTAATAATTTTTATTTTTATGTGAAAAATGCAACAGCAAATACATGTACAACAATAAAGAAGAAAAGAAAATAATTACAAATGATAAAAACACAAAAACAAAACAAAAGCAACAAAAAAATAAGTAAAAAACACTATATTTGGCTTAAGCCAAATTTTCATTACACAGAATAGAAGAGAAGGTATTTAATAAGAAGCGCGTACGTGGCCCGTTTACAGATTTCCATATTATTACATATTCTTTAAGAAAAAGAAAACCAAAATACTTTCTTCATTCGGAGCTTTAGAAGCTTTTCTAACATGCTTTCATTTTTTATGATTTTGCTTTAGGGTGGACGGGGCCACTGAACATATAAATAATAGTTTGAGGTGGATATGTTGAAATGTTCAAAAGTGCGACAAGGGTGCCAAACAGGTGATCTTCAGGTGTGTTTCACTCATCATTTAAATACATTTCATTGGTTAAAACACCTGTTGTGGTGTCAGTTAATGTTTTTTCAGTGAGTTTTTTCAACTAATGTTGTTAATGATGGAAAGAAAGACAGACTGACAGACATTGTTCAACAAATGTCACGTTTGTCTCATAACCAAATTCCAACGTTCTATACCATGTAGGGCTTCTATTTTTTTGCCAGTTGAAGAATTTTGACAAAATAAAGGTGCGATGTAAACGAAAAAACAAACAAAACTAATCTAAATCTAATCAAGAAACCAATAAAGTACCAGCACAGAATATTAAATGAAGAATATTAACGAAGAAATTGTATTAATAAAATTATCCAACTAACAACTACCCTTTTAACCACACAACCTTACCTGTTCAAATAATGTACTTTTTTAAAATAGTGTACAACAATAACAACAACAACAACTATATATATATATCAACAAAACTACAAAACTAGTTTCAACACAATCATGCTGGAAGGCTTTAATAAAAATACTGACAACAATGAAAATCAACAGCACAGACCACCAACATTGATAGAAAGCATGTTTTTTTGTGTTTAGTTGAATATTTTTTTTTGTTTGTTTGTACCTTAACAGCTACAATTTCAGCATAGCCTAAAGTGCCACCATGTAGAGTAGTCACCGATCTTTTCAAGCCCTACGTATACACATGAAACCACATAAAAACATTTTTCAATAATTCTTTTTTTTTTTGTTTTTTTCTTTTTTTTTTTTTTATAAAATAAATTAGAAATAAATTTCAATTAATTTCATTTAATTGAGTTTAAGCGGAGATGATTATAAAGACAATTAAAGTAAGTTTTTACCTTAACTGTTTGAAAGACATCTACGCCGGGATGACCTACATCGCCTTTGGAGCCTTTATCACCGGATGGTCCAGGAACACCCATTTCGCCATTCAAGCCATTAATACCCTTTTTACGTTCAAAAACCAAACAAGAAGAAGAATAGAGTATTCACATAAAATCAAAATATAAAGACTTAAGCTAAACCTATAAAACCCCCTAGACCTACAGGCAATTTGTAGTGCAACTCAAAGTTTGAAGAATGAGCCACAGATTTTTTATTCTCTGCACCAGTTGTGGCGAAGCGTATATTAAGTTTGTGCTGACGTTTGTAACTCCTAAGCAGCTAAATAGCGCACCCATTATCAATTCAAATTGATTTTGTCCATCTGTCTGTCCATCTAAATTTGTGCGCAAGCTACGGGTCGCATTTTTTTGACATGTTTCGATGAAATTTCGTAAAAGGACATAAATTAGTCCAAAGAAGAGAACTTTATTGAAAATGAACCGAATTGAAACATTTTTAAAACCCTTCCCCATATAAGATCTTTTAATGGAAGTGTTTATATACGGATCCAACCTAAGCTAAAAACTAAGTGGTATGGGGTATGAAATGGTCGGGCTTGACCGACCATAACATTTTTACATGTTTCTAAATTGTGGGCGTATCTGTTATTTGACTTTGCCCCATTTCTGACACAATAATGAATGGTTTCCTCATTAATAACTGGGACAACTATTGACTTTTTAGTTTTAGTTTAGTTTAGTGTAGATGTCTCTACAAAATTCTATTTTGTTATTTCAACTTTTTAAAGAGATTCACGGATATACGGACATTTTCATGCTGATTAAGCATCTTCCCTTAATGTAAGCTCACCACGACTGTGGATCGTAATAAAACATTTGCATTAATTGTAACACAAATCCTTTTTTTTTTGTTTTACTTAAATACGTATTTATGTACAATATTTATTACATGAACAGAATTAATTAATTTAATTACCGCATCTCCTTTATCACCGGGATCTCCCTTTTTGCCACGTTTCCCTCGTTTACCGGGTGGTCCGGGAGGGCCGGGCGGACCAGGAGGACCTGCAAAAAACAACCATACAACATAGTAAATATTAATCTCTTTTTTTCTGTTTTTCTGTTTTTCATTTTATTGTAATACGGGTAATTATTTTGTCTCTATAGCAACTGAATAGCATTGAAAACTTATTGAACTAAAGGCAACTGAAAAGTTTTGCTCTTATAGAGCAAGGATTGCTTTCACCATCCGGCGATGTTCGTGAACTGTCAGTGCCACATGACTTTTATTTCCGCTAATAATGGAACCACCCCCCACAACCCCACCCATAGAAAGTAAGAAAGCATGCTGCTCTCTACACATTTTATTCATTTATTCATTAGAATCGTCAAAGCGCCCCAGAACAAACCAAACCTTTGGTCTCAACGCTACTTTTTATGGGTTTTAAAGTCAACGCAAAACAAGTGTCATGTTTTTGTTTTTGTTATTGTTTTTGTTGTGTTGTTTTTCTCTATGCTCAATGCACTTACACTTTTAAATACACCACAATTCGGATTACTTGACTTGTGTTGCTGTCTGTTTCGTCCTTTTTCAGGTTTTCCGCATTTTTTATTGCTCAAGAGGCAGAAAGGAAAACTTTTTAAATATTTTTTTTTTGTTTGTTTAAATTTATATGTATTGCACACACACACACACCTATATGTATATGAACTATAAAATATTTCTAACAATGAGTAAATTAAATGACAGGACAGCCAAACAAAAACTTAGAGTCAGACATGCAAACAAACTTTAAAATGAAAGGAATGGAATTTTTATGGTCTCTTCATTTATTTATGGGGTTGTCGCAACCTCCCATATTTTCTTGTTTTCTTTTTTCGCTCTTAATGGAGATAACAATTAATGTTGAAAAACTTATGCTTAAGAACTCTTAATTAAAATCTTTTTTGCCTCAGATTTTAGTTCATTTTTGTAAGAATTTTTTTTGAAATTTACTTTTTGTACAAATTTGTAAGCATTTGCAAATATTCACAAAGCGGTCGGACTGAGTTTTGGATTATAGTAAAGTAAAGTAAAGTTAAGTAAAATATAACACTTAATAAATTTTATTCTTATATATATTTACATATGCTTGAAGAAGCAGCAACTTTGCCAAAAATTTTGGTTAACCTTAGCCGCATAAGTTTTAATTTTTCATTGTTATACTTTGCACCACTTGTGGCAAAGGGTATAATAAGTTTGTGTGGATGTTTGTAACTCCTAAACCCATCTTTAAGTATACCGATCGATTCAGAATGACAATCTGAAACATTTTAAACATGTCTGCCTGCTCGTGTAAAAGAACTTGCTTTGGCCGAAGTAAATAAATTATTAAAAATGGATCAAATTGGACCAAATTTAGAATCCCTTCCCATTTTAAGGTTACATTGTAAAAGCAAAAATTTGCAATTTTTAATTAATTTTAAGTAGTAAAGAATAATTAATTGTTTTAATAATTTGAACCCGATCGGACCATTTTTAGAACCATTTTTCATATAATAATATTTCACCAAGACAATATTTACTGATCTAACTTAATTGTAGTATAATTTGTTAAAATAAGTGCAGACTAATGGTAAATGGTTCTCGATAGACCCACATTTTCATTTGCTTTCATTTATTAAATAAAAATTTTTAATAATTTTTAACAAAGTTGTCTTAGAATCTTATTTTTTCTCTTAATACTTTTCACAAAGTCACTTTTCTAAGGTTTAAAGATTTGATGGAAAGTCTTAAGCAAATTAGTTGGGAATGGAAGAGGATATCTACCTAAATAGATGGTTGATATTGTTTTGGATTTATTTCTCAATTAAAACAAATTATAATGAAAAAGCAACTGCAATAAGAAATGTTTTAATGTTATCGTACAATTTTTCCAATCCATTTATATTTTCCATCATCAACTATACTTTATACTTTCCATAACCCTCTTAATGTACTATTCGTCCTTTTAATATAAAGCAGAATATTTAATGGCGCATAATTATGGCAAAAATTGGTTTTTACAGAAAATGCTGTATTAAAGTATTATAGAAAGTGCAGCAACATCCTCAATGTAATCTTATTCCTTTCTTATTCTTCTTTTTTTTTTGATTTGGTTTAATGATGTGAAACGAATACATTCGAAATATGTAAACAGGGAAAAGTACTATAGTACATATTGCTAAATGTATGGACATGATAATGAATAAATTATTTACAAAGATTATTCAATTCAATTCGTAATAGACTTAGTCTGTAGAGCATATGCTTAGATTTTGTATTTGGGTGATGGAATTAAGGTCAAATGCACAAGACAATGTTTTAATGTCATAATATGTACACTCAAACCTGTTTTTGTGCGATTTTTTATTTGTACGGTATCAAAAAATTTCAATTATTTCCAAAAAAAATTGGTATCTAATGGACAGAGTTATCAAATAAATCATCAGAGCAAAATCTCAGCTACGTGAAGTTAACTTTTGAAAAATTTTGAA
Organism: Ornithomya fringillina; assembly: GCA_963978525.1. NCBI lineage: Eukaryota > Metazoa > Arthropoda > Insecta > Diptera > Hippoboscidae > Ornithomya > Ornithomya fringillina. The sequence continues at coordinate 32,725,120 of OZ021691.1, read as the reverse complement.
AACAATGCAATAACCTTGACTGAAGTTTGGGAAAAATTTTCGATATTCTGTGAACTAGATAAACGACACTGCTGCAACAATTACTGAAATAAAACAACAAACATTGAATGTGATTTTTTTTATGCAGGTTTGAGTGTATTGTCTCGTTTCATCTCTAACTATTACTTGCTAGTTCAATACAACATAGGATGTATATGATACAGAGTCGCTTGCATTCTTCATGTTCTGCAAACCGAAAATGTTCTTTTCTTCTTTTTTTTACCTTTTTTCTTCTTTTCTGTGCGCTTCTTAATTTCCGTATGCCACTGTAATCATTTCTTTGTGATTTCAATTGTTAAGTAAACTTCCTGTTATTGTCATAAAATGTGACTGCACTGTGCACAAGGAAAATGCTTTTACCGATGTAATAAAATTGTTAAGTGAAGCGCATGTAGTCAGCTAAAAATTTTATGCATCCTCTTTGTGTTTACTTCCCTTTTTTTTTTGGGGGGGCATTCTGTCATAAGGTTGTATAACGCAATGATTATAGTAACAACATAATATACAAGTGTGTTCTTGTAATATTTTAATGGCTATTGTTATGATTTAAACGGTTATAATGTTTATATTTGAAACAAACCTAAAACGCTTCAAGGTATGCACGTAAATATGTATACATATGTAGGGGTATGCATATAACCAATATATAATAATTTGCGCCTCTTCACTAAAAACTTAATTCACAGTTTTTATTGGTTATCGGCTAAAAGAGAATGGATGCCTAACAGAAAAGTTCTTCTTTAGCTAAAACCAAATATTAAACAAGTAAGAAAACTAAATTCAGATCAAGTCAAATCTTAAATACCCTTCACATGTTTATACAATTCGTGGCTGTCGATATCTACAACGGTGGGCGTGGCATATATATATATATATATATATAAGCCTTTTAAAAGTCACAGTCAATAAGCAGAATTATTATTTTGGCCTTAAATGTAATACTAAGACTAGCTCGTTTATTTTGCGCCATAACAACGTTGTACAACAAATTCTAAATAAAACCTCCTCTCATAAAGATTTTACTTTTTTCGATTTTAAAAGCCTTTTTCTGTGCTTCACAAACACATTGAGAAGTCAAACATACTCGTTTAAGATAGTGGATATAACGCAATAACAAAACTGATATTACCGTTTAACATATACATACGTACACATATCTGTGTAAATATATTTTAGGTACAAGTAGCTTAAAGCAGACATGCTATGATGCTTCATATAATCGCATATGTCTTACTTATAAATAAATGCGTGTATATGTGTGCATATGATATGACAGCATATAATCGCTTAATTCCACTTTAAGCACCGAAACGGAGCTGAACGAGACAACTTTTACAAGTATGGGTAGTCTGCTACCCAAACTAGCTGGCAAGTGGTATACGGACATTGTTGAACTCTTAAAGTGTACAGCAACCGTTCCCAGCTCAGGTATGCACTTAATTTCAATATTTTATTAGTTATTTTATTATACTACTACATGATATGCATGAATGGAATAGGAAATTATTTTTAACCCTAAATCAAGCTTTGGGCCATTAGTGAAGCATGCAAGCGACTTATTGCTACATGCCATGGAATTTTAGCCGATTTGTAAGATATTATAAAGTTTTATAAACTATTTTCCAATATATACCTTAAAGGCTATACAATAATATTGGTGAAATCATCATAATACTATTTTGTAACCAAAAACTACAAAAGCCTTCTGTTGTTGTTATTGTTTTTTGAACATATCTTTACAAAAGATATTACAGAAGTTTCGACCAACTTTTCCCCACATTTCACTTCTATCTCTATCTATCTCCGTCTGTGTACTTTTTGCAAGAAGACAGCAGACATCGTGTGTAGGTTTTTTGTGCGCACTTTTGTACTTTTGTGTTGGCGCACATTGAGGAAGTTTAATTTACTTTTACTTCAGAAGTGTCACTCTACACAAATTTGACTTTTTTGATGTTACAAACACGTCACTAACTGTCTGAGCTGCTACTCACATAACTTTATATAACTTCTTTCGGTTTTACTACAATATACACCATCACACACACATAAATGAACAAATACGCGAGGGCAAATCAATAAGTAGCAGTGAATGATAAGAAAAGCTAAAGTGAAAGAAGAAATATATATTTTCTAAAGCACTCTTTACATCTCTGTAAATCGACGGAAAGCCTTTCCAATTAATACAAAATTTATGATTAATTTGGCAACCTTAAATGCCTGTCGAACCAACCTTGACTTTCATGGAAATGACTTTAACTGTCGGTGGGTTAGCAATACTACACGACACCTGGATTCAAATTCCAACTGAAAAAACTGCTTCACTTTTTTCCTCAGCTACATTTGAACCCGATACATATATTTCTTAACACAAAATTTATTTTTAGACCCCTTCCGTCTCCATTTAGATTAGCTTTTTATCTGATAAAAATTGTACTTGTTGAGATTTTCCGATGAAATTCTAAAATGGACTTTATCGCACCAAAAATTTGAATAAAATAAAATAAATGAATTAATAATTAATTGGATAAGCCTCGAATTTCTAAAATTGGATCTTTTGGATTTGGTGACTTTTATACGACAAACACTAGCATTTACTCTTAAAAATCAAAGTAACGGACTTAACGTTTAAATCAGAATTTTGTGTCTACCCTCGTATATTGAAGTTTTATAATCATAGACACTTATTTAAGAATTATGTCAAATGTTATGGTTGTCGCTAGGAAGGCATCTTCTTGCTGAACAATAAATATCTTAACTCACACACAGTCTGTGTCTTTTTGAGCGAACTTTTAGCTTACACCCAAGTAAAATTTCATATTTATTTTACTACTTATGCACAAGTATTACACCCGGGCTTCACTTTGGTTTATGCTTTAACACGTTTTTACTATATCACTTTATATGTATGTATGTATGTATGTATGTGTGTAGTGTGTTACGAAAGCCAACGCCACAACAAGCTGTATAACATACGTCTTGTGGTTTTTTTGTTCTTGTTGTGCTTGATTGCAGTTGTTTTTATTTATTTATTTTTTTTTTTTTGGAACATATTTTAAGATTCCAGTTTAGATTGTTGTATGTAATATATTTTCTTGCATTAAGAGATATGCGTCAAAATTTTTGTGTAGGTTTAAAAAAAAAAAAAAAAGAAAAACTTTGTCTGTAACCATTATGTCAGTGAAAAAGAATAAGCGGATCAACAAATTTATTTAAATATAGAAAAATAGTAACATGTTGCGAAAAAGCGAAAAGGCGAGATAACTTAAAATATTGACAAACATTCGTTTTGTTGTGTGTGTTTCTTCATGTTATGTGTTAAGTGCCATTTGTGGCACATTGTAAAAAGGACATTTCACAGGTCAACTTTTGTAGCAGATAAATAAATTTATATGCTTAGCTTGACTGAGATTGTTTGTACCATATTTCTTATCAACGTCTTAACGTAGATACACGAAGATTATTAAATCGACTCCGATTTTTGAAAACCTTAGAATTGATTCCGAAAATGTGCCTGAATTGAGAGAGTCTCTCTCGTAGGTAGGGTATAAAAAGAGTAAGTTATACTCAAACATCTAAACTGAACGTCCTTGTGCTCTAGTAACTCTTCAATTCTTCAATTCTGTTAAATGCACAAGTATGCGAACACACACAACAAACGCCGCAAATCAGCCGTAACTTCTCCATGAACAGAAACGCACGTGCCTTATATACCTTATACATGTTACATGTTTCAAGGTATAGGTACAAAAATAATATCACACGTATATACTCCTGCAATAATAGATCATTGTACGTACAAGTATGCTATTCATGCACATATGTTTAGTTTACTTCTATCACTGCTACTACCACTGCACCTACTTCCTGCATTAAGCTGGAGCATACAAAATGTCGATATGTATACAAATGCAACAGAAAATGAAAAAAAAAACAAAACAAAAAACAAAGAAAAACAACAAAATTCTGGCATGATTTTGTAGCAATAACGACAACAAAACTTCTTAACCTGAACAAACCCGCAAACAATATATGTACAGAAGAGCATAAACTTTTTTACCGAATGCTCAACCCTGTGTGCATGTAAGCATGTATACAATGCATGCACACACTTGTATGCGTTACAATAAAAGAATGAGAACACTTTTTCAATGGATAGATTTTAAGTAACTACTCTTAGTCGCACTTGCACACACAAATTGCCAGTAACGGCAGTAACGCACCAATACATTCACTCGTTAGCTTATAACAGAAATGAATTTATAAATTCATACATATTTATGTGTTTTTGTTTATTTCCATTTTTCTGTGTGAAATTTCAATTTTTTTTTATATAATTTTTTTTTTTTTTTTTGACAAACTTTTCGAAAATATCGCTTAACTATGCTGATGTGACGAAGTTTTTAAATTTGTTTCTCTGTTAACAGTTTGATGCGTTTAAATTATGTTTTTATGAAAATTTTATACGATTTGACGGAGAAAAGTGGGTTAAACGAAGACACACCATATGTTGATGGAATGAAAGTTTCTGCAACAGTTACTTTATACTGCTTTTTGATTGAAATTTTTTTTTTTACATAAAAAATTTAAGTTTTTGTGAGTGTAAGAATGCTGTTGAATCAGGACCGACTTTTACACTCTTTTTGTATTACTGGTGTGAATATTTTTAGGCCAAGTGACTGACTCTCGTGAGAAAAGAAAAAAAAAGGTTCTATTGGATCAATGTATAAATTTATGTAAAATTTCATTTCAATATTTCGAAAACTTTAGAAACCGCATTTTTCACTTTCACGATGAGAGCGCCTTTGACATCTCGTTCTGGCTCGATTTACATTTATGTACAAAGTTAAAAATGTAAAAAAAAAAAATGAATTATACATTAAACTAAATAGGCGTGACACGCCTTTGCAAATATATCTTCTAAGATTGAGAGAATTTTAGGTATACGAATAACAATTCATGAGTCGAAATAAAGGAATTTCTTGCTCTAATTTAAAACCATCACAAAAGCCATCACAGTACTCTGATCAAATTCAAGAGCGTTCATATGACAAATTTGTATTAATTACTACTATTACCTTTATTTTAAATACTCTTTCCCTTTGGCCACTGCCTGGGCCATGCCATGAACCTAATCACGTCTTCGATAGTTTATGAATTGTATTATGTATGTGAACTAATAGGTTGAATTCGATACTAAATAAGATTTTTTTGTAAATTGTGGACGTGTCTATACGATCACACCTATTTTTGGCAACTTCATTGCCTAATATTGAGGAACTTTGCCCAGTTTAAGCAGCCATCTCCCCACTGAAACTATAAAATGTCAGTTCAATATCTTAAAATTTATGAGCCTGAGTATTTAAGAGAATAATAGAAGTATACACAGACGGATTTGTTTATATCGACTCAGATTTCGATGCTGATCAAGAATGTTTATACTTTATAAAGCCTCTTCTGGGAGCTACAAACTTAGTATGCTCTCATCACTAAGCTGAAAAACGCTCTTCTTTATTATCTTACTGCCTAATATAAATGTGGCTTCCTAAACTCTTCCATATACCACAACTGACATACGGTATAAGAAGAATATTAGTCATGTCCGCAACATGGAAAGTTTTGAACTTTCACATTTACCCAAACACAACAAACTGTGCATATGAAGCCTTGAACTCATTCATTCACCTAATTAGTACGAAACAAAAGCAGCACTTGGCACACTTTTAAGTAAAGTGGCACACAAGACGATATCATGCTGTGCACATATATCTACAAACTAACACTTTGGTATTCTGATTACGTTCTAATTATACACTAGAGCATGGGGGTGTACTCAAACTTTGTATATAAATTAAAATTATTTTCATTTAGTAATCGTTTTTTTTCTTCACTAATACCTGGATTTCAGTAAATTATTTTGACGATTATTTTAAGTTTGCTTTTTTTTTTGACACAACTGTTGTTAAAATATACTGAAAAGCATACTTAATTAGTGTTATATGATTTTCTCTAGTTATACATTCTATTACTATTTCAAAGTGTGCACAAACATCAACTAGGGTTTCAAGCGTTTCTATTCCCTGACCCCACTGCGTGGATAATTAATATCGTTTTAATTAGTTATCAATTCTATTATTGTTATTCGAGTATTGTACGCGATTGTTACACCTATACATACATATGTTATTGTGGAAATACACGCACAGTTACGTTATAAATAATTATAATCTCAATGGGCTAATGACTGTCAATATCAGCTAATTGCGCATTAACGCACAATACAATAAAGTACAATAATGAAACGGAAAAAGTTAAAAAGCGGAAATGCATGGATCGTCGCATTAACACCATTTACACACACGCATACACGATATAGACTGCAAACGCATAATAATTTTCTATACTATTTATTTTTTGTATTTTAAATCATTGACGTACTTTATGTAGTGTTTGCGCATAAATATACAAAAATTAAATTAAATAAATCGGCAAATTATTTATTTTAGTCTTACACTGAACTAAACAAATGTACAATAAATGTCGCATGAGAGAAACGGCATTCAATATTATTCTTCTCTTATTTTATTAAATCAATTAACGCTGCATAATTAAATGCCAATTGTTGACAAAGTGATACCAGAATTGAATTAAAAAAAGAACAAATATAAAATATTACAATTATTACATGTTTACAACAATGGAGATATGCGGTCAAGTTAACTTCAGAATTAGTTTTTTTGTACAAAGTACAAGTAAAAAATCTAAATGTGACTTAAGCTAAATCCTATTAGAACCCATATCTATATACAAACTGTAGGCGTGGCAGGTATATGATTTCAGCCTCTAATAATGTATGTATTATGTTACATATCAGCTTTCAAGTCGAGTTTTACGCTGAATATGATTTTTTGTACATTGTGTAGGTGTTTCTAATATCCTACCACGCCCATTTTTGGCACATCGATGCATAGGATAATTATGAATATGCATGCCAAATGTAAAGTTCATAGGTCAATTTTAAATTTTTATTAATTGTGGGCGTGTCTGTTATGCAACCACGCCCATTTTTGGCATCTCAAAATAAATAGGTGTACCAACTTAAAACTTCTTAGCTCAATTTTTGTGCCAGCTAAATCGATTTTCAAATCGAATCAATTGTGGGCGTGGTTATTGATAGATTTTATCTATTCGTTAAGTATTCATTCGTAACTGTGTAAATTTTCTAGTTGTCCCTTTAATAAAAGTTATTTAAAAGTTATGCCTAACGGTAAAATTCACAATTTAGATAAATCGACTTGATTTGTTAACGAATTAAAAACTGTTAAACATGACAATTTTTATCAAATGCTACACGTATAATAAACGCATCCTTTACTCTTTCTCTCTCCCCCTCTAACTGTATTCACGTTTCAATTAATAAATGATGGTAATTAACATAAACATTTACATTCACATTACGAGCATACGAACATATTTTCGTGGTTGGAGAGTGCTTGATGTTGACACGATTTTAAACTTGTATTCTAACATTTAATTAGCTGCCAAACAGTTAAGCTAATTGTGGTATAACAAATTTAAACGCATTGCGTAAAAAAAAAAAAATAAAAAGCACATCATACCATAAAAAGCAAACATTCAGTCTGGCGTATACTCGTATATCAATTTCCGGTTACATTATTGTTGAAATGAAAATGATTTAACTCGTTTTTGTAACTAGACCCCTACAATATAGACATAGTTAATGGAAGTTTATGGAAATTCGTAATTTATCAGATGAAACAATATTTTCTCCACACTGTCAGAGTAAAATTTAAATGAATGTCCTTTTAAACACTAAGGTAGGAAATCTTGTACGACAACTAATCTAATGTTGTGTTATCAAATATTTTTAGACCCCACCATCATACGACGGCGTCGAAGATTGCACAAAATTCTAAATCAGCATCAAATTAAACCAAGTTTGACTGTCCATCTGTTCATGTTTTTGTTCTGTAGTCGAGAAAGTTGATCTATCGATTTCAAACTTTGCAACTTGCTGAATGTTTTCATATGTAGGTTGGTAATGAAATAAAAAATATGCTTACAATGCAACAAAAACTGATAAAAGAGAAGTTTTTTAAGTAAATTTTTCGTATTACTTCTCCGGGAAACTTTGATGCTTGATGACGGGTATTCAAAATTTCACCTTAGCTAAACATAGTCTTTCTTTTTACTTGTTGACTATGTCAACGTGTTTGTTTATCGACAAAGTATTTCATAAATTGATTGTCTTACACAAACTTTATGGTTATCATTGATAATTTATTTGACAAAGATAATCGAGAATACCTCGATATTCAATTGTCGCTTACATCCATCTACAGTTATTGCTGTGTTGCGTTCTTAATGTGAAAATCCCTGTAAGAGTTTTATTATAAGCTTTGCCGTCTTGTTTGCTAAATCCTCAAAATAAATGTTTATATAAATGAAGGTAAACAGCAACAAAGCGTTTTTCTATACAATTGAAGATGATCTGATGGAAAATGGAAATTCTACGGCAAATATTTCAATTTGAATTGTGCCCGTTTTGCATATGACAACAGCCAACATTGTCAACGCATATATGATGTGTGAGCATAACTAAAAAAAATAAAAAAATTGTACTAAAAAAATTACCATATTTTCGCCATCGCGTTTAACATACGTATCATACGTAAAATACAAACAAATAAATGTTGAAAAAAGGAAGCAATGGAGAAATAGGAAAGTGACGCATATCACATTGAAAATCAATCAATTTTTATATGGTTGTCAAATCATAATAATCATATACTTCAGTCCGAGTCGATCTAGACAAGTTCACATCAAGTTCAAGTTCATCTCTTGTATCTATATTTGGATTCCTATTTAAATTTAGGAAAATCCGTTAATAGCCTTCAATCGAGAAATATCGAGCACACAAATTCAGTTAGAAAGTTAAAATTTACTACACATACATATTTATAATCAGTTCATCCATTGAAATACTAAAAATAGAGGTAATAAGGCACCTGCCACATCCACATGGATTTTTATTATAATTCTAAAATTAAAATTAAATTCTTTTTTTAGATTATATAGACTTTCTATTCCTACTCTCTAAAAAACCCATTTGAAGGTCCATACAGGGTGAAGAAAAAAGAAAACTTGCAAAAGTTGTCAGGTAATGAAAATGAAGATCAAGTTATGTTAATAGGAGACGGACGTACAGACTGTATTATTATTTTTTATCATGTTTTCAATTTTTTACAGCATAATAACAAATTCATACAATTAACTTGACAATTTGTTCAAGTTCACTTGGAAAAGCAGACAAATATAATTTAAGTCATTGTCCTAATCAACAGCAAGTTTAGGTTTTATTTTATACATGAACACATACTGCGCAATGTTGCTACATTTCGTAAATCCGCTATAACAGCAATAAAAAACTAGAATCAATTTTACATGTTTCAGATAATTCCCTCTTTCAAAAAATATACACAATAAACCTGCAAGGTACGTAATAAGAACGAAAGCATCTTTAACGTGTTTGAAATTGATGATTATGTTGGCACTGTCATAAAAAGTTCAGATCTTTGCTATTAAAAAACTGAATTAAGTGTGTCATTAAAACTATTACCATTTAAGCAGTTCTGCATGGAATGAAATAAATAGTACTCTGAGTTCATTAATATTCAATAAGTATCAGTTTTAGTGGAAAATACTTCATAAACTTTCTTTTCTAGGAAGTAAATCAAAAACATTAACATTGTAAGTTGAAGATAAATTTGAATGGACATACGGACATATGTAAATTGATTTATAAAAATTATTTAAAATTCTTAAGACACATAAACATATAATTTTTTGAGTCAAATAACTACCTAAACCTTTGTAGGGTAGACTTATATGTAGAAAAAACTGGAAAACTAAATAAAACATTAGCGCTTACACACCGGAAAACCTACTACAGACTTATTACATTTGTTGACATTTTCCGGTTTTATGAAATATGAAAAAAAAAACCTCACTAAAGAGTTATGATGGTTTTTAAAGTTGAAAACGGAAATGGAATAAAGGGGGATTTCTAATAACTTCAGCACTATCTGTTCTATTCTTTTTTGGAATACGCCAAAAACCACTAGAACACAATAACAATAAAGTGTGATGTAGTAGGAAAACACAACATAAACATACGTACAGTTGCACAAAAGTAGGGTTGTTGCTGCTACAATTTCTGCCAATGACGGAAAAATAAAATAAAGTAAAATAAAATATACGCTAAATCTTATTTTGTACTATCTGTAAGTGAATGTGTATGTATGTCATGTATTAGTATCCGTTTTAGAAAAAAATATTTTCTCTTTTTTTCTCTCTCTCTCTCTCTCTCTATTTTTAATGCTCTTAGTATGTAAATGGAACAATTTACTTTGGAACCTTCATTACTATGCAACAACATCACAACACATCCTACCATCACTTCACATCCTTGGCAAAGTACATAAGTGGGTGCTAAACAAGTGTACTCGCCAACATACACAAAAAAAAAAAAACCAAAGTAGTCAGAAAACTAAATTTGACTTAGATACCCTTCACGGCTACAATAATGGGCGTGACAGGTATGTGATTACGCACTCTAATCGTTGAAAGTCAGCTTGAAAGTCGATTTTTACGCGTATATATTTTGTATATTGTGGGCGCGTCTGAGATTCGGCCACGCCCATTTTTGGCACATTGATGAATAAGTTAATTGTACTCATGTATACCAAGTTTATAGGTTAATTTTTGTGGCAGATATATAGATTTTTGTCGATTGTGGGCGTGGCTCTTGACCGATCTCTATTAAAAAACTAAAAATTTTAGCTCAATACCTCAAAATTTATCACCAATGCCAACAATACATGGACACACGGACCTACGTGTTTAGGGCGACACAGTCTTTGACGCCTCCTTCTGGATGTTGTAAATGGAAAAACAAACTTAGCTTAACCTCCCTCTTATGTGGAACATAAACTAGAAAAACTTAACACAATAACTAACCCCCGCATACGTGAACATATAGTCGCACTTGGGTGCCTTATAACTCTTCAAACAATCTCAGGCAACAACACCCCTCCACTCTATTTGCGCAGAAAGAAAAAAAAAGCTAAAGAGAAGATAAAACAATACAAAAAAAAAACGAGAGAAACGGAAAGGAAATCTAATGAAACGTGACAAGTTATTTGCTTAATGCTGGATGATGACCTTGTGAACTAAATAAAAAAAAAAAAAATGTGACATGAGAGAGACCATCTAACAAAATAAATAGACACGTAGGTAGCCGTTCCATTAAAGCACTTCACACAACATTTTTAATTTGTATTCTGAATGTGTACACGTATGTCGCATCTGGAATGACAAACGCTAGATATAAAAATCAGCGATTGATGAACTATAAAAGCATAAAAATTCCATCCTGGTAATCATGCAAAAATCTTTATGTGGAAAAAATCTACATTTCTTGAAATTTTTCCACTCAATTGGACACATTTGTTACACTTCGTTTATTATAAGAAAAAAAAAGTGCACAGTTTGAGTAAAACAGTCGGTTGGTTTTTAACTTTTTAATGGGTTTTTCAAAAGCCTAGCTATGGAAAGGCAATATTGCGATATTTTTGACAAAAATTTTATATTAAAATTTTGCATAAAAATTCGAGTTTAATGAGACCACAACGACAACTTCGGTAATGATATTAAAGTACCATGAAAAGGGTCTTTTTTAAACTGATTCATTTCGACTCAGTATGAATAACGCATCAAAAATTCTTAGTATTTTAAGAACATAAGCTTTTCAATCTTTTCCTCTATGTTTATTTTTCGGAACGTGACAACAGTTCAAAACTTTACATTGTAGTGAAAAACATCTCCTAACGTACTAACAAAAGCTCATTAGATGGCAAAAATCTGCAATTTTTATGGTCCAATTCTATTATTATATATAAATTATCATAAAGTCAACTTTTGATAAAAAAAAAAAATTTTCTCAATTTTTTTTTTTTTTTTTTTTTTGATGAGACTCAAAATTGATAAATTTTCTGAATATTTTTTTATATCAAAATTTTGATGTCAGTTGATAATTATTAGTAAAATCAATTCAACAGTACATGTTTGAGTTTGAACAGACTACTATGGTAGCTGCTATGAGGGATGTCAACCTATCGTCCCAACAGTGACTTTATTAAAAATTCATCTTCATTTAAAAGCTCAAAGATTCTAAATCTAATTCAAAAATAAATTTAAATTTCATTAAGACTATACCAATGCGGGCATAGTTGTTATTGCCATGTTTTCCTTCAAAGATAATCAATTTATCCAGTGAAAATATAGGAAAGAGTGGTGGTGCTGACTATGCTGAATATAATTATATACTATGGTATAGGCATCAGCTCATATATGCAAGTGCATAAATGTATAATTAAAACATAGTCAACTTTTTTTTATACCCTACATATAGAATAGCGGTATATTAAGTTTGTCATTTCGTTTGCAAATGATAAACAATGAAAGTACGAGTATATACATTCTTGATTAGGAATAAAAATTGTTTTCGTGTGTCCGTCTGTTAATGGCACTCACACGATTGCAAATTTGAAGGTATTGAGCTGAAATTTCATGTAAATATTTTTAGTATATGTGTGTATTCTTAGAAAAATTGCACAAAAATGCCAACAATTTTCAAAAAATCGTAGTCAATGTAAAACTCAAATTCAACGACAATACGTTAACATACACTATTTGAGGGGTTATGGCCAAATTTTGTTTTCTTACTTGTTATTTTCTATAAGCAGATTTCCAGTTAAATTAAGCATAATTTATATAATAAAGCCACGCCTACATTCAATAAAAATGTATCTACAAATCCAAACAATTTAGCGATAAAGTTGAAATTTAGTGCAGACATGCCCCCAAAAAGACTTTATTTACAAATATTATTAAAGAATATAATACCGCCCACTGTGTACATATAGGTGTGTACGGTATTTACAATTTCGATCAAATTCAATCTGTTTATTTTTAATTGTTTATAAATGCATATGTTACAGCGTTTAACAATATTCCGAGTAATAGCAACATTCTTCATTAATCCACTCGTACATGTGACAAAGCATGCAACTTGAAATACATAAAAAAAAATAACAAAAAAATCCCCATGATACATATAATTACTTTCCTCTTACTATATAATACAATTCCTTCTTATCTACCATACCTACCCTGCGGGGGTTTAACAACAGATTCAATACAAACGCGCACACATTTTAACGGTGAAAATAAAACAGAAAAAAATTTGTATAAAAAGAGAATGAGAGAGAGAATAAAAACAAAAACGTTACAAAAGCTAAAAGGGGGCGGTGGATAAGTGCTAGATGTGCGAAACATAAAGAACAGGAAATGATAAACATGAGAAGTGAACAAATTTTTATTCAACGTGAACACGTGAGTTAAGCTAGAGTTAATGCATTACAAACGTTTAATTTAATTTTCATGTATTGACAATGTGAATGTAGACGAACTCACACACACATATATATTCATGATAAAGCACACTAAAGCTGCTAGCACGATACACGGTATATATGAAAATGTTTCCTTTCGTTTGTAGAACCAGGCAAACAATGCTTGAAAACATTATAAGTATTTATTATCTGGCTGACTGGCTCTCGCTCTTTTCTTGTTGCAACTTTCTGTTATTGTTGTTGTTATTGTGAATATGCCAACGGCTAAACATGTTAATGTTATTTGATACACATTCGAGGGGTCTATGCAAGTAACCGTGTATGTGAGTATGTTTGAGCTAGGAAGACAGACATTATCTAAGTATATTTATATGTAAACGCTTGTTTCCCTAACAATTGGATTTTCTCTGCTCGCGCGTTTTCATACTGTCTGTTATAAATTACAAAAATTTTTCACCTTTTTATTGCTTTTGTTCTATTTTCTGTATAGACAGTACATACCTAGCATTTAGTGCAATGCAATCCTATTGTTACAAACGTGACAAAATAATGCTTCAAAAATAAAATAGTCCAATGAAAGTTAATTTATGGATTCCTTTAGAGATCAAAAATAACGGTTTACTGATTGACAGATGTTTTAAAATGGTGAAAAGCGGTGTTGGAAACTGTGGATGAATGTCAGAGATATTTTAGTCGCTTTCGTTTCAATGTGAAGAATGTTTAGTAGGAAAGTTTATTTAACCATTAATAGACGCGATGTGGACCATGAATAAGGGACTTTAAAGTTATGATAAAGATCAAAATCTACTGCAACATATCTCTTAAGATATGAGGTGATATGCGAAATATTTGAAATATTTTCTGTTTTTTCACGTAGGTCTGTATATAAAAATTGGTTTATAACAATTATAATAAACACACCTACCCGCACACATATACACGGAACCACTGGTTATGGTTTTTTGTCGCATCATCTGACCATCCATGTGTAAAATGACTGAAGGCATTAAAACGGGCGTTAAAATATAATTGAATTGAATTTGTGTGTAAGGGGAGTAAAAGTCAAGTAAAAAGTAACAACAACAAAATGAATAACAGTTGCATTATTTAATATCCTCAGCGGTTAGGCTGTTGCAACCGCAACTCATTTAATCTTTTATTGTAGTGCAAGTCATCAAGTAGTTTTTTACTCAATTTCTCACTTCACTCTACCATTATATAGATCACATTACACACATTTATATGTATATGTCACAGGCAAACATTTCCAACCACACACGCACACACATATGGCACAGTTTGCAATAATAAGCAGAAGGCAGAATAAGTTTCAATTATTTACATTAAGGACGGTCATGAAAGAATTAAATTTAAATGTATAACATTCATTCATTTGCTTACCTATACATACACATATACACACACGCCATGCCTATGCATTAAGTCATTAATATAAAAGGCGGGCTTGTGATGGCAAGTTTGTGTCTGAATGAAATGAAATTTTTGTAAAATTTTTTAAAAAAACACTCGTTCTGGCTAAAATAGTTAAAAATGGGGGGAAGAGCACTGCAAAATGTGAAATTTTTCTTTATACGAATGACTTTTCATTTAAAAAAAAAATATTTAAAAAAATTTTTTTTTTTTTTAGTGTCAAGCAACAATTTGATCCTTTCCAAAGCGGCTTTTTTGATTTAGAAATTTTAGCTGTAGTTTCTCTCAGATTTTCATGTGTCATGCTCTGACCAAGTCAACATTTTATAGTATTAAAATCTTTCAATACATCTGTACGTCCGTACGTCCGTACGTCCATATCTCTGGCAACATATCTTGACGCCAAAGTTAAATTGTTTGCGGTCTTCATTTATCATTTATCATGCAATGTATTTTTATTACTTTTATACAATATTGTGCTGTGGCATTAACTGCACGCAAGCATGCGGGAAAAAGACATTTCAAGTTGTTTCATGGGCGACCTTTAATGAAAAGCCAGCCGTAAGCATTCAAAACCTATCGCAATAAATTATTGCATTTATAGGTTTCTGCCATAAAGTATACAAACGCGTATACATGAATATTTCATTTACAAAAAAAAAAAACGTTGTAAAGTTCGTTGGGAAGTTTGAAAAGTTGTTAAAATACAATACAAATCGATTTCATGTTAACGTGCGTACAATATGTAAGTAACGTTAACGAGTAATTGTTTTATATATATTTTTTTTACTTCATTGTAACAATTTTGTATTATTGTTATGTTTTATTTCAGTAAAGAAACATTAAATGAGATATAGTTAGATGGTGAGAGAGCGAGAGAGAGAGACTACTTTCCATTTATGTATATGCAGCATTTTTTAAGCTCTGGTTTGTTGTTTGTATGTAACAAAAAAAAAACAATAACAACAATAACAACAACGCAATGAAAATGATTTAAATTAAGCCGCGAGTAATTTTCCCCAACAACAGACCACACTCGGCTTATATTATATAGTTTTTTCTGTATGTTCTTCACAAAAACAAAAACAAAAACAAACAAAAAATACACTTCAGCACAATGCATAAAAATGCAAGTTTATGAAAATGTAAAAAAAAAAAAAATTAGGATGGCTTAGATTGAATCTTTTACACCCTACAACTCTCTATCCCACATGTAAGCGTGACAGGTATGCAATTATCCACAGTACACGTATTTCGTATTAACCTATAAGTCGCTTTGTAATGAAGGTGATTGTCTCTTGCACGACCACGCCTATTTTTAGCCCATTTATGGACGAACTTAATATAGATACGTGGACCAAATTGCAATTTTTCGGTATTTCGCCCATTTTTCGGCATTATGCTTGGTATAATTTTCCGTACAAGAACTCAATTTCAATTAGGTTATTTTTTTAGTAAATAAATAGATTTTTGACAATTGTGGGCGTTTTTCTTAATTTAAATGGCGATCTGCAGATCTATACATAAAAGTTTAGTTTATTATCTTAAATTTACGATCGTTAGAGTGCAAAAACAGACCGACATAGAAGGACGTATACATCTAGATCGATTTAGTTGTTAATGCTGATCAAGAATATATATCTTATGTGAAGAGTATAAAAATATTATATTCCGATGAGCTCGATTATAGGAATGCCTTTTAAACTCTTTAGGTTGAGAAGCGTTTTTGTACAAAATTTCAATTACAAACCTCTATAAGTGCACAATTTTATATAGAGAAACATATAGACATGGTGGGGACTTATCTTCTACTTAATTCCGAATCTAATACAAGTTTACTTTGAAATTAGTTAAATTAGGCGGAAATCTTGCAGCAATAACTCTGAATGTATTTAAAAATTAGATCAACTCTTGCCAATTATTTCCAAGATCACTATGAATTTAGTCCGAATTTGCTACGAAGATGGCGAAGGCCTAAAATACTACATAATTAGTGGATTTTGTTTAATCCGAATGTACTCTGAAATTCACTAAAACACCTATCGGTCAATAAATATTTGCTAAAATTATCCGAAATTAGTTCATTTACTCGTTATTGTTTAAAACTTTACTCCAAACATTGTCCAAAATTAGACTTTTACTTCACTTTGAATTTTATGCGAATTAATTTCGAATTATTCGGTTATGGTACTAATTTCCAAATCACTATAATTAAATGACTGATTTGAAAAATTTAGAATGCAGCAAAGAAAAGTTGAAGATAATAAAAAAAAACAAAAAAAAAACACAAATATTCTTACTGCTGTTGCACTCTGTCGTTAAATTAGAAAGTTATTCCAAGTTTGGATTTATGTTGAGTTGCAAACATTCTTACATTTGGAATATATTCTACATGAAATAAGGGTGTGTGGTGTATAAATAGTATTATGCAAGCATTAAAAACTACAACAATAAAAAATGTGAAGGAAAACAAGGAGAAAAATTATTTGAAAAGACCAACAAAACCATAAATACCACATACGAACGAACATACATGTATGGGAACAGGGCCAGCATTGGAAATGCACTCACAAATCTCACATATATAATGTATTGTGAGTGTATAATATAACATGAAGATGATAAAGAAGATGAAGGAAGAAGACGACGAAGAAGAAGAAGAAGATTTTTACAATTTACACCCCACAGAGTGTAAAAAGTGATTCAACTTTACCAGCGAACCAAAGTTGTTTCATATAAAATATTGTATACAAATAAAAATGTGTGCATATATGCGTGTATATGTAATGTACAATAAAAGCGCAGCAATGGTAACAATAACAACAATAATAACAACAACAAAACAACAAACAATTACAACAAGACCAATAAAGTAACCAGAGTAATGTTTGTAATAAAATCTAGTAACAAAATTATGTGAAAATCATAGCCAGCCAGCATTTATTAGAGTAGAAGAGAACAGTGCCAGAGCACAAGCAACAGTTTGGCTTTTCAGTTATAATTAAGGGCAGAACGAATACTGAAGTGTGCAAGATGGGAGTTACGGGAATAAAGCCAAATAACATTTACACACACACAAACACACACGCACATAAATGATACAGTTTTGATTTTTGTTATTGTTTTTGTATTTGTTTTTGTTTATTTGCCAAGCCAAACGGCTACCAGTTACACTAATGCAGCATCTGCTGTTGTGGCTAAACATTAAGAGAATGCAGGCTGTGTTGGTAAAGTTGCTGAGTTGTGAGCGCATTTATTTGTACTTTATACACACACATATCTAGATATGTGTATATGCTGTAAGATTTATTATTTATTATTATGACACAAGAGAAGGAGAGAGTCCCTCTACGGTGCCATTCATACATAATAAATATTGTATAGTCACCAGTAACCACCACCACCACCATTACCAAATAAACAAATATACCCAGAAGAGAGTGGGATGAAGAGAGTAATATAAAAAGTATGATGACTTTTATGTGGCCTCTCAAGTCGTTAAGTGGCTGCAACCCAAAGTAATTTGGCTGAAGTGGCAATTCATTAATTATACACGACACTCTACGTGACATGTGTGATTGTGTGGTAGTTGATCCCAGTTAACTATGCATTTGCACGTGTGCCTAGTTTACCAACTGCCTAAACTAACTTACCAAATCATCCAGCTTATGCCATAAGTTACTGTTCGAACGGTGTGTCAGCTGGCCCGTTATAAAGCAAGATGCAAGATACTGAGGGATTAAGTACTTATGCACTCAAGCATATTTTACAAATATCCCACATTTTTATAATCTTTAAACAATTTTGAATAATACAATTATGAAGGATTTGCTTTTGAAGTCAACTTTCAGTTCACTACATAAGCACCCATGAGTGACGCAGTTTAAATTGGCGCAAATTGAACTGTAAAGCTTACACATCATACTCTCCCTATTTTTGCTTATTTTCTCTTCGTTGTGTTGTGTTCTTAAGCAGATTCCCAACGAAGCTGCTGTTACTTGAGGGTAAACTTTAACCGCACACTGACTTTAATGCTTACAGTGAGTGTTGGATAAAATGGCCTAATAATGTAAATTAAGTTTGGCTGTAAAGAAGAAGCTTACAACTAAAATGTTCACTCTATTTCTTAACAAAGGAAAGACGAAGATATTAGGGAAAAAAATATTTGAGAACACCAGCTTTAAAATTTATTCTTTCAAGTACAATTTTTCACTGTTGTATCAGTAAATGTAAGGCATTGTCATATAAGTCACTTTTCCATGAATGGGGACTCTTCTAAATTTGGTCCATTTCGATCTATTTTCCAAAGAGTTCCTGTTTAAGTGAAAATATATCCGAATTATCGTAAAATATCATTATATGGAAGGGGATTATAAAAATAGTTCAATCGGGTCCACATTTTGCACAATCAATTATTAAGCTTATTAAATATTATAAAAATTTTGTGTTCCTTTTTGGGCCAATACATAGCCTTGTATCAAATTTCATCCTTTGGTTTCTACACAAATTTACCGGGACAGGTAAATGACAGACGGTCATGGTTAAAGCGATTCAGAAAAGGTTATAATTGAGGATACTTTTGACATATAAAAATGTATTGAATCGAATAAAAATTTTTTTGAGTCAATTAATAGCGAAATCGGGAACGATCGCACTGTTTTGACAAGAGTTGAAAATATTTTCACCAGAGTCTGCCACTGTACGTGCAACTGTAGTGCAGGCATACAATCTACCTATGAAATTAGATAAAGTGAAGTTAATTCTAAAAATTACTTGGCAGCAAACAATATTGTCTTAAACTTTTCCTTTATATGCAATCGTTCGTCGCTTTATGCTTTCATTCATTTATCCCCAGAGTGCAACTGAAAATGTACAGTAATTGTTAGTGGCTGTCTGCTTCGAGTGAATTGTGCGTAAGTATAGTGTTGTGTATGTGTGTCTGTGTCTGTGTTTGTGTGTATAAAGCTAAAAATATCTGCAGCTTAGTTTTCATTTAACACAAATACATGCAGCAAAGTATCTCCAGCACCTAAATCTTAATGTGTATCTACATCTCTATACATTCTTATGCTTAAGCTTGTGCTGGCTGGCACACACACACACACACACACACACACACACACAAGAGACTCATTTTCTCTTATGTTTGTTTAGTTTAATAGGGTTCAGTTTTGAATTGGTTTTATTTTTAGTAAAAGTTTGCTTTTGTTTCTGTGATGTGCTAGTGTGTGCAAATGTGTGTTCACGTTCTTATCTTATTCGCATCTCTAACTGTTTTAGCAGTAATTTCCTTAAACTTCTCCGTTTCAACTTCCTGACCCATTTCCTGCATTCTGTTGTTCTTTACACTGTATTCTGTATGTACGTCTGTAAGAAAGTTTATCTATTTTTCATGTGTTTTGCCTGCTTCTTCTTCTTCTACACTTTTTCTTATTCCCGCTCCGTATATAATTCCTTTATTACCAATTTTGTCCCACCTATGGCATTTTCTTTGTATATACCTATGTGTGCCAAGTTAACTACAATAATTCTACTATCTTCTTCTTCTTCTTCTTCTTCTTATATAACTTTCATTTAGCTCACCTTCAACTTTTCCGTTCACTTTTTCAGTTTTGTAATAAAATAAAGGACAAGAAACTCTAATCAAACTTGGATCAAATATAGCCAAATAGGACGTAATACTCACATAAGTAAAGTATAGGCGTGGCTACTAAATAATTTGATACCTTTCAAATAGAGAATAAACGCTATATAGATGTAAATATATAAAAACTTTTATTATAATATCTTGTGAGATCTATGTACCACTAAGATGTGTCCACATACGGACGAATATGGATCAAAAACATTACATATGATGTGAAGTCTTATTTTATATATTACAAATGTAATAATGAACTTACTAAACGCCCACTGTCATGTAAGCCAAGTAGAGCATATTAATTAAGGTGTTTTTTTTTTTTTTCAAATATTCGAGTATTGGTGTGCGCACTAATTCCACCGAACACGAGAAATTTATCGTTTTACGTTATTGCATTTTATTTTATTTTTTTTTTCTTAAATACGTATGTATATGTACTCGTATGTACTAAAGTATTTGGAATTTATAAGAAAAAAAATTTTATTATTTAATCCCGTCTACTTTAGTACTTCAAAGTAAAAACAAATAAAAAACGTAGAGAGCAAGCACACTTCTTCGTTTTTTTACTGGCGATGAGTAAACGAAATGAAATTTTTTTAAATTTTACGGCTGAACAAATGCTTACCTTACAGACGGACGGAAGGACTTAAATTTTCATAACTTGAAGTTTTTCCTCTTCGAGTACCGTTCACAACCGAAGAATTAATTACAACCAAAAAAAAAAAAAAGCATAATTCACAAAATTTTCAACAACAACAAAAATGTAAACAAATGGAAATTCTGTGTTCGCATATTCATCCTTTGCATCATAATAAGGATAAACAGCGACACGTTTGCAAATTTTCAGTGATTTAACATTCTCCGCATTTCGCACCTTTCTCAAACAAGCCTCACATTTACAACTGAATGCACTTTTTATTATTGTAATAAAATACATTTTTTTATCATGATAAAAAATAAGCTTTAGTTTATTTTTAATTAAATGAAGAAACAAAGAAAGGTTTTTATTGCGCTTCGGACTCTTGGAAAAAGATGTTAGAGACCCTACCAATTTTTACATATATTACTGATAATCCCTCCCTGTACTTGTCCGTTGTTGAAGCAGTTACAGTTAAAGGTCTAATTTTCTATATGAAGCTGAGATTTTTTACAAATATTGAATACTGAACAGACTGAAAATATTTCAATTCTTTTTTTTTTCTCAAAATCATTTAAAATTACAAATGACAGCACATGAGGTGTTGTTGTTGTTGCTTTATAAACGTACCTGAAATGTTAACAAACAAAATGGAGAATGCTTTACTATGCATACGGATGCACATCCCTGATATATTTGCTTAATAAATAATAAGTAATAAATTGTTAAAATGATGCTTTGTGAGTGAGCGAGATCAAATATTTACAACTTCAAGTCAAAACTAAATACAGAAACAGACAAAGATAAACAAGTGGAAATAATCTTGTATGTGTTTGTTTTGGATTTATATTAAAATGATATTGAAGTTGTGTGTTGCTAACGCATTTGTTTGCCTGATACAAACATTTTAAAATGATGAGCTGGTGATAGAAAGTGTTGTGATTGCACAGAGAAAATACTTAATAATAAAATCCTTTACTTTTGTTTAAACACTATCTGTGCTTATGCATAAAATGATTCTTGTACAACAATTTAGTTATGATTGTAATCTTTTATTATGTTTGGTTTGGTTTGGTTTGGTTTTGTTTTGTTCTGTTTTACTTTCTAATTAATTACAATTACAATTACAATTAAAGTGCCTGTTGAACATGCTTTAGTGCTTACCGGCCCCCAGTGGATTGCTGCTCATAAATTAAAGCATAGAAATACAATCACAAACATTAAAGCATACCCAAAACTCCCATCCGACCGAGCAAAACTGCTAACAAAGAAAAAGGGGATGGAATAAAAGTAAACAAGAATTCCCGTAGGGCACATAGTTAGTTTTGTATTACAAATTAAATGTTTGAAAAAACTTTCTTTCTCTCTCTGTGTGTGTGTGTGTATATATACAAGAGACTGTAGCACACCCACACGCCATCATACATACAAAGATATTTAACACCTTATTAAAGTAGTTTCGTTAAAATTTTTCCTGGGCTTCAAGTGTTTTTAAATGTACTTTGGTTGTTGTTGTTGTTATTGTTGTTATTTCTTTATGAGTCAAGTCATAACAACCTGGCCTTGTTGTGTTGTTTGCACAAAAGAATAGATGTTATTACCAACAAACACTAGACAAGTATTTTGCTTAATAGAAATTGCTTTACTTTTAGTTGGTTGTACTGAGAAAGAAGAATGTAATTAACACAGAGGCGATAAACAACAATACTCTTAAAATGTACTGAACATTGGTCCGAAAATATGAAAATTTTCGTATGAAAATCTTCACTTTGCTTAATTTTTTACATAACCAAGCAATTCATGTCGGATCTAAAGAGAGATAATTTTCAACAATCAACAAAAAAGCAGTTGATAGAAATTCCATTCGAAATTCCATTATATGCCTTAAGATTATAAAAAAATTCCCAATCCCAAACATAATCCCAATTGTTATAGAGAACGTCAAAGGATCGAAAAAAAGTGCATTCAAAGCCTGCTGTAAGTTGTATTATAAGGATTATGGAATTTCTTCCTTTTTCATAATTTCTTTATTGTTTATATTTCACATACTTTAAATTCTTAATTGAGTGTTTGCATTGTATTTACATAATAAGTACTACGGCCGCCTTTATTCTGAAAAACGTTTCATTTTTCCTCTTCTTTTCTTAAAACTACTTCAAGAGGTTATAAGGTTGCAATGGAAATTCTTTTTCTGAACATCATGCATTTTATTTCTCAATTTGTATGTAATGCCCGAGGTGATGCAATCTACTGTCCTTTCCATTTACTAAGGGATGGATTACCAAACCAACAAACCAACATTGGATATTTGATCCATTGTTTGCTGTTGTACGCTTTCATTTTTAATTGAATATTCATTCTTTTGAGAACTTCTGTGGCCGAAGTTATCTCTACGTGTGTGTGTGTATGAAAAAGAAACTTTATTCATATCTTATATTTTATGCCTGTTGCTGATATACGAGAGTATGAAGATATTATAAAATATAATTAAAAGAAAAGAATTTTTTTCACAGCTTTGCGTATGTGAGACTCAATACCCTACAAATATATTGCGTTTGGCCAAAAAGAGAATTTTTCAATTTATTTTATTCATCGTTTTGGAATTGTTTTATGAATCATATCATATATGTCTGTCTGTCTGTCTGTTCTATTCAGTGTTGACTTTCATTAAAAATAATTCGATTTTTTTTGTATAAACACATGAACGCTTACATGAACGTATGCATACAAGTTCATTTATAACCTCCGTCTTTGTGCTGAGAGCATATTAAGTTTTTATTTCATTTGCAACATCTAGAGAAAAGGCTTCAAGATCTTACTTAGAACACATATTCTTGATCACTAACAAAATGTATGTTTATCTAGACATGTCTGAATTCCGTGTGCCAGTATACCCGTGCGTTTTTTGTTTGAACGCTAACAGACAAAAATTTTGATATATTTTACAAATATTTCTAACATCTGGCCTGGATTCCCATTCTGAAATTTAACAAAATCGTCCACAAAAATGTTTCAAAGCCACAGAAACGTTAAAATTGTACCGATTGACGGACATGCCCATAAATTTTCAAAACTCTTAGTTAAGGCAGAATTCACTTGATAGTTAATACTTAACTATAAAGGGCGTATTCAAGTGCATGCCACGCTCTTTGTTTGTCTGCAGGAACGAAGTGTACTAAGGATTTATCTAAAGTCAAATTTACTGCGTTTACTTGTCTTAAAAGACTTTCCAATTATTTACTAAAGCAAGAAATTTTTGAAAGATATTATAATTGCCCAGGAAGCCCTAAATGTGTGAAAGCGTGTTTGTATTTCTATTTAATTGTTGTTTTTATAATCATTAGTTTCGGAATTCATTCATTGTTTGTTTTAAAGTAATTAACACTCACATGACGCAGCAGGAGTTGTATAGTCTTGAGACAATAAATATTGTTTGTACAACCTTTGTATTGTTTTAACTTTTAACAACAACAATATACGAGTACTCTATATATTTTTCAAGTACTATCTTCTTTATTTCTCTACCTCTCTATTTCATTTCATTGCGTTTAAAATTATTGCATAATTGTGTATAAGTGTGTGCATGTGTGCCTCATAAAACATTTGTTTTATGTCATGTGCCACTCACACACATACACAGACAGTATATGTTGATGTGTAAATTGTGTATTAAATTAGAGTCGTTTATATTTTATCAACACATGCACACACACATAATCACATAATGTGTCTGTTGTGCTGCTTTTGTTGTGCTCAGTTCTACACTACTTGAACGTTCAATGGATCATACGGGTGCAATTATTTTTTTTTTTTAATATCTTGAAAGAAAATTTATAACATACTCGTATGTGTACAATACTTTCCATAATAGCTTAGCGTACACTTGTATCCATAAGTAATCATGAATAGAAACAGAAAATTGATTTTTAATTTCATTACTCATGTTTATCAACATCAACGTCACAGTTTGTTAGTTAGTCAATAATCGCAAATTTTACTTAATTGAATGAAGTTGATGTACGTGGTGTTTACCATTGTGATAAATTATAATACCATACCGAGGAAGTCAATTACATTTTATTGTTCATTATATTGAAGTACATAAAAACTGTAGAAGGAAACTTAAATGTTTGACGTTTGCATTTTCGATTTAACTAAACATTAAACAATACAATGAAAAAAAAGGCCAAATGAACAAGCTGCACATCTATATACTAAGAATGGGCGTGTCAGATATCTGGTATTGCGTACCTTAGGTTGTGTGGTGTAAGTCAATGACTTCACTTGCCTTGTGTCTTCGTTTCCATTACATTTTCTTTTATTCTTCATATTTCGTTCAGTTGATTTTATAAACTTTCAATATTTGATATTTTGTGATGTATGGACAGACAGACGGACATGATTGGATCAAATTTAATACACGATTATAAACACTTTATAGGGTCTTGGGGATTATAAATACTTTGTAAGATTCTTTGTGAATGTTTGCACAAAATGTATTCATTCTCTCCTATCAGGGAGAGTGAGTACAAATACACCCAAAAGCCGAACATATCAGAGTACAACACTCAACACATTCCAATCAATTGAATTTATGACCAGAAAAGAAACAGTATCGTTACACGATTTATATTTATTTCCTATATATATATATATAAAAAAAAGTTGGCAACATTTTCGTTAATCTTACCAGGGACAACAACAGAGTGATGATGCCGGCACGCAGAGAGCAAATGTGCGGTGTAATGATTGTTTACTTAAATGAATAAATACCTACATGTGTACAACGTAGAAGCTTTCCGTGCGTGGAGTATATTTGATGAATGTGCATATGAGTCGCGCCCATATATATATACACACATTCAATCATTGGACAATTGTGTATTTAATGGAAAAACGGACAATATTGTGATAAATTATGTTATTTACTCTGGCTGCCCAGTTTCATTGACGCTGATTGTACAATATTTATTTATTTATTTATTTTATTTATTGTATTCAGCCTCTCCCAGTAAAAAAGCAAATTATACGATTTCAATTATTTGAAAACATTCATATGTATTTCTTTAAACATCTATGACTTATTATTCAACATTCGATACAAGTTTTAGGGCAATTCTCAAAACTGTTGTGCTTGCATAGAACGCATTACACAAAGTCGTTGACGCTCTGTCATGCCTTCCATATTGATTTCAACATTTATAGCAAATCAACTGAACTACTGTTATTCTCTGTACAACAATTTTTTTAAAAGCTATCAAGTTACGTTTCTGAACAATCAGCATAAATCTACAATTTTGGTTTTTATTCCTTGTATGTAAACAAAAGCTGGCTGATACAATAGTTAAGTAAAAATTTAATAAAATCAATAAAATTGGACAAAAAGTAACCTTCATACGTGCAACAGTCATATAAAGTCAAACTACTTTAGCAGACGGTTAACTGTAGACAGATTGTTGTGGTGCAGCAATTAGTTTAACGTGCCTGTTCAACGCATGATTTTTTATTTGTTTTAATTCCTTAACGAATTTATTTGTACTTCATTCGATTCGTATGTTTTTATAGTCGTTATGCTACATTCATTATTGGCAAATCGGGTACAGTATATTGTTAATAACATAAAATATTCGTAGCTTCCTATCAAAAACAACGACACAGAAAATATATTTTCACGTTTAATTAAGTCCATTAATGAAGGGGGAAAACTAAGTTTTCAACGCCTTAAAATTTTAGCAGATTTAAAAAAAATATATAAAAAAGTATTTTTACAAAATAATAATAAGAGGTCGAAAAAAAATATTAACTGAACTGGTTACAGAAAATTATTTTTAATATGGAAATAAATATATAATAAAATTTTTCTTAAAACAATGTTTGATGAATACTTTTTCTTAAAAAAATATTATATAAATAAAAATATAATTTTTTTGAAAAAAAAATTAATATTTATAATAAATAAAATAAAAAACAATAAAAAATATTTAAAAATCCGTTATAATAAAATATCATTTTTATAAAAAAAACCAATATTTTTATATTAAATTGTTAAAAATTCTAAAGTAATAAAAATAAAAAATCATTTTCATGGATTTATAGGGAAAAATATTTGTATTTAATGCTTTTATGGGAAAAAAATAATTTTAATGAAATACTTTTTTATATACAATATGAAAAACATTTTTGATTTTGTAAATTTAAAATTTTTTATTTAAAAAAAATTTTTTATGACAATAATAAAAAATTTTCAATAAAATATATATAAATTTTTTTATAAAAACTTTGTTCTCTTCAAAAAAATATTTTTTATATTAAAAATGTTTTTTATTATATTTTTTTTAAAATTTTTTATTAATATTACGAAATATTTTCTTAAGAAGAACAAAATTTTTATGTTTTATTTAGTTTTTTATGTTGTAAAATATTTTTAATTTTATTTATTTATTTATTTTTTCCAACTAAAAGCAAAATAATTTTTATATATGGTAACATGGAATGATTTGTAATTCGTTTGCCGCCTATAGGGCACTAAGTTGGCACCACACTACGAATGAACCTTTTTATACTTGTTTATTATTCTGCAGAATTTGTTTGTTTTTGTGTTTATTTTTTCTTTTTTTTTTTTTTTTTGTATACGTTGCGTAAATATTGTGGCAAACGTAACATTTCATGCGGCAAATTTCATGACTTTACACATTGTTAATATTTTATTGTATTGTTAAAATGCGTTGTTTTTCCCCAATGTTTTCAATGTTGTTTTTTTTTTTGTATTGATATCCTTTTTGTTGTTGTTGTTGTTTTCTTTGTCTATAGAAAAGATTTATCGACTGTTTTATTGAAATTCTGATTGTTGAAATTCTAAAATAATAAAAATTAAGTAAGTTTTTCAAAAAACACAATAATTAAATGAAAGATATTTCAGTGGAAATAGAAAGTAGGGGAGAAGAGAGAAAGGCAAAACATAAATAAAACTCAAAGATATTTTAAATGAAAGGACTTTTCTACATCCATCCATCAGCTCGACTGTTCAAGTAGTTTATATTTCATCACTTATTATTAAATTATATCTAAGAGACTGCGAAAAAAAAACACTTAAAATGGAATCCAAAATATTAAATTGTAAACATTCCAAATGTTTGAACTGTTTTCGTCTCTTTGGACCACTTTTATAACAATCGCGCTCTACCACCCTAAACACTCACTTTTCTTAAGCTTTACAGTTGCGAATATAAATTGAATATCGTCCTAATACGAATAGACAATCATGGCTAAACCTATTGGTCCTAAATGTTGGGGACAAATTCTGTATGTTGCATATGTTTCAACAACACTAAAATAACATTCAGTTATTTATATAATACAAGTATAATGAGTACGAATAAAAAAAATGTGAAACAATATGAAAGAAAATAAGAAAAAGAAATGTATATATAGTTGACCCTCAACTGTTAACTGTTTTACACAATGTCAACAATTTTGACAATTTACAGGAAAAGTTCTCACTCTTGTCTCACATTCCCGTATCATTATTACTTTATACAGAGCACAGCTGTCGCAAACTGAACTGGGTTGGGTTGTATACTGAGTTTCTTGAAATTATAAAAAAAAAAAAGAAAAAAAAAACACAAACAGAAAGTAAACAAGTGGCAGCAACATGATGTGTTGAAAATTTCTTTTCTTTCACTTTTTACTTACTTCAGGATCTCCTCCTTCTTCTTGGGCAAGTTTCTATAAGAAACGGCCAAGCACCAAGAACGACTTTGCTAAATGATTTTTAGCTACTGGTCTTACATACCCAGTCGGTTTTTTTTTCCTCCTTTTTTTTTTTTTTTTTTTGTATGTGTTACGTTGTTACTACTGGAAGTTGACTTTTTTTAATGATTCTTGACCATTTGCAGTTACATGGCTGTAGTAGTAGAAGTTGTTGTTGTTGTTGTAAATAACAACTAAATATATGTACAAAGTCATATATTTTTAGTTTCTTATAAGTGATATGGGAACGTGTGTGTGTGTATGTGAGTGCATACTTTTCAGTTTGTTGTAATTTTTTTTTCTTTTTTTGTTTTATGTGTATTTGTGATAATTAATTTAAAAAGTGTTAGTTTGTTAAACATTTGAACAAAATTTGTTGTAAAATATTGCTACGTGTGACTTTTATCAACATTCTTCACTCACACATATGTACGAAAATGTTCATGTAGCTGCTGGAAAGTATTCAATTGAAAAATGGGGGGGAATTGAAAGGCAAACAAAAGTCAAATACCGACCGAACGTATGCCTGTAGAACATTTGTGTTAAAGAGTGAATGCCAATTACTGTGACCACACTTGGCCGTGTTTACTGAAAACCTACACAAAACCTGTAAAAGGTTGTTCAAGTACAAACACATAGTCAGCCTTAGTTGTTTGTGCATTTTGAATTTAGAAGAAATTCATTTTAAATCATATTAAATTCTAATCAAAGGCACAATATTTTAAAATAATGGAAAAAAAGACACACAAGACCTATGTACATGATTTACTTTTAAGCTTCAAACGATACAATTAGATGTGAACCCAGAATTACTGCCACTGGCATTTTCAGTACATGTACACGACTATAACGTACGCATCATGGGTTCCTTGGAAAAACTGGTTAAGAATACAATATAAAATAAAACATAAAAGAATGAAAATGTGGTTAAAAGAAACGTGCTTTAAATTAAGTTGCATTCAATTCGATTGACAAGAAATTTTGAACAGAGTGAGAGAGGGAGAGAAAGGATTGTAACCCAGCGGCTAAAAAATGTCACAACTGTTATATTTAATGAATGGAAAAACCTTAAACATATAATTGGAGGTTTTCCAAATGTAATGACATGATAGTAGTCAGTAAAGCTTTACATTTTTTATTTGTGCGGTTCCAAACATACACATACATTGGCCTTTAATTATATCGATCATCTCAAAATCAAATGAATATAGTTTTTTTTAGAAAGAACATGAAAGAAATCCGAAATCCTCTTCAACTCTCTTTTACTGTTTTCCTTCAATTTCCACAAACGCTAATTGGTTATTCTTGCTTTTGTTGTATTTTCATATAATTTCGGTTTTCTTTGACAGTAAAAGTTGCACAAAACACCTCTAAAATCCTGCTAAAAATTTTGCTGAGAGTTGCAGCTAAATACACACACACATTCAATCAACCGGAATTATTCAAGCAACCCGACGTTAATTGACCTTCGGCTGGGTTTTGTGATGATGTTTGATGGTGTGTGATGGTGTGGCGGTTTTGAGCAAACATAGAATATCAAGTAAATCCTTTGCATTTTATGTAAATTGTTAGCAGATTGGATATAAATTGTGCGTACATATGCGACCATCACAATTGCTACCTCTCGAAACGGTTTAACGCTTTAATTTGATTTATGACAAATATTCCAATTTTTGGCATGCTGATAATTTGGCTGAGTCTGTACGTTCATGTATGTGTTTGTTTATGTGGTTCTCGCCCCAAAATGAAAATTCACACATATAAACAATAATTTATATATTTAGACGTCTATAAATATATTTTCACCATTTCTCATATGTGGTAATTTTTAACATTTTCCTGTTGTTTGTTTTTAATTAAAACAAAAATTTATAGATTCGTTAACATAATTTGTGTCCGTGGCCGTTATTTACCGCAAAAGCCACATCAAAAGCCAACAAAAATTACACGTTAATTCGAAATTGGTGTTGGAAGAATGATGAACTTTGATGATAAAATTTAAGGATAATAAATTTCGCTATACACATAAATCAAGCACTTGAATGAGGTTCGCGGGCTTTGGCTATCAGCCCCAAATATTATCCATCAATGGAACATCAACAGAAAACAAATAAAAGATCAAATCTTGAATACCCTTCATATGTACATACAAAAGGTGGGCATGGCAGGTATATGATTATATTCTCAAGTAGTGTATTACGTATCAACTTGAAAATCGAGTTTTACGCTGAGTTTGATTTTTTATAAATAGTGGGCGTATCTGTTAACCGACCACGCCTTTCAATACAATTTTATATTTAAATAGAGACACTACAAAGTTATGTATCAAATTTCAGCATAATATGTGCCCACAACATCGACTGAGATTTGTTTATATCCTGGTCTCTAAAGTGTCCTTTTATTAGGATAAAGAATATAATAATTGTGTCCAACTCCGTAGATTGTTGTTCAATGCATACCTAACTCTTTAAACGTTTATATTGCATAAACTATTACAAAGTTGATAACTTTTTAGAAATGGGAAAACTATTTTAGATGATAATCATACTAAACACAATAGGAAGGTAATTTGGTCATTCTATATTTAGTATAATTTGAAAAGTTTAACTTTAAATTTGTTCGAAATATATTTTAAAAACCATCAAAAGTACACTCAACTCTTGATTTACACGAATTCATTTTTTTTTTTTTAATATTTCAACCTCATGATCTTTGCTTTATAATCATTTTTATAACGTTTCCTTGTTGCCCGAATATTTAATAATTCCTTTATGTAACTGGAGAGTTGCGTGTAGGTATCATAGGTTAAACTAATGAATATACGGATTTTTTTTTACTTTTGTAATCATCAGCTTATAGTTAATAGAGCCACTAATAGGATGTACGCGAAAGAAAAATCAACAAAAGCAAAAATTGTTAACTTCAATTAAAGGGAAATGTGTTTGAGAGTAGACAACACAACAGTCAAATAAAATTTGACTTAAAGCAAATGTTGCATACTCATCTTTTCAGGGTATTAAACTGAAATATATATAGCAGATGAAGAGGGTTAGTCAACGTTCGTTTTCCTTTAACAAGTGTAACATTTATAATTCAGCTATGGGCGTGGCTTAAATTTTTTTAAAATTCTTTTTGTTCTCTTTCCCTTAACTCAAGGTAGAATGAAGTTAACATAACATACTTATAAACTATGAAGAGCAAAATTAAGTATATGCCACGCCTACTGGAGTTACACCATTCGGCTTAATTTCATTTTTGTACTTGTTTATTTAATTTTCCATTTTTAGTTTCAGTTAAAAACGATATTGCAAATCGTATCTCTTCCTCTTCTAAATGTTACAAATGTTTTTATTGAGTGAGTATGCGATGTGATGGGTAGTGCGCTATAAAAAAAAAAAAAACAGAAATCCGACAGGAAGCCTTATTGTAATCATCACAGGCTTTATACTCTGCATATTTGATACAACAACAACAACAACAACAACAGCAGCATTATCCACATATCGTGTTTGATAAATGCGAATCATGCTGGAGATGGAGATGGAGAAGAAAGATAAAACGACCGACAGTTTATTTTACCCAGCGCTCACATATATCCCATATCCAAACGATACGTCTGTTTGCCATTGATGTTGTAACAGTTACATACTATTGTTGTTGTTGTTATTATTACAATATTTTGGCGTATTGAGGTATAGCTGGTACTCAATCATTTGCATCCATTAATCAATTCAATTGAATTCAAAGCACACACCCAAAAAAAAACAAAAAAAAACAAAAAAACCAAATTGTAGTAGACTCTCAGATTAACTCAAGGGCTGGCTGATGGTATATGAAAAGATTGTCTAGCGTGTGAGATGTGATGCAATAGCACTGAGACGAAAAACGTCACGCACTAAGGTGCATTGAACTACAGGCCAATCGGGATGTAACATTTTATATTCTACATAGTATTTGTGAAGGCGCACATATTCAATCAATAGATTCTTCGTCAACTTGTACTTAGTTAACCATTTTCCACTTTCAATATGAATTTAATGAAATGAATTTTACACGTTTTAGGGCACATTGTATTTTTAGAAGTAGTTTTAGGGCCACTCTCGATGAAATGATGTTTGTTTTATTTAAAATGATCGTACATGCATACACACAATGTTGATTTTGAAAGTATTACTACGAATAATTGTTTAATGAATAATTATTTTTTTTTTTTCTATATTTGAAAAGTTGCTTGAAATCTTAACAATCATGTTTTGTAAGTGTGTCAGGAGGGTGAATGTATTTACAATATGATTGTAATAAAATTCAATTTATTCACAAGCTCTCTTTGAATATATTTCACTTGAACGCATTTCGATGAAATTGTGCAAAGAATTCCCTTCTTCATATAACTGCAAGTAACCATCGACTTGCATGATATTTAGTAGCACAGAAAACTTTTCTGTGTTACTTCTTCTTGGGTATCGAATAATTGTGAAGAATTAGTCAACAAACCATTTATACTTTTTGCCTTCGCAGGGACTTATTACTTATATTTAGTTTATCGAGGTTCTTATGTATTTATTTCAATGAACTTATGTCTCAAGTGCAACAAATTGATTCCAATAGTAAGTTGTAGTAATTGTAACAATAGTGTCCCTTCACTGCACCGCCGCTAACCCTCTTATAACTTGTCTTAAACATCAATTTTATTATCATCATCATCATCATCATCTACATCGAAA
The DNA here is from genome assembly GCA_963978525.1 of Ornithomya fringillina. Taxonomy (NCBI): domain Eukaryota; kingdom Metazoa; phylum Arthropoda; class Insecta; order Diptera; family Hippoboscidae; genus Ornithomya; species Ornithomya fringillina. Next base: position 32,691,406 of record OZ021691.1, on the reverse strand, counting down.
TTATTGTTCATATTTTTTTTTTGATGTTATAAAAAGTAAAGTACTTGAGTGCTGAAATGGCAATGGAAAGCAAAGTAAAACTTTAACATTAACTTTAAACTTTTTTAAGTGTATTTAAACTTTTCTTTTTGTCTTCATCTCTTTCGATCTCTTTCGATCTCTTTCTCTCTCTAACTCTAAGGGTAATATTTTACATAGTTTTTTATTACTATCATTGCTATTAGTGTTGCTGTTGTTATTGTTGTTGTTGCTATTATTCGTAGTGATACTTGTTGTTTTTGTTTTTATTATTACTGTTACTACATAGTTAGTAGTCTTAACTTTTTTGTGTGTTGTTATTGTAACTGTTACTACTGGTACTGTTGTTGTTGCTGCTGCTGTTGTTGTTGTTGTTGTTGTTGTTTTGTTGTTGTTAATGATAATGTTTTTTTTTTTCTGAACGGTCATGTCTTTTTCTTTTTTTTTTGGACAAAAAAAAATTTCCTGTGAACAACACTTGAAAATTATGTTTTTTACGATTATATTATATGTAGTTGGGAGAACGTTACTTTTTTCTCTTCATTCTCTAGTAGTATTCACTATAAGACTCAAAAAAAAACCAAATAAAAATAAAAATAAAACTCCGCCATAAAAACCATATTTTCTATTAAATTGAAATCAATAAATAGTTTCCCTTCAATAAACTTTTCTTTTCTCTTATTACGTGTATTTCGCTTTTATTGATTTTATTGATATAGATTTAATGGAGGAGACATTTGCCTCTCACACATATATTCAACATTGTACAATACTACACCAGCTTGCAACATCAAAGTAATGACTTGATGACCCAGACCATTTGTAACAATATTATAATATTTTTTTAATGAGTATTCTCCTTCTATCAATTGCGGTTTAATTAATTTTGTATTTGAAGTGGTCCATTGTGGAGGAAGTGTAATTAAATTTTTTTTTTTTTAAAGATAAATAATTTGATTTGCAAATAAAACTACAATACATCTGTTTAATGAAGAACATACCTAGAGCTTTATTTTAAATATCAAAAGAGGAAGTTTATAGAAGTAGGAGACTAGGGTAGCCATTGCATTGTAAAATTTACGACTGAATCTTAACATTATCAAAAACATATTTAAATTTAAATTTTGCTAAATCTCTCCTATTAAGTATAAGCTTTAAAAAGTTCTCGCATTCCACACCATTGCTCACTTAAGATTCTTCGCAAATTATTTCTCTACCACTTTAATAGGAAATCTTCATTAAAAAGCCTGACTGATGTTAATGAGTCGTTATTAGATATCGTCGTTCTGATAAAATTTCTACCCCATTCCCCATTTATACCAGAGTTATATGTTTAATATTACGCAAGGATTCGAAAGAGATGTAAAACATAAAACAACAAAAAATACTTTAATCATCATCCCATCATCACAATGTCTAAGAATTTCTTTAAATATTCATTCAATTTGTTAGAAAAGAAGCGCGTAATATAAGAGAAAATATTAAATTCCGCGCGCATTATAAAATGTAGGAAAACATTAAAGTGAAGGGTGCATTATTATAAACTTTAATTACAAACATTTGGAAAATGATATGAAAATTCCCGGCAACGAGAAAGCCAAGTGCTTAGCAAATGGAAGACCCCGTTGCGGCATGATCGATCTATAACCATTCCGTAGTGTGGCTAAAACATACATCCCAGAAGGAGTAGAACAATTTATTATTGGGAAACCTCCAAGGGCCAAAGGCAAGCCAAAATATTTAAACAATCTTCCAGAATATCATTAAATTTCTGCACTTACAAAGAAATAGATTGAAACTGCTTACTGTCATCTTTAAAAGGTTGGCATCTTTGTCACTTGCAAATTATGGCAGTCGCCGGCATACCATTATCTGCTAATGCCCTGTTACCTAAGAGACCGGGCATCGTATAATTAACTTTTGCGTGTTAACATCAGAGAAAATCTGAAGCTCAGAATCAAGGAAAGTCTTGAGCTACTTTAAAAGTTTAACATTTCTAAGTTAAAGGCGCGGACTCACACATTAGACCTAGTAGACGAGATGCAACATATCCCTCTGTATCTCTAAAACCCTCTGCAACTATGACAAGTCGTTCTCAGAAAAAGAATTTATTGAATAAAGATTATATTTGGTCTAGATCAACAACTAATCAAATATAATAAAAGTTGTGATTAATTCTGTATTGCGACCGATTACTATTTAAGTGAAAATCTTTAAAAATTTAACCTTTTTCAGATTTTGGATAATTGTGAACTTGTTGACACTTCCTCAAAGGTTAAAGTCCATTTTATCTATTTTTACAAATAAATTTACGAAATTGTTTCATAATTTCATTCTAATCAAGAATGAAGAATTGTAGATGCTTTCATTAAGCGAACGATTTTGTGCCCCGGATCGAAAGGTGATGGTTTAAAAAAGTACGTTTAGCTTAGACTAACCCAGGCACTCACGAGCAAACTAACAGCGCATTTCTAAGACAACTTTTATACATTTTGCTTGGGGAATAGCCAATCGACCTTAGCTTTATATGTAGTTATGTATTACAAAAGTTTTTACATATGATGAGTTAAAATATTTCCAATTTTTATACCCTCCATATAAGATGGGAGTATACTAAGTTTGCATTTGCAACCCACAGAACTGTAAAGCCAGCTTATAGGTAATATATACACTTTTAGAGGATGTAATCATGTACCTGCCACACCCACTATTGTAGATGTGGAGGGTATTTAAGATTTTAAAGTTTTCTTACCAGTTGTACCTACTTTGCCTATTTTGCCAGCTTATCTGAGCAACCCTCACATAAACATAAATTTATCAACGATTTGAATAATTTATTTCTAGAATTTTGCATATTTTGCCATAATTAATTATCATGTTTTGTTGTCTACATTTCGTTATAAACATAAAATATGCTTTTCTTTCAACAGCAACTCTTAGCAGAACATTTTTGTGGCATGCAAACCAAAGCTATGAAGCTCATTGTCTGATTATTTGTTGTTGTTATTTATTTATTTTTTTTTTTTTTGTCTCGTTACGAACATTTGTTTTGCTTTGCATTTCAAATGTTCAATAATATAAAATCTGACTTTGAAACGGTCACGTTCATAAGATTTGCAATACTGTTCCAATGTTCGTTCCAATGATTCGTAAAAGTCAAGCAAAGAGCTAACAAATAGAATAGAATGAAAGGATTCAAAGAAATTGTGAAATTTTCTAACGAAACATTGAGAGTTGTTTACAGATTGTATGCTTTCAAATGTTATGCTCATGACGCTGATGCTGATGGTAATGATGATAATGCTGCTGCAGCATACAGACAATTTAAAGTTTTTTTTTTTTATACATTTTATAGGTACGCGTACATATATATTATATAAATATAACAAAACTTTTGTGTGTCATAAAAGAAATTCCTTTTCAAACAACTTAATATAAATAAATTCAGAAATTTAAAACATAACATAAATAAGGTTGCCCAGCGCTGCTTTAGAAGATAATCTTTGGACTTGACTTTGCAAACATTTATATTCCAAACAGTTAGTTGGTGGAGAGTTTATGACAAAGGCAACAATAAAAAACTAGGTCACTCAAATCGTTGTGTCTTCAAAGTGTACAAATTTCATTTAACGTCTGTTCAGTGGTCACATGGTCTCGACATATTTATAGAGTACACTGTGCTTGGCCTGATCGATGTGCATTATGAGGCATGATGTTTATGATGGTGGTGGTGTATCATTTAAAGTGCTTGCTTCAATGCCTTCTATGCATTTATAGTTGACTTGAATCGAGTCAATATTTAGTTTATTGTTGAAGAGCATATTATTATATAACAAGATGATTACGCCTATAACAGCAATAGCCACAGCAACAGGGATTACATGCAATTTACACAGAATAAGTTTAAAATACAAAATGAACCAATGCAGCAACAACAACATGCAACAATTTAACAATGTACAATATTTCCATAATGATAACTTTTCACAAAACATATTGTATAGCAAATTGTGTGCGTAAGCTTACTTGCAAACACACACACACATGTATGCAAATGCATATGGAGCCTAATTCTTGTAAAAGTATGAATATTAAAAGTGCACCGAAATTATTATTAAAAGCATACTCTTTTATATATAGGTGTGTGTGTGTATTTCTGTATATGAGTGGCTGTTATTTGGGTACCCAATTGAGTGTCTGTTAGTATCAAATGCTTTTAGTGCTGTTGCTGCTGCTGTTGAAGTATTCAGCTTTAAATTGTGGTTGTTTTGTGTCTTCGTTTTGCACATGAGGTATTATTGTGTTTTGCGTTGTTTTGTAATCTGATGGGTTGTATTGTAATAGCACTGTGAATACATGTGTGCATGTGTGTATAAAACTCATTACTTCATTATCATTACCATTGAAAACTGCGTGTGCTCGCACATTCATACATACCTACTCTACACTTGCATAGCTCGTCACTCTGTTCAACTCAACTCAACTCAACTCAGCACATCTCATATATGTAGTTCTCGCATATGTGACTAAATACATTGACAGACTGAACGTCAACATCAACAACGACCGTGTGAGTATATGGGCTATACTGCCCGCCTGTCCATTTAACACAAAATGTCAATATAACATGAAACGTTTATCTATGACCGACACATGTGTTCGCCATACAACACACACTCACACACACAAACGAACATATATAAAATATTTATGTATGTTTGGGAATGTGTATGAAGTGAAAATATTTTACTATGCCCTTGGTTAGAGTTGGTCATGCAATTTATATAAGTATGTGGATATGTTGAAGAGTCCCCTACTTTGTGTTCATTATTATGTTTCTAGGTTGTTGCTGTGGCTTGCAGCAGTTCATGTACATGCATACGAGTGTGTGTATGTTTAACAAATTAACTGAATTAATGTGTGAACAACCACAACTATTGATGTCTCAACACCTACACATACATAAAATATATACATTATGCATACATGTGTGTATATGTGTATACACGTCTTTTACTCAATTTAAATCCACACTCTTAATAATGTCTCTTGAAATGTTTTGTACTCTAATACTTTTCCCTCTTCAGTTAACGGTATGCTTATTGTTTTCATAAACAATGGTGAAGACTAATAAAAACATACTTAAATGCCATGTACACACATACATACATATATACATAAAATCCAGCACTTATATAGCAGAGGTAGACAAACTTTATTGAAACCTTTCTAACATTCTGAACAAGTATAGAATGATTAGTTTTTACCGTAGCTGTCCCTTGTACATAAATGTTGTAAATATTCTATTTTTCCATTTTTTCAAACTTGACAAAAGTATTGATTTTTATTCTGTTCTATTTAGTTTTAATATTTAAAAAAATCAACATCACAAGAATATAACAAAAACTTTAAAATTAGAAATTTATCAAGTATTGTACAAATCAAATAAAAACTTCACACAAACTGCGTTATTTCAGCTCAACTAAATATCATTTTTTTTTTACCTGTTTATTCTTTCTTTTGGAAAATATTCATTGTAACTCAATATCTTGCTTATTAATGTAAATTGATTTTTTCATATTCTTGTTAAGTAAATGCATTAGCAGCTGTGTGTATTTAATTTTTAACATTCTTTCCAAATAATATTCTCTTTCCATTATTTTGTGAAAAGCAAAAAACTGCATTTTGTATTCTATGCTATAGAAGTTTATGAAAGGATGTCGCCTACAAAATTTCTATTTTGTGTATAAATATACAAAAACATAGATTCATACATAAGATAGTCTTTTGTTTTTCACTTTTAGATAATGTAGTATAATGGGCGTGTTATTGTTATATTTTTTAAATGAAAAGGATTTTAAAAGCTGGTTACAGGTAACAACGTATATATTATAATAATAAAGGTCAGCGTTTCTCAACACAATATTTTCATTCTATGCACGTTATCTTAATATAAAAATTTTAAATATTTTTTATATATTAAAAAATTTGGTCAAACCTACAAAATGTTGGCAACCGCTGATACCGCTGAAGTGAATACAATTCAATCTATAATTTGTAGAGTACAAAATAAACATATGGTGCTTACTGTAACCTTCCAACAATGGAATATTCATGGTATTAACAAAATTTCCAAAAAAAAAAGGAAATTTTCCAAAAATCATTCTTTAGTGAAAATTCAATCATCTACTTCAATCAATGCCACGCCTCCAATTTATATACAATTATATTCTTTGTCTTGTTTCAAATAATCTTTGTCAAGGTCTTAATGGGGTATAAAACCACATTTTATATGTAATCATTGTGAAAGTAACCCAAGTTGAATTTTTCCAAATCAATAAAATTTAAACAAATACGAAAAAATATGAATATTAAAGTCCCTGAATAGGGATTCGTACAACTTTTATAATAAACCATTCATACACTGACTGGCACAATTAATCGACCATATATAAGTGATTGAGTTTTTTCATTATACATATTTATTTCCTGTGTAATTCCTTTTTACAATATTGTAATTGAAAAAACAAACAAACAAAAAAAAATGAATATTTCGAAAAAATTATTAACGTGTTCCCTTAATTTTGGCGGGCAGCGTATGCATCAATAATATGTTGAGTTTATATATTTTATATATATTTGACAGCTCCCAGTAATTTGTTGTAACTAACGAGTGTAAAATTTATTTCATTATTGTAACGTTTATTTATCTCCCGTAGGAGCAGAACCACCTCCACAAATACCAAACCCAGCATCATATTCCGTCTGATTAAATGTATAAGTTTTTGTTGATACGATATGATTTATGAGTGCGCGTTGCTACTTTCCGTTTCAAATGTGACATTTAGCAACGAGTTATATGATGGCGCTGTTGATTGCAACGCACACAGCATGTACTATGCAGTAAGCCACAAAGTAACCCATTCCAAGAAAACTATAAATATGATTTGTAAACAAACACAAGAAAAACAAACGCAAGTTAAAAGTTGTGACCTCAACTAACACTAGCACCGGGCAGCTTATGTATTGTAGTAAAAACAATCAGCAGCACATCCTATCTATAAAGCAAAATGATCAGCCATCAGAGAATTTGTCATTCTGTATGAATGAGTTGACAATGTACCAGAAAAAATGAAAAAATAAAAAAAAATAAAAAAATTGTACGTTGTTACATACCTACGCAAAGTTGTTGGTTTTGATACATATTTTTACTGTTGTTGTTCCATTTTGTGTTCAACCAATATCATGAAGTAGAAATCTATGAAACGTGGAGTACATCTCATCATTATTCCGGATAATACAGCATTGCTTGTATTAGCTCTGTCTCTCTATCTTTTTTTTATTTATTTATTTTCTTTTTTTATTTTTTTTTGAGTTGTTATTGTTTTATTTTCCACTACACACACACACACACAAGATTTCAGCAATAAATACACGTTTCATGATGCATAATAAATGGCTTCATTCTTGGTGACAAATAGTCCGGTTTGTTTTGTTTTGTTTTGCTTTGTTGTCATATCTCTCCGCCATCTCACTGTCTCACACCATCATCTATGTTTATATATATAAATCTTTATTTTGTTTTTGTTTTTTTGTTTTTTTTTTTTTGTTTTTTTTGTAACTTTATTGTCGGTTATGATTGTTTTCTGCTGCTATTTATAAACGTGCTTTCGAGCGGGCCTTTGTTGTATACTGACGTGTACGTACATACACTACCGTACACACACATATTCCGTATGTCTACACTACATATATATCTGTCTGCGTATATGTGTGTATATTTGTATGCATTGCCAATATTTATGAGACTTTTTATATATACGTTTACATGTTATTAGTTGTGTATATGATAACAAAGTGAATTTATGGTTTTTTTCGCACCATTTTTTATTTTTTAATTTTTATTTTTTTTTTTTCGTTTTCTTTCGTTAAGGCAGCCTTTATGCACACCTAGGTGTTCTGTGCAGTTCAGTGTCTTTTAAAGGATGAATTTAACAAAATAAATCTACTTGTTCATGATATTGAAAGTGGGCCGCAACACAACTGACACTCAGGTGTCAGATGGCTTTTTAATAAACGCTCATTTAAACCTATAGCCAGACTATGGTTTTTTATACTCTTCGCTTTAGTTAAGAAGGTATACTAAGTTTGTTGTTCTGTTTGCAAAACCCAACCTTAATCAGTCGACAAAAACTGAGTTGTGTCCGTACGTCCATCTCTTAAATATAGGCTCACGGTCGTATATTTTGAGATATTGACTTGAAATTTTCTTCAAAACTTTTCTGTTTATGTTTAAATGGGGGCTACATTGGCCAAATGCCACGCCCACAATCAACAAAAATTTCATATATTCACGAAAATGTACGAATGAATAAATGAGATGTAGTTCACATATAAGTATAATAGACACGCCCACAATTAATAAAATCCCTTACTCACAGCAGAGAACCTCTTTTAATTTGATACGTGATACAGAAACCATAGAGACCGCAATCAGGTACATTCGACGCTCACTGTTTGTAAGGGAGATGAAGGGTATTTAAGATTTGACGTAAACCAAATATAGTTTTTTTTACATGTTTTTAGCAAGATCAGCTTATATACATAAACTCTTCAATTAATTTACAAAAAAAAAAAAAAACCTTACAGGCCGTTTCTTAAAAATGCCCTAAAACGTTATGATAAAGTTTGTATGCAAGGTTTCTAGTGTCACATAAAAGTTCACAAATAAAACGTACAATAGCCGGGATTTCATGTATGAACAATAATACTTTAGGCGTTTCATCACTATCCATAGACAAACTTTATTTTAGAATAATTTCAAGGGAAACACATTTAAAAAAAAAAAAAGCATCTCTCTGTCATCTGCTTAAAAAAAACTTTCTACATTAAGTTCATCATAGATCATCATCTTTATAATATAATAGTTTTACCATATGTACTACAAGCACATATGAATCACCTTTATTTGGACTCTGTTCGGACTGTTAATAAATTAAATTAAGTTTTTTTTATTGTCACATTAAAACAATATGTTAAATATGGTAAAGGAACGCCTGACCCGTAATCATTAAAATGAACTCAATAAAATGCTCGTTTACTTAATCGCTAAATTAAAACGAGAAAAGCAATAAAATCATTCATATTAATGGAAATTTATCGCTTTTTTTAATAGGAACCTTTGTCAGAGACATTTATAAAAATCATGTTAAATCTGAGAACTTTGCTTCAAATGAACACAAAAGTATTGAATGCGATCTGTTTTATATATATATTTTCTCCCTTATTTACTCTCTTATCTGCCTAACCGTTAATTTGGCTGAATGCAAAATATAACCTTCGAAGCTTATAAGTGTCTATAGCTCGAAAATCACTTTTTTCTGGATGCTTTTATAGATTTTTACCATATTGGATTCCAAATCACGTGCCAAAATATTTTAGCTAATATTCTAAACACCCTGTATATATCAATTTCCCTTTTTTTATAAGTAATTCGGGAAAAACTCTTTAAAAACTAATACTTTTTTAATTTTCTTCTTCTTTTTTTTCATTTTGAATGTATCGCTTGACCGATTTTGACCAATTTTTATAAAACCAACCTGCATCCGAATAAACCCCCCAAATATATACGATGGTGGTTATAATAAAAACACATTATCATTGACATCAGCATCGATATCAATTTGATGGTATTACTGAAATTAAAAAAAAACAAAAAAAAACAAAAAAAAAAAACTCGCCATCTTTTTTCTTTTTTCTTAAGCTTAAATTTCTTTAACATTTCTCTTCATTTTCTTACTGAAAGCAATAATGGTTGGGTTGAATGAAATATTTTTTTTTTTTTTTGTTTTCAACCCCTTTCAAGTCATCGATCAATGTCATGCTAGATAGCATAACATAGGAAAAAAAATTAAATTGATTCATTAATTTAAATTTCATAAGATTGTGAGGCAATGAGAGACAAACGTTTATCAACAACAACATTCCAGCGAGTAACTGTTGAAAGGGGTATGTTGTCGAAAGTTTTTGCAAAATATTTAACAATTTTATTCATTTCTCACTTTTATGCAGTTTTTTCTTTTTCTTTTCTGTATGTTTTGAAGTTTTATTCAAGTTAACTGTTAAGCCATATGTAGGTATGTGTGTGTTTCTCATTATTCTTTACCTTTCTCAACATTTAAAACTAAGTATGTGGGCTTAGCTTATACAGACTGTTGTGCAATTGCTTTGGTATGCTCTGAGTATTTATTTATGTAAGACTCTCGTTTTGGTTGACGTTACAGAAAATCCTGTTATCTTGCATCGTGTGCACAAATTGTTTTATGTTGTTATATGCCAAACACATAAATTTTATGATTTATGATGAATTTATTATACGATGTGATTAAATTAAAACATATCGTAAATTAATACACTTGGGCTTATGTAGCGCTCCCATTATTTTAAAGGTCATTAATTAATTTCATACCATTTTTTTTTTTTTTACGCAAGAAATGCCTTATTTCCATATTCGGGGGTAATAAAAAATTTTGAAATATGATAACGAGTTAAAGTTCAGCTTCTCTTACACAACATGTTAAGTAATTGTTTGTAAAACTAAAAAAAAAAAAAAAGTTGAAAACTTTGTAAATTCGAAAAATATATTTCATGTAGTTTGTTGTTTCTTTTGTTTTGGGTATTGAAAGTTTTTTTTTTTTTTTTCTGAAATGTACAACAACAGCAACTACAGATATATAAGTAGTTAATGTGGTTTTAAGTTACAAGCAACTATGCTTTAAATAGAAAGTATTTGTTTGTATTTGTTTTCATGTAAATCCACATAAGATGAGATGCTAAGTTTGTCATTCTGTTTGCAGCATCCAGAAGGAGCAGACAAAATCCTTTTTTATTATATTTAGCGATTTGCCAAAGAAACAGACACGCCCACAAATTTAAAAAACATTTAGGAAAATCAAATTTCAAAACAATTTAATCACATTTGTCTGTCTGTACATTTGTATATAAAGTGTGGGAATTGAAAATCAGCCATCTTACCACAAAATGCAATTATTTGCAGTATTTGCATCTATTGAGCACACCCTCAGCTACACATTTAATATATACTTTACGTGCTACATTTTATTGTTACTATATTCCTTAATAAATTATTAATAATGCATAATATATATTATAAGATGTGGTCTTCTCCCCATTACGGCAGCATTACAGCTTTTCATACAAATCTTTTCTTAACCACTGAAAATTTATGTATATCAACTTTTCCACTCTACAAAATTTCGCATCAAGTTTTTGCTTGTTTACCAAAATGTGTCTTGATATATTTTCATTTTTATTTCCAGTTTTCTTTTTAACATTCGTAAAATTCATTTCACTTTTTTACAATTCATATAAATTTCATGCATTTCAGCATTGCATTGTCAGTGCAAAGGTAAGGAAAATTTTGTTGAAACGAAATGTTTATGCCGTGAAGAGTAGAGATAAAAACTTTAGGTAAGATGTTTAGAATATGTTGACTACATTAAAAATAGTTGCACTTGAAGGGACAAACTTTCGTTTCCTTTGAATTATTATTTATATTGTAGTGTAGCCCGCATTAAACATTGCTTTCATTTGTGTTTTTAAATGTTGTTCATCGTTATGTTTTGGTTGAAGCAGGGAGCGCAAAACAATCAAATAAGGAGCCCTTCATAAATATGAGATTCTTGCCACGCCCACCATTTTTCTAATTTACATAAATATTCATACAAATCCCTAACAAAAGCTAACTTTGTACAATTTCTCAAGGATATTATCCGTTCCGTAGTCTCATTAGCGTTCATCTGTTTCTTACACAGTTTTACATATAAGTGTTTGTACAAATGTTCACTATAACAAATCGTGCATCACTTGCACTTAAAATTCGTAAACGATATGGAAAATGGAAATGAAAATGGTACAAGTATATATGAGGTGTATGATGTCAATTATTCAGTCACATACTTTTCAACACAATTTCACAAATTTCTCTGTTTCTGTTCTTACTTGCTTGTTATAAGCAACCACTCTCATTATAATGAAAGCATTGTAAGAAAAGTTATGGATTTGTGTCATTCATCAGAGTGCCACCATATAGCCCTCATCGGCTTCTTGTGTATAGCATACAACTGCATACGTGCATTAATATATGCAGATGAGTACAAGTCGTGCTGTAATGCCACATACTACACACCAAAACATATGCCATACGCTTAAGCATTTATAACAACAGCTATGCCTATGAATATATGAATCACAAAGAGTACAATTTACGTATAATGCATACATGCACACAATCATGTGTAAAACTTGGCGAGATGCTCTAGCATAAATTCACCGTCATTCATATCTCTCTCCATATACCTCAAACACATGCATTATTACATTTATTATTATGTATGCATGATGCATGCATGCGTTTGTGAAGAGATGGACTTATGGATTGACCGATCAACATACCTCTTCGTACCATTCCATATATATATATTATATGCTCAGTTTTGCATAGCGGCAACTGTTGCGCTTATATGCACACATACACGTCTATATGCCTGCAATGCATATGTATATGTGTTGTATTCAAAAGAAACATGTGCTGTAGTATGTTGCGGTTTGTTACTCTGTGCTACCAACTTCAATATAAGACAATCATGAAAGCAATACCACAACAACTGTAATAACAATGGAAAAACCAACTACAACAAACATCACAGAAACAACAACATTGTCAGGTTAGAGTAACGTTTAACATCATCACACAAGCGGCTGGTGTTTTATCAAAATGTTACAAGTGCACGCAGTCTTATGTCTGATGCATAATAATAAAAATAATAATAATGGCAATAATAATAAAAATAACAAAGAAAACCAGTTTCTTTGGCTTTAGCCAAATTTTAGATATCCTTCATATATTTAAATACTCATAAATAGTAGGTGTAATTGTGTTGTCTCTTGCGACCCCATGACTTTTTACCTCAACAATGAGATTTAGAACTTAGAAAAGATGTGGGCGTGTCTGTATTATGATCAATTTTAATAAACAAACTAAATTTCAACTTTGGAAGAGATTTTTGTAAATTAGAGGTGAGTTTTTCCTACGACTCCACACATTTTGGATCATGGGTAGGCTTCCTATAAAAAAAGAATCAAATTTTATCATTATGGCGTATTTTCAATTTATATAACTAATGAATGGATTTTTATCGATGGCAGGTGTGGCACCGAATCATCGGAACCGTCATAATGCTTTAGACGGACACCGCTAGATCGATTCAGATTCTTAGAATATAATTTGTAGGATCTTTAGTGCTTTCATCTTTAAATAAATTTAAAAAAAATATATATAAAAACTTCTTTAAAAATAAAAAAAAAATGCAATTCAATACATTGTTTAATAAAGTTGCCCCGGATTTAAGTTGTCAAACTTACTTTGTACCAAATGTCATTGAAAGGACTCAACAAGTATGCTTTACAAGTTGAGCACAAATTTATAAAAACTTGATGATAAAAACAGCATTCAAATAAACGGGTTACAATCAAGGATTACAAACATTTCCACAAACTTAATATAACATCTACTTCTTAGGTGATATTGAAAAGTATGTTTAAATGCGCGTAAGTTTTTATTTATGCAGCAAGCAACATCATACGAACAAACTATATACATATTTATAGATATCTTTATATATACAAGTACTTGTAAAACGTATGGAACAAAACACATAATAAAAGTTTATGAAGCACAATAATAACAAGAACCGTGAACGTAGACACATAAAAAACAATGAGAATGAACCGAACAATAATAACAACGAACACATTGGCTACTGTTTGGATTAGAAGAACTCATAAAAATACCACAACTTACAAAAGAAACGAGAATAGAAACAAAAAAAAAAAAAAAAACAAAACAAAAATGAAAAGAAAACCATAAAAACCAATTACTCCCATATAGCCGCAATAGTCAAGCAAAGTAAAGGTTCCATTTAATTACAATAACATCTACACAGCTGGTTAGGACCGGAAAATGCTTAAATCTACATTAGGCTATAGTAGCAGCAGCAGCAGCAGCACAATAAAAAAAATTATTATGCTTAAATAAATTGACAATTTCGCGATCGAGTCATTGTACGCTGGTTTACTCAGTTGAGATAAAACAAGTGAAAAAAGTAAATTTAGGTCTAATCTTAAATACCCTTCATCATAAGTGAAAATGTTATAAATGGTCAAGCTCAACTTTTTAATACCCTACACCACTTAGGTCCACAAATTATGCTACAAGTTATGTCAGTAAATGCAAGATAATGGCAAATAAGTCAGTTTGTGAAATATTATTATATGGGAAGGGATTCTAAAAATGATATCTGAACAGGTTCGTTTTGGTCAAAGCCAATTTATATTCAAAATTTGGTCAAAATATTTTGAGAATTGCAATTTTTTGCCACATATAGATTTCATTATAATAGGAGCTTATATGAAAAGAGGTTCGAAAAATGGTCCGATTTAGTCCATTTTCAAAAAAGTTTATTCTTGGGTCAATACAGTTCCTTGTACCAAATTTCATCGAAATATTCTAAAAAATAATAGGACCTCATATAGGGAGGGGTTCTAAAAATGGTCCAATCCAGTCCATTTTCAATAGGGTTCCTTACTGAGTCAAGACATGTTTTTGTACCGAATTTCATTGAAATATCTCACGGTGTGGTAACATTTACTGCCCTGCAAGTTACAAATATCCTCACAAACTTAATATACTTTTTGCCACAAGTAGCATGCAAGCCATATTCTAAATGTTGTTTTTATAAATTGTATCCGATCATCGATGAAAAAGGTATGATTATAAATTTATTTTTTTTTCACCTTTAAAACTAAATTTTTGTGAAAGATAAATAGATTTTTATCGATTGTATTTTGACCAATTTTGTTTAATTTTAAATTGAGTTCTGTTCTACATTCAGAAACTAAAATTCTATTCACAAAAATTCAGCTTAATATCACAAAATTTGCCATTGTGATGGATTACATTATGGATATGATTATGAAACCCATTTGAAAGGGAGAAAGGCCTTGGATTTGTAATTCAAATTTGAAAATTCATCAAACTTTCCATTAAATTTACGATCGTATGTAATAAATTTAAGCTGTATTAAAGATTTTTTGTTCAACTGCGTTTCAATTAGAAGTCAAAGGCACCCGCGTAGCTTTTATATTTCTGAAATATGTCCGATTTCTACTCATGCAGATACCCCTTCAGTAAAATGTCTTGTTTATCTTTAAACTATATTTTAACCATTTTTATTTATCTTCTCATTTTAACCATAAAATCTTATATTTTATAGTACGGCTATGTTAGCTTGATGCCACCCACCAACAAAGAAGCTGTTTTTTTTACATTACTATTGTATAACTATGCATTTTATTGTACGATTGTGTTCAGATGACACTTTTTATTACACCATTGACGTTAACAACACACCAATAAGATAAAACATATTTTAATAGTGATATATATCAAGGTTTTTAAGACTTTACATGTGCATGTATGATTGTAGGAGTTATGAAAATAGAACAAGTAAGAAAGTAATTTGTTTTAGAATAAAACTTAAGTATCAGCCACATGTGGGCATGACAGATTACGCCCTTAATCGTATTCTTTTATCAGTTTTCTGTCTACCTATATTTCTAATCGAATTTTTCTTACAAGGCTAGACATTAGATACTTTTGTACCTAACTAAACAACTTTACAATTAAAATTATACGTCATCTAGTTTAATGGAACACAATGACATCATTCTTAGAATACTACTTCGAAAGTTACAATAATTTTGTTACGCATAATAATTTTTTATAGAACTTTTCCAAATTGTTTCGTACTCTGTAAAAAGTCCACGTGGCAAGTATAAGAATTTCTTGGTAAAATTTTTAAGGTGTGTTTGATTTAAATTGTATAAAAAATTTATCTATGTTAGACAATCTTCTGGTTAAAAATGTCTTCTTCCAAAGAACTTGTTGTCATTTTATACTTATTTGAAAACCGTTTGATTCTCTGATCTGTTGTAGCAACCAATTGCTTGACGTATGCTTCTATAATTATTTTCATTAACTTTTCATCTCTTTTTTCATTTTGTGCATTTCAGTTTGTTGCTTATTTGACATTTTACGATTGTCCAAATTAAAAGTTTCCATCAATTACAATATAAAAGCATGTCCTTAATACTAATATGCATGTTCACGTTCACTATTATGTGCTCTTTGCCTATAAATCTACGACTTTTATTGTTGTGATGCGTGTATGAATAGTCTTTAATTCAATACACTTTTCATAGTTGTTTTCAACTGTATATTCTTTCATTAGTAGAGTGGAAATAAAGATTAATTGATTGTAAATATTTTACGAAAACGTAAGTGATGGAACAAAACAATGCTATAAATCATTTTCCTTTTTGCTAATATCATTACAACATCAAAAAAAGATCAGCATCAACATCTGCATTGGAATTAGTCCGTGCATCCGGTCCTGGACCTGGATTTGTGAAATTATTATAATAACACGCTTTTAATCTATATAAAAAGATCTAAAATCGCTTTCCTAAGAAGTGAAAAAACTATAATTAGTTTAGATAAAATTTTTAACACCCTACATAGCTACATTGATCCACCTACATCGTTCATAAATACTAAAGTTCAACATCGTGAAACATTTTTTGCAAATGAAAGATGGATTTTTGCCGATTGTGGGCGTGGCTCTTTACCGATTTCTCCCGATTTAAAGACGTAGTAATGTAACAAACACGCCCACAATTTACAAAAAAACTCTATATGTAAAATTTGTTTTGTAAATTGATATGTAAAACACGTACTCCTTAGAAGAACATGTAACGTAGTTATATAACTGTCACGCCTCTGCTTAGAAATTACTTTAGATTTAGTTCAAGTCAAATTAATTTATTAGACTCTTTTTAGTATATTTCTTAATATATTTTTCCAAATCAAAATTATAAATATATTCACAAACACACACACGCACACTTACACATAAATTATACGATTCAAACATATTCAAATATTTTAACAGACTGCAATCTAAGGGAAAACAAAAACCAACCAAACTTAACAGTTATACCAACAACAACAAATTTTGTGAAACCCGTTTTGATGTGAGCCAGCCTATCATACTCCCACAAAAACCCTTTAATATCAACATACCATTCGCATTGATATACACAAAGCTGACAAATAAAATGGAAAAAAAAATAAATAAAAATTCAAATATCATGTGACGTTGGCCTATTGTATGCCACACACACAGACACGCCGGTGGTGGCCACCATAAGCAAATACCGACAAAGATTTTGCAGTAAATATAAATTATTTGGCAAAAATTGGTATTGTTTATTATACAAATACTAACACACCCACCCACCCAACCACTCACCCACACACAATTCTACAATAGAACCAACCAAACAAACCAACAGCAACAGAGCAATATTGGATGGTACATGTACAATACAAAAATAAAAAAAAGAAAAAAACAATCCGAGTGTCAGAGTTTAAACTATAATGAAGGTGACAGGCAGCCTGAACAGTGTTTGCAGCAACAGTACAAAACCAAACCACCATGCCACCAGTGAAGTGATATTGGGCAGCAGTGTAGAAAATATACTATTTTTCACTATTACTATGCGTACAAAACGACTGCCAACACATTTACTAGTCCAATCGTAAATGTGTTTAGGTTTGTGTTTGTGTTTGCGCGTTTGTTTATATACTCCTCTGCACACAATACATCACCGCTACCCATACACAATTACTTATAATGAATATGGGTTTTATTTTGAAATAAAAAAAGAGAAAACAATAGAAACACAACTGCACCGTAATGTTAGCCGGCTGAAGTGTGTAACCGTTCATTTGCCAAAATGAAATGAATTACAATTCATATTATGAAAGTAGCAGAGATCTGCTTACGTGTGTTTGTGTATAAATATTTAGAAAAATATTGTGGAGAATATGTAATAAATATAAGTGTGTGTGTGTGTGTGGTTTGCATTCTCTATCGCTTGCTTATACAAAACAAACACAAAGCATTTCTGCATATTTATGTTGTGCAATATGTGCGTGTGTTCGTTTCCTATATAATTTCAATGTTCTACTCTCACAGCTAATTTCTCTTAAGTCTATACAATACATTTGACAAAATTCATGCCTGCTTGTATGTGCCAGTATGTGTGCACAAATGGTGTTTTAATGAAACAACAAAACAAATAATAAATGTTTAGACTATATATGGACTGTTCGGTTGTATCCATAGAGCTGTGCTGCTCTAAATGCTATGAAAATTTGTTTGTATTTCTTTAGAAATTCTCAAATGAAATTTTATGTACATTCACTATACACATACAAACAAACACATTCCTCTTCATTGGTTTGTTATGTTGGCTGTTTGGAGTCTCATAAATTTTCCTCAATTTTTTTTTTTTTTTGGTTTTATTGTTTTTGGTTTCTTATCCTCTTATTATATTCCCATATCATCTATTTCGGTCCCCAAACAATTCTATGACTTTTTTTTTTTATTATTATTATTTTACATACATTCGTTAACATATCTTTTGTTTGGATTTTTAAGCACTCTAAAGCCGTACAGCAAGAACAACAAATTCACACTTGAATACGTGTCGGCTGGTACGTGGCAGCATATTAAACGACATGTAGTCAGGCATGCATAAATGTATCACGGCATTCTTCTTTAACACACACACACACACTTGTACTTCTACATTATATTCATATTGATGTTTACGTGTATATATCAACTACGTGAAGAATAATATAATTTTATACGCACTCTTCATTACTTAATAATGAACGACCATGAATGTTGTGCAGCATCGTTCTTAAGGCACTTTTCCTTAATCTTATACATGAAAAGATAGATAGAATTATCTTAAGATTAAGAGTGTTCGTGAAAAAGCATTACAAGATCATATACATCAAATATTTACATACTCTATAAATCGTTAATATTTATGTTCATGACATTGAAATTGGGCAAAATCATTTAAAACACGCCCATATTTAGAGCAACAAAACTGAAAATAAAATAAAAAAAACAAAAAAGTGCAAATTTTTTAAGATATTTTCATTACCAACCAATGGTACCGGAATGTTTATACGCTGTATATATAACGTCGTCATGTGAATATGTCTTCATTTTACAGTTTGTTTTTCCCCAGATATTTATTCGTTGAGGCTAAGCGTGGCAAATAAATTTGTCATCAATGTCTGGCTATTTGTATGTTTCAAAGGGATTTAATGTGTGTGTGTGTGAAATATTGTAGCATCCATTGGGCCACTGGTGTTTGTGTTGACAGTTTTGTGTAAAAATTGGTTTTTAAATTATAGTCACATGTCTTCTTCTTTTTCTCTTTTTGTTTGGCAACTAACAGTAACATTTACTTTGTGTGTGTGAGTGCGTGTGAGTGTGTTTAATATAATGAAGTGTTTTTTTTTTCTTTTTTCTTTTTTTAGAACAATACTATGTAAAGATATTAGGAAATAATTTTGAAACTAGCGTAAGATTTAATTATACTCTACACCACTTGTGCCACTTGCAACATTTAACTTTGAACAGAAATGCTCGTAACTCCCTTATAACGGCAAACAATCATCATGGGACAATTTAGTTATATTTTGGATTAGAACTAAATCGTGAAGAAATCATGTTTTTTCGATTATATACATATATGCTTCATTCACGTCTCTTCTACCTATTCAAAGTGACTGTTATGATTTATAAAAGTAATAAAAAAAAATGATTCTCTCTAAAATATATTATCATTCCAATTGAACATTTATTGTGAGCATCAAATTAATAATTAACGCTAATTGATGATAATTTGTTAAAAGTTCTCTTTTCTTCTCAAAATGTATTATTTCTGCTCATTGGATGGGTTAAATTTGAGTCTGCTCAAATTATGTATTTATATAGTTGTGTCAAATACTTTATTACTTTACCTCAGCAATTTTGTTGTTGCTGTTGTTGCTGTTGTACGTTTCATTTTAATGGAAAATGTTTTATTATTATATTAAAAGTGAGGGCGGTGCTACAGCTAATAACAAAATTAAACGACAAAATGTTGAATAGCACGCAATTATTGTCGGAACGGAGCACCATAGTCGCATAACACGCGATATAAAGGTGCCGAAACATATACAAAAGAATGAATGTACAAAATGTATATGTAGGAAAATGGCACACATTCACTTTTATGGTAGTACGGCAACGTATAGAAAGAAAATCTGTTTCAGTTTCAGTTACTGTTTCTGTTTCTGCTTCTGCACCCTATTAATGTGCCAATCACTGCAACGCAAAACATATTGGAATTGAAAATTGGCAAACAAAAGAAAACCAAAACAATATTTTGGCTGATTTGCACTTTCAATTGAAAAGAAAATTCCAATGCGTCAAAGTGTTTTTTTTCTTTTGGAGGGGGTTTGGAGCAGTTGGTTAGTAAGTAATACCTTAAGGTGTAAAATAAATGAAATTCTTTCATTTTTTTTAAATGTAATAAAACAGAAAAACAAGTGAAAATGTTGTAGTAAATAAGAGTCGAACATATAATAACCTACACCACCTTAGCTCCTTAAATTATGCTACAATTAGTTTATGCAAGGCACTTCCATATGCTATAAGACTGATTCATAGGATATGGCCAAAAAGTACAGTGCTCCGTATAATGATTTCCGTAGAAGCTACAGGAATGGGGAAAAAGACTGAAAATGTGAAGCATCTGCTCGACTCTACAGGGAAAACGACACAAAACTCTTAGAGTCAAAATCCCGAAAGATCTAGGATCACTAGCAGATGTTAAGATCTTCAACCTCAAACCACATATAGGCTTTTTGGAATGGCTTTCCTAATGCGTTAAGTTCCACAATGAGTCTACGGAGACTAAAGCGCCATTTTCTTTGTCGCACAGCCGATCAACTTAACCTAATCTAATCTCACCTACTTCGTGATATATAAATATATGTTTATGTTTTTATATCAAATGTTTATGTTTTTATATCAAATTTCATTGAAATATCTCAAACCAAGTGACCCGTAGTTTACGCACAAATTTACAAGGAGAGTCAGATGGACATGATTAAATCGATTCAGATTTTGATTCGGTATAACTGAAGGTTGGTGTAGAATTCAATTTTATACCCTCCTATTACATGGGATACAATGTATTAAAAGTATTTTTGAGTGAGGCTAAAATATTAATTTATTCCGAAAATTTATTTTAAAAAATTGCTCTTTTTTTCAGTTTTGTTGGAATGTGGAGTGTGTTGCTTGACCGAGGTTTTCCAATTTCAATACCACTTATGAACTCTACCAATATTTTTGCCAAATTTGTCATAGATTTCTCAATTTTTGCGCTCAGAAGAGTCATTACCACAGAACACACACACCAGACAGACGGATAGACTCAGTTTTCAATGTTGATCCATTATGGAGTCTCCCACACCTCCGATATAAACATATAATGATAAGTATAATAAAATAAATTATTATTTGTGTTCAGCTTTTCACTTATTCAACTTCATTTTTATCCCATAACCGTTTACATTGCATATCAACTCAATTCTGTTAAAATTATAATTTCGTCTAGTCTAATATTTACACTTGCATTTATTATTTACACACAAAAAATGTTTACTTATTACTTAACGTTCCAACACATTAAAATATTCGTACACACACAAACATTAACGCACACAATCCCTTGTCTAGGGTAGCCGTGCATTATTGAATTAAAGCAGCTTTGTTGACGATAGAGTTAAACGGGAAACGGAAATAGCTAATTTACACCTGATCGCATGTTTAACTGTGATATTACTGACAGCACATAACATATGTTCGCTTGATAGCATTTGTATAGTATATACTTCCCCTACGCACACACACACACAACACACACACACACACACACTATAACTGAGAATACAATACAAGGAAGGAAGGAATGAATTATTAGGGTTTATTATATATATAATACTTTACACAATTTTTTGTTGTTGCACTTGTAATGTACACATACTATCATAGTACTTTAATATGTAAAATGAAAAAATCAACTATTGTGAACAAGAAGTAATTAGTAATAATTAAATTGAATTAATATTATTTTAAAAAATCAAAAAAAAAAAAGAGACTTTAAGGTACACCTTAGAATAGAGTATAATGTAAAATGCCACACCCACCATTAACGAAAATCTTTCTTAACCCTCTAAGCTACTCAAAATGAAGAAATCTTTTTACTTTTCATTAAAGTTCGGATAATAGATAGGATTAGATAACAGACACGCCCACATTTTACAAAACAAAAAAAAATTTCTCTCTGGAGAATCAGACGCAGAATTTCATATGTATTAAAGGCTTTATTTAAAGAGAGCAACATTTTGTCTATGAATGTTGATATTAATTTGAAATTTGATCTAAGGCAAGTGGGGCAATGTATGAAGGCATGTATGTATGTATCAAATTGTATGAAGCATATGTCTTTTATATAACTATTGTACACAATGCAAGTTCATTGATTTCATTTATCCACAAGCACATAATTGAATCCATTCACAGAAAACTATATATTTGAATAATACAATATACACTCTCGCATATATGTGTTTAACAGCGGTTGCTGTAGATGAAAATCCCATTATATTGTTGAACTCAACAAACTTTTATTGAGTTAAAACTGTAAACTGATGTGAAAAACATACTCATACTCATGGAAAGTTTTCGTAGATGTTTTTTTTCTTTTTTTTTTTTCTTTTTTTCAAAACAATGATACTCGTATATATGGAAAATAATTAATAAACTATTACCATGTTTTGGCAACTATTTATAATAAAGTTGTTCAAGTTAAAATTATATTTAAACAAAACAAAGGTAAACGGTTTACTACCAGGTGGCAGTTAATTGAGAAATATTATAAAATTTTTACTTTCATTAGATTATTGAAGTAGATTTCATTTAATTTTTTGCATTCTTTTACTTCCCTTTAAATTAACACATTAATAAAGTTGCGGTGAAATCATTTGCATGCTAACGCATACATACTATACACGCATACATGAATTCAAAACGCACCTGGCTTGCATGTGAAACTGAAAAACAATCCACAGTGAAACTGTCAACATATAACTATGTGTTTGTGGGTCCATAATTTAAAAAGTAATCCAAGTCTCATTTTTTTTAAAACATATCTCATTAAGAAATATGAAAAATTGTAACTTTTTCCCATATAAACCATTTTTAAAAGTGTTCCTTTTCCGATCAACACAAAATTCTTAGTAATATCTCTAAAAGTGCGAGACTTGTAGCATGCGCACAAATTTACAATGACAGACAGACGGACATGGTTAAATGGATTCAGATTTTAATTCTGAATCGATCGATATAATTGAAGGTAAATGTGAGATTTGCTGTTTAAGAGTTACCAACATCCGTACAAACTTAATCATTCCAAAATTCTTAAAAGAAAAAGAAAAGATAACTGAAGAAAAGGTGAAGTGGGATTTTATGATTTTCAAAAGAATTTTATATGACTTTATCAACATTTTTTGCCTTTAGTATCACATGCGACACACATATGAACGATGGATTAGGTCGGACTAAGAAAATGTAATTTAATAAGCTTAAGAGTGTATCAAGTGGATTTGGTTTAATCTGTCATATGTTATATCCTCTATATGCTCCATTTAATGCTGCAGTAGCAGACTGTTCTATAATTTAATAATGAGATGCCTTCATACACATACACACGTATATGATATATATGTGTGTTGAATGATGCAACCGAGATACAACCACAATACCAAAGCACCATCTCACATATGCTTTTAATGCTTTTGTAAATATGATATCACAAATTCAGCTTGAGGGGAAATTTAAGTACAAGTATGTACGTATGCACACATGCTTGTTTGAAAAAAAAAACAAAATCTCTAAATATACGACACACACACACACACACGTGCAAGTTTATTTATATACCGATTCTGGCCAAAAGTGAAAAGTGTCATTTGCACCCAAACAACAAACTTTCCATCAAATCCAAATGAGAGGCAATAATGGCATACGCAAACGAACACTTAGCCAATTGTATTATCTGTTGAAGAGGACTATAAATAATTCTGAAATAGAAAACAATTTGTCATGTTACACAAACTACCACTTAAACCGACCATTAGACACTCTAGATTATAGAAAAACAGGCATGAGAAACACATGGCCCGCTATCTCTCTTGTGGGTTTTTATTTGTTATAACTGACATATATATATACGATATGCTTGAGGGCCTGGCCAGCATATAATTGCACCTTTTTTTTTATTAACTATTAATATAAATTCAACTGGGTGGAATTCTGCACTAAATGAGATTTTTTTTATATGGTGGGACTTTGCACACTTTTTTAATACATTAAATGAGGGGCTCTGCTTATAAATTATATACTTAGTGACTGTAAAACTTGTGGGCGTGGCATCGATGGCTCGAGTTTGCTTAATTCAATTAAATAACTATGTAAGAAATTTTGAAATTTCTACAATAAATTTATAATCCTAAATGGTCGCTCAACAGAAATATTTGGGTCTTTCCCAGATTAATTCAGATCTTCTATGGAGGGTATAAAAAGATTTTGAATGGATACTTTTACTAAGTAAAAAGTCACAGTTTGGCTAAGGCTGGATATTAAAAACCTTTCATTTTTATACGTAAATTGTGGCCGTGGCATGTATGCTAAAATCGCCCTCTACAATATATGTTTTAAAGTTTTAGCTAAGAGTCGAATTTTGTACAATATATTCAAATTTTTGTAAATTGTGGGCGTGGCATATATGCAAAAGCAGCCCTTTACAATGTACATACTAAAGTTTATCTTACAAATTTTATATATGCTGAACCCAAGGACTATTGAACCGACTCTTTGTTCCATAATAATTTGAATTTCAACATTGATTAATCTATTGAAAATTGTTAATATCAAGGATTTTAAAATGATTTCAATATCTCATCACACATGCCTTGCATTGGGGGAAGGTAACGTATGTCAATAATGAAACATTCATACTCATACATCCTGTTATGCTAGTATTGATTTTTTCTCTAGTTATTGACTCCCTTTTAAATGTTATTTATTGGAAATTCATTTGCAGTAAACGTTAATGCTAATGTGTGTGCGTTTGTGCGTTTGTGTGTGTTTTATTATTTATCAATTCGTGCTGTTCTACAGCTGCTGGTCTACCTTCATTAAAGTTTATACAGCATAATAAATTGCATCATGCAAGTCTGCATTTGTGATAATGGATTCAGACTAGCCAGCATAAATTTTTCACATTTCATTGTGTGCATGTATTGTATCTTGTATCGCCGGTGGTCATACTTCTATTTATATGAATTTCATGGCAATATGATTTATTTAATGACATTCACAATGTCTCCATTATCTAAATATTATCTAGTTACCTTCTCCAAACATTTGTTGTTGGTTGTCGTCTATTAGCTTTGCCTGGTAAGGGGTAAGGGGTAGGTAGGTCAGTTTTCATTTTGATTTTAATTTTGTTGTATATTATTTACATAGATTGTCTGCCTGTATCCATTTTTGCCTTCACATCTCTATTTATTTATTTATTTATGTTCATCCATAAATATTTGACAATATATGAAGTTTCTAATTACTCTATTTGTCATTGCCTCTGCAATTGTCAGTTCGTATATAATGATCTCTCTCAGTAGTGTTTTGTCTCTTGTACTCATATCGCATATAATATATTCGTTCGATCACACAAACACACGCATACAGAGCACAAGTATGTGTTTTTCTTAAAATTGTCCAAATATTTATAGAATTTACTGTTACATGTTGCCCTGTGCCTTTTGGTCTCATACAATAAATCGATGCAATAAATTTGCATTTAATTAAAATATTTTTTGTTTTATTTTCTCTTCGTGTACAATTGGTTGCAAAATTTAATTAGAATTTATATGCACACGATATAGTACAACAAAGATATCTTTATATAAATACCTCACAAATAAATAACATTTTCAATTTCCTTAAGCTAGAACAATAAATTCCATTTTTAAGATAAACAAAAAAGTTAAATTTGGCCAAAGTCAAAATCCATTGCAAGCATTAATAAGTAAGAAAACTAGATTTGGTTTAAACCAAATCTTAAATACCTTCAATGTTTACATACAAGTAGTGGGCATGACAGTGAATACATAATGTATGCATCACATCACGTACACTTATGAGATAAAAATTTCAAATTCTTCGCTTAATTGTTGTGGCATATGTGGCATGGCTCTATTAACTAATTTTTTCCAACTTATATGACAATCTGAGAGCTTCTTCTCGCTAAAATGTAAATACAAAATGTTAGCTCAATGTTTTAAAATTTACGACGTTGAGAATGGCAAAAATAGACAGACACTCGGCCATAGGTGCGTATATGTCTACATCGTTCAATTTATGATGCTTTTTTTGTGAATGTTGCAAACAGGATAACAAACTTAGTATACCCTTATCTTATGTGAAAGTTATAAAACATTATAATGACTTGACACCCCTCCCCTGGCTTATTCTTTCCTATCAATTTAAGGGTGACACATATATATATATTAAATTTTTAATATTCATCCCGCATTGAATTTATATTGAGTATTATTGGTTTTTGGGTACTGGAAAAAAATGCATTTTATCACCCTTAAACTTGACAAACCTGATCTGAGTACTATTGTAATTTTATATCATATTAATGGATGGACAATCCAACCCTTAAAAGTATTTTTGCTAAATTTAGCTTGAAATTTTTGTGGCTCTTTAACTAATTGCTGTTTGAGCCCTAACATAAAACAAAGGTATATAAGGTATACGAGAATTTCACCAGTTTGGAAAACAATTTAATATTAATGTAATTAAAAAGACTTATTTAACACGTTTTTTTGCGATTACAACACCATATACAGGCGTCGCATTATTTATTTACCCACAAGTTACATGAAAAAGTATTCATCGTAAAACAAGGCTTGCAAGCTATTAGAGTCTGCCACGCCCAATGTTATAGATATAAAGGGTATTTAAGATTTGGCCTAAGGCAAATTTAGTTTTTTTACTATATTATACGTTTTTTTAATTTAATACGAAAACCTCAACATATAAAAAATACTGGATTGTAGTACATTTCCAATAAAATAACAAATGACTATTCATTACAGTTTAAGTATCTAAATGTATGAATGGTATATCCAATTAATGATTTTATGAAACTTTTTTGCTTGTGTTTAAATGCTTGCTTGAGTGATTAATGATCCTTTTTGCCAGCAAACATATTGATGAAAATTTACGATTATAGCGCAGGTAACACGAATGTCACATGTCTCAAACCACTATTTGTAAAGCATCCCTACTAAATTTTATATTGAGTTTGAATATTTAAAGTTCATATCATTAAGTGGAAGCGGGTAAATAAAAACGGAATTACTTTCTGTGTTTTATTTGCTCTACACTTGAATCGATTGATTTTAATTTATTAAGCATTTCTCTACGATGCTTTATCTGCAACGGCAAACTTTAATGAATGCTACACGTAAACAAATAATACTTAAATAAAACTAATACTTATGTTTTCCCATTTATATATACTTGACGGTAATGATAAGGTGCCACAGCACGGTTATATGTATGTTTTATTATGAGAAGTAAATCAAAAATTTGAATTAGCATTAAAAAAACTGAAACTGCAATGATCCGGCTATGTCTGCCCGTCTATTGCAATATGCTGATATATTGAAGATATGTTTTAGGTTATTCTATCCATTACTTGTTTTATTTTTTAATGTAATAAACAACTAACTTAACTATTATGTACGTTGGTAAGTAGATGTCTTTTTCGCTTTATTTTTAGCCTTTTCTTTATCATATTTAGTTATTATGAAATTCGTTTTATGATGTTAAATGAAAGTATTATGTTTTTACAACAGCAGAATTAACCGGTAACCTTGGTAAATATGAGTAATGTTAAGGCTGAGCATATGCGCAAGAGGACCTTTCTTATAATGAAAGTCTTTATATGGCAAAAAATCGCAATTTTAAATATTTTTTAACAAAATTTCGTGAATATTAGTTAATTAGCTTCGGCTGTACCAAAGTGTGACTTATATGGCAGTGCTTTGCATTTACTGATCCAACTCAACTGTATTAATTATAGCATCATTTGTAGAGTGTTACATTTTTAATATTGTTTTAAAAAAATTTAAAAAAATTTTTTTTTTGAGAGTCAGTGTTGAACACTTTTAGCATTGATAGCATGAATCACGTGAATAGAATTGAACAAGTTTTACCATTTGTTTCATTGTGAATGCTGAATACCGTACATGTGCGTACATTCGAGTTTATTAAACTACACACACACACACATATATATATATACGCACACGTACATAGAACATTTTCTAAATGGATTTTCATTAAGCAAATGTATTTGTCTTGTTATCTGTTTGTTAAAGTTGTTATTGTTATTATTGTACTTTGCTACAAATGTGCTGTCGTGTTGTCGTTGTCGTTGTTCATTTGAGAGCACAAACTTTACTATATTTACAAAAGATTTCTTTATTATTATTTATTTTTCACAGAATATTTTCATAAAATGAAATTAAAAGTTACAACAATAAAAATATGCAGAGTAGCAGAAATACTTGAATATAATGAAAAGGCAAGTAGCACAGACAAACAAGTAAGAAAACTTTATTATGGTTTAGATCAAATCTTAAATACCCTTTATATCTGCAATAGTGGGCGTGGCAGATATATATATTTTTGCCTTTAAAAGTGTATGTAAAACGTATCAGCTTGTAAGTGGAATTTTTTTTTTGCTGAAAACGGATTTTTGTATATTGTGAGCTTATTCGTTACTTGACCACGCCCATTTTTGACATATAGATGTATGGGAAAATTGTATGCATAACGAATTTCAACTTTATAGTTCAATTTTTATTGCAGATAAATAGATTTTTTTTAGATCGACTTAGTTTTTGAATCTGATCAAAAATATATTTACTTTGCAGGATCTCTGACGCCTTTTTCTGGGTGTTACAAAAACGCAATGACGAATCCAGCTTATGTGCTCCTTCTAAATAGGATTTTAACATCTCAATAATTCACAATTTTTAAAAATTATTGCAAAAATATTCACAAGTTTCTCAAATTTTGAGGCTTAAGTTTGATCTCTCTTGATTTATAAAGTTCGAGTAGCTCTAACGACGATTTATCATGAAGTAGAATACCAGACTAGTTAAGTTTTTTTCCAAATGCAAGAAAGAATAGAAAATTTTATTTTTACTTGCTTGTAATGTACATTCGATGTAAGTGTGTGTATATTAAGTGGAAAGTTTTTATAGAACCATATAAATAATAAAACATAATCATCCTTTACAGTGTTAATAAAAGATGAGAAAAATTATTTGCCAATTAGTTAAAGTACATGAACAAATATATACAATATTTATGGCATAAATATTTACAACAACTAAGATTTTAACTAAAGAATAAAGAATATTAAAAATACAAATAATTTTTCTACATGAACATAAACTGGTTTAATAGTGAGCGGCCTTCTTTATGACATAACGTTATACATCTACATATATAACATGTGTGCTCATAATGATGTGTTGAAAAATAATTTATAACAACTTGTATGAAACGCTCTGGATTATGTCATAAATGTCTAGTGAACTGCTTATTAAGCTGTTTTGCGTAAGGAAACGTTTAGAAAACTCTGCAAGAGATGTATATATAATATAATAACCTTTGGAAATAGATTAAATAGGTCACTATGACCATTTAATACGCTACACAAACTGAGTGACCCATCAACTAAAAAAGTCTAAACAAAATTTCCGCTTAATATATAAAAATTTACAAAGAATTTGATGCTAATCAAGAATTTATATACTTTGTAAGGTGCCTGAGGCACTACAAACGTTTCAGGAGTAACAAGATATTATGTGATGCCCAGTACAAAAATTTGTTGCCATTTAATAAAAAAGATTAAATATACGCTTGAAAAGAAAGCACAGATTTCATATAAATTACATCATTCTTTCTTACTTGAATAAATGACCACCCAAAGGTAAATGAAAATCGTGCTTGCTGAGGAACAGACAGTATGGAAATTACAACTCACCTGCCTGACAACCGCACTCATGAAAGGGAACCGTATTAGATACAGAACGTTCTGCGGATGAGACGCCAGTCAGTGCTTGACGTCTTTGCTGACGCCTAGCATATAGTGCCTGTTGTGACACATCACGTCTCAGACGATGTAATTCGTTCACTTGTTGTGTTAGCAAGCGAACAGCTTGTGAGACATCTTTGGCATCCTTGAAATGTAAAATATGTAAATTCTGATGATCACTATCAAAAATAGTGTCTTTGTCGTTGAGGTTATTCTCCATGGCATCAACTTGACTACGTTCAAATGTATTCTCAACCATATCTCGCTTAACATCACCATCATCATCCTCTTCGCCATCATTATCATTTGTGTCAGTTTCAGCATCATCGATGTCTGACACTTGGCGCAATTGTTGTGTGTGCTCTTGCAGTTGCAATTCAATATCGGTGATGCGTTCGTCCAGCAATCGCAAATGCCTTAAATGATTCTCGCTATGTCGCGTTTGTCGTACATTGCAGTATAACGAGAAAGCCACAGAACTGACACATAATGCATAGAAGAATAAATTTAATACAGACAGTGTCGTTGATTTACTAACCGAACTAACATGACTACCGCCATCACCTTTACATTGGCCATCTCTAGCTGGCAATCTATTATGACCCGTATCGAACGCGGACACAGATGACGTTAAAGATTTTATATGAAACAAAGGTATCAGTGTCCGTGATAAATTTTTACTTTTACTATTACTGTTGCTGTTGCTGCTGTTATTGATGGCGGTTTGTGTGGTAGATGTTTGCTGTTGCTGTTGAGGAAGGTTATCTGTTTGTTGGGTTTTTTCATTATTTAATAAAATTTGTGTGGGACTGCTACGATTATTGAGTTCTTCAAGGCGACTAGTTGTTGTTGTTGTTGTTGTTGCTGCTGTTGCTGTTGATGTTGATGATGATGGTAACAAAGATGTGTTTAGTTCGGTTGCTACCAAAGCAACCGGTGATGATAGTGTCGTCGTTGTTGTTGTACTTGTAGTTGTAACTGCTGCTGATAACAATGATACAATTTGTTGTTGTTGTTGTTGTTGTACTGCATCCGTACTGCTGCATCTAGTATTATTTGCAGCGTTTGGTAGCACAGCCACCATCACATTGGATAGTCTGCTCAATTGCTGCTGTTGCTCTAATGGCCGCATTACACTATGCACAGCCTCATCATTATTATGTTCATGTTGCAGATTGTTGTTGTTGCTATTGTTGTTATAGTTCATTTTGTTGTTCTGATAT
The DNA here is from genome assembly GCA_963978525.1 of Ornithomya fringillina. NCBI lineage: Eukaryota > Metazoa > Arthropoda > Insecta > Diptera > Hippoboscidae > Ornithomya > Ornithomya fringillina. The sequence goes on along the minus strand of OZ021691.1, from coordinate 32,659,856 downwards.
GTTGTCCTTAACACTTTGTTGCGTTTATAGGGATATTTGTGCTCAATATAATTTATAATACAAACTAACCCTGACTGGAGGGGTGTGTAGAATTCTCACCGATTGTTTACTTTCATGACAAGTCATTTACCGGCTTCCATAACATGGAGGCCTTTGTTGTTGTATTGTATTGGAATAAGAAACAATATCGCGCAATATATTTACGTTTTGAGACTTTTATGTGAAGTGAGTTTTTCTTCTTATTTATTTCTTGCTTACGCGTTGCGACTGTTCCTTGGGCAAAATCGTCCCCTTTTGTTGTCACATCAAGCCAAAGTCAACTAAGCTGAAACTATATTAATGCGTTTTTGTTGTTGTTTTTATATAGTACAGCTGTGCCTGATATTGCCTTTGTTGTTATTGTTGACTGTATAGACATTGAATACTCCTGTAGTCATAGATACTGTGTTTATATTTGTTTTGCTAATAGCGCTGCCTGTGCGGGAGTGTGTGACTGATTGCTCTCCTAGCAGGCGACTGCTGTTGCTGTTGCTGTTGCTGTTACCATTGTTCTTTAACTTGTTCTATCTTGTTGTTGATAAACAGTTGTCTTTTTTTTCGATTATACTTTCCGACAAAGGACAAAATGTTATCCCTCACATTTAAGGTTTTTGGTTTGTTGAACTATTAAAAATCCTTGTCTTGTCTTGTCTTATATTGTCCGTAAAGATTTCAGTGAGTATTGTAGGGAGAAAGTAGAGAGTTCATTTGGTAAATGTCACACACATAAAACATTATCATAATATATGTGTCCGTCTGTCCTTATGCGATATCCAACTACTTCATGTTCGCATTACTGTGTTTGCTTAACATTAGAAAGGCTTTCTAGAGTAGTTTTACAAGTTTGTGACAGGTCTCTGTTAACAGAATGACATGAATATATGCCGCTTTTATCTGGTTGTCATATAACCCTATACTTTGTTAATACTTTTGTTGCCTCCTCTTCATTACTTCTTTTGTTATCTTTATCTTTTTCTTCTAAATATTTATTGTGTCGATGCTTGATTCTATACATACATATTTGTATACTTGGATTTTGCTGAAAGAGAAGCAAAACAAGAAAGAATCTAATTTAAATTACGGAGTAAATATGATAAAATGTATAAAAATATTTTTTCTGCCAATTATCATGCATTTGAATATCTTGATAATACACGGGTACTGCAACGAGAATAAAGTATAAGTCGCATTTCACCTAAATGGCCAAAAATTATTTTAGTGGGTGTGCAGCCCTTCATTTTCAGCACATTTAATTTTGTAACCATAAGAAGTATTTGTCAATTTAGGACATGGTTGTTAATCTGATGTTAACCCAGCCCAACAACAACCACTGCACACGTGGTGTTACTACAACTAGTTATAGCACAATTTGTAGACCTAAGTGATGTAGGGTATTAAACTGATTAAAAAATTTTCTTTTATTATTTTCTGTGATTTTTCTGTAATAAAAATCTATTTATAAACCTAAAGAATTTTAATAGGAAATCTTAGCAACAAAGTAACGGAACTTCTTTATTGCATAGCGCTCTACTAAAATATGCTCCGAGAGAGATATAAAAAACAAGAAGTTCAAATGTGTTTGCAATAAAAATAAAGAAAAAAATGTAAAGTTCTTTAATCAAAATCATGCTTTACACTAGAGGTTAAAGTTACGCATACGCACATATTTTGATACACACACGTTAACGTGTGTGTGTGTGTGTGTGTGTGTAATTGTGTACGTAATAAGTTAACTTTTAACTTTTTTACACCCTGCAGTAACATGCAATGCGGATAGCGAGACAGGCGATACATATAGCGGCAGAAGGGGGAATGGAAAACGAGGTAGAAAACAATATAAAGTTAGAACAAGAAGCCTTTAGTTTATTTCATTAAATAAGATTTCAGTCTCGTCTGGTGTATTTAGTCTCGTCTCGTCTGTTCAATGTTAAAAAGTTTTCAAGTCTCGTCGTCTGCGTCTACATATATAATATATAAACACATGTATATATTTTACTTTTACTAGAGTAGTTGTAGCTTTTTGTAGTTTATTATTTATTAAAAAAAAACAAAAAAAGAAAGAGAAAAAGAACGCCGTAAAACACTGTACAAATATGTTGTTGTTGTTGTTGTTATTGTCATTACTATACATATTTGCCCTTTTACCGTTTATATAACTAAACTGTAACAACGCATTCACGCACACTTATATACCACCATCACCACTACCGTTATATTTCAGTCGCATGGGAGAGTACATACAACTCTGTGTTTATACAAGTTGTATAATTTATTTCTACATGAGTTTTGCAATTTTTTATTTATTTATTTAACACCCAACACATACATAACACACACATTTTTAGCACACACACGTATAAGCGGAGGTAAAAAAAAACAAAAAAAGAATTATTTGAATTGGCTTGTAAGGATAAAATAACCAAATGACTGTGCGCGTGTGTATGCGTGCGCCTGTACATCAATAAAGTGGTAAAGACGTGAAGAAAATGAGAGGGAGAGAAAGACTGAGAGAAAAGTGGAAAAGTTTGTTTGGAATGTTGATTATTTTCAAACATTTTTTTTTTTACGTTTTATTTATACTTTATACACCCAAGAGGTGCATTAGGCTGTGTGGGTATGTGTGTCTGTCTTTATTTGTTTATTGTGTTGTTTCTATTGGTTGATACAATCAGTTAAACATGGGCTAGTATATGTTAAATGGCTCCTTTTATTGCTTTCATTTGTAATTCTTTCTTCTTTCGCTCTCTGACTCTCCTTTTATTTATTCTTTTATTAAATATTCGTTGTTTATTAAAAACACCTATCAAGGGCAACCTTGTTTACAATTTCTCTTTCTCTCTAAGAACTATTTAATACGAGTACGTGTTAAATATAAATTTCAAGAATCCTATGGTTAAGAAAATCCTGAGTACATTAAACAATTCTAGGAATTTTTTTTTTTTTCCTTTTTCTTTTAGCTGCAATGATGTGAAGGAAGTATTTGAATAGCTTTATTGAAGAAAACAATTTGTAAAAGTAGTACAATCAAGGCAAACGTGCCGAATGAGTTTTTGTTCTTCTACATAGTATTTTATTGTTACAAGTCGTGCTCACATTAGAAGCGTAGAAGATTAGCACTGGATTAAAATGTTGTGGGAATTATTACATATTGGTTAAGTGAAGAAACTAAGTTTGACTTGAGCCAAATCTTAAATACCCTCCCTTATCTAAATACAAAAAGTGGGTGTGGCTAGTATCTTATTAAACTTTTAATAGTTTAGAGAGTCTATAACTAACAAAACATATTTTGCTTGAGCGCTAGTTGAGGTTTTTGTAAATTGTGGGCGTGTCTCTTATCTAAGCTCACCCCTTTTCAACACATCCATACACCAAATTTCCTGTTTAGTGATTGATGGATAGATTTTTATTGAACAAGATATGTATAAGTATATTCTTCATTGTGGGCGTGCCTATCGACCAATTTTTCCCAATTTTAACATCAAAGCACTGTTTACTGGGCGTTTCAGATGTTCAAAATGGAACCACGTTAGTCAATTGTACTTTTATTTATATATAAACTATAGGAAATCATGTTTAAATTGAAATCAAATTTTGACTAACTTCACAACATTATGTCAAATAGTTTAAAATTTTATACAATTTTATACAATCACACTAAATACTGCGATATTTGTATGCTTACTTAAATCTTTATAATGATTTATGATCATCATCATCATTTCATGGAAAAAATTCAAAAACTAGAAGTAAAAAACACAAGAAAATAATGCCAATAAACATATGCTGTCAATGCTTTCCATATTTGACACTTCAAATGAAAAACAAAAATATCCGCAGTCATAAAAAAATGGTATAAAAATATAAATCGATACGCAAAAGAAAAAAAAGAAAAAGAAAAAGAAAAACCAAAGATCTACAAAAAACTTTTAACGAAACCAATCATCATCTTATTGCCGGAGGATTATCAACATCATCATGAGCATGAACAAGTGACTGAATGAACGGATTGACAAACTGACTGACTGACCGACTGCAATAATATTCATGTTCCAACACACACAATGAAATATTTATAATCTATGCACAGACAATGTATGCATTTTGTCAATCGCCACCCAAAAAAAAAAAAAAAAAAACAGACAGAGACATTGTGTTTTGGCAATAAGTCAATCTAATCAGGTTTATTATTACCGCCCAGCTGTAACACAAAAAAGTATAAAACAAAAGATAAAAGAAGTAAGAAAACTAAATTCAGCTAAGGCGAATCTTAAGTATCCTCTACATCTATATATAAAAAAGTGGGCGTAGCAGCTACCTGTTTACTCCCTTTAAAAGTGTACGTTTTACGCATCAACTTTGATAACTTTCAACATCAATTAATGATAACATTCAACTTTAAAGTTCAATTTTTGTAGCAAATACATATATTTTTGTCCATTATGGGCGTGACTCTTGACTGATTTTGCCCATTTTAAATACTGCTCGTTGTGTAAAACCTAAAAGTGTTTTTATAATCAAAATGTTCGACTGCAAGAACGTCAACAACAGACAGACAGACGCACGGACATATGGATATATATGTCTAGATCGACTCAGATTTTGTTGTTGATCACGAATATATATACTTTGTAGGATATCTTAGATCTTCTACTGGGTGCTGCCAATGAAATGACAGGCGTGCAATTCTTTCCATCTTCTGTGAAGGGTACTCTAATTGCCTTAGAGCCACTATCAAAAAAAAACATTTGATTTAAATTTATAACTTGGAAAGATGTTTAAGCAAAAGGGGTAGAGTTTCAAGTGATTTTTAAACCAAACACGCCCACAAATTACCACCAAACGTTTTGGCACAAAATTGTACTTTAAAGTTTATTTAAGAAAAACACATCTTCTATTAGAAGATCTTAATATAAGTATGCCACGCCCACTATTCATATTTAAAAAGTAACCAACTTTTAGGCTGAAACCAACCATAACAATAACAAAAGTTTAAACTGTTATATCAAATGTTGCAGAAACAGCGACGGACATTTACAAATTAATTTAAAAGCAAGTATTTCAAGGATGGCAGACTTTGCAAAAGTTATGGCAAAATGAAATGCTTTCAATATACTCTCGATACACCTCAAGGCGCTGGTTATACCATTAAAATGCATATTCTAGCAAAAATGTACAAGTTGTGTAAACCATATACGGGCAAGAAGCAGTTGTGTTGTATTTCGATAATAAGCACATTATACGGCTGGGTATGATATATTTATGTGCATATAGAACATATACGCATGAATATATTTATTACCATATATGTGTAAGGAACGTGTTGTGGCTTTTCTGTTGTAAAGTACATTTGTATGTACGAATGTGATGAATATCTGAACGTACGTACTTGTCATTTATCCTCACACATAAATATTATACATTTATACCATCTATACACATCCCAACGATTACTGGAATGTTTACACTTTGTATGTTTGTGTGTATGTATGTGGTTATTTCAAAATCAAAAACAAATCAAGTTTCAAAGTTAAGATAGAATGTCGATGCAAAACGGAAAATGTTAAAAATGTTCGTTTAGAAAGTTTGTTGGGTAGTATGTGTGTGGTCAGTAAGCTTTTAAGTTTTGGGGCGTTTCAATAAATACATCAGTTTGCATCTGTTGGCGTTGGGATAACTTACAATCCCAGACACAAGCACACATCTACACACACATGTATATGCCATACATTTATTTGAATGTTATGCGTTGCCCGGGTGTTTCGTCAATAGATTGTGAATATCTTGTTTAATAAAAACTCAATTCGTTGTATAGCATTGTATTACGAAAAAAAATACAAAAAAAAGATAAATTGTTACATTTAGGTTTAACCAAATTTGGGATACTCCTTACATATCTACAAAGATATATTTATGTGTACGTAAATTGTGGACTTGACAAGGTTGAAAATTCCTTAAGTTAAGCACTATTTAAATACGTGTCACGCATTAAATCTAAGGTTGAAGTGGGGATAAGAGATTTGTTTCAGCTGTGGGCGTGGCTAGATTTTCACAAATTAACTTCTAATAAAATGTGGGTGTGGCATTTAAACAATTGAGCTCTCCTCTTGCTATTACTATTCAAGTCTATGGCACACTTTCCCTACTAGTTTGATTCTCCTAAAGGCGTATTTTGGTCATTGTGGACAAAGTTTTAATTATTTTATTATGTGTACTGAGCGTTTCATGTAAAGCGAACATACACAAGAACTGATATCCCTAAATTTTTGTATGAACATTGCTATAAATCCAGAACATCTGTACTTTATAGGGTTGTAAAGCTTAAGCTTTTAATATTTGCAAATGGGATGAAAAACTTAATATATCTTATGAAAGGTATAAAAATGATGTGAATACATACAAGAGAGAATAAAATGACGATGAAATGATCAGGTTCACAGCACATGCTAAAAGCAACAGCAACAATAAAATATTAAGAAGTAATGTGGCATACACACACGCACACACGCAAAACCCAAATACCCATATATACACATCCATACATCCTTATATGAAGTTGAAGGTATTCAGTTTCTTTGGGATTATTTTTTTCCATTTGCTTCGTCTACCAAATCATCATTGTAATCATCAATTCAATCACACTAACCTTATACCATATATCTACTACCTACATAAAAAACTGTATCTTTTTTCTTATTGTATATATGTGGCATATAATAAACACACTACTACTACACCATTGACTTTAGATTGGTTCAAATGGTTGGTATTGATTGTGTAGTGGTTGTGTTTTGTTTGAGCGATGTGTATGTGAAATGTGTGTGTGTGTGTGTGTGGGTGGGTGCATATGGTTTGTTATATCTGATATGCAAACAGTGAAGAAACACTTTGGAAAATGTTTAGATATTGAAAAGGATTACTCGTAGTTATTTATTTGCTAAATTTATTCTTCTTCCGCACAAGTGAACAATCTACCACAGGTATTAAATTGAAAAGAAAAAGAAAAAGCACCCACCTACTCTCCCAAAAACACATGAATGACTAAACATATACAAAACTTGGTGTCTATGTACGAATTTCTTTAAAAGATTCCTCGAGCGCGTATCGCAAACTTTGAAAAATTGTAATAAATTTTTTGTTGACATATGAATGAGAATGAGAATGAGAATGAATAGACAAAATTATTGACCATGCCAGAGTACGAAAAATTCAATAACATTTCAATCTATTTACAATTTTAATTTGAATCGTAATATAAAAGAATTTGTTTCACTTTTTGCAGTTATTCCATCAGCAATAATTACCCTCATCATTGTCGAGATGCTTACCTTCATTATGTGTATAATTGTGTGTGTGCGTGTGTGTGTGGTGTGTGAGAATACCTTCCATAGCAACTGATTACAATTCTCAATTAGCTGCATTAACGAATTTCAAGTGCGTGAGTTTACATTCAATGCAGAAACATACCTTATATGCACGATTTTGAATTTGAATTGAATTTCTATTATTTTGATTTTCATTCTTATTCGATTTCATTTCATTTTTGTACTCTTTTCAGTCTTATTCTATTGTTTCCTGTCATTATATGCTGCCAAGGCAACGATAAAGGAATTCCAAACATTTGAAATCGATTACTTTTTCTTCTTCTTCTTCTACTTCTTCTTCTTCTTCTTCTACTACTGATACTGCTTCTGCATCACTAATCATTTGCGTAATCGCAATGTTGCTGTTTGTTAGTGTTTGTATTGTTGGTTTATTGGCAGTGTTTTGTCTGTATATTGGCTTCTGGCTGCAACCTCCCCGAATATTATCTTCTTCTACTATCCAGCAAAACTATTTATCGTGGCTTTTTGCAAAAATTTTCAAATTAATTTAAATGAAATCCCTTTTCGTTTACGAACAAATGTTATTTATAAAAATATATAGATATTGATAACACTTCCCTTCTAGTGATTTCTCTTTACCCGTTTAAACATCAACCACCAACCAGCAAGCTGCAGGAAAAGTAAAAGCTTGATGAATATTTTTAGGAAAAGTCTTTAGTAAAGGGATGAAAATTTATGCCGATCGATTTCAGGTTAGTTATATAAACAAGAGAAACAACGAAGAAAGGGTTATAAAGAAATTGAGTTAGGTTCACAATGGCGAAGTTATACTCAAGACCTTGAAGAATTTTTAAAATCTTCGCATTAGCCGAAGGCATAGCACTCACGTTTACAGATCGTATTGATCTGTAACAAGCATCATTTCTACGAGGGATGGTTTAGAATTTTTAATAGGGATTAAATTTCAATCAAAAACAATCGATATTTCTATTAAATCAATCAAATTACTGAGATTATGAAAAAATTAATGGACCACGATCTGTATTATTAAAGACAAGAGAAAAATTCAAATAATTTCTTTAACATTAAAATCTATAAATCTTATAAAATCTGCATTTACTATGCTACAGGACAATATTTTCATTGTATATAAAAACTTAAATTTGTCACAACACGCTAAAGAATACCGCATTTTTATAATTCTCTTTTACAATGAAGAACACAAAAAAAAAAGGTCTGTTGTATAAAAAGGAAGTAGAGGAGAATAATATAAAAACAAAGAGAAAGAAACCAGCAAGTTGCACAAGTCGCTTTAAAGAGGCCACTAGCATGACTATTATACCAACAACACTACCACTACCACCACCACCACCACCATCCAAGCACTTGAGAACTTACAGTCCAATGCATAAGTTTAATGTATGTGTAATATCAAAGTAAAACAGTTACACTGGGTGTAAACAAAATCAAGGAAACTCTTCTTCTTAGAAAGAGAGGTTTAAACAAAGAATATATTGAATGGATTATGAGTGAGGCAAGTCTGCTTGAAATCTTTAGAAAAACTGGCCAAAACTGAAAAATCACTTTTCTCTTATTTAAGGGCGTGGCATGGCACCTATTTCAAGCGGGATAATACAAAAAATCTTTTATCAAAATTTTATTATAATAATTACCGTCCGGCTTTCTCGGTGGGCATACGGACAACATGAAATTTTACATTTTATCATTTACAGTATAAAACGTTCTGATAATTATGAACGGTTAAGAATGGAAGGTATAAAATGCCGTATATAATGTTGTAAACATGTGTACCTATACAAATGCGTTTGAATGCGTAGATAAATGTGCATATGTGTGAGATAAACTTAAATATGTTTTGTTTGAGCATTTAACTGTAATTTGCTCATTTGTCGCTCGTTACTTTTTAATAAACAGCTGCCTCGATGAGTACAGATATGTTCGCTTACTCAAAATGTTTGTTTACAAGTGGAATAAATTCTTTGCTACAGCAAAGCAGTGCATGATCAATTCTTAGTTCATGCATTTCATTTACACATGAGTACTTAGTTATGAGTATGTTAATGTTGCAAAGAAAAGAATATCAATTTCTAATAAGGGAATAATGTTAAAAGTGGAAAAATGGTTCAAACGAAACTTTGCAATAGTGCTCATAAGTTATACAAGTTAACGCGGTATGAACGTGTTCTATTTTTAACTAATTTTGTGAATTTTTGTCCAAACCAAACACATCTTTTACTGCCCTCTGCAAGCGATGTTGTGATGTATACGTAAAATGACTCTCGGTCTCTTTGGTTGTTCACCAGTTCATAATAAGTTGGTCTCACCAATGCGCCTTTTATTCTGTTGCCACAACATCTTTCAAGCGGTTTCCTTAATGTATTCAACTAAATGTGCTTCATGGCTATACACATACTTTAGTATGTGCAGCTAAAACCATAACATTAAAATATTTTTACTCTACTAACGATGGCAAAGAATATGTTGGAAAAAAAACCAACCAAGAAACCGAACAAACATTAAAAGCAAAGGTTGACATTTTAACACGGCGACACTAATACCTGACAAAGTATCAGTTATAATGTGGACGCCAGCTTGCTGCAAACAGGATGTTTGTGTATTTAACTCACTATTGCAATTAAACTTATGAGTCACTCAAGTCATTTGTATAAATTTTACATAAACATCAGGCAACACACGCATTTTATTTGCTTTGTGCCACCAGCAAATGCCACTTAAGGGCACAGTGCACAAGGAGCACAAAATAAAGAAAGACGAGAAACACAAATAAGCCGCAAAAACTGCATCAGAAATTCCATTTTATTACTTTAACATGATTTGTAGCTTCTCGTGTCGGGGTGATTTAGTATTTTTCGTACACTATAGGTCGCGCCTGAAGAGAATGCATTTTGTATATATATATGTAGGTGCCTACTTAGGTATATTTTTTGTATGAACGACCACAATTTAAAACACAATTATGTATTATAGTAATACTACGGTAGTCTAATGTCTCTCTTCAATGTGTGTGTGTGTAATTACACACAAGCAATTAATTTTTAACAATGTACTACAACAACACAATGACATCAATGGCTACTGTATGTTTATATGAGGGTGTTCTACAACAGTGATCCTTAACACAACTGATACTGTGACCCCCTTACATTTATAAGTTTTTACTGCACTGACCACATCAAAAATGCCACATCTTGTCTGAATTTATATTTACATCATTTTTCAAATATTTCTTTATTCTAAACATTGGTTATTGAACATGAGTTACATACTATTTAATAAAAACTCAAAAAATATTGAAATTTACCTTTTATTCCCTAACGGCCCACCAAGCACCGTTTGAGAGTATGTGGAATTTCAGCAGAAACATTCTATAGTGTTTGAAGTTAAAGCTCATAAAAAGCATTTATGCTCTACTTAGGCAGAAACTAGGGATATAGTGCCAGACACCTACAAGTGGTTAAGTTAAGTAAGATAGTAAAACCTACTACCAGGCTTATACAGTTGTTTTGCATTTGGTTTTATTATATAATTGCAAAATTATTTTTACTATTTAATGGTTTACTAAGTCTCATATTTCGTTAAGAAATGTCACATCTTAAACATCTTATAGAGGATAACGATTTTTAATGATTATGAAAATACACAATTGTTACCTTATGAAAAATGAAGAGTACAAGCTAAAACTTGGACTTACACACATTTTTAGTAAACACAGTTCAAAAAATTAGTAAAAATCGTACACAGCCACGCCCACAATTTGCTAAAAATCTGCATCAGCTGTTGTAATGTAGCAAAAAAATTAAAATTTCTTACTGTTATTTATTATAAATCTAAAAATGGGCGGGGTTATATAAAGGACACACCCACATTTTGCTAAATACTCTAACCGATACAGAATTCAATTTGCATGTTAACACTTCATACATTTTCCTTTCCTTTAAGGAACTAAAAAAAAGTTATATGAAACAAGAGACACGCCCACAATTTATAAAATACAGTTTTTGGGACAAAATTCAATTTAGAACTTAAAGGCAAATTTAATCATGAATGAACCAAAAAACATCATTTTACAAAAGAATCATAATTAATGCAGCATTAGATCTTTGAAGTAATTCTTAAAACATTATTAAGAGTAACTAAAAGAGGGCGCATTAATATAATTATGCCACGCATTTTATTAAAAAAGTTGCAACACAATTTAAGAAATTATTTCTTATAAATAACAACAACAACAACAACAACAACAACAACAACATCCACAAAAACATTTCATGTTGAATTATTCACCAAAAAGAAATGAAAGAGAGACAGCATCATGTATGTATAACAAACATATCACCTAAACACTGTACCATGAACACATATGACAAACTTGTAAAACTATTAGTTGCCTTGATTGCATTTCCAGATAATTGCTTAATTTTCACCTTCCGCCAAAGGCATTATATGCGAATAGCGAAACTACTGCCAAAAACGAAGAGCACACCTATAAACTAAATGCATCAGCAACACAAGCGACACCACGATAATCATCGTCATCGTCATCGTCATCATCGTCATCATCGTCACCATCATCATTGCGATAAACGGCAACTGTTAAACCATTATTACCTTTTTTGCTGAATGAGCAATAACATTTAAATATGATACGAGTTTATAAGCGGGTGGTAAAAAGGAAAAGAGAAAGAGAGAGCGAGAGAGAAATACATACATTCATATATATTGCTTGAATTAAACGAGTTGCTCATGGTTTAATAGTTATAATTATAAAGTAAGTTGAAACGTCCGTTTAATGTACGCTTTTACAACAAAAGGACATGTGACCCAAATTTAAAACATGATACAATACAAGCTCATTTATTAAATATGTTTGTAATGGTCTGTAATTTAAATGATTGTCGATTGTAAATATTTCAAATGAAAATGCATGCCCCAACGAATTTTATAGATCCTGTAACAGGAGACATGAACAAACTAATAGGACAACTATTCATTCTGTCATACACACTCACAACTTTAAAAATCCATTAAACACAAATAAATATATTTCTTAATAATTTTACCTTAAGTTGCATGCACTCTTACTTGGCGTAACATTTCATGCTACATTAGTTTTTGTTGTATGTACACGATGTATATGCATGCTCAAGTACATACACTGTATCTATACAACAACAACAACAACAACAACAAAAATTACAAGAATAATAATAATTTTTTTAACTCCAGCAACAGGCAGTCTTCACAATTTACAGCACAAAACTTACTCAAAAACATATGAAAATGTTACACTCGATAAAGTCCGACCATTGAACACCCTACTTTACCACTTATTGCCACATATTATGCTCTTAGTTGTTTCAGTAAACCGCAGGTATTATTATAAAAGTCACTTCATAAAATATCATTGTATGAAAATGAAGCGAAGAGAGAGTTTAAATCAATCGTATATCAAAGGTTTCTCTTTAAACATTGAAATAACTTCTACCTCTAGTAGCGTAGAATACAAAAATAAGAAACGAAAAATCTTCCCCATATTATCATCATAACCATCAACATATCCCATAAAAGGTTTTTTCTCCTAGACAGCCTAAACGTATCCGCTATTGTTGTAACATGAGAATGTTAAGCTTCACATTTTCAAATATATTGTTACGTTTACTAGTAACCCTATGTACTTATATGAACTTAATTGTGCGTGTTGCTATCGTGTCTGTGTGTATCCATCCTAACGCTTGTGTGTGCTGCAAAATTACATGAAATTATTTCCGTATTTTCTATTATTATTATGATTATGATTATGATGATAATTCTTATGATTGTTATTTGAAGTTAAATAGCGTGCCAGTAAATGTAAAAACTTCGTTTTAAATGGGGCGTTACAACAATATGCACACAATAGTTCAACTGTTGAGTTGAGTGGACGACAATTACAGCAGTCTATCATCATCGTCACACACATTATTATTATTCCCATTACCATTCTCTGGCAGTTTATCTGGTTGACTGGTTGTTTTGTTGGCTGTTAGCAGTCAACTTGAATCGTGTTCATACTATAATCTCTGTGATACACAAAATCCATTTCCCTCACCTTGAGATATTTTTAGTCTACATTCTCATTAGAGGGCCGTCTGGCCTCTCTTCACAAATGCCATGTCATAATTTTATAGTCGATTGCAATCGATTTTGTAGCCTTTGGTGGTTTCAAAGCATGCTCGTCGTCTGGTAGACTCCTTTCGGACAACTTTTACAAATGTTGCAATTTTATTACTATGTTGTGCTAACAAAACTAAAACTTTCATGATGATTATGTTAATGATTGTGTCGTCATAATCGTTCAGTGTTTGTTGGCTTGTGTATGTGTGTGTGTGTGTGTGTTTTATTTCTTTCTCTCATTCAATTATCCAGTCATTCGTGCATGCATTACATTGCCCGATTATTTGCCTTTTTATACTTGTTCAATGTAGTATACAAGTGCTTGAATGTTCTGTTTATCATTTATATGCTTTATATTGAGATTCTTCTTTAATGCCTACAGCTTCAATTTATACACGTTCCATTTTCGTTCAATTTAAAATTTTAGCAGTTAACGTAAGGTCATAATCGAAAAGACCCTTTTTTTTTCTATTTTCATTTTGGAATCTTCCTTTCTCCCCTTTCCAGTATTGTAATCTTTTTCTCTCGCTTTATAACATACGTTCAATTTACTTTAGATAATTGTATCCAAACCAATTTTTAAACCTGATACTGCACAAAAACTCCCCAATGCTTGTCATACCAATTGACATTGTCTGTTTCCTTTTATATATTTCAAAGGGGAAACTCTTCTTTCTTTTTGTATTCATGAAATTCTATTAACTTTGATACTTTTCTCAATGATCATTTAAAATACCAACAATGTTCCTAAATAAATTATTAATAAAAAGTATCAACTTCTCTTTCAACATCGTAGAAAATGTTGAAACACTTAAAAGAATGAAGAATCGTCAAAATTAAAGTTCTCCGATTGCTGGAGAAACAGAAATTATCCGCTCTAAACCTTTGCTGGGCTTTTTATTGCAGATTCGTTCAGAAAAGCAGCAGATTAGCTAAAAGTAACACCTGTTGGAGCTCTTAGAAAAGTGACAGGTCCTAAGTCATTCTGCAGAATACAAAAGAGCCTCATCAAAGGCTTGGTCTGACGTTGGGCACAGGAAAAATCAGCTAACCACTGCACATCAAAACAATGTATAAAATCTTCCAGCTTAGTGCCTAAACTAATGGAACTACACAGAAGCAACCTCAGGTTAACCGTGATCTACACTGAGAAACAATAACATTTCTGATACTGACATATGCTGATTCCGCGAGAAGACGATTGAAACGTTCCATCAGGTTTTATGTGATGACGACAAATGTCGGGTGTTCAAGAGGCTCTTTATGATCCCGAATACAATTTGGTGCTTGGAGCCTGGGAGGGTGATAAAGGCCCAAACCTTAAGGCTAAGAGTTTGGACTATTAAACAATACGGTTGCCCATCACCCCTCTTTATTTTATTTTAACACCTGTTGGCAATTTATTATTCCCTCTTAATGTCTACGCTAATTATTAAAGCTGTCGGGAAAAGAGGTTCAGAAAGCCCCATCTCTAATAAACTTTGTTTTTTTAACATGCAGATCATGTAGATATATTTCAAAGAAGTGAGATTTTAATTCAATTCACTTGGTAATGCCCAGTTTTCACTTGAAATAAAAAATCATTAAATAATGATTTTTTTATAAAACTCATAATTCATCGCACGTAATGTTAGGAATTAAGTTTACATTGAAAAGATGGATGGAAAAGTCTTATTTATTTTTGTTATTTTCCTTTTCATCATTTAACAATGAATGCTAAAGTTATTGAAGAAAGAACGCGTCCATCCTTTACACTCTACCCTTCGCTTTTATGTTTAGTTTGTCAAGCATCATTAGGAGAGGGATCTTAATGAAGTATTTCAATGACTCAAGTAATTGGTTTTTTTTCCTACTAATAACATACCTTTGAAAAAAATATATGATTATCATCGTGTTCATCATTATTGTCGCCCTAGTCGTCGGCGTCATCATTATACATGATGTTACGTACTCCTTAATTATGGTTGAATTCTAAAGGCTCTGCTATCACAGTGACTTAATTTCAAAAGTCAATTACAACATGTAAATTAATTCACTCGTTTTACGTCTCTTCCTTTTTGCTGTAACTCCTACTCGGTTTATTGCTTCTTTTAAAGATAAAAGAAGAAGTAATATTGTAAGAAGGTAAATATTGATAAACCACACAATCTAAGCACATACGAGGGTGGTGGGAAAAGAAACTTAAGGTAGCACATGAGTTTTATTTAGCAAATTAGCCAACTAATGGTGTATTGGAAGGGGCACGCCTCCATAATTTGTCTATAATTGTTGAGAACATTGTGAAATCGGGTTTCGGGATTTCTCTCAACATCTTATTATTTCTGTTGCTGATCTTTTCATCCACACCCACCACCAATGTCTAAATGCAAATATTAAATATTTAAAGGGTCAACTTTATCCGTTCCCACACCCAACCAACCATGTTGAAAATATTAAAGGGAAACTTGCAGGAATAAAAAGAAAACTACAATTTTATTAAAACTTGCTAAAACACATTTATGCAACGTCTGCTGTAACGACTTTGGCTAACAACAAAAATTGAGAAATTCATTCATTGAGCAAGAAAAGTCATTGTCAGCCCCTTGAAAAACTGCCGATGCTGACGTTGAAGTTGTTTATACTACGGCCATGTTATGACTGACTGTTATACATGTATTATAACCAGTTGTGTTAAAACTGCTGTTGCTGCTGCTACTGTTATTATTACTGTTGATGATGCGTTGCAAGTGCTTTGGTAAGTGTCGACTGCCGCCAATGCTGGTATAGATGTATACCATGTAAACCATCGCAGCCACCACTGCCACCCCCTTTTCAAATATATTGACATTTGTCAGTACATCAGTTTGTATACATTTCGTAAATTTCGTTCAAGTGTTTTTCAAGTACCGTTACGGCGAAGAGTGTTCTTTGGAAAAAAGGGTGGGAAGTAGAAATGCGTTCCTAACAGCTTTAAGTTCTTATTAAAGAATATTAAAGCACACAGTGTAACCAGCGCAAATTGTGTGTCAAGTAGAAAGTGGCAGGGGAAGCCTGTTTAGCACTTTATAATAGACTTGCAGCAACGACAGTTGTTCAACGTTATAGCGAGCGCATAAACAAGTGATAATTACAAGTTAAGAAGAAAAGTTCGGTTGCTTGATTTTATGGTGAAAAGAAGGGGACAAAGGTCAGCATAACTAAGAATAAACGGAACAAATGCTTGACTTAACAATTTATCAAAAAAAAAAAAAATTTTTTGAGAAATATTGTAAAAAAAAAAAAATCATTCAATCTTATTGGAATTAAGTGAATGTAAGTTTGTATGTAATTCGTTGTAGTATTCCCGTTTTGTAATGGTTTCTCTCCCAAACAAGCAAGCCCAATATGTCATGTTTGGTGTACACATACGCACACACATTCATATCTTTCTACAGAGTTTGATTCACATTGAATGGAAACAATGGAGAAAGAAAAACACTTAGCTCACTGCCCTCACTTCATCTGCATCTGCATTTGCATCTGCCTTTTGTCAAGGCGATGCCATTGTCGTTTTTTTTTTTTATATGTTGCTGTTGTTGTTGTTGTATAAAAGCTTATGTTATGATTCTCTACTCTTGTTGTTGTTGTTGTTATCCACCCTATATTCTTCTATTTATTTTGTTTTTGTTATTTTGATAACAAATACCAAAATTTACGTTGATGCACATACACACAAACACACTTCTTGGCATTTTACTTTTCTTCTCAAGGATGTATGAATTATAATTCTTTCGAAATTGATTTTTACCTTTTGTTATAGACAACTTTCTTAATTCCCTTTTTATGAAACACACTCCAGATATACCACTTGGTATAATATTTTTGTTAATTTTCACATACACACACACTCTCATATAAAAATGTAAATAGATTTTCCATTAAAACACATGCACGTCGCACCGTTAAGGGGTATGACAAAATACCGTACAAGACAACCGTTCTTAAAGCAAGTCACCGCGCAACTAAATTCGGCAGAACCCGTTATCGTGACTATTACCTCCAATTCTGTTATTCTACTATTGTATACCATTCACATAGTAAAAAAATGGAGTCGCTCTCTTCTTTTCAAAGATTTAATACAACTGGTGGTGATTATAATTTGTGATGGAGCCACAATATATGAGAGAGACATGTTGCTCTCTTTTATGTTATAGACAGGAATACACCTCCATGCACAACATTTGCTGTGTGTGCATTCTGTATTAATTTGTATGCTTGAATAAAAAATTTCAAACTCCGTATGGTACGCTTACAATTTCGTTACATGCGATAATTTTTAAATACGTTCTAATAGATTGACGTACGCGCAACAACTGTTTACTATAAAGCAGAGTAGTATTGTGATTTGTGAATGTTAGTTTATCTCGTCTACACAGCATAAACAATGTGCATGCAGTGACTTTTTACAACACAGTTGATCCTTTTAGCCTTGCCAGATGCAAAAATCTGACATTTATAATTTGATATTTTGTATACATTTATTGCATAGATATACCAAAAATGGGCGTGGTCGGTTAATATGTACACATATCCACAATTAAGAAAAAGCTGAACTCAAATGGACGGACAGACATATATAATATTAAGAATTTGTTTGTGATTCTGATTAGCGGGCGTTTAGTGAACAAAATATGTGGCAACTCTCACTCCTCCTTCACTTGTGTTTCATTCAATGTACACAACAATTAAATATGTTCTCTTCCCAAACCCAACAAATTGTTGCTTTAAATCTACGCAAATATGCATTACGCAAAAGAACTCTTCCCAATCACAGTTATAAATTTTTTACACACCCGTTCTCTCTCTCTCTCATGATTCTCTACAATACTCTCTATCAATGGTTATAATGCCAATTCCTGTTTTTATTTACGCAAACACACATACAGACATTTCACATGTAGAACATTAAACATTTGCTCAATGTTTTCATTCATTTTATTGTATTGTTCTGGTTAATGGTTAAACAATTTTCGATTTTTGTGCTCTGATATGTGTGTAAAAAGCATCCGCACTCATATCCGGTTTCCATTTAATATGAAGACAACATTATTTATATTCATATCGGTCGCAGGATCAAATGAAAAAATCACAATATTACTAAATGCATAACATATGCTTTATTACTATTGTACGTGTGCATATTTGTCTATTGTTTGATATAATGCGTTCATAATCGCACAGCACAAATTGGAAACATCACAGAAATGTATGAATATACATACACAAGTGCATCATAGATGCACACCTCT
The DNA here is from genome assembly GCA_963978525.1 of Ornithomya fringillina. Classification (NCBI taxonomy): domain Eukaryota; kingdom Metazoa; phylum Arthropoda; class Insecta; order Diptera; family Hippoboscidae; genus Ornithomya; species Ornithomya fringillina. The sequence continues at coordinate 32,641,033 of OZ021691.1, read as the reverse complement.
GCCAGCATACATATGAAATTTAAAGGAAAAATATATATCAATGAATCAGAGTAAATCCTAAATTGATTTAAAAACCTGTATCTGTCTATCTCTTCTCACACTATAGTATGTTTTTGTATTATACAATAACTGAGTGACGGTCAAAGCTTAAAAAAATAATTCAAAATTGAAATGAAATTTTGTGAAAAATAGTAAAAATAACATGATGAGTAAAATCATGCCTACACCTCTTATATGTTAATGTAAATGTAAAAGAAAATGAAGAGCGCAGCAATTTTCTCAAATATATGGTAAAAATTTTATTGTAATTAAAGTTTATGCTGAGTTGTAATGATTGTGCATAATGGTCAGGAAAAAATTAAGAAATTCTAATTCATATCTTCGTTAATTTTCCTTTGCTTTAATATACAATACATTGATAAAAATGGACTTAGTCGAATAACAGACACGCCCATAATTAACAAAAATCAATTTTCAGACTTCAAGCTGATACGTAATACAAACCACACTCAGAGAGCGCAATCACGCCTGCCACTCCTAACATATGTAAGCAAAATTGGAGGGTATTTAAGAATTTAATCTTCTTACTTGTTTTTTTATTTGTTTAAATATTAAATATTATGTTTGGCATTGGAAAAGGAACCTTCAACACTTGTTTAACTTTACATTTTAACCGAATTTTCATTTCCTTCCATCAATTCACTCATCACCAACAGATTTTTAAAATAAATCAGATTTCTATCAATCATATCAACTTCCGCATAAGTTGGCTAATCAGCGTTTTTACCGCGTGCCAAACTAACCAAATTGCTATTGGGGTGCGAAAAACTCATCATCATTTGTCATTTCCTCACTAAGTTCAGTTAAGTTAATTCCGTTTGTTTTTAAGAATTTGTTGTTGTTTCATTTAAACATTGAAATATTTCCCTCACTATGTAAATTTGTACCTAGCAGCGATGTGATAAAAATGGGCTGAATTAGAAAACAAACAAAAAAAAAACCTATTTAGCATCCACTCTGATAGATAATATACTAGTGGCCACGCCCAGTTATCTACTTTAAAGCTACTTAATGCCTGACCGATTTTCCAATTTACTTGTTGTACTTATTTACACCCATCTTTCTCGATTTATAACATTCTTTAAAACAAACCGTTTCTCTTGTCTTGTGTGTCCATATCTCCTCTAAATTTTGTTTATGGCTTTCATTTCTCCTTGAGAAAAGAACCCAACGTTTACAATTTTGAAGAAGTACTCTGTGTTGGCCATCTGTACTGTTTTCTTTAATTCCATTTTTTTTTTTTATTATATTTTTAACCGTTTATATATTTACGCCATTTTGCTGAACACTCTCGTCTATCTAAGGGTGAACGTAAATAACAAAAGCGGAGAGACAAAATCCCATAAAATATGCAACAAGTTAAACTTGATAAATTATCTATTTAAAGATGTTGTAGAATCTGAAAAAAAAAAAAATAAAAACAAAATAAGAATACGGCAAGAGGAGATATAAAGTACAAAAGTTTTTCATCCTATTTACAAATTCTCTTTGCATGCGAGTTTTTATGATGTTTTTTTTCCTTGAAAGTTGCTATTTTCCATACCATTTACTTAGTAATACTTTACAGAAGAAAAAAAACAGGATAAAAGTCCATATTTGGCTTAGACCAAATCTTAAATACCGACTAATGATAAACTATGTTTTAACCTATCTTATATATCTTATGACAAATGTAGAAGAATAGTTTAAAAAATTGCTTTACTTTTATTGAATGTCGCTTGACCGATTTTGCCCAATTTCAATGCCAACCATTGTACTAGATTTAGAATCGAAATTGAAATTTTTGCAAATAGAACACATACATACATACAGACGATTCAGTATTCTTTGCTAGAGTCTGCAGAGTTTATATATATTTTTACAGTCTCCGACATGCCAATATTTCTGGGCTTTTGAAACTGAATGACAATCTTGGTATATAGCCCATCTTATGTGTAAAGGGTGTAAAATTATTTATAACTAACAAAAATACACGCACACATATTTAGGTATGCACAACAACATATGGATGCATGACAGGGAACAAAACATTCTATTGGCATAAAATAGATCAGTTACTGAATTTATAACAGCAATGCAAACATATATATATACGTGCAAATAAAGTATGATAGTCATCATTACAAAAACAACAAAGTCATACAAATGAAAATGTTAGAGTCGGTTACACCCGACAATTTTATACCCTACACCACTTAGCCGCTTAAATTATACTGCAAACCCGAGGTATTGGCATATAAGTCTCTTGATGATATATAATTATATGAGAAGAGGTTCAAAAAAGTGGTACGATCGGGTACCACTTTGGCACAACCGTATATAAAGTTAATTAACGATTCTCCACTAAATTTTATTCAAAAATATTAAGAATTGCGACTTTTTGACGTATAAAGACTTCCATTACTACGGGACCTTATATGGGGGGGGAGTTCTTAAAATGGTTCAATCCGGTCCATTTTCAATAGGTTTACCCTTTAAGCTAAAATATGTCTTTGTACCAAATTTGAACGAAATTTCACAAAAAATGCGACCTGTAGGTTGCGCACAAAGAGATGGCAAAGAGATGGACAGACGGACGTTTTTAAATTGATTTAGATTTTAATTCTAAATCAATCGGTATAATTGAAAGTGAGTCTGGAATTTGCTTTTTAGGAATTGTAAACATCAGCACAAACTAATGTATAATTTTAAATTATGGGCATGGCACTACGCTCTCTATGAACGGAGGCCCATTTCCGACATGTCTCTGAATAATTATAAAACTTTTTAGTATAATTTTACATTTATGTAAATGCCATGGTCTGGCTTAAACTTTAATACAAATTTACCAAATTTTTTTTTTGACAATTTGAAAAGATTGGCTAGCTCCACTCTACTCTTTCTATTTTAGATAAAGTTCATGTATTTTATATCAACAACCTTGTTGCGAAAGACAAAGTTGTTTTCGCATCTCATAAATAATGACTCGTTATACGGTCATGCGTCCATTTAAATACTTTCAATAATTAATCACACACAATCACACATTGAGAAGCAACCATATGCAGACAACAGGATCATATTAAAAGTTTGTTAAAAATAAAGAAAATAATAAAAAACAACAACCAACAAAATGAAATTTACAAACATAAACAAACGAACATTCAACCGAAAAGTACGAAGGACATGCAGACGCGATTAAAGCTGACAAATCCTATATTCTCATTTTTTTTTTTTTATGCAAGACACATATGTTGTGTTTGTTTGGGCTTTCTCATCCATACCCACACTCTCGCATATTAACACATGTAAGTAATCAGTGTTGTGACTGTAGGTCGTCGCATCAACTATCAAAAATAACTCTCTTTGTATATTAAAAAAACAAAACAAAACAAAACAAAACAAAAACAAAAATAAAAATAAAATAAAATCTCTACCAGAGCTACGTTACATTTTTACATTTTGTTGTTGTTGTTATACATGTGATGATTCGCTTAAATTGTTTTATATTTTTGGCGCCATACGTCGGCGACCATGTTACTGCACCATAGGGCTAAACTAAATGAACAATAGACGATAAAGTGTAAGCGTTGGTAATGACGGCACTGGTGCTAATGATGACGATGAAAACTACGTTTATATGTTTGCCCACACATAGTACGGTTTCCTTCAAACGTTTTATAACATCATTCACAATTTTTTTTTTTATTTTATTTTTACATTTCCATCATTATGTACGTGTATGAGTGCACCATTATATACGCCAACAAGGTCACTGACAATCTGACAATAGATTATCGCCTTATCTTTACTGGTTGCAGATGTTTACAAGTACTTTGCTAATATTGTTTACATCGCACATCTAAACGTGCAAGCATCTGGTGACAGAGAAACAAAACTTGTAAAATAAATATTTAAACAAATTGTCGAAACGTTCTGAAATGATTGCAATAAATGGAAGATAAAATCGTTTACAGAAATTATTGAAATATTCGTACCATCTGCTATCTTCATTCCTCATATGTTAAAATCAAGCACAACTCATTCATACACGAATTGTATTTCATATGAAATAATTTTCTTAAACAAAATTATTCTTACTATACGTTAAAAATTATCTTACACTTACAACGTATTTTATTGTGACTGTGTGCAATAAATTTTTACTACTTCTACTCTCTCTCTGTCTCTCTGTTTTCCTTTGTGTTACGTCATCTCCGCCATTAAGTATTATATTACCAATCAACATTTATCTTTGCCTTAAGTACTCCTCTGTTATTACATTTTTCCCTGTTACAGATTTATTATTATTATTATGTATGCGAGTGTATATGAAGAACTTTTTATAGTTCAATTATGTTGTTGCTGTAGTGCCTGTAGTATGAATTGGAATATATTTGTAAATAGTTTGTAAATATTTTACACATGTTGTATAAAATTTTTATTCAAAAATATTTACAATTAACTGACAGTGTAATTGTTGCGATCTAAATCTATAATGTACCAAAAAAATATGGTGGAAACAAGTGAAACAAATTGGTCAAATACCCTTACACCACTTGATGTATAAAAATCTCCTGTTATAATAAAATCTTATATGGGAAGGGATACTAAAAATGGATCAATCTGGTACGTATCAGCAAGTAACGTCAAGTTTTTTGCTGAGTATGGTTTTATTGTATATTGTGAACGTGCTTGTTATCCGACCACATCCATCACACCCGACTATTTTTCAAGAAATCTGAATTTTCGCTCTATAAATAATAATCCGTTATTTGGAAAGATCATCTAAAGTTCCTCTTTGAGTCGAAACATATCTTTGATCTTTAGTTTGCGCAAAAATTTACATGGATGGACAGACGTACAGACCAACAGGGTTAAATTGATTAAGACAGTGATTCTGTATTAAAGATGATTGTGGCGCAAGCTGTTTAAGAGTAACAAACATCTGCAAAAACTCTTAGTATACTTCATGCCACATAACATGCAGCGTATTAAAAAGTTCATTATGTCTGGTGTTGAGTATCAGCATAGATAGATTATTTGTATGCATTAAAATATTGTATGTGTATAAACTTTTCTTTTGTGTTTAAAATGTTTGTTCTCCGTTAGGTAAGTGTCTTTACTTTTTAATCTACAGCGACATCTATCAACCAGTGGGGTTGGTATAAACTTATCTATAGTTTATCTATGTAACCGCTCAGCAGTAAATAATTATGAATGGATATACAAGTAAAAATGAAAAAACTTCTTTGAAATGGTCACTTACATAACATGTAACAACATTACATATCGATCAATGCACGTTAGTATTATTATAATTATGCCGGTGTATTGCATAAGTGGTAGGCATTATTTAAATAATGCAATAAATATATGTAGAAAAGTAAATAAACAATTAATGTTGTTGAGCGTAATTGATTTGAGCATATGTTGGCCTAAGTGTGAGAACCATATAAAAACCTTAATAATTATGAAAAAACAATAAATAAAAACCCAACACAATAAGATCTCACGTAATTTTATAATGTTATGTACGTTTCATACATAAATGCTATAAATTGTTAGCAATTTCCTCCGGCAACCTGTCGAGCTGTTGTAATATTATAACTAAACGCACAACATTATATGAGAAGCATAAAATTAATATTGAAACTTAATTGTTTGATACATAAATTAAATACACACAATAATAAATAATTATCAGTATGTCTATACATGCATACATACGCAAATATATTTTTATTCAAATGGTGTTTTTGACTTCTGGTAAACGTAAACATAAGTGATGTAAACGTAAACATATATTGATGACAACATAAATATATACGAACCGTTTGATTTGTACACACATATGTGTGACAAGTGTATGCATAGATAAGTGTTTAATAGTAGACACACACGCTTATACTCGTACAGTTAAAATTGAAAACTAAAATACTTGAACTTGAAATTGCTGAAGAGAAAGAAAATGTAAAAACATGATGATTGTATACTTACACACATATAAACACATATGTCTGTACAAACTACATGTTTGTTAGAAAAACCAATGTACTCTGAAAGTATGCCGTTCCATCAAACAGTGAAGTTGAACATGTGAAATGTTAACAATTTGAAATTTTCATCATTTCAACTGTCACACAGTGTTTTTCTGCAATATATTATTTTTTTGATAATCATGCTCATTGTGATGATCTTGACTAATCCGTAAAGAAATTTTCGAAATTTAGAACAGATGATCTAGGTAATCACATTGTACTCTTTAGATTAGTTTCTTTATTGAAAAGTTTTATAGAGCACAAGATTCCATATTACATTTATATATTATATATAGGTGCTGTGCTAAATCTGTGTGGTCAATAACCTGTATATATATAAAAATATACTTTCTTATTGTATATGTTTTCTTGCATGCCTAGTTTGTTTTTTACTTCTTGTATAGATAACATGAAAATGCCACAAAGTTATTCATAACATGTTTTTTTTTTTATACTCTTCACATGAAAAGAAGCTTATATTACGTTTGTCCATTTGTTTGCCAGATACCCTACACAATATATATATTCTTAATCACTATGAAAAATTATGTGAAATATTTTCAATCAATTTGCAGAAAGTAGGCGTGACAAAGGCCAAAAATAACTGTTTTTTCCATTAATAAATGAACTCCTTTCATAATTATAATCAAGTAAAAGCATTAACTAAATACCTTAAATATGATGGGCGTGGCATGTAGACGATTACGACCCTATAATAGTGTAAGTAGTACCTGACAGCTTCAAGCAAATCAAGTTTTGCACTAGTTTTGCATCCTACCACGCCCATTTTTTGTACATAAACGGACTTTTAAATATGAATATTAAAATTCAAAATTCCACCACGCTCATTTTCAGTACAATAATGTACGGAATAATGATAAATATGCAAATTTCAACTAAAAAACTCAATTTTTGTGGCACATAAACAGATTTTTAATCGATTGTGGGTGTGGTTCTAGATCAATTTTACCCATTTTAAATAGCGTGGTAAAGCTAAAGAGTCTGTACTCAGTTCAATATCTCAAAGTTAACAAAGTTAAGTTCGTGAGAATATTAGTAAATATCACTTAGGTGCTTGGATGGAATTTGTTTTTAATTTAATTGGAACTATAAGGTATTAAATAGTCGCTTTTAACCTACTAAACCATTTTCAATTGTTTTTAGTACAAATTTATTCATTTTCTGACTCTCTTCTTATTTTATAATGCTTTTCTTTTCTTGAAATCATAATTGTAAAGTAATGAATGGAAACAAAAGAAGTACATAGATGGGTTTAGTTCATTGTGTTCTAAAAATAATCCACAAATCATATACAACATATTCCTAGAACACCAAGAGGAATACATCTTTTTTAAATATTATTAACCAAGTGTAAGTTAGTTGTACCCATTTGAAGTATTATTTTAAGTGACTCGGCAAAATTTCCTCCAATCGTTACGTCAAAATATACACTTGGCTTTAATACGCGCTGTACTGTTGGTTTCTTTTGCGTTCTTACTATATTACAAAATTATTACCTAGTTATGAACTATTATCGTGTTTTTTTTTTTATATATATCTTTTTCTCTCTATTCTATACTTGAATGCTTTTCCTTTACCTTCTATCCACACTGCACTGAATTTGAAATTGAAATGTTGACTCTCTGTTTATATTATTATTGTGGAATCATGAAAACTCATACATATAGAATAATAAAAATAAATTGCATTCAACTAGAACAATGTATCTTTTTAAATATCTGTTAAATAATTTATAATGAATGCTCTCTACAAGAACCGTTCCAAGTCATTATTCTTTATTATGCACAAGTTAAATATGTGAACAGAGTTTTTCTTAAATATTTCTACATTTTACATGTTCAATAGCACAACAAGCAAAGTGTCAAAATAAATACACTTTTATCGTTAAGATAACCCCCGACTCTGCAAAGAGAATTTATTTACGTTCCATTTAGAATACAGGATTTCAGAAGCGTTCTACTTAACATTTCATAACACAAACGCACAATTTTCATGAATGCATATCGTGCACATAACTTTCTAAACTGGAAATTCCTTTTAAAGCGCCTCTAGGCCAAAAAATCTTGGGGAGAATGTTTTTCTGATGCAATGAACATTAAACAAACATTAAATGAAAGATACCTAGCACAGTTGCGGACACATTTTAAAACACTAAAAAATGAACAAAAGAAATATAAACATGGTCATGGCTCGTATTTACCATGGGCGTCCATAGGTCAAATAATTTTTATAAGTATACAAAGTATCTTTCCGGTTCCATACAAAAATGAATAAAATCGAGTTTGTGCCACGCCTATAGTAATCGAAATCAGTTCAAGTGCAAACAATAAAGCTGAACAGTGGAAATTTTGGTACATCCTTAGGTCACTTGTTTAAAAGTATTACAACACCCAGAATAAGGGGTGAGCGATCTAGGGCGATCTAACAAAAGTGTCAACTCACATCAAATACTTTCGAGTGATGAAAGTGACATCGTACGTAAATGGAGGGATGGGTGTATTCATAAAGTATAAAAGATAGAATATTGAAAATTGACACGCCTTCTCCTGGGTGTTGCAAATGGAATAACAAACTTTGTATACCACTCATCTTCTGTGAAGGACATAATAAGAAATCCTTAATCTCTGCAATGTACAGGATTTTTTAAAAAACACAATTTTACCTTTTTCAGCCAACAATTAATTCGATTTCATGGAAGTTGATCAAAACATTGATGTGATAGTATTGTGGTGGTAATGGTGATGGTAGTAATCGTAGTGGTTTCTAATTGATTACTTCCCGCTTATAATGCATTTAAGCAAGGGCACAAACAGAAACACTTTTATTTTATTCATTTCTTTCATTATTTTCTATACTTGAACATACGATTAGTGCAATTTTATGTGGAGAAATAATAACAGTATAATCAGAAAAATCATAACGACAACTCACTTACACATAAATGTTATAATAAATAGTACTTTGTGTAGATGTGTACGTTCGTGTGTTTGTTTACTTGCTCTATGGTTTGTGTGGAACTGCTTTTTTATTGCCACATCCAAGTCTGGCTTTGAATTTTGACATATTCTGCGGCACAACTTGAAACATCTTTGCAACGTTAGCAGCTAAACAGTTGCTGTTTGACTGCGAACGGTGTTGCAAGTGTGTTAACGGATCAAAATAATACGGGAGTTTCAAGTTGTGCGCCTTTGAAATATGAATGTGTATGGATTTTAAAGGCAAAAGAAAAAAAAAAAAAAGAAAAATATTAAAAATTTCTCTGCTTCATTTACTATACAATTGAATTGAAATGAAGAACTCAACGAGCTGTTTACAATGCTGGTGTTAAGAAGAAAATACAAAAAATAAAATAAAAAGTAAAGTTCAGTTGAACGGTCGGTTGGACGGTCATCTATTGCAACTTCTTTGATGCTATTCGTTTTTGTGTTTATGTGTTTTGTGTAGGTCAAGTTTAATAACGTGTGCGGTTGTATAAAAGTGTACTAGTTAAAGGATTAAATGAGCAGAACAAGCTCAACGACCTTAAAACAAAATTTTACAACCGCATTGCATCGTTGACTTACTGGTGTGACAATCACCACCACCACCACCACCACTACCACCACCACAACAACAACGGCGGGTGAAACGTTTGATTAATGATTAAAAAAATGTATAAACACCGCAAGCCACAGGATATTAATTATTGGAAAATATTTTCGGTTTTAAACGTGTTGTTGTTGCTGCTGATTTTATGTAAAAATTGTCAAGGCAAGTTGCAGTAATAGTTTTACGTATCGATTCAACCAAAACTCACTCATTCACTTGCTTACACTTCAACTTGTGTTTATGGTTTTCTATTCAATTTAATTGAATTAAAAATTGTACACTTACGTATAAACGTATGAACATGTATAGGTGTCTGTGTAACATGTTTAACTTTATAGTTGCCATTGTTGGCTAATGCTTTATAAAAAACTGGACATAATTTTTTTTCTTCAAGTCTGCTTACTGTGCACTGGTTCAACAAACACGTTTGTCGCTTAAATTGTTTGTTTTCAATGATCCGTTAAGTAACCTCGTTTCCTTGTATGCGCGCCTGCATGCTTTGCCATTGGTAAACAAACAAACACGCACTACACATATACGAACGTATTACATTTGCATTAATATTTATTTATTGTATTTATTTGAGAAAATATATTACGGTTAATGTTGTGTGTATGTGTGTGTGTGTACGAAATAGCATGTTAATGATTTTCTAAACAATTCGTGCAATTTTTAAATAATGAAACATTTGATTTATTTCTTTTAAATGATAATTTAAAAGTTTTTAATTTTTATATCTACGGCTACGTGCATACATTAAAATAGGATTTGTATTTGGCACAATTTATAAAATAATAATAAAATTAATTAAAAAAGTCTACATTTATTTGAGTTCAATGAAAAATTTGAATGCCCTTCACATATATACGTTAACTGCGGATGGGACCTGCAGTATATGTTATATTCAACTTCAGACGACAATTCTACACTAAAAAAATTTTTGCCAATTATGGGTGCCTTTGTTGTTCAATTCCAACCATTTTCAGCACAAGGATGTAAATATTACATAAATTACATCCTCTTAGTTTCATTTTTGGTGACTTATCTATCTATGGCTTGATTGTGGGCGTAAAGACTAACTTATCTTCTTGATCTCGTTATAAATTTATGTTATTAACAATACTAATAATTTACGGTTATATCATGACATTTATTAAGCTAATCGCTGTACAAAATTATCCCCTTTGTTTCACTATTTGCACTAATCTTATCTATCTTATCAATCTTATTGATCGCACACTTCTCCTGGTCAAAATATTTAGATAATATAAATTGTAGTAGATTGTGTAAAGCCTACAACATAGTTTAGCTCAAGGTTACTTGTTTGAAAAATACTGTATTTTTTTCAACATTCACCTGTAGCTCTAGAACTTTTTTGACTTTTAGTAGACATTAAGAGACAGTACACCTAAGTCTCTTTTTGCACGAATTTGTTTTTAAACGTTTTTGATTTAACACGAGTTAAAACGAAAAAGAAATCTCTTTTTCATGAATCGTTTTGTTTTAACACGATTTTCAATTGTTTTTTTAGATGTGGAACCAATCTACCATTATTCCATTTAGCCAATATCTCTTTTTATATGAATTTTTTGGGAACGTATCTATCATGTAAAAAGAGAATTAGGTGTACACTAGACTGTACAAAAATATTTAAATAAGTTCATAAATTACTTTTAAGGAAATTTTGTATTAAAAAAAATCTGTGGAGCGATAAGATAAAGCCTAAAAAATTTATTTTAATTATGAACGCTGTTGGCACGTGAAATCTCTCTACTTTTTAACCCTAATTATACACTATACACACACTCACACACACGCAAACAAAATAATAAAGAAAAACCTAAAGTGCATAAATTTTCGCCACAATTTTGAGTGGTGTGGAAAGTTGTATGCATTGTAGCAATCGACAATTTCATTCTGACTGCAGTCGCATAAATATAAATATTACAATTTTTTATTGTAATATAAAGAAAAATTATAAAAACGCATTACATTTCACCACGGATACATATCTCTATGCAACTGATGTGTAAAACTCTTCTAAAAAATCCAAACTCACTGTCACAGATTTGATTATACTCTACATCTTCTGAAGTGCGTTAAGTTAAGCACAGTATGTGACTTGAAAGTAGCACCGAGTTGGTGGGGTTTGTTAATACTTCACACCGTTCAGAATTAAAGCAAAGTTTTTTTTTTTTGTAGTTGTTAATAACTGTCCTTGCTCTTGTTCAAATATATACAACATTTCCACCAATTCTATACAACTAACCTACCTATACCATTATGTGCTGCCTACCAAAATATGTATACATACCATAAATTATTACAATAACAATAACGCCAAAATTATTTAAAAACAAATAAGAAAACTTAGGTCAAATCTCTAATACCCTTCACATTTTTAAACAAACGGTGGGCGTGGCAAGTATATGATTACGTTCTTTTATTGTGTGTGTACTACGACTCAGCTTGTAAGTCTAGTTGTATGGTGAATATGGTTTTTTGTAAATTGTGGGCGTACCTGTTATCTGGCCACGCCCACTTTCGGTACATCAATATATAGGATAACCATAAATATGTGCAACAAATTTCAAGTTCACAGGTCAACTCTTATGGTAGATATATAAATTTTTATCGATTGTGGGCGTGGCTCTTGGTCGATTTTGTCCTCTTTAAATAGCGTTATATATATATATATATATACTTTGTAGGATATCCTTCTAAGTGTTGCAAACGGAATGGCCAACTTAGTATACCACCCATCTTATATGGAGAATATAAAAACACATATGGATTCGTTTGTCTACCACTTCATAGAAGTGTAAGAATAAATAATATGAAAAATAACTAAATTATTTTATCGTATACAATACGTAAACAATATGAGCGATGATTACAAATGCCGTGCTGTCTAAACTGCGAATATGAATGATAAACAAGTAATAAAAGCGAGCTAATTATGTCATGAGGGTGGGAAAAATACAACAAATATAAACAAATATTTAACACATACAGATAAATATTCGTAAATGTATATGTGTGTATCAGAAAATCTTTGCACCTTGATTTAAATGACAAAATTTTTGTTATGCTGACACAAAAATATATTAAATCGTTCTGTCGCATCGTAGCGGCACTCCATTCATAATCGTGAACACAATTATGAAGACAATATCTTGCGCAAAGTTTTGTTTATGTAGGCAATTAAAAAAAAGGGAGTTAAACAAATGTTTCATGGATGTTATGGATATATGATATTACCATTTGTAATGGTGTAAAATTTGTGGAATATACCAAGATTGCCTCTGTAAAGTCTTAGAGGCTCAGATGGCACATCATAAGATTGTAATATTTGAATAACTCCAAAGTAAAACCATTAATTATCCATGTTTGTTTATATGCCATGCCCATCTTTAAAATACTCATTTATTGCACATTCTTCGGCCCAGCAAAGACTTCCTGTAAGAATCGAACCTACGGCGACCGCTTTAGAAACTGGAGCGTTTTGTCTTCAGCTAATGCGAAAAACATATTTTGTTTCTGGTTGCTGATTAAAAGTCTAGTACTTTGGCCGTAAATTTCGTAGTTAATTAATTAGTTTGATGGGTGAACCTTTATAGAGTAAAATGCTTTCATTCTAAAGTAACATTTTTCATTTGAAAAGCTCTCCTATAATTATAGCCACTGCTGTACCCTATAAATAAAAGAAACACTATGTGTATCATATTGTACTGTTGAAAATGATACTACTACCCCACTTCAGAGTTACAATAAAGAAAGTTAATTTTACGTTTGTCGTCTGACTGCTGCTCTGTTTATAATGCGTTGACTAGAGCTGTTGATTCCGAAATGTTAACAAGAAGTTGTACAAAAAAAAAACATCAACACTGTTGTTATTGTTGTTTTTACGCTATGTTTGGCGAAATACCATCAGATTATTGCGATATTATCATATCGCAATATTTTCGCACGATCCTAGAAAATTTTTTATTAGCATAATACGGCCTGGCATGTCTATTTGGTTGTCTGTCTATTTGTCTATCTGTCTTTTCGTTTCATTGTTTTCACTCACGTAGTACAAAAAGGGCTGATTTGAGAATATGTTTCGCTTTTTCTATTATACTTTATTGTATGTTTTTTTATATTGTATATAAATTTTTTGTTTTTTCACGTAAACAACATGTTTAATTAATTGCTATAACAAACAGAAATGCTGAAGAAATGACGGATGTATTCAATTAACGGATGGTGAGGTTAAAATGTCGGAATGTATTATGTCGTTTTAACGACAAATGAGTATCTATATCTATATCACTTATAGACTTTAGGAAGACCCAACTTTTTGTCCCTCAAAGGTCCTCATATTTGCGGAATACTACTTCGCCTACCAAGAAAGTATTTTAATCTCTTTACACATATGTTTCAGGTCACCAAGGTTGTGTATTTCATGACGGCTTATCGACTGTGAATGAGGGAGTGCGCTTTATACGTTTGCGAGAGGATGCGCCGCTTGGAAGAGAAATTATTAGTTTTAGAGCATATCCAAGATCGAAAATTTCACTACAGAGTTCAGAGAATAATGGCGATCACAAGTATTTTGGCATCAGTGAAATCAATTCCACGTCTATTGTAATTGCATTGACGCGATCTCTAGAAGATTTAGTGGATCGCGATATACCTAAAAACTTATTAAAATTTCGTGTACTATGCAGTGCCAAGAATGAGAAATTCGAAGAGGTAATTACTTAAAGGACTTATTAGATATGAGTTAAGTACTTACCATTTTTTCAGGCCAGTTATCTCTCGGTTACTGTTTATATTGAAGATGTGAACGATAATAAACCAGAATTTTTAAATACACCCTATATTGTGGATGTAGTGGAAAGTACACCGATTGGTTCTACAATTTTCGACAGTATTCAAGCTTTTGATCGTGATAAACCAAACACTCCGAATTCTGAGGTACATTTCAGTATGTCTACGGTACCTGAACAATTATCTGCAGATGGTAGCCCCTACTTCTCTTTGAAGAGTCCCCATAAACCACTGTTGATACTGAAAAAAGAACTCGATTTTGATAATGGCATGCGTCTTTTTAAACTGCCTCTATTTGCCTGGGATCGTGGAACTCCAGCAAATCAAGTTAATACAACAATTACCATAAATGTAATCGATATAGATGACTTACCACCGAAATTTACAGAAGGTGTCTATCGTACCAAAATCAATGAATTTTACCCTATTAAGGTGAGTTTTTTCAGGTGTATTATGAGACATAATGCCTGCAGCATAATCATTTTATTCAGGGTATTCCAATACGTATTCCTTTATATTTTGATCCACCCATTATGGCATTTGATCAAGATTCTCTAAACGCTTCTTTGACCTATGACATCATATCAGGAAATGAACGAAAACTGTTTCGCGTTAATCCGCAAAACAGCATTATGTATTTGCAAAAGGAAATTGATTTAGAGGAGGAAAGTTTACCTGGTAATACATTTGTTTTACAAATTGAAGCCCGCCAGAAAGACAATCCTTTTAGAAAAGCTCTAGCTAGGTAAGTATTTTGAAGAAAACGCCATTTATATCAATTGTCTGTAGTATTACATTCTCGATTATAGAATTGAAGTTGAAATTTTGGATATCAATGATAATATACCTGAATTCGAGGCAGACTTTTATAACATATCTATAGTGGAAAACTTACCCACCAGCTTCAGTGTACTGCAAGTGAATGCCATTGATCGTGACCAAGGGGAAAATGCTGAATTTTTATATAATCTCAAGGAAGACCCTGAAGCGCCAGGAGCATTTAGCATTGACTCCCGCAGCGGCTGGATAACTGTCAGAGATGATCGTCTATTAGACCGTGAGAAGCGTAAAGCTATCCATTTACAAGTGGAAGCCTTAGAGCGCACTGCTTCTCACATGGATGATAAGAGTTTGCAAAAGTCTAGTCCCAATGCGGTAAAAGTTGAAATAACTTTACTCGATACCAATGACAATACACCGAAGTTCGAACATGGCAATCTGTATGAATTTAAAGTACCGTTAACTGCTACAATGGGGTACAGAATCGGTCAAGTAAAAGCTTTAGATCCCGACGAAGGTCCGAATGGCTTAATAAGATATGAAATGCAGAAGCCTAAGAAGAGCGGGTATATACCCTTCCGTTTGGATAATAAAAATGGTACAATTTATGTAGCCGGTCCCTTAAGACGAGGACGAATAGCTGTATTTATAGAGGCCAGTGATCAGGTAAATGGCGCGATGACAAATATCCCATATATTTAATTTAGGATAATAATAATTACATGTAAACTTTATAGCCTTTGAATCCCTCTGAGCGTCGATTCTCTTTGGCAGTCATCACTGTAAAAATTTTTGCTACAATTGATGATCAAGCTATTGATTTTGTGGGAGCACCCTATGAATTTTGGGTAGGTTCCAATGCAGCACTGGGCAGTTCCGTCGGACAAGTACGCACTACTTTAATACATGACGAGGAGGACGAATTAATGTATGATCTGTTGCACACCTATTCCGAGGGTGTACCGTTTGCCATTGAAGAGAGATCAGGTATTATTACTGTTATCCGAGAATTATCAGAATTTCGACGAAAAATTTATCACTTTGAGGCTGTGGCCAATTATGTAAGTTTCAAATTATAATTATTGACAATACAACTAATTATTGACAAATGGTATTCTTTTTGATTAGATGTTTGCAAATCGTTCAAAAAGTTTGGGTATGTCGCGTAAAAATACGCAACCAAGTGTGACTACCGAAACGGAATTAACAGATGAAGGCGTTTTGATCACTAACGTAACTATACACATAGTCACACCCACAGATAGTAAAATTCCTCTACGACCAATTATAGAGTAGGTTTTTAACATTTCTCGTAATCATCATAATAACATAATTTTCTACAACTTTTCTAGAGAGATTAACATGAACGTCATCAAGTTTCATGTGGACGAAAATGCACCTGGAGCCATTATTGGTCAATTGTTATATAAAAATGGTATAAACATAATTGATCATGGCATAACTATGCCTCGAACTATAACTGCAAAAACCAACAATACAGCGATAAGTGCCAAATTGCGCAGTCGCATGCAGAGGCAAGGTTTAAAAAAGAGAGTGTCGCGGCGTTTACCTGGTGAAGGTAGTATTAAATTACGTTATATTATAGCCAATCAACAGGAGGTGGTCAATAAAATTACAATCACCGAAGACGGAACCTTATTGACCTTAACCGGCTTGGATCGAGAGCAGAAGGACAAGTATGATTTGACAGTGATTGTTGAATATAGTAGCGGTCTGGTAAGCGGTGCTGGCATTTATCAAGTAGAAATCATTGTGGACGATGTTAACGATAATGCTCCTCAGTTCAGTGATCAACATTACATAGGCTTAATTAAAGAAAACTCTCAAAGGGGCGTCCAAGTAAGCCTTAATAAACCCATAATAATCAGTGATTTAGATTTGGGTAGAAATGCTGAATTTAAAGTGACTCTTAATGGTGATTATAGTGAACCATTTAGAGTTGATTTAGTTAATAAGGATAATGCGACAGTGTTAAGTGCTTTACCACCAAGGCCAGATTTGTTTAATGTCCACAATTTGACGGAGCAATGGAACGAAGAATTGAAATTTATGGCACAACAGTACGAGTTGAAGCCCATGAAGTTGAAAATGTACAATCAACCATTTTACAAAATCTCCTACACTGCTTTAAAGCCTTTAGACCGTGAAAAAGATCAGATGTACAATTTCGAACTAATGGCCATGGATACGGGTGGTTTGAAAAGTCACGCCACATTAACCATCTTGGTGGCTGATGTCAATGACAACCCGCCAATATTTGAGAGAATCTCCGTATTTAAAAATTCACGTATAGCAATTCGGGAATACACCACCGATATGGAGATATATTTTGTAGAGAGCCCGACACAACTTATGCATGCTTTTAATCCAATGTCTTCAGTTGCAGCACCTCCTTATCTTTTACCCGGTACGCCCCGCTTAAATGATGACATCACCTTTAATAGCAGTTACATTTCTCAAGCAAGAGCTCGTTCGTCAGATCGTGTGAAGCTCTCCCGCTCTATTAAAGCTATGCCTTCAATGAGAATGACCAAATGTCCCTTATTTGCCATTTACGAGGACACACCATTATATACCAAATTATTGCAAGTGGCTGCCTCAGATGACGATTATGGTCGTAATGCTCAGGTGCAATATGAAATTATAGGCGAACAAATAGAGAGGCCGTCGGGGGGGCCTATGCTTCCCAAACAAATGAGTATTAAATACTTTGCAATCGATAAACTATCCGGTGAAATAGTAGTTAATCACCCTCTGCCAGCCAACATTGAAGTTTGGCTGAATCTGACAGCATCCGATATAGATAATTTGCGGGACTTTACATGTTTGCGTTTTACTGTTATCGATGTCAATAATCATGCGCCCACTTTTAAAAAGTCATGGTACAGTTTCGACATTGCCGAAGGTGATTACAGTGACAGTGTTTTGGGTCAAGTGGTGGCTGTCGATTTGGACTTTGGTGCAAACGCTAATATATCCTACTCCCTAACTGAAGCCGATTTACCTTTTCAAATCAAACCTGTATCTGGTGTTATAAAAATTGTGTCAAATTTGGATCGAGAACTTACAGACAAATACACATTTCATGTGATAGCTAGTGACAATGCAGACTCCTTACACCGCATGTCCTCATCTGTTGATGTCGAAGTAAATGTTCTCGATATTAACGATAATCGACCGCAATTTATTGGATATGATGACATGACTAAAGCAGACTTGTATATAAATGATGTATCAGATCGAATTAGGCAAATACCATTATTTAAAGCGTACCTAGATCGTAATACAAAGCCAAGAACGTTTGTTAAACAAGTCACTGCCATAGACAAGGATTACATTGGCAATGGCAATGGTTTGGTTTTATATTCACTTCTACACATAGATCATGCGGCGCCCACCTTTCAAATCGATTCACGTGACGGAACTATTACCACCGCTACCCATTTTCATAGCTACAATACCTACGAACATCTTAATGTTACCGTCATAGCCGCGGATTTAGGCAGTCCATCTTTTTCATCAACCGCGGTCGTTCTGGTGAATCTTCAGGGGGAGGCTATAGGAGAAACTGACAACCAATTGGAGAAAATTGATTTGCAAAACAAAACATTATTCCAACATCAGTATTATGAAGTGCAAATTATGGAAAATAACGAAGCGCCCTCTGAACTATTAAAGTTGAATTTCTCTTTTCCACTAAACACGGAATCGTTGCGTTGGTCTTTATGGTTGGAAGATCGTATCGAAGAGGATACTCGCCCCCCCTTCGAATTTGATTCTAAACTTTCCGTCATTTATGCCATGAAATCTTTTGATCGAGAGCTCAATGCGCGTTACAAATTACGTTTACGGGGTGATAAACCGAATCGAGAAGGACGCACTTATACTCGCCTGCAATATCCGGTAAATGATGAACGTTTGCAGGGTTTAGAAAACAATGAATGTCGAATTGTGGTCAACATTTTGGATGAAAACGATAATTTACCAAAATTTAAGGACGGCACTCAACCTATAATTGCTGTAATACCGCGTAGTGCCACCTTTAGTTATCCAGTAACCAAAGTAGAAGCAACAGATGCCGATGATAAATTAAATGGAGAAATCCGCTATAGATTATTAAATGATCAATCGCGTTTATTTGCTATAGATGAATTTTCTGGCAAAATACGATTGATTACGAGCGTAGAGCCGTCATCAGACACCCGCGTATATGGCTTTGACGTTAAAGCAACAGATCGTGCTGGAGCCGATGATGGACAAAGTAGTATTATTAATGTGTTTGTGTACCTAATAGATGAAGAGAAACAAGTACGTTTGGTATTGTCTGGACGTCCCATAGAAGTGGAGCGTAAAATAGATGCTTTAGTTGATGCTCTTAGTGAAGCTATTGGTATGGAAGTCAGAGTGCGTCTACTAGAACCACACACGGATAACACTGTAGAGCCGGCGTAAGTATTGTGACTTCAATTGAGCCATTAATTAAGCCTTCTTCTAGGGTTTACAAATTTTTTAACAGAGTACACCTAATACTCTTTTTACACGATAGATACGTTCCCAAAATATTCGTGTAAAAAAGATATTGGCTAAATGGAAGAATAGATTGACTCCAGATCTAAAAAAAAATTGAAAATCGTGTTAAAACAAAACAATTCGTGTAAAAAGAGAAATTTTTTTCCGTTTTAACTCGTGTTAAATCAAAATCGCATAAAAAAAAATCGCGCAAAAAGAGAATTAGGTGTACTGTGTAGCCCTAAAGGAGGTGGTTAGTAAATTCCATATAAAACTTTCACTTTTGTATAAACTGTAGTCTTGCGCTTCTTTCTCTTGTTCTCTTGTTCTAATCTATAATATAATTTATATTAAATATCTTTACTTTCATAGCACCGATGCCTACATATATGCGGTCGATTTTCGAACAAACTCCATTGTGGATATGCAGCAATTGCAAAAGTAATTCGAACCACTTCAATGGCATTCGACTATCAATCCTAAAATACTGTTACTTTTTTAAATTTATTTACTCTAGTTCTTTGGCTCTTCTACAACTGGATGCTTTACACCTAAAGCAACAACAATTATTGCAAGAAAAATATCCTAATGGAAAGTGGAGTGCCGATAAAATGATGCCGCGCATTATCGAACTAGCAGAATATGGCCAATTGCCGCACAAGTCAGCACGCAACACAACGTTCTGGAGCAGTCTGCAAATTATAACAATAATAATTTTTGCCTTTTGCGGGGTGGGGGCAATACTGTTGGGCCTATGTTTTTTATGCTTCAAACAGAAACGGTAATTTCTTTTTAATGCTTTAAAGATCACCAACCGCGTACACATTTCTCACAGAAGAAGACTGATTTTTTTTTTTTAAACAAACACTCAATATATCTTTAGACACTTCATGATTTTCCCATTTGTGAATAAAACGCACTTGAAGAAGACTTTGCTAAATTAGTAAAACTGGTTGTTTTAATTGTCTGTTCATTAGAATTTATTCTATAAGAAAAGCTCAAAAGAAATCAAGTGGAAAATTTGAAAAGAAAAAAAAGACTTGTCTGCACCAATCTATAAAATAACGGTACTTTAAATAATAATGACCTATATATCTCTCTTGGATGAAATGTTTTCGTGATACACTCCAGCGGTTAGCTACCAGTAACAAAAAGCTTTTTCACACATGCTCAGTATATATGTATGTGGTGTACAAATCATTTAAAGAATTTCAACTACACACACACACACACACACACAAATATGTTTTAATTATTTGCTTAATTATCTATTATCAAGTTATTTGCAATGTTTGTCTCTTTCTTACTTACACTGACATAATGCTGCGCTTCTCATCATAATGAATGAAATTGAATGATTGCAAAAACAAAAACAACAACACAAAATTATCAAATCTTCACAACTGACAACAAAAAATGAATCGTCATCAACTATCAACAGAAGTTTATGGGCACAACAAGAATTTCCATCATCAGAGAGTGGTCTTACTTATGCCAAAGCACGGGTTGGCTTAGAAAATTGTCGCCGCAGACGACACCGTCAACGACAACCACAACCAGTCGCTACGAAATTGGCCCAGCGTCAAAGTCAACGTAAGTATATTGTACTGCAAGTGTATACCATTCTCTTTAAAATTCTTCACTAACAAATTATTGGGTGAATGGTGTTCTTTCAGAATCGTTGTCATCGGTTAAAACGCAATCAACAACAGTAGCTACACAAAAATTAGAACAAGATTGGTCCCATAAGCAACAGCAGCATATACAACAACAACAACAACAGCATAAACAAAAATTATTACATTCCAACCATCATCAGCATCATCATTACCAACAACAACAACAACAACAGCATCAACACCAACCTACACCACAGCAAACACAAATCTTATATGTGCCACAACTTCAGCATCAACATCATCATCATCATCAACAGCACCAACAGCAGCAGCAGCAGCAGAATTTAAACAATGAGTAAGTATGAAAGCGATTAATAGCAAGAAAACTACATAGTAATAATGGCCAATGGATAGGAATTTATAGAAACTCCCATATTGACAATCAAAACAGGTTTTCATTAATAAAATTCTACAGCATTGAATTCTTTTTGCATTTATTGTGTAGGTTAAATTCTAAAACACTTATCATACACACCGCTATACAAACTTTTTAAAAGTGACTCAGCAACTTGGTCAAAAATTAATGTAACCCACTTAGTATACTTGTAGTTTTTATGTTTTTATGTAGGTTTTTGCAATTCACAGCAGTTGGAGACAAACCCACCCCTTTAATGCCCCAAACGGTTCAGAAACATTTTATTATATAATATAACTAAGCTTGTCTGTCAGTCCGTTTATGGGATACATTTGATATATTTCCCATAATTCTGTTTTTCTTATATCATCAATTTTTGGCATTTTAGCATTTTTTTTGGACTTAACACTTAATCGACTTTGTTAAATATGAATGATACTCTACGCGCTAACTAAAAGTGTCTGAGCAAAGCGCAATAAATTTATGTTTGCGGACATGGACAAGTTCGACAATTTAATACCCCCACTCCATATAGCTCCTTAAAATATGCTCCAATTAATTCACTAAATGTTATCAATATACACCTAATTCTGTTTTTATACAAATTTAATACACCCTCTTACCACATGTGGTAGAGGATATGGAAGTTAAAAGGGTGCCCGGGTGTTGATTTTGGTATTGACGACTATAATATTTTCACTTTTTATGGCTATAATATATATAAATACATTTTATGTAGTAGGAAAAACAATTTCAATCAAAGGCCAAGAGAATACATAGATGTCCCCTTGCCGAAATCTGTAACGGCACTACGTTCGTCGTTAGAGCCAGAGAGCAAAATGTCGCCATTTGTATTAAAATATAATGCTTGCCAGCCTGTCAATAATATGTAAGTAAAACCCCAAACGCCCGTCACGCAAATTCATTAATTAATTAATTAATAATGAATTGAAAAAAAAAAAATACAGCAGGTCAAGCCACAATTATGAGACATCCATGTTCTCATTAAATTCGAATGGTCAAGATTCGGGAGTGGATTTTCTTAGCAGTCGTGAACTATATGAAACGTCACCTGAATCATTTGATTCACAGCAACGTACAGCATCACTGCACCAGCCCTTATGCCCCAGACATGCCAAAGAACATATGAAAATCAAATCCAACAACAACAATACAGATTCCAGGTTCGGTATCAAGCCGTGAAGTATCAGAAAAGTCATTTTTAAAATTTACTTTAACACATTTTAGTGATAATTACGAGGACTCTTTACAAAATGAAGACTCTTTAGTTGTTACAAATTGTCGTTCTGTGTGCGAACATCATATGCCACCGCAGCCGTCCTCCACACAACCGCTACCACCACCAACCTGCTCACAGGATTTGTATATGAATTCTCGTTTCGAAAAACGGTCTTGTGTAAGGCATTCCTTTTCCGGCTTCAAGGATGATTTAATGCAGAATTCACCGCGTGTATCACTACGACCGCGTGGTCATACGTTACGTAATTCGATGAACGATTTGGAAGAACGCCTACACAATTTAGAACAGTCATTTCGTAGGCCAATAACATTTAAATGATTAGGTTTAAGCGTCAGGTTAAAGGTAATTTGTGTGCAATATTTTTTTTTTTTTTTGTTCAGTTCCCTCTATGTATATACATAGATAGATAAGTTCTTTAGTAGATTATTTCGTAATGTAGTACAATGTATTTGTAGTGTTTATTGTACCTGCCACAAAAAAATTTCTAGTATTGTTTTATACTTTAAGATGTGTTTTGTTTTTATACCCTATACACCCGAATAAAATAGAAAAAATATACCGAGTTTGATATTTCCAGTGTGTGCATTTTTTACAAGAGAAATCTTCTTCACAAAATTTTGAGAAATCATTATCTAAATCATAGTTAATGTAGTCATGCCTGTACGTCCTTTATTCTAACGTTCTCGATCTGAAGACTAAACGCATTCTACTATTATATTGATCGATCTAGAATTATTGTACATAGTTTTCAGTTTAGGTTGGCCCTTATATGACTCAGTGCCATGCCCTTAATAGACAAACAACTATTAATCAGGTACGAAAATTAAACTTGAACAGATGTGTTACACAAAAAATGCGCCTAAAATAGGCAGAGTTAGACAAAAACCTCGCCCACAATTTAGAAAATACTTCTTTAGAGCAAAATCTGACATTTTTTCTTCAATTAATTTTACATATAATACATGCGGGTTGTAACTATAAACCAGTCATAGGCAAGACTTGCATAAATTTATTTTTAGAAAGTACTTAAACTTGATCTTTCTTAGGCACCTTTTCCTGTATAAGTCATATCATGTTTCTACATAATAATTTACTAAGCGTAACATTGGAGTATTCCATATTTTAAGCCGAATTGATTCTTAAGGAGTGACTTTTACATGACAAGTAGCATTTAGTACAACTTGTGAAAGATTATAGTACTGATGGAGGGTTGTATAGTATTAAATTGTCAACCTTAACCGTTTATAACACTTGCTTGTTATAAATAAATGGTTCTTCAATAGGGACATAACAATTTCGTATTGTAATACGAAAGCTGCCTTGAAAGTTTTTCATAATCCATTAACGTCAAAATGTCAGTCAAGGGTACCATTTTTATTATAGTAAAGTTTATAAACAACAATTTACAACGTTTGGAGAATTATTTCCGCAATTCTGAGCTTACTCTAATTTTCTAATAAATTCTAATCAAATTATTGGATATTCCTGTGCCAATGAGACAATGCACCGGTCAAAGTACCGAAAATATTGCAATTGTTAGAACTTCAATTCGAAATGAGTCAAATCAGTCGATTGCACGCCATTCACAGGAATTGAGAATCTTTCAAACCACATTGTGGTAAATTTTTGCAAAAAGATCTTGGCTTCAACCTTAGTTTACACGTCTTTGATCATTGATAAGTTACAAGTTATTCACAAGATGTTAAGCAAATACTTTATGTGAACTTTTTATAATAAAAATTCTCTTCCTTTGCCCGCTTCCTGTTTTTTATTGTTCCTTTTTCTACTTCCTGCTTTACTGTATGCATGAAATTTTAAAAATCGCTTTTTTTTTTATTAATTATAAACGAGTTTTCAAGATTTATTTCATAATTTTAAATGCCAACCAAAAAAATACTGTGCCTCGCATAAACACAACGCGTTATTACAAAAAATAATACAACTTGAATTAATTACTGGCCCCAATCAATGGGCACACCTTATTTAAAAAATTTCTTAAATTCCAAGCAACCTTGCCAATTCTCATCGAAGCCAGGTGCCACGGTTTTGGCATTGGCATACCACTTGGCCACATTCGGGAATTTACTGAAATCGAAACCAGCCACCTCGAAGGTGCTAACGGTTGCCAATAAAGCTAAATCGGCCAAGGTGAGTGAATCACCGGCAGCATACTGATGACCTTGTAAGAATGTATTCAGAAAATCAAAAGCAATTTCGATCTTTTTATACAATTCCGGATTGGCGGGCGTCTTTTCGAATATTTGCGGATAATAATAATCGGCGAAACTCTTGTAGAGAGTGCCCATATCAAAATACAAACGTTGATTAATAACAGCACGCTTCTTGGGGCACTTGGGATACAAGGAATCCGTTTTACCATATTTCTCCGCCAAATAAACCATAATGGCACGCGACTCCCACAAAGGAAAATCCCCATCCACCAGTGTAGGTATGGTGTGCTGAGGATTAATTTTTATAAATTCCGGTTTCAAATGTTCTCCAGCTTGTAGATTTAATAGTTTCTTGTTCAAATCAAGGCCCAAAGCTTTGGCTGTCATTAGAACCGAACGGCAGGGTGCTGAACCGGGTAAATAATAGAAATCCATTATGAAATCTATAAATTAGAAGCAGGCAAAAAAAATTATTTAATTAGTTAACAATAGAAATATTTTTGTATTAAACAACATTTTCCAATAAATTGAACTTAAAGTCTAGTGGATCAATAGCAACTGGTTGATTGCATGTAATGTCGATGACTCTCATTTACTTAGTTTGCTACAAACTTTTTGCTACTATACATAAAAATCGCACACAAATCATACATTCATTGGTTGCGGTCAGTAATTCTCTAATTAGTTTATTTCACAATATACACATTTATTAATATTGCAAAAAAAAAAAAGGCCAAAATCAAAAATCCAATTTGTTAAGCATAACATGACGTCATCTTAGGTCCCTTTGAAAACAAACAGACACTGTACTCGCAATAATTTTTTTCACTTCATTTCGCATTTATGAGGATTATTACACTGAAACTTACTTAGTTTTATACAAAAACCGCTTTGTTGTGAATGCGACGAGAATTGATGAATGACTGCTTGTACTATAGAAAATGCCGGACTATTTAAAGCATCGCCATCGCTATCGCAATATGTTACTTAGATCCCTTGCACCCTCAAAAAGCTTTCCAGTTTTGCTTTACATTCAAGTGAGCGGACAAATATTATTATATAGCAGTTATAACTAAACATACACAGATTGGCAAAAAAATATATTTTGTATTAAATATTTTGCTGGTATGTAGGTATGTAAACATATCTAACCGGATAACGGTATCAATGGTAAAAAAAATTTAAAAAAATATTGCATATATTTAATGTAGTTTTTGGAATGAACTGAAAGGTAAAGTCAAACAAGTAGAAGCTTTACAATCGGGGCGTTTCTTTTATACCCTACATTACCGGTTCAAATTTAGAACACACAAAATGTTATTAAAAGCAAAATCGAATTTTTACCGTATAATGGATCAATTTGGAAAAAGGAATAGAAGGGATGGCCCAAACGGATCTAAAGTAGATCATTCTCTCTTATTAAAATTACTCAAAAGAACTAAATATCGTAAATATTTACCTTAGAAAGATGTGATCACTTTAAGGTATTACAGGGGAAGGATTTCTAATTATCGGCTTCGGTCTATTTTCAACAGTTATAACTTTTGTTATACAAAGGTCGTTGAAATATTTCAACAAATCTGCAGACAGATAGACGAACATTGTTAAGAAAAAATCAGTTTAATTAAAAAAAAAAAAAAACACGGTGCATCAAAATAGGGCGCTTATTATGATCAAATACTAAAAATTATCCAAAGTCACTCTGTGGTATTTAAATTATCTGAAAATAATACTCTTTCGCTACTCATGTTTTTCTTATCTTTGTGCCAAAAATTTGTTCACTTTTAACAATCTAAGAATACAACACATTTGTTCATATGAAATTATGATACAAAGAAACAGTTGCGTATATACAAGCAATGCTACATACACGAATTTATAAGAGATAAAGTTTGTGAGATGATATTGTGAGAGTTTCGCCAATATTTTGACTCTCTTATAGGGCAAATTTACTGGTATTGGTATTTCCAAGCTTTTATAATCAAAGATACGAAATTTCAGTTATTTCATGTACTATCTGGTACATAAAATATTATACGCTTCGTAAAAACAAATAATTATATATGAAATATTTGTTATGTCGCGTTCCAGCTAATGCACGAAATAGCACAAGTATCGTTTATAAACTTAATCTAAAAAAAAAAAAAACTCAAGTTTAAACATATGATCAAACAACGACCAGTGTACAAAAAAATTTCATTTCAGACTTGCAAGTCATATAAGCAAAGCGATAAAGATAATTTTTTTTTATATACATATATATGTAATGATATATATTTATAATAGAGACTCTACGAAATGAAATTATTTAAAAGAATTTCTATGTTTAATAAACAATTGCTTCTGAAACATAATAATGACCCTTGAAGCATTTGAACAATCAATTTCATTTCCTCAAAGATGTTGTCAGTTTAAAAGAATTCCAATGTATGCGGTTTTTAATTAATTGTAAGGCTTGTTAACTTAATTAAAACTTTTGTAATAAGCAGGGACAGGTTTTAAGCATTCCATTTCGATTATAGTCTGAGTTTGTTACTGATCCAAATAAAAATTGTGATGAAAAGCTGATAAGAAACCCAGGATAATATGTTGGCAGGACTACGTATTACTACTTCTTTTCTGTACCGCAACAAAATACATGCTTAAAAATTAATGACATCCCTTCAAGTAACACG
Organism: Ornithomya fringillina; assembly: GCA_963978525.1. NCBI lineage: Eukaryota > Metazoa > Arthropoda > Insecta > Diptera > Hippoboscidae > Ornithomya > Ornithomya fringillina. The sequence continues at coordinate 32,613,078 of OZ021691.1, read as the reverse complement.
AAAGGTAACTAAAATCAGCTAATTATCTAACAACTTTTTATTTCATTTAATATATATGCAAATTTACATATACATATATATATATATATATTTATGTACATTAGGAAATAAGCAGCGTAGGGTTATTAAAAATAAACAAAAAGCAAATTTCATTTTGTATTGCGGAAGAAAAGAACATTAATTATACGTTTAAACTTAATATGTTCAGTTAAAAATCGTAAAAAACAAAAAATACTATATAATTGCATGACAGTACATAACTTATCTCGTGTTTATATCAAATATTTATATGTTTGTATCATATTTATAGTAAATGAATGGCCAGTACACACGTATGTGTATAAAGTAATTAAAAGATTGTGGATTACTTTTCTATTGGTTTTTGTGGCCATTTTTTTATATGGATTTATACAAATATTTGTCATCACGATTGAGCAATTGCCTTTAATAACAAAGCATAAAAATTATTAAATTTTGAGGGTGATTAATCCAAATTAATGTGAAGAACAAAAATACGGTTTTTTTTTTTTTAACGTATTAAGTTAATATGGCCGAGTGACTAAAACTCATATAGCCAGAGTAAGTCGCACTGACAAAGACGCCAACAGCCTTCATTGCCAGGATCACATCAGATTTAGATGAAGTAGATTATAAATAAAACACAAGCACAAAATCGTGCAAAAGAGAGAGTCCCGTTATTTTATATAAAATGAGTGCGCGCAGTACCCAGTCATAGGTCCGTCGAGTTCAGAAGTCAAGCGCGCACTGAAAAATACGCCTTTATGTAATAATGATGAAACATATTTGACAGCTGCCGTAATCTAACTATAAAAGTGGAAAAGTCCGTTAATGAAAAATTGGTGGCAATAATTAGAGATTAAGAAAATTTTTTTACTTCATTTTTTACATTAAATTGTTAAATTGTTAAATTACTTATTTGAAAAGGTTTGATACCAACTGAAAACATTGTTGGTTCATTGCCACGTATATTGGCAGCCGACTCCAATAGGAATTTTATCTTCTACTGTTATTGAAGCATTCTTGCTCTTCTTTATTTTTCACTAATTTAAATGTATCGTAAAAAAATAATATTAATCGTAATTCTTGTATCAGGTCACTGCTCAATTCAATAAATTTATTACATTTGTTTTCACTTCTATCGCTATCGCTGTATTTAAAAATATTTGAAAATTATAATTTTCCGAAATTGAATTGAAATTTCGTGTTGCATTTGCACTAAATGCTTCTTCATTATAGCATTCATTCATATTGATATCATATTGCATAGGGCAGTCTGGCAACTCAAATATCTAGCACTGTACTTCTCTTTTTCTTATCTAATGCTCACTTCACAAATAGTTATTACACGGCTATTAACATTAATTATTTTCAAATAAAAACTATCTTATAAATTGAAATAAAGTAAAATTTTGTAATATTATAAAAATATTTTATCAATATATTCGTAAAATTGCTTAGTTTCAGTATAAACTAGTGAAAAACAATAAAAAAAGAACTACGCAATTGAAAGAGAAAATTTATTGTTGGAAAAGAAAGCTCGGTGAGAAAAATGTTATTTGTTTGACATAATTACAAGTGAAACAAATTTTAAATATATAGTAAATGAATTTAAAATATTTTTTCCGCATTGTAAGTAATCAATTTGCCTATTTATGTGAAAAACGAAATTCTTGCATATATATATTTTGCACATATGCATTGTTTACCTTTATTTTATTGTGTAACTGGTTTTGTAAAATGTTAATTTATGGCGTACATTTAAATGATCCAAAAATGGTCATAATCACAAACGAGCTAAAAATTATAAAAGAAAACATTACATATGTAAACATATGGGATATATAACTAAAATAATATGGATAATGTAAATAAACGTATATAACAAAGATTTGGTGCAATAAATAAAAGTGCAAAATATGTTGAAAGAATTTATAAATAAATTTATCTAACATTTTTTAAGTAATTCTTCCCCTTTACACTCTGCCAATACCAACACTTGGTTCAATTGATAACAAAGTCTTGTACATAAATACTGTACATGTGAATGATTGATTATTTTGTATTGCCATACTTACATTTACACACATCCTCATATATACATATATATATATACAAAGTACTCTCTGCTACCGTTACTCAAAACATGGAAGTGACTGCCATTTGTGCTTAGTGCAGAGTGCAAAATAGTAAATGCAAAAACAAAATTGTAATGGGAGAGTGATTAATTGAAAATTAATAAAAATAGAGCGTGGTTTGCTGTCTTTGTTAATAATTTTAGCTGGCATATATCGGAATACGGAGTGTACGGCACTGTCATAAAATACTTGCTCTGTAGGTTTAGAAAACCACTACAAAAATTAATAACTTCCTCATATAAATATATGTTCGTTAAAATTTTTAAATTGTTGGAATAGTTAATTTTTAATAACAGTAAATTTTTACTTGTCGACTTTTTAACCGTTTAATGAGATTTAAAACCGGGCTCGTCGGGGTGCCGGCGCTCATATTAAACATAGATAAACATAGATAAACAATAATATGTGTGAATTAAATGCATGCCGGTAAAGTGTATACGTATTTGAACAATTTAAACTTTGCCTCAATGCAAAAAAAAAATTAAGATTGTGTTGTACTTTAAATAAACAAAGAATGTAATCCACTTTTTTATCTTTCCTTTTTCTTTTTAGACATTATTAGACGCACGAAAAAACAAAATATTGAATTAAATTCCTTTGATAGAGTGCTGGCGGTAAAGTTCCAAAATCGAGTATTGCTTCTCAGCATTGTGTAAATGTGCAGAACATAACCGAACCGAAACCAATTAATCCTCTGAAACAATTGTGATATATTTTTAATAATAATACAATATAATCGAGATTAAGAAGAGACCATGAATGTAACCAGTGCATTTTTCGATGAGCATCTCACCACCATTTATAATCATATTGTGGCTGAATACGTGCCAGAATATTTTAAAAGTTTCGAATACACGCCATGGATATTTTCACTGTTGGGCTCTATGATTATAGGGCTGAGTGGAATTCTACCGCTTGCCATTATCCCCACAGATGACAAATTAGAGAATGATGGCTACAAAGATCGTAAATATTCTATACGTACATTTATTGTTCATAGATATTTAAGTGAAATGTCTAAATTTTATGTACAGCTGGTGAATCGAAATTTTTAAGAGTGTTATTAAGTTTTGCTGTTGGCGGCTTACTGGGTGATGTGTTTTTGCATTTATTACCAGAAGCTTGGGAAGGTGATCAACAGAGCGGTGAGTTTTTATTTTGTTGTTTGTTGTTGTTTAAAGGTTTATCAAATCTCCGTTTAGGTAGAGATGGTCATCCTTCGTTACGTTCTGGTGTATGGGTGCTAGCGGGTATTTTAATATTTACCATTATTGAGAAAATCTTCTCCGGTTATACAAATGCGGACGAAGAGAATCCACAACCCAAGTGTGTAGAAATAGCCAATTGTTTGCTACGTAAAACAGGTGGCAAGTTGGTAGAAGGCCAAACCTCTCAAAGTTGTACTGGCAAAGAATCCTGTGATATTGAAGATGTACCGAACGGGTGCTACTTACGCGAAAGAGAACAAAAACTTAAAGAACAGCCAAAAAAAGTGGCAGGCTATCTAAACTTGATGGCCAACTCTATCGATAATTTCACGCATGGCCTTGCGGTAGCTGGTTCATTTTTAGTTTCATTTCGTCACGGCATACTAGCAACGTTTGCCATATTACGTGAGGGGAATTTATTTTTAAATATCTTTATTATACATTTTGTTTAAGTACATAAATCAACTTTTTGTAGTCCATGAGATTCCCCACGAAGTGGGAGACTTTGCTATACTTTTGCGTTCGGGCTTTAGCCGATGGGATGCTGCCAAAGCACAGTTTTTAACCGCAGCAGCCGGGCTCTTGGGAGCTTTGGTGGCCATCGGAGGTTCTGGCGTTACATCGGCAATGGGTAAATTAACAACATAATGCACATTATTGGTTAGCTCTAGCAATTGATCATCTTTTTGCAGAGGCTCGCACTTCATGGATAATGCCATTCACAGCTGGTGGATTTTTGCATATATCTCTTGTCACAGTATTACCTGACTTGTTAAAAGAAGAAAGCCGTATAGAATCCATAAAACAATTACTTGCTCTTTTGGCCGGCATCACATTAATGGCCATAATGACGGTTTTATTTGAACATTAATTGTCCCTTTTCGTGTTTACGTTTCTGCCACATTTTATATATATTTATTAGATACTTTGACTATATGGAACTATCTTAAAGGACACAGTAACGCCTACAAAATTGTTTTGTTAATATTCTTAATGTATAGATTACATAAAAATTTGTACAAATGTTGAGATATTTTGTAAATTGTAAATTCCCAAAACAGATCAGACTTTATACTCATGAAATGAAATATTTTCTAATTTAATTTTATATATATTCTGTTATCGAAAATTTATAATTAAATGCAACAACTATAAAGCCTGACATGATGCTTTTTTATTCTTTCTCGAAATGTGGGCAACAATGCTAACTGAAGAGGCATTTTTTTTGCATGTAAAGTCAACAATATTTAAAAAAAAAATATATATATAGATATTAAATTTACAATTCATTTAATTTAATAAAAATTTATATTAAAAAATATAATTTGTTTGGTTTTAATTAAACTCTCTCGCGCTCTCTTTCATTTTCATTCATTACGAACTTTTTAACTTCACGCGACTCATTTGTAATGTTATCAAAAACACGTACATAGCGAACCAAATTACCATTTTAAAAATAACAAAACGTAAAATTTCAGCAATTTGGTCTGGAATTTGGATGTTATACAAATAAATAAAATCAATAGTCCAATTCTATGGGTCGCCGTGCTAATAATAAAGTATGGGAATACTTTGATTACATTTCAGATGAACTATCGAAATGTCGCGTATGCAGTGCAAATATATCCGTATCAAAAGGGTCAAGGGGCAATATGGTGCGACACCTTTTCAAACTCCACGGCGTTAATATGTATAATAAGGGACCAAAGGTTTTAAAAACAAATGCTACCGATAAAGAGATTGAAAAAACGCAATACTTAAGAGGAAGTTCATCGAGACGTTCAGATGCCGAAGAGGATGATGTGCCATTGCAAAAATTTAAGCAAGAATTTTTAATTGACAGAAATACTACGAATGCCAGTCCGGACAGTATCCGTTTTTGTCAAAAAAACGAATACAAACATATACGCACAGTAAATAAAATAGATGCAAATGGCCACCTAACTGATGTATCAAGCGGGAATCAAGTAAGATAATTTTGTGTACATTGATTAAAATGTTTGCATTACTTTTAATTTTAAAGTCTGCAGACGATCCTTTACTGGAATGCCATTTGGATACTGTGGAGTCACCTTCTCAGGTATAATAAGCAATATACACACAAATATAATTTAGACAAACATCTCATTTTAGATGCCTGCTAATATTCACTCCAGTGATCTCAAAATCATTAAAAAAGTAAATACCGATGCCTTAGCAGAAAAACTTAAAGCTGAGACCCGTTACTTCAATGAGTTAAGCGATTTGGTGCATTCGAAACGCATTTACATGGATCTGCAATGTCAAAAACTACGCCTAGAGCTAGATGCTATAAATAAAACGCCTACTTAAGAGTTATTCGTTTTATTTTCAAAAATAATTTCAGTATTTACATAACACATCAATAAAATTGAGTAAAAATTGCTAAACTTGGCTTAGTTTAAATCTAATAGCCTTCTATTGTATAGGAAGGTGATCAACATCTACAGTATATGATCCATTTACAGTTGCCGCAGTAACTGGGGTATCTTCCCTTTGATTAAGGCGCTCTATTTCAATGCGAACTTTTTTGGCTTGTAAAGCTGTTAAATATTTTTGCATACGATAATATTCAGCCTTCTCGCGGAAATACTCTGTTTCCATACGTAGACGGTTCTCCTGCAGTTTCAACAAATTATTTGAATCTAAATCGTGAAGCGAAGGTGACATGGACGTCGATGTTAAAGTTTCTTTTTGTTGATACGGGTCGTGTGCGGTATTACTGGGTGATGAGTTACCAGAAAGAGCATTATCTTGGAGCCGATCTTCCTGAAATATCTAAAAAAAAAAATCTACATTTTCAACAAGTGCTGTCAAATCAGTTAATATACATACATTATTATCAAACAGTTCTTCTTCGTAATTAAGCTCATCTTGATCTTCTTCAATAATATCATCGTAAATGGAATCGTCTTTCTTTATAATATTTTCACTTAAATTGAACATTTGCTTGTCCATATGTCCAGCCCACTTATAATTATTGCACTCCTCTTCGGCAACACCATCATCACTACTCACCTTCAAATAAAATTCCAAGTACGCACATACAGTACATGAAAGAATGGACGAATAGAAAACCAAAAAAACTCACAGAAGTTGTACTGCGATTGCTTTTCTTTATCTTGTCAATACTACATTTTTCATCGATCCCATTGCTATGGCTCAAATTCACTGAATGGTCCATCGTCAAATGTTTAGCAACTGGTTCGATGTCTTTGCTTTCAAACATAACTCCACACAAATTGCATTTTATTTTAATACCATCTTCACTCAAGGTGGAGAACTGCCATATAAAGTCCACATTTTCTTCTCTCATTTGAAGAAAATCGTTTGATGCTGTGGGTGGTAGTTTGATACGTCCATGGGTAACTACACCGTGCATACGATGCAAATGACGTTGCAAATTACTGGTACCTTGATATGACAAGTTTTTATTGCAAAAACAACAACGCACTTGATCCTGACTAATACGCGTGCAATACTTCCAAACGACACTGACCGGAGTATTAATTGTTTTAATACATTTAGCGATTGTGGGGTCGTCGCTTTCGAATAGATCCCGCCCATCTACAGAATTGGATGTATCTAAATGATTTTGCATAATTTGACCTGGAGCATCACCTATGACATTGTGGCGCCTTTGCAAGTGAGTTATCACGTTGGCCGTTCCATGAAAGGACATGATCTTTTTGCACAACTTACAACGTATAGTGTGACGTGACAACTTTTCGCAATAATTCCACACATAACTAGCCCCACGCCGCTCCTTACGTTCCAACCCATTATTATTAATCTGTTCGTTGCAAGGTTGCTCTTCATTCGCATTTTGAATTAGTGTGGTAGCCTGTATGGTTTCATCATCCATATCTATGGAATCCTGTAATATCTTTCATGATTAATCAATTAATGCGGTTTAGCAATTCATTACTCGTTGTTCCTTAATGACACCACCGTGCATTCGTTTCAGATGTTTGGTTATATTTGCAGTATTTCCACCACCGAAATATAAATCTTTGTGGCATAAATGACAGCGTACGTGTTTTTGACTCTGCTTGGTACAATATTTCCAAATAAAACTGCGACTTGAACGAGACCGTCCCAAAATAGTGTCCTTACCACACTGCCTCACAAAAAAAAAAAAGCGGTTTTAATAGAAATTAGAATAATAGGAAACGTTAACATATTATTACCTACACTTTGTCTGGTAATGTCATGTGAAGCGGTTAAATGGCGGGCCAAATTACTAATTTTATTACCCACACAGGCTTGGCAGACCAAACACCGACACTGTGCCTTATTGCCGTCAAGAGCCTGAAAATAGTCCCACACGAAACTAATTTTACGTTTAGAAGATGAATGTCTGCTAGCAGTTATCGCAAAGTTTGATTTTTTAGTATCTAAGCTGCTCTCTTTAGTTGCAATTTGTACAGCAATATTGTTCTGTGGGTTTCCAGTGACTTCAACTATTGCTTGCTCATCCACAATATGAAATTCCATTTGTTATTATTTAAAAAAAAAAAAAACACTTGTTTGATTTTCTTTAGCAGTTAGATTTCATATAATAATCGGTATTTTTGTAACAAACTTTTAAAGAAGTAATCATTAATCACGAATAAACGCTGCAAACGCAATTAACAATACAACTGCTAGATTTAAAAACGCGAAGAATAGCATGAACGAACATAGTTACGCATAGAAGCTTGTTACACATCACTTAATAACATAACAAAAAATCTGAAAAATGTTCCCTATTAACTTAACTCCTACACAATAATTTAATAGAATAAATTTTTAACATAAACTATATATTCCGATAATCTTTAGCTCATATTAAATCTGCTTTATATTAACTAAAATACGATTGCGTCAAATTTTTTTCTAGTGTATATTTTGCAACACTAAAACATCCCTGACTTTAATGCCATATCGTTTATAAATAAAAGAAAGTTGCAGCGTATATGCGTATAATATATTATCTGTAGTAAATAATATGGAGAAATCACAAAATAATGAAGAATCGGAAAAAATAGTTAAACCAAAAAGAGCATATGAAAGAAAACAGAAAAGTTTGGCGTGGGATTATTTTGAAAAATTAAGCAGTACACGGGTGCGATGTCGATTATGTGCTCTTGAACAAAGTTATCAAGGGAATACATGGAACATTCTAAGACACCTCAAATCCATACATAAAATTGATGCAACTAAACGAGGACAAACCCAAACGGCTAATGCTGACCAAACACTTAATGTGAAGAATACCAAAAGACAAAATTCAGAGGAGGACGATCAGGGAATGCGGTCAATTTCTTCTAGTGATGAATATAAGCCCTATACCTTGCAAGATAATGAAGTAAGTGTGTCGTGCCATCATTTTCGTTAATAATAATCAATACTAACATTTTAATTATAGCCTTTGGTGGAGTTTCCAACGGAAAATATATTATATAGTGATGCAGTTGACAATCTTACACGGAAACGTTGTTCGCCCAAGCGTAAAAATTCCTTGGAAGATGATCGTATTATTGCCGAGACTGAATACTTTCGCGAGAAAGCTGCCTTTTTTCGAATACAAAAACATTTAGCCGCTTTGCAAGCAAAAAAAATCAAATTCGAATTAGATCAACTCTATTTGATGCACAATAGAAACACCCAGTGATTTTACACGTTATGAAATGAATAATTATATGATATGTTCTGCTATTAATTTATATTTAATTTAAACACAATTTAAGTAGTAGGTGTATCACAAATTCTCAAATGTCTGTGAACAAACAAACACAAACGAATACTATGCGGTATTATGTTTCATGAAATATATATTTTGATTATGTCAATGTAGTGAGCTACCTCTATGTTTTTTGTTATTGTAATAATATGTAATCTGTTTAATCGATGATTTTGAATTTTTTATAATAATGTTGCTGGAATTTGTATACATGCCTGTAAGAAACAACAAGAATCAATTCTTTCAACACGCGCAACTTCTTCTCTGGGCGCGCCAACCACAGAAGATACGCTGCGTCAAAAGACAAAGGTGCATCACGCACGCACCTTAATAAAGTGATGTATTCCTTTGAACTCCCCACCCCTGCCACCATACGCGCAATTGCGATTCGAACGCACAGATTTCAGCAAAACCAAGATAGCATTGTGTTCTATGCAAAACGTTCAATTAGCCGCAAGTTTGACGGCTTTAAAATAAAAGACCGCTAAATTGTTGACAAATTCCTTTAAAAGCAAAAAAAAGCTATCAACAATTATCGAAAATTATTGATATCTCTGGAAACTTTATCATCGCTATTTAGCACATCTTTATTTACATAACCTTATACATAACACAGTTGCATACAAATATTTTTTTGATATTTTATTAATTGTTAGGTAAAAATAATGTCGAAAGTTGCCACCAAATTGAGGACCATGAAAAAACCCATGGATAAAGTTATTCATACATCAAAACTGAAAACAAATATACCAGCTGGAATGGCCGCAGCTGGCCCTCCTCTAGGTCCCATGTTGGGACAGGTAATATACAAGAAAACTACCGCAGTAAAACAAAATAAAATACGCTTATATTTTAGCGAAATATTAATATTGCAACATTTTGCAAAGATTTTAATGCGCGAACTGCTGAAATGAAAGAAGGCGTGCCTTTGCCATGCCGCATTAGCGTTAATAGTGATCGCAGCTACAATTTAACAATTCATTCACCACCTGCTACATATTTTTTCAAGCAAGCGGCCGGCATACCCAAGGGAGCCATGTATCCGAAACGTGAAATTGCTGGAAAAATCACATTAAAGCATTTATATGAAATAGCAGCCATAAAAATACAAGATCCACCTAATTCTTTACTGACCATGAAGGTAATGGCCATAGAAATAAAATGTTTGTAAATCATTACAAATACATTAATATTGTAGCAAATGTGTGAAATGCTGGTCGGTGTTGCACGTTCATGTGGCATTCAAATTGTGCGTGAACTGAACGCAGAGGAGTATGCAGAATTTTTGGCAGAACGACGCCTTGTTGTAGAGGAACAAAAGCGAGAATTGCAAGAGAAACGAGAAGCTAGAATGTTACGTACAGGTTAAATAACTGTTATTTGTATACAAATATTAAACTATTAAATGTTGTTTTAAACATCAAGAAAAATCAATTTTCTTCCGGTCTTTGGCAGCATTCTTCTTTCGACGCTTTTCCAAATGTTTCGATAATCGGCCCTTTTTCTTTAATTCCTCAAACTGAGCCACCAACTCTTTGACGCGACGTTCCCCTAAAATTATTATTTTTTATTGTAATAGAATAGTAGAAAAAAGTACGGAAATATTTTTCTCTTACGTTTTGTTGTGTAGTGGGGCCGTTGACCTTCTGCTTTGATTTTTTGAATTGAGGCCCTTTCCTCCTTCAGCATTTGTTGTTTCTTATGCCAACTGGTTTCTTCCACATTTTTATTTATCAAACTTAACATTTGTTTTTTTAAACGCTGCCTCTCCTCTTGATCGGTACAACCATTTAATTGTCCTTTCAGTTCTTTAATTTCTTGCTCACGTAACTCACTAATAAATTTATAATTTTCCTTAAATTTGTGTACATTATAGTTGCCTGTTCTTTCATCAAAGCGGGGATCTCTTAATTCTATAGCAGTTTTATGTTTGCTTCGTTTTTCCGTACCCAAAAATGGTACTGGTTTCTTTGCACTTTCTTCCCGCGGTCGATTTTTGTTTAATCTCTTGAATTTATCAGGTTTTTCATTTACTATTCCTTTGGTAGTCGCCACACCCAACACAGCCTCCTTGTACACTTTTGCTCCCAACTGATCTTTAAGCTTCATAATCTCTTCAAAACTCATTGTGCTAAGGTCATCCCGTATTTGTTGCTATAATAAATAATAAAAGGTAAAGGGTACATTTCTTTGTGGGTAATTACCACTTACTTGGAGAGCTTCATCAGGGGCTTCTTTAAAAGAAGACATCGCTTTAATAAAAATATGACTTTAGCTGATTTTAGGAGAGAATCAAGAAAAAGTGTATTCAGCGGTGTTGTATATTATTGATATAAAGTAAGAAATGTAACAAAATAATCGGAAACACCCTGTTCCCTCGTGTAGAGATTTCAACTTTATTTTGTTGTGACATTTCTTTGCAAAAACAAAAAATAGCATAAGTTCTTTTGTTTACACATAAAAAAAAGTAAAAGAGAGTATTTCTGTAGCGGTTGCTGCTCTATTCCGTTTGAGCATTAAATGAGAAAATTAGTAAATGAAAATTCATGCATGACATGTGTCCTATGCTTTAAAATTTTCATTCAACACTCCAGCCGTGATCTGTTGTGGCCTTAAAAGTCTTTATTAAAGTTGATAGTCTATAAATATACTTCAATTAAAAGGGTCGAAAAATTAATTTTAAAACAATTTAATTATTGTAAATATGATTACGATTTATCTTAATAAAGAAAAATATATTCAAATAAAAGCTAATAATGATTGTGCGCAAATTGTAAAGGATATAGCAAAAGAAACGGTAAGAGCAATGTAAACATTTATTTATTACTCACTAAATTTCTTTTACCACTTAATAGGGCTGCAACACAAAGGAATTTTATTTGGAACAAAATGGAAAACTTTTGCAAGATTTTGTGCAGGGCGATGCACCCGTATACTGTCGTCAGCGTGTGCTTGGTGGCAAAGGAGGATTTGGTTCCATGTTGAGAGCAATTGGTGCACAAATAGAAAAAACTACGAATAGGGAAGCATGTCGAGATTTAAGTGGCCGCAGATTAAGGGATATTAATGAAGAAAAACGCCTGAAAGCATGGTTGGATAAACAAGCAGAACGCGAGCGAGAAGCTGAGGAAAAAAAGAAACGTAAAATTGAGAAATTACTAGCGGTGCCTAAACATGAATTCAAAGATGAGGAATACGAGGCGGCCAGATCAAGATTAACAGAGAAGGTTAATGATGCTGTAGAAAAAGGTCTAGAAAAGTCTACACAACTTGGTCATAAATTAAAACGAAAAGCCGTATCTACGGCGGCTGACCCAGCTAAACTCAAAAAGAGTAGACCAACTTTATGGATAGACGATATATCAGATGATTCTGATGGAAGCGATACATCGGATGCATCGAATGACCATGGGACAGAAACCACTGTCATTAATACAAAAGCCTTAATTACAAGTAATTAAGCAATGACAAATTTATTCTTCGTTTTGTTCAGCTTCAAATTGAGATGATACCCAAGCCAATCCCCATTTAAGATTTGTTAACATGTACTTTAAAGCCTTGGTCCATTGCTCCTCAGAATTAAATTGTATCCTGCAAATAGAAATTCATAACCAAAATATGTTTTATTTGGTTTTCTGTTATTTAAACGGTTAAACTCACTTTATGGAATAGGAAATATTCATAGAGGAATCAATAATTTTACCCTTTTCCATTTTATAGGGCAGTATAAAACTCGGATCTCTTTTCTCGACCACTTGTTTAAACTGCATCAAGCAATCTAAGAAGGCTACCATAGCCGCATCAAACTTGGTGTCCCAAAAAAATTTAAATCCTCCAGTACCGTATAAGGGTAACTCTTTGTTGTCGCTTAGTACCAACACATACGAATGATTTCCGAAGGGTACAATTTTATAACGTTCAAAAGTCAAACCAATCTTTCTAGATAAGGCGGATAAGAGTAAGACCGTTTGTCCCCATGCAGCATTAATTTCCGACCAGTCAACCGAAGCTGATGGCAAACGACCCAAACGAAAATTGTTTATGGTACCAAAGTGACCCTCGTGCCATATGTGAAACGTCACATTAAATATGTTGGCCTTCTTTAAGCGTTCCAGTTGCGATTCCGCATAATCCATTTGGCACTGTAAACTGCGTTTTTCATCTTCAGTCATCATTAAGTCTCTGCGGTGCTTGGTATATTCGCGCCAATAACTGGCTTCTTGTTCTTGTAATTTGAGCTTTTCCTCTTCTTCTTTTTCGATAGCTTCACTTAGCGATTTTTCTTCATCTTTCAGTGACGTCAATTGAGCCAATAACTTTTTCTCATTGGCCTTCAGTTCGGCCAACTCTTTTTCTAATTCATCCAGATCTGGACAATCTGGATCCTTCTCCAACTGTGTTAACAAATTTTTATAGTCTTTCCATTCTTCTTCAACTATTTTCAACTCTTTATCCATAATCTCCAACATTGAATCGGAACATTCTTCACACAGAGGATGATCAATCTCCGAGTTGGATGACAAACAATCAAAAAGTTCAGCTTTCAGTTTGAATTCCGCATTTCGTTTTTTATTGTCTCTACCATCCGACACCAGCGTAAAGCCTATGCCATTTAGGGAATCCGTGAGACGGTAAGGAGGTACAAAGTGGTCAAAACCTCTGGCATCTTGGGTGTCTATACTGTTGGCATTGGTATTATATATGGGCACTACAAGCAGAGCGTATATATGAAATATTACTTCGCATTAGATTGTTGCACTTACATGACAGTTCTGCCATTTCATGTACACTTATATTATCTAGATCTTCGTCTAATACTATTGGTTGTAAACATCTTTGGCAGGCAAAGGACACAGGCACCTTATTCATACTGTGTGTTTCGTTTTTTATCACTTGTTCAAAAATATGCTCAACGCAATGTTTTGTAATGTTTTGATAGTTGTACGAAAGTAAAAACAAAACTATGCACTTTTGTATGTATGTGAGTATGGCCAGTTAGTTTTATTTATGATGCTGCAAAATTTTGGAAAGTAAGGCGAAAAAACGAATATTTAGAGTAAAACTGAAAGGAATTAAAAACGCAAATATGAAAAAGATACAAATTTTCACATCACAGCTTAAAAATATGCTTATCAAGCCCTAAGCATATATTCTTCAAAAGTTGAAAAATTACTCATGCATCGTAATGCATGCAAATAATTATTTAACTATGATGCTAGCTAAACTCGTCGAAGTAGGCATTTTTCAATCCCCATTGTTTCCTGCTGAAGTTGTTAACCTCTCACAACTATCACGCTTTGCTGTCAGCTGAGAATACCACCGTTGTACAGCGCCAAACAGTAAAGAAAAAAGATAAATAAATGGATTGGCACATAAAATATATTTTTAAATAATTTTTAAGAGTTTAACCCAGTATTTAAATATTTTAAGAAATAAAGTTCATTTGATTACAAAAATTTAATTCTAAGTATGGATGATAGTATGCGTGTTACGCTTGATGCGAATATATGTTGTAAGGTGTGTGGTGAAAGGAATTTTAGCGAACGCGATGGCTTTTACTACTGCGAAGAGTGTTGCACCAAACAAGATCAAGTGCGTCAGGTTGAGGTGGAACACGACGATGATTTTCAAGATAATGTGAAGCATACGAAGAAACAAAAAATACAAATAGTTAAAGCGGAAAAACGTGAATATTTTTGATTTAAAATTTTTTTTTTTCATTTAATAAAATGTAATTTGTTATAATATACAATTTTAGCTTTATTAACATCTTGGGAATGTTATAATTATATTCTAAGAGGTTTGGTGGAAGAACTCCTAGGTTATGGAGCTAAAGAGGAAATCAAGTTGATGGCATTGCAAGTGTGGGCTGCTTATTTGCGAAAATCGGAAGTGGCCTTCTTTAACAAAGCACACTCTGATTTACCTAAATTGGGTGTGCGTTATTTAAAAGTGTATGATTTAACGTGAAAACAATGCTCTCGGCGAGCTTTATTAAATGAAGAGTTTTTATTTACAGAGATGCTGAGGCAATATACAATTATAAACCTAAAGTGCAAAAAAAGCGTCCGCGGAAAAAGGCAAATGACAGTAATCCCAATACCACTGATGACCAAACTAAAAATCGAGATTTTCGCAAAAGTGTGGTAAGTTTTAGTGCTTGCTACTTGACAAGAACAGCAGTATATATGAATTGAATTTTAGCTAGCATTGTATTGAAACGTATTAAACTTGGTTTGGTTGAATCTGCATATTTGCATTTGGGGGAACTGCCGGTACATTTACATTTGCATTTGGGGCAACCGGTACATTTGCATTCGCATTAGCGTTCCGATTTGCTATAAAATTAGCTAATATATAATCAACAATTAACAGAAGGCTTAATGTCCGAGGTTTGCGCTCTACTGCGTCCAATTCTGTTGCCTGAGCTGTCACATCATCATCTGCCTCATCTAAAATTTATAACATGTGTGTATAAAAAGGAAATGATCATTATTTTGAAAATACCTCCAAGTTCGGTTGATTGTGTACCATCAACAATTTCCGCATTTGTGTTATTGAAAAGGAAAAGTTCCCTTAAAAGGGTCGACACATCAAATTGTTGCAAGAAATTCTCCAATCTTTTAACCAGTTCGGCAAATTCTTCTGTAGAATATGTGAAAATAATATTTTTTACCCTTTTTTTTTTTAACTCCATGTAGTGTACTTGCCATTATCGGGAGCAATAGTAGCTCCACTTGTAAGCTCTGCGCAAAAGCATATCAATACTATGAACGCTAAAAATAAACTGTTTATACGCATTTTAAGAGGAGTTCAAACGTGATGCTCGAAATTATTAAAAAATACTTGCTTCGAATTGCTACAGACAAGGTTTTTATAGACAATGATGAGCGTGTCATTATCTCACCAAATTTACATTTTTAATCATTTTCCCATTAATAAATAATTTACTAATTAATGCATTGGATGAAAGAAAGAATAATTGCGAAATATATTTGATTAGGCCTTGTTTAGGTTAAACAACTGTCTAAATAATCACAAGGTTACCAACACTTGTTATAATATTTATTTTAGCGTAAATTGGACGAATCCATGTATTCTGCAATCTCGTCTGTTGGTTCGCAAAGTTTCTCTTCATCCGCTACGAACACTGTACGCGCCATGCGTTTACGCTATAATAGTAAATCGCGTCACCTTTTGAAGAAGACTATGTCATCTAAACATTTGGATAAACATGAAAATGATGTTGACAATATACTAACGTGTCATAAACCACCCCGAAGCATGGATTTGCCAAGATTTGATCACTATGTCAGTTTACTGAATATGAAGCAAATTTATAGCATTTTAGGTATAGCCCTGAATCTAGTTGAGGACGACTTCCAGCTGAGTGATTTGGCAAGATTCATACAATTTGGACATATAGGTGTTAAAAACGTTTTACAATATTTCCCATCCAATATAGCCAGTAACGGTATAAAAATTTTGAAAAATATCGATTTCTACAAATATGGAGACAAATACTCTGATAAGGTAAGTTGTGTGTTGTGAACAGAAAGGCTGGCAGGGTGTAAAAAAAAAAAGCACATTTATTCACATATATAAACATATTTACAAGCAGGGTCTAAGAGATCATATTACTGCGCTGTGCAAATACATTGGTATCAAGGAAATGAAAACGCCCAACATGATAAGGCTGGTTAAACGTTACGTGGAAGAGTTGTGTTTACCTCCAGCGGTAGCCGTGTTTGTGGAACGTTTAATAAATTTGCTACCACCACGTTTTCCGCAAAGACGCATATACTCCTATCCCCAATATGAGGCGCGAGCCATGGCTTATATTATATTCGTTATGAAACTATTATTTGGTTTGGACGGACACAAGGAGCAACAGATTTCAAAGCACGCCCAAAAAATTAACCGCAAAATTAGACATTTCAATAAGAAATACAACGAATCGGAAGCTCTTTTGTTTGTGTGGAGTGACTGGGTGCAATATATTGAAATGCGAAAGGTTGTCATCTCACACTACAATATAGACTTTTGCAAGCAGTACGGACAAAAGCCAAGTACCGACCAGTTCCTGGAAGAAATGACTGAATCGATACGGCATTGCAATGAACAGGCAGAGAATTTTGCGGATGAAGTGGATAATAGTGCAAACAAACAGCGCATAAATGATATAAAGGAAATATTTAAAAAACTTGTACCCGATAAACAAAGCGGTTTAAATCAAGTGGAATTTAAGCCAACACTGACGCCAGCCCTTACTTACTTCAATAACATTTTATCCTACTTGAACAGCCAGGACCCGAATACAAATCAAACAATCGAAATACCATCCTTTATGAAAATCGATTATGCGCAACGCAACATTATGCCGTTTGTGGAATTTAAGCCATTTTTAGACTATTGCGGAAAAAAAGGCTACAAATTAAAATTGATCGAAATTCCGGTCACAACCAATCGTAATTTTGTGGGTATTTTTCGTCCCCCAATTGTGATTAGCAGGGGATTTGAGGCTATTTATTTACGAGTGCAAAAGGCAGACTTTGATGTAACAGAGGAGGCGTGGTCGGAGCGCATAGCTAAAGAAGTACCGTTAGGTGTTGATTGTTTAGAATTTAAAAATAAATTGGAAGCGTACAACCAAAAATATATGCAAAACAAAGTGAGGGCAAGAAAAAAGGCTCAATTCAATGAATTGCTTGCAAGAAAATTAGCATCTGAAAATAACTCAAAGGTAAGTAAAAAGAAGAATCATTACGTACATTATATATATCCTCTCTGCTGCAGCTATGCTTGGCCAACTTTATTCTACCGCCGTCGGAATTTGCCGAAAATTTCTTAAAGGAAAAACAACCCTATCCTAATTCGCTGTACTCCTTTGAGGTGTTCAGTGAATGCAATATGGATCCGTTACCAAATTTAGATAAACCGCGACGTAACTTAGATACCGATGATTTATTAGCAGACCTAAGTGATGACGAAACCGAAACCAATGAAATAAAGAATAATTCAACACTGCTGGAAAGCAGCGATGCTGACACTTCAAAAGGGGACTTGAAGGAGAAGAGCTTAAGTCTTTACGTTTCAAATATGGATTATTGGCTACTATTCGGCTATCTAATCACTCTGAAAAATCCTCAAAAGAAACAATTACAGGAAAAATTCCCGCATTCCTTCAACTGGCTGCTGGAAACCTGCTCCCAAACATTGGGCATGGAATGGACAGTCGTTTATGAACAATTAATGATTATTGAATTAATGTTTGGCGTGGGTATTAAAAATTTGGATGACTTTAAGAATTGCCTCTATTTTAAATATAATATTCCCATAAAAGATTTTAATATTTTGATGAACAATTATCGTGAAATGTGGTAGATTATTAACATTATCCACACTCAGGCATTTAAGTATGAAAAAGATGACTTTTTTTAAATGTAATTTTTTCAATATAAAAACTTTTTGAAAAATGTCTAAACTCTGCTGTTTTCTTGTCGGTATGCGTTGTGGGAAAGGTGCGTTCCAAAGTACACCTAATTCTCTTTTTACACGAATTTGATTCAACACTAGTTAAAACGAAAAAATTCTCTTTTTCCACGAATTGTTTTGTTTTAACACAATTTTCAATTTTTTTTTTTAGGTCTGGAAACAATCTCTTCTTCCATTTAGCCAATATCTTTTTTACACGAATTTTTTGGAAACGTATCTACCACGTTTCAAAAAAAATCTTATAGAGGTTCTCTCAAAAATTCATGATTAACGGACATTCGAAAGCAGTTCATTTGGCCTTCATATCCACATCAGTATTACCGTACATGGCCAAACGGACACGAATAATTCGACTCGAATCTGTTAAAGATATATTGATTAATGCAACCGCTTTCAAGTTGTTATAAATCAACTTTTCTGTGTCGGCAGCTATCCTCACAATTACTACATAATTCTTACACATTAAGAAAAATTTTCCAATTGGGTTTTATGAATACTCTCAAGCAGAGCCACATAGCTATATAGCCGACTATAAGCAACACGTATTATTGCTTGTATTCAGCATTTTTTTCAATTTAGTTTAAGTCAATAAGCGAAACGAAGAACATCGTCGTGATGGTGACCAAAATACTCTTATATATATAAAGAGTGTAAATAATTTCTTTTTTTACCCTAAAAACAAAAACAAAAACAACGTGAACATTATGAGTGCATAGGTATGCACAAAAGAAGCGAATGTGAAAAAAAAGAAATTTTTTTATACTAAATATAATGTAATGTGTGTGTGTGTGATATCCGATGTTGATGACACCGCATACAAATTTATGTAGAGCACTCTAGAGCAATGCACAACTGCGTTGACAATAATAATAATAATAATAAAAGCAACAACACAAGTGCAAAATATAAACAACATGTCGCGCTCGCATATGTGTAGTGAAATTTTAGTGAAAATCATAAGAAAATAAGAATATTTGTTAAAAATTTTCATTCACGCTCTGTGGAAATAAATAAAATGCACAAGAAGAGGAAAAAGTACTTCCTTCTGTGCACTGTTATATGCATACAAACAACATACAGCACTCGATAATCTGTGAAAAGCAACGACGAACTGTAAAAAAAAAACCGTTTGGCGGTCATATAACCCAAAAAGAAGAGAGAACGAAGAAAAAACAAGACCTCTTTTTATCGTATACAAAAATTGTAAAAAAAAAAAAAAATCCCGAAAAAAATTTATAATTTATGTACTTAACTACTGCATACATGTGAAAATAACTACAGAGATAATAATTTTTTATATATTCTGCAGCCAAGAGTATGTACTAAATTACATATAACAACGTATGTGTGTGTTTATAATTAAGGCCTAAAACAAACACCGTTAATCATACGCCCAAGAGTGCCTTCAAGTTAAAGATTTATTAAAAAAAGAAAAAAATATTGAAATATTTGTAACAAAAAGACATAGCAAGTAGCAAGAACAAAACATATGTGATGAAATAATTTTTGGATTTTTTGTTATTAGATAAAAGTCAAGTGATTACAAACAATAAAAGTAAATGTATGAGTATAAAAAGCAACGCTAACAATTGATATCAATTAATACATTGAATATTTCTTATTGTTGTAACAGTTATACAGTTATAGATCACATATATATATATATATAAATCACTTAAACGTAAATAAATAGCTTTTCTCTATGACCTATACCTGCAACAAACTGATAATTTTGTAAAATATAAGGGCATCCAACAACCAACAACAGTAAATGAACAATATTTATATGTAATAAATGTTTAATTGTATATATATATGTATATATATAAATAGAGTAATACAATAAGTTGCATCATAATTCACAATTAATTATAATGTCACACAAATATATCGCTAATTGTTTACACTTGCGTAGGTATGTATCTGTTTTATTAAATGACACATTTATTGCAACAGGTTTAAATATTTGATGGAAAGTTTCACTTGTATTAAATTGTAAAAAATTTGCTACTGTTATGACAAATATAAATTGTTCCAAGCTGAGAAGCTCTAAAAATAATACGAATTTTACATTTTACAATAAATAAGGGATTATAACGTACGAAAACGCTATATAGGGCAGATTTCAAATTGGATTTTATCAAAGACACTTGATTGAATTTTTAAGTATAAATGCGTGAGCTGTCCATAATGACACTTTTATTCAAAACTTTGTATATCCATTTATGGTTGGCATTCTAAGGAAGCCCCTTTAATATCGCACCGTTTCTATTCTCATTTATATAGTTGGCATTCTAATCTAATTAATCTATATTTAGCTATAATTTACTTTAATAATAGAAAAAATAGATAATTTTATAGAAGACTTTGACCCTCTTTGTGTGTTTGTTATTATATGTGACAAATATAATTACGTTTCAACTTAAATCCCAAAATTATGTCATAAAATAACGGCATAAATGTTCCAATTAGATAATTTGTTTACTTATTATTATAAAACATTTCCAGAATAATACATTATTAGGTTTTTCTTAATGTACATAAAACAATAACTTCAATGCAATGTACCTTTCGTTTGAGTGCGCGTGTGTATATGTACAATATATTTCCTAATTTTTTTGTGCACACAGGTGTTTACGTAGTTTTTGACGGAATATACCTAAATAATTAATAAATAGCTGCTAATTAATCATTTGTTTCATATTAGTGTGAAGACTTTTGTAAATGCGTTTCATTTGCTTCAAATTATAGAAGTTTACTATGTATTTTAGTTCCAACAAACAATTGCGGTGTGTGTGTATGTGATATTCAAATAGAGTTTTCTAATAAAATGGGTCGCTGGGGTCGTCAAAGTCCTGTAATGGAGTCATCTGATAATTTACCACCATCCTCGCCACAACGACAAAACATATTTATGCGGCAATCGAGTTTTACAAAAATTGGCAATATGCTGAATACTGCCATTAATATAAATGGTAACAAAAAAACACATAGTAAGTATTATATGGAGTATACATATACTCCAACATAGAGAATAATCTTACTTAATTTTTTATCCATTACATTATATTACAAGTGTAAATGTCATACTTAGATAATTTTTGCGTAACAATGAAAAACGTCCTGTGTTTATATTTCGGATTACATTTTTTTATTTTAAATCTCTGTTAATACTGTATTAGCAGAGACTTCTAAATTGATTTCTAAGGTTACAGGTCTCTGGTATTAGTAATGTATTTCTCTCTTTCTTACTCATTTCTTATCTATTAAAGTGCACATATATGGCAATGCTGTGTTACAGCGAATTGATGGCTAAGAATTCCGATGCGGCGCTGTAAACGCCACAAAAATTTATTTTTAATCGGAATATTTTAAATTACTGCTTTATATTTTTATCATGCTGTAAATTTTGTCTTTTCTCACTTTTATTTTCTTATTAATTTGCTTTCAATTCAGTAAAATGTAAAATATAATAGAACCGAAATATTTGATGCCAAGAAGTACTGAAGTTCTTGGTTGATAAAAGATGTATCAAATTAGAATTTGCAAAATTCTTTGATACTGATTTCATTCCTGTAAAAAATGAAAACGCAAAGTTTGCAAAAAGTTTAATTGATTCTAAAAAAGTTTAATTTTATAATTTGTTTAAACGTTTAAATGCGTAAATTACGCAAAAAATCCATGTACAACACAGTAGATATATATAGTATGTGTTAATGCATTGCATAATAAATATTATAGAGATAAAGTCAAACATTGTTAAGCAAAAATATTTCGGCATAAATGAATACAAAATTTAATGGAGTTTTAGTAACGTTTTGATAACAAAATTCTTGTGTTATTGATAGAAAATATGACGAAAGTAAAAGTTAAAATTTATTAATGCGGACATTTTCGTAATTCACTGGGGGAATAGTTGATATTTTTTGTGTGCTTTGTTATGTATTAAATGAATTCGCCCATTAATTTTCTTCTTGACAGTGTGAATTGCCAGTTTTTAAGAACGAAAGAAATGTAGATGAGAGACATAAGTCGTCATTGCAACAACGTAGTGTTAAAAGTGCAAAACAGAAATCTATAACATAAAAAGGCAATAAAAGTTAATGCAATTTATTAAAAATATGTACTTTCGGAGTTTTGTAAAATGATTTTTAAAATAATTAAAACCAATGAAGTACTATAGGAATGAAGTTTCTTATATTATTCTCCATGAAATGCAATAAATAGAGCAACCATTTTTGAAGGTTAGGTACCGCTTTTTGGTTGTTAAAAAAAAAAAAAAAAAAAAAAAATTACAAAAATACGGTACGGCACGACAGCTTGATAAATTTACGAACGTGTTGGTAAACGGAATAATAGCAAAGAATCAACTACATTGCAAGTGTTAATAAAAATGTGATTACAAAGTTTCTGGCATTATTAAATTCATAAAATAATAAAAAGCGTTGCTAAAATATGTGCAAGCTATGAAATGAAAAAAGGTTTTTTTCTACACTCAAGCGTTTATTGCAACCACCAGAACAAATTTGCCCCAATAAATTATGATAAAATAAGTCGAAGAAGAAGCGACTCAATTTGATTTTATGTGAAATATAATTCGCTCTTGTTTATAAAGAACAAGCTTAATTTCCCCTCATTTTTGTTCTCGTTTTATACCATTCTATAAAAACTCTTCACTTGGAGAATGTTTATTTTCCAAAGAGTGTTTTATATTCATGTATGTTAAGATAAATAATTTATAATAATAATAATATAAACAAAAAAGAGTGTTTAAATGATAAAAGAAAAACGCCAAATTCGTTTGGCTTGCACATCCCCCTTCAGATTAAAGAATATTTGGCGCTGTCATTTGAATCCGTTCTCGATTTCTTTCTCCACATCTGTATTCTATATATCAACATATTTACTCTGGAATTCACTTAAAAATACTCTTAATTAACTTCGTTTTGCCCAATAAATTTGTTAAACAGTCATGGCCGGTAAGTTTTTTTTCCATTAGTTCGCTAATATTTTTTCTTTTTTTTTTTTTGTTATTTTTTGTAACATTTTTGCCGTACACCTAGTAAACTTTTTATGGGAAAAAAATGTTTTGCGCACCGTGTTGTGATGCCTATATGAAGTACACTTATGTACACATGCACATGTATGTGAAACATTGGAACATACTCGTGATTGCATGAATTTGATCAATTATATGTATATAAGATTATCTTTTTAAAGTTGAATTAGATCTTATTTATGCCAATACAACTGAGCTTTTTATCAATGATTATTAATGATTTATTGTGTTGGATTTTTGAGGTGCCTCGTGCTGGAGTCAATTTCATCTTAAGTTAAAATAGTGGAATAGCTGTAGTGTGCAAAATAGTTTCACAAATATTTACTTTTACTTTTCACATTGCCATGCGATTGATTTCAATGTGTTTTTATTAAACTACAACTAAAGAAATTTGGGGACAATTACAGTGTTGCCTCGTTAGAAGTTATTATTACCAAGTAAGTGGTAGTAAAAATAATTCACAAAATGCTTACGAAACATGTACATGCTTAAAAGCTATCTCTTACTTGGATTAATAGTTGGTTGAATATTCTATCCTTAGTCTTTCTTCTTACAGCAGTAGGATTTTTGTCAAAAGTTTAAAACTTTTTGTGGAAAGTTCGTTAGAGGCAGGCGAAGAGCACACATATTGATTATACATGATAAATATGCATTGTATGTGGCATTCCTAAAAAAATATTAAAATGTAATCGAAAAAACAGATGTTTGTATAAAGTGTGTTGTGTATTTTGAAATTCTCAGGTAACGGTGAAGCTAATTGGTGCTTCTCACAAATAAAGGGGGCCTTAGATGATGATGTCACAGATGCGGATATTATATCCTGCGTAGAATTTAATCACGATGGCGAATTACTGGCAACTGGTGATAAGGGTGGGCGTGTGGTCATTTTTCAGGTAATTTCACAGTAATGTTTTTAGTGAGTGTTTTGTTTTAAAATATTTAAAAAATATTGTTTTTCTTTTAATTTGTAGCGTGATCCTGCCTCGAAAACGTCCAATCCGCGACGGGGTGAATATAATGTCTATTCGACATTCCAATCGCATGAACCTGAATTTGATTATTTGAAATCATTGGAGATTGAGGAGAAAATTAATAAGATACGATGGCTGCGTAGAAAAAATCCTGCACACTTCCTGCTCTCAACCAACGACAAAACTGTGAAATTGTGGAAAGTTAGCGAACGTGACAAATCGTTCGAGGGCTATAACACTAGAGAGGAGAATGGCCTAACAAAAGACCCACAAAATGTAACCGCCTTACGAGTTCCATCAATAAAACAAATCCCGTTAATGGTCGAGGCATCGCCACGACGCATTTTTGCCAATGCACACACCTATCACATCAACTCGATTAGTGTTAATTCAGATCAAGAGACCTACCTTTCGGCAGACGACTTGCGAATCAATTTATGGCATTTGGAGGTAACCGATCAGAGTTTTAATATAGTCGACATAAAGCCAACAAATATGGAAGAATTGACCGAAGTGATAACAGCTGCCGAATTCCATCCAACCGAGTGCAATGTGTTCGTTTATTCCAGTTCAAAAGGCACAATACGGTTATGTGATATGCGCTCGTCGGCGTTGTGCGATCGTCACAGTAAACAATTCGAAGAACCGGAGAATCCAACCAATCGCAGTTTCTTCAGTGAGATAATTAGTTCGATTAGTGATGTGAAATTAAGCAATTCAGGTCGTTATATGATCTCCAGGGATTATTTGTGTGTAAAAGTCTGGGATTTACACATGGAAACGAAACCTATAGAAACTTATCCGGTAAATGGTGTTTAGTACTATTCTGTAATGGGTAATTATTTTCTATTATTATTATTTTTATTTTTAACAGGTGCATGAGTATTTAAGAGCCAAGTTGTGTTCTTTGTATGAGAATGATTGTATATTCGATAAATTCGAGTGCTGTTGGAATGGCAAGGATACCTCAATAATGACTGGTAGCTATAATAATTTTTTTCGGGTATTTGATCGAAATGCCAAAAAAGATGTTACCTTGGAGGCGTCACGCGATATAATAAAGCCTAAAACGGTGCTGAAGCCGCGTAAAGTTTGCACGGGTGGCAAACGGAAGAAAGACGAAATCAGTGTAGATTGTTTAGATTTCAATAAGAAGATCCTTCATACCGCTTGGCATCCGCAAGAAAACATAATCGCTGTGGCGGCCACCAACAATTTGTTCATATTTCAGGATAAATTTTAGCTAACATTTACTATATCGTTAACACGATCACTACCCAAATATTGTTTAGTCCCCTTTCTTCACCATCAACTGTTTTAAATTACAATATACATTTAATTGCAGTATGTAGAGAAACACATCATTACGTTGCATTTCATTTCATCCGTTTACTCGCTATCATCATTTTCATTTTTTTTTCAGTTCTTTTTTGATTACAAAAGTCTTACCCCGTTTATGATGTCCGCTTATCCGAGTTATTCCATTTACCAGAAATTTAGATGGTTTTTATTTTTATTGTATTCACGATTTGATAGATTAAACATGAAACTAATTAGGGACCGTTAAAACTAACTGTATGTTGGCGTAAAATGTTTCTCCTTATTCTCTTTTATCCCGTATAACTGAGTATTATTGCTATCAAGAAGAGATGCCATATTTTTATTTAAACACTGTATTATTTATTAATCGGAGGTTCTAAAGCAGTTCTTTCCCAGTGCTCTCTGATAGCCTCTAATTACTATAAATCAATCACCCCAACAATAAAACCATTTCTTTAAAATATTAATTGAAAGCTGATCAATTTAATAACAACATTCACAAATATGAATGGATTCCAAAAACAAATTTATGTAAGCTAAATATGGAATGCTTCGTTGACATTTGCTTACAGTTAGGAAGAGATGATGTATTATGTAAAAAAATATAAAAAATTGTGAGAGTAATAATAGGAGTATGGGAGAACAGCAAGTTCAAACCAATAATATGTTTAGTCATGAAAAAGAGTACAAATCTTTTGTCAACAATCGCAATGTTGTTTATAATCCTTAAAAACTTACAATAAAATAGAGCATTACTCCCAATGCTCTGGCATGACATAAATTAATTTTCGTATTTTTCAAACTGTTTTTTAAGCAAAGCATTGTTTCATTTTCTTTCCATTCATTTTCTCATAACATTTCTTCAAATGTGGTCACGTCACTATTCACTCACAACAACATCAGGAAGCAAAACACATAAAAAAGTCCAAAGGGCAGAAAAAAGTTGGAAAAATTCTTGTATGTCAATGAGTTCACTTGATCAGAATGAAAGAAAAGCAAAAGCCATTTTATTAATAAGGATAATATTTGTTAAGTTTATGCTTTTAAGGACTTGGACTTTACATCATATTAAAATACTTTTTTTTTTTTAAGAATTTTCAATCCGACTAACATATACACTGTTTATCGTTTTTATCAACACCATGAAAGTTTCTGCTCTTTTTTGTTATTCTTTGTCCTTTTTAGATTAAAGAAATATTAAGTCAATAAATCGTTTATGTACACATGCACATATAATTTATGGAAATATATTTTATAATTTTATGATCACACATATTATTTAAGTCGGCGTCTCCTTCCCTACATAAACATTGTCGTCACTGAACTTCGATATTACATAATAGCGACCGTTAGACAACACATTTGACGACTGTAAAACCGACAGCTTTGACGACTTGCCTAATAAGGCTGACTATGCGTACACACAAAAAGAATATTATTGATTTATATTCGTTACAAACATATATGCATACATGTGTGCGTTCGTGCATAAACATATAATCTATACAAAACACTTTGAAATCAACTGCAGTGCTTCTTATTAGACAACAGAGTAATGAAACGATATTAAAAATAATAAAAAACAAAAATGATATAAAAACAACAAATAAAATATTGCAAACACAACAAGTTTATATAAATATAAAATAAAAAGTATACTTTATTTATTAATAAAAAAAAAAAAAAAACGAACTTGGATACTAAACAACAAATGAATAAAATTATGTATAATTTCTTTATACATATACGTATATATATAATTATGTACAAATATATATACATATATGTATGTATATGTATAAATAGAGCAACAATGAAATGGATAATAAAAATACAAAGAAACCACAAAACATTCGTTTTTTTCTTTTTAATCATGATTACTTTGAAGAGTTCTGGGCGAACAATGTGTTTTACATGCTTCTCTCTCTCTTAAATTTATTCTTATAGTATTGACGTTCTGCAGAGGTTAACTGTTCTTATGCTTTAAAAGCGTTGCTTTGATATTTCGGAAAAAATCGAAAAATTTATCATATTATTTCGAATTATGTCGACTTTCACTGCTACCATACAAAGGGTCCCTAGGGCCGAAACAATAATTTACTACAACTAGGGTGATTCAAGGTATGTGGTACATGTTAATATTGTTCTTAATTATATTTTTTTTTTAAACGAATAAATTAAGTAAAAAAGGATTCTATTTTTTATATATTTTATCATATTTGTCACCATCATTATTTTATATGGGTAAACGAAACCAATATACCTCCATAATCCTTATGGTCGCGAGCATAATTGTTACAAGTACAAGCACGCTTATGCGAATTAAATCATAGCGCAATTAATTAAGATGTCTGTCTTGAAGCGAGATCCGGGATATATAAAATCATCATCATTCCTTATTAATATTTTTAGATACGACACGATAACGTGTCATAAATGTAAAGTCGACCCATTAAATTTTACACTTCATGTGGCATTGAAACGTCAACCTGCTTTTAAAAATTATTCATTTGTTGAATATATTTAGCTTGGAAGCAAAATTTCGAGAAATTTTCTAGTTTAAAAAACGTTTTTTCTTTGACGCCATCCCTCCAACAGTGCTTGAGTGGGGGTACTTACACATAAAAATTTTGTTCGAAATAAAACATTTTTCTTTTTTTTTTAATTGAAAATGAATTTTATTCGGTTTTTTTTTCAAAAAGAAAACAACGATGCATTTAAAATTAATAAAATGTTGATTTTTAAACATAGACTAATATTTATATTTATTATAAAATAAATTTTCTTTACTTCTACTTTAAAAAGAGTTTAAAGCAATATATGTTGCTCAACTCCACTAAATCCCTCTCTTTCTTTTGAAAACACAACTTAACGCTTATTAGATAAATCGAATTGAATTCAAAATTTTACGTTCTAGTACATGGATCACCTCATTGAATTGTACATAGCGCGTAAAATATTTGATAATTCATTACTTACCGACAGTGAATAGAGATACACTCATATAACGGCCAATTTGACTAACAACAACAATGTCCTTGTTTCTCAGTAACAGTAATACTCTCTCATTAGGTTGTTTAGGTTCAAAAAGCAGCTTACGCTGTTTCGCTGTTTTGTCAAGTTTGGTTGGCTTGAAAGAAATATTGAAATATTGAAGAATTTTTAATTCGTATTGAATGCCTTTTGAAAAACAAAATACAAAACTAAACAAATTATAAAGAAATTTGCAATTCTGGCGAAGAGTAGCAGCACCTTATTTATATATTAAACATTATTACATTTGCGAACATGGAAATATATCTTAATGAAAGTAACTTTAGCTGTAGTTTATTTTATATATAAAAAAAATAAAAAATTGTGAATTTTCTTCCTTGAAAAGGACTAATATATGTGTATATGTGTAAATATAGGATATATGTACGAATAATATACAAATTTAAATTTAATTGACTCTACGTTAAGTAGGCGTATATATTTAATATATATGAATGTTTTTCAAGAAACAGATACAACTACATATACACTATATAGATAGATGTGTATGTACATATATTTACAAATTACTCTTATGTAAGCAAATATTTATAGAAGTAAAATACGAACCAAAAAAGCTCTTATTTCAATATTTCATACGATTTATAAAAGTTGTATATATTAAATATATATATAGGTGTATATAAAAGAAAAAAAAAAAACGGAACCTTCTTTTTTCATATATTATAGAACAACAAATTAATACCATACTTACATAAATATACAGCTATTTAGATTTCAAATAATATCCATAGTACAAATATTTGTTGTATACGCTCAGTAAATATTAAGTAATCATATCGATATGAATAAATTTTTTTATTAATTAATATTATATCAGAATATGAATACAAAAAATGTTTTTTGGTCGAAAATGTTCATATGTGTAGTTGTGGTTGTAGTAATAGTACATTTTATACGAGTGGATCCGTTCTCCATATGAATATTTCTGACATTATTACATAAAAATTTGCATTCAATACGCTTTCTCTAGTATGCGTGCATCTATAAAAGGACATTACGGTTGCTTACGTTTGTGTAAGAGTGGTTGTGTTCAAATTCGTTTCATTGGTTAAATGCGCGATTCGTTAATGATACTTATTCCAATATAACATTGTAATGAATGCATACGTCGCATAAGTCGTTGTCTGTTGATTATAGTAATCAACAATCTACTGGGCTACACCTAAAGATTAATTAATTAATAATTGTTGTATTTAAAAAACAAAAAAAATCACTCTCTCCCACTCTTTCTTTCAATGGAGTACAATTTCGGTGGTTTTTGAAAAACTTTTGCTTGAACTTTTAAGCGATCAAAGTTGTCACACTTTCAACATTAGTCTCTTATTATATAGAATTTTGAATAATAATTTTAGAAAAGCAAAACTTAATTTAAGGCATTTATACCCTACCGTCATACTTGTAAAAGCAGCAAAAATATATGTAAAAGAAAAAACAAAAACAAAAACTAAAACCAAACACATTAAATATAAAAATCATAAAGCAATATATTCTATAGAATTCGTTTACTTATAATTCATTAGAAGACGCTTACAGTTTCAGAAGACACTTACTTAGAAAGTCAAAATATAGTATGTATATATATATATATAAGCGGATACGAAATAAATGTGTTATTCATACATATTGAAGATGTACATAAATGTAAAATAATTTGCGTCTTGTATTGATTTGAAAAAGCTATTTTACTTTTTTCTTAATTTCAGTGGATGATTATTATTTTTTTTTTGTTCATTGAATTAATGCTTACCATAATTGGGTGCCGATGAAACATTATATGGATTCATACGATTAGTTTGTAAGTTGCCGGCCTTTTGGGGGCCACCGTTGTATGTTTGTTGATAAGTACCGAAATTTTGCGTGGTACCATTAGCTGGTGTGGGTGCAGCTGAGGGAGCATTATTCCAACCATTAATTGCCGAGTTGGCCGCTGGCATTGGAGCTGGAGGGCCAGATACCTGTGGCTGGGCCGTTGGCATATAACTATTTTGAGGCCAGTTTGTATTAGGAGCACCGTATGGAGATGGATTCCAGCTGGTTTGTGGAGCATTTATTGGTGGCGTTACATAGGCACCATAAGGTGGCTGTTGTTGTGGATAGGCTGCCGGGTAGCCATTATTCCATCCATTATAATTGGCAGGTGGTGCAGATGGATAACCATAAACGGGAGCTTGTGGATTATAAGCATTTGTTTGTTGTGGATAACCGCCAGCCATACCAGCATTTCCAGTGTTGGCACCTGACATCGGATCAACAACGCCACTTTGCTGTTGCGCAGCTAATTTTCTAGCCAACTCTTGTTTATAATTGGACTTTTTAACATCCACCATTACATACTTGATGGAATGATCCTTATGCACTTGAAAATTCCATATAAATTAAGTAAGATTAATTAATTCATATTCATATTGATTGATAGGAAACACTTACAAACAGCTTTGTCGACCGAGTCGTAATCATCGAATTCGACAAAGGCAAAACCCCGTTTACGACCAGTAGTCTTATCGACTAATATCTTAACACTAACAACGTTGCCGAACTGTTCAAAATGTTCTCTTAACGATTCTTCATCGTGGCAATCTTTTAGTCCGCCCACAAACACTTTCTTTACCGTCGAATCGCTAGTTCCCTCGGGACGTGGTAATGCCCGTTTCGAATCTACCGTTCTGTAGTGATAAAATATTACACAAACATAAACATCCACCATGTTGTGTTATAAAATTTCTTTAAAGAAACTTACTTTCCATCAATTACGTGTGGTCGAGCCGCTTGAGCTTTATCTACCATCGAAGAATCTTTGTACGTAATAAAACCAAAACCTCTAGAACGTTTAGTGACAGGATCACGCATTACGATTACATCAATTACTTCACCAAATTGACCATAAAAACCTCGCAAAGAATCCTCTGTAGAGTTCATCGATAATCCGCCCAAAAATAATTTGCGCAAAAAATCGTTCCCTCCAACTCTATTATATTGCTTTAAAATAAAAATTGTGCAAACCACAGTTATTTTCCTTATTGTATATTAAATAAAGGGCAAAATTTCGGTATTAAAGCGACGCCATTTTCTTCTACCGTGGCTCTTAATGTATATGAAGAAAAAATATTGCAATTTGTCTTACCACTTCATTGTTCTCCATCGGATATTTGGATAATTCTTGTTTCATCATATTATATGTAAAAAAACTAAAACAATATTCTTATTAACGATTTAAAAGTCGTTAATATATTAGAATTTATATTTTCGCGTCACTTTATGTATAAAAATGGCGAATACTACATATACATGATATATTTAATGCACTAAATGCCGAAGTTTGTGTTGTGCACACGTCATCATCGTTACTAGCGATGCTAATTTTCTTACCAAAAATTACAGTTGTATTATATGTGTATTAAAAAAAACTAAACTTAACACTTCAGCCAAGAAATATTTTTTAATTATTTGTTATGATTATTTTAAAAATAATGCATAATATGTCTTGTGGATGTGTTTTTTTTTTAATATATAAATTACATTTATTTATTATGTACATGTCTCATTCTAACTTCGGTTTTGATTTAGCTCGAGTATGGCATAAAGCCATAAAAAATTTGTGATTGAGAGGTCTCTGATGTAAGTCTCTGATGCAAGTTTAATTAAAGTAATTGCGTCATCTAAAGAAATAAAACTTCTTCATGATTTCATCGTTTGTATTTGCGCTATCTTATTTTTCAAAAAACTTTTAACCACTGAAAAACTCAGAAATTTGGCTGCATCTTTTATACTGTTCATACCAAATTTTTCAACCATTGAATGGTGTGCAACGCTGTACGAAGTTTCCGTTCTGTGCTAGTTGCCGAAAAATTTTCATTCCATTTTTACTGACGCGTGCTAAAGGTGTGTTTTAAGTTGCTACGAAAAGTACAGTGCACTCAAGTGAATTTTTAATAAAAATATTTTTAACATATATATTATATTGTGAAAAATGACTAATCAAAACGACGATAACAGTCAAAATGGAAATGATTCCCAAAATAGTGACGATGTAAGTAAAATATTGAAATGAATAAAATTTTCTAAAAATTACGTAGTACTCAGAGCCGCCATTTTGTAAAATTCATGGTGTGAAAAATCAATAATTATGGAAATGTGTATGTATCTAATGATACATTTTGATTTTTTTTCCATGCGTTTCTTTGTTGAAGGATGTTATTACCGAGCCAGAGCATATGCGAAAATTATTTATTGGAGGCTTGGATTATCGCACCACAGATGATGGATTAAAATCTCATTTTGAAAAGTGGGGCAAAATAGTAGATGTTGTGGTTATGAAGGATCCTCGCACGAAAAGGTCACGCGGGTTCGGATTTATCACATATTCCAAGTCCTGCATGATCGATGACGCACAAAATGCCCGTCCACACAAAATTGATGGTCGAGTTGTTGAACCCAAACGTGCAGTGCCGCGTCAAGATATCGACAATCCACATGCTGGTGCGACAGTAAAGAAATTATTTGTGGGTGGTCTTAAAGATGAGCACGACGACTCGTGCTTGCGTGACTATTTCGGCAGGTATGGCAATATTGTAGATGTTAATATTGTCATTGACAAGGAGACTAGTAAGAAACGTGGTTTCGCTTTTGTCGAATATGATGATTATGATCCCGTTGACAAAATTGTGTGTAAGTATAATAAAGAAAAAAGAAAGTATGTTTATAGTGTTAATGGGAGTTGTTGTATTGTACAGTCCCAGCTCCGCAATAATCTTAATAATGATTGCTGCGGCGTTTCATTGACTGTTAGAGTAATTTAGCTTAAATAAATCTATTGTTGATTATTCCTGCTCAATGGATAATTGATGAAAATGTTCTTGCTACATAATAATCTTGGTCAAATTGCCAATGTTTCTACCCACCATCATAAGTCCTAAGTAGTATACTACGCAATAGGTATTACAACGCTCAGAAAGAGGCATCGGAAACCCCACAAAACATATATATTCTAAAACAGCAGGGTCGTATCCCTGTCGATGTGCGTATGTGTGTTTGATGGTGGGTGTGGATTTGGCCTTAGCCAAATGCTACGATACACGTCTAACAATAATACTAATAATAATTAGAGTTGGATTTTATATAAAAATAAATCTTTGTATATTTCCAGTACAAAAAACTCACACAATTAAAGGAAAAACTCTGGATGTAAAGAAAGCCTTACCTAAAAATGAAATGGGCCGCCAAGGTGGTGGTGGCGGCGGTGGTGGTGGTGGCCGTGGCAGCAACATGGGCCGCGGAGGCAACATGGGTGGCGGCAGTATGGGTAATCAGGGTGGCATGGGAGGTGGTTGGAGTAGTCGCAACAATGACAGTTGGGGAGGCAACTTCAATAGCGGTGGCTATGGTGGTGGCGGCGGAGGTGGTGGTGGCGGTTGGGGTGGCAACAATGTCGGACCCTGGGACAATGGCAACGGCGGAGGCAGTTGGAATAGTGGCAGTAGTTTTGGGGGTCCCAGTAGTGGCCCGGGAAATAGCGGGAATTGGGGCAATAGCGATTTCGGAAGTGGCTACCAACAAAGCTACGGTGGCGGGCCCCAGCGGGGTGGCGGCAATTTTGGTAGTAATCGTATGCAACCGTACAATAGCGGCAACTTTGGTAGCAAAATGGGCGGTAAGTTTCAATTGAAGGCATTTAGTGTGATTTGCCATGAATCGAACAGCACAGTTTCTCTGACACAATTGCCTTGTATTGTTGTAATATTTGTGCAATTTTTATTAAAAACTGTGAGATTAAAGCGTCTGCTTTTGCTATGTTATGCAAATTTTTTCAACAAATTTCCATATTTGTCATAACACGCGGCGTCGCTACAATGTTTACGTTTACGTTAACTGATGCAATTCATAGTCCGCGTCGTGTTCATAGTTTACACGTAGGCAGTCCCAGCTCCGAAGATGTTACCTTAATGATATCTTTGGCGTTTCGAGACTGCCAGAGTAAACTTTGCGAATATTATATTATCTGTTAATTTGTGCAGCTCTTACACATCACAAATTGATGAAAAAGTATTGGCAACATATTGTTTATGGGTAACAGTCGTATTGAGTATTGAACTAATTAAAATTCGGTATTAGGCAACAAAGTATACGAATGAACGTAATTTAGTGACTATTACTTGCACAACAAATCTGCTTAATGAACGTGGTTGGGTGGTGGTTCTTATTGAAATATGATTTTGTTGTTTTGTAGGAAACCAAGGAAACTTTGGCAATAGCGGCGGAACTGGTTTCAATAGTAGTGGTCCGATGGGTGGTGGTGGAGGCGGTAGTGGTGGTGGTGGCAGCAGTGGAGGAGGTGGTGGTGGCGGTGCCAGTACCAACCGACGTTACTAAAAGGTAAAGACTCTTGAATTTTTATTATTAATGAAAAATTTTGTTCGCTTCATTTTCGTGCTCCTAAAAACGATCCTTAATATGTTGTACGTACTCTGTTAGCTTTAAATTAGATGCAAATCTGAAATTTTTTTTCGTTTGGCTATAAAGAGTTACAGTGTACCATTGTTATTAAGGCCATGTTAGGGTTTGTTTGATACATTCGTTCCTTTTGTAATGTTGATAATTTTTCCCGTTTTTCATGCGTTCTCTTTATTAGCTATAGTTGTTATAATGTTTTAAGTCTATAATCCAGTTGAAACATTTTGAAAAAATATTTATAAAAAAATTTCATTTTTATAGGTGGGGTATCACACTTAAAAAATTATATAAAAAATGTCCATAAAAAAAAACGATCAATCTATCACTCTGCAAAGCAAGCAAATGTTGTATGTGTAAGGCCCTCCCTTCAATTGTAAATCAATCAAACAATCAGTCGGTACTTCTTCAATATTAAAACAAAAAAAGAACAGAACAGAATTTAAACGATCACAGATCAGTGCAGCAACAGTCAGTAATAATATAATACAGGAAAGGAAAGGAAAGGAAAGGAAAGGAAATGAAAGGAAACTACTGCAATCAGTTATATATATATATATAGTTAACATTTCGAAAAAGGTAAAAGTATGAAGAAAGAAACAGAAACAGAACAGTTTTTCTCTGTAATGTGTCAAGAGCGAAAGAAATATGATGAGATGTTACTTACGATGAGTGTGAAAATGTATTCAGGCCAAATGAGAAGAACATAACAGAAGAGGAAGCGTACATAATAAATTGATGAGATGATGAATTTTGAAAAATTAAGGAAACACGCAAATGAAGAGCAGGGTGTATTCTTGCACAGAGTCGGAGTATACAATTTCTCCACATATAGAAATATATCCCAAAGAAAACATGAGGATTTTCGTTGTAAATTTAGTGTCAGTTCTAAGCTTATCTAAAAACAAACAAACAAAAACTATTCATTGTCACCCCTTCACAATATCAAAAGAATTAAAATTAACTAAGCAGAAGAAGAAGAAGAAAAAGAAGAAGAAGAAGAAGAAGCAAGAAAGAAAACGATTATACCACCATATATATACAAATATGTGTAGATTGATATATTATAAAACTTTTTAGTGTATACAATTAGAGCAGTAACAGATATTATTTGAAAAAAAAAAAAACTTCAAGAGAAGTCCAATTGAACGTAATTTCATAAATGTTATTACAATTTGTAGCAGTAGTTTTCCCAGATATAATAAAAAAATGTCACGTAATTGATACGTGATTTGTGTGTTGCCTGCCTTTGCAAAGAAGAAACACAATTAACGACAAACAAAACAATTAAGAAATTTTGTGTCTAGTTTATAAGCAATTCTCTCTTTTTAACATTTTTCACCAATTAGCTGCTAAGATTAATTTAAAAATACGTTTTAATTTCTACTTGTATGAATATGTTCAGGAATAATGCTCTCCATCTTTTCCTACTACTTACTACTACTACTATTACTACTACTACTACCATTACTCCCACAATTACCACACTACCGCAGCTTAACTGCTTTTCCAGCAGTTTCTGTCTGACAAGCATACCCGATTCATGCGTATTACTAGTGTTAGATTGAAGCATCAATTCACTTAATATTTATAAAAAATTGTAAATTAATTATAAAAAAACTTTTTTTTTCCATTTCTCATGGGAATCCAACTCATACACAATATATAATATTTTTCTTTTTAATGAAAATTACCGTTGTTTTTTTAGTTTTTGGTTGTTGTGTTGTACCTTCTTTCATAATTACTTTCTAACTTTCATTGGTTCAATAAAAACCGAGTAGAAAAGCTAAGAAAAGAAAAGAAAATAAAAACAGGGGAACCACAGAACAAAGAAAACAAATGTAACAACAAAATGAAAAAATTTATGCAAAAGTTGAATTGTAAAAAGAAGAAGATCGATCCATGACCGAAGTATATAAATATAGAAATGTTATGTTTTCATATATTGAGTATTAGATCTAAGGCCTTGCAGATCACCTGCTAGCGACAGATTGTGAGAGAGAATGAGAAATTAGCGGGAAGGCAGAGAGAGAGAGAGAAGCATATTCTATATCTAAATAAAATAAAAAGCCAATGTGTAAGTTTAGTTGTTTTAGTTTAAGGTTTTTATACAAACATTTTATGAGTTCATCACATCTCTCTGTACATGATTTTTACCCGTTTGTATAGCCGATCTATATAATGCAGATCGCCCCCCAAAAAAGTTATTCGCTTTTAATTTCTCCTTCTGTGTTGTTTACCCCATTTTATATCATTTTCAAATATTTTTAATCATAAAATTTTTGTTACAAGTTGGCTGGCTGCTCGTCTCTGTTAAATACTAGCGACTGCCACCGGTTAACCGTTGGATGCAGTTGGCATTAATGTAACTCTGGCCGGCCAGTCTCGACCCATTTCATATATACAGACCATGAGCGGTCCTATTGAAATGGTGGGGTGGTGGCGAGGTAAGTGAGGTAAGTTTCGAAATCTTTAATTATTTTTTGTAATATTAAGTTGTACATAAATATTTGTATGATGTATTGCTAAAAATAAGTTAAAATGGATTTCTCTTAATGTATTAATCCCACTGGGCATGCAATGTTTTTCTATTTGTTATTCATATATTCAATATAACATTAAATATAATTCAAAAGAATTAAACAAAAAAAAAAAAAATAAAACCGTGACTTTTATTTACATAAACAAAGGCTGTGAAATTTTTTTGGCGGAAAAAGCCTGCCTAGTGCATGTAGTAAATTACTGCGAAATCCAATAAATGGCTCGGGAATACCTTTCTTGAAATATGTATGAAATATGGTTTTTATAATAGTTGCAAAGGCTTCGTCTATTTCGTTGTAATGTCAATGTTTTTATATAGATCAAGAACGGGCTTAAAATTCACATTTTCACGCGCAAAGGTACAATCTTTTGGGTGAAAAACATTTGTAAACATTATTGAAGATGCGACT
This sequence comes from Ornithomya fringillina, assembly GCA_963978525.1. NCBI lineage: Eukaryota > Metazoa > Arthropoda > Insecta > Diptera > Hippoboscidae > Ornithomya > Ornithomya fringillina. The sequence continues at coordinate 32,574,674 of OZ021691.1, read as the reverse complement.
GCCAAAATTAGTTGGCATGTATGGAGAGAGAGAAAGATTCTAAAACGAGTTCGGCTGCATTTCAATTTAGCGCAGACGATTATTAAGCTTTATGGGTTTCTTGAGGTGTATATTTTTAATGCACATTTGAAAACATAGGCAATTAAGGAATGTATAAAATAAAGATTGAATTATTTTTGTTCCTAGCATGACTTTTTTTTGTTTAGATAATGTGCTTTAAAGGTTGTGAAAAATTTCTTTAACGTGAAAATCTGAATTGCCTAAATTAACATAAAGCGGCCTCTAGTAAGCATTAACAACACTGTTGTGTTAAACTATTACAGGGTTGCATTTTATGTATTTAATCCAGTTAAAACTTAATAGCGTAGCATTACAAATGTCAGGGTTTCCGGTTTAAAAGTTAAAATACAATAGTTCGTTAACATTTAATGTATATAACGTTACGATATTTTTCCTAAACAAGTTCGTTTTACTGATTGTAACTGCTGTTAATTGTATAAAATTTGTAGAAAACTGCGAAAAAAAATTGAAAACGAAAGGATTGAAAGAAGAATTAATGTATAACAAATGAAAACACAAAAAGCAAAACAAAAGAAACAAATAGTAAAATAAAGATAACTGATGAAGGCCGCTTCTACGCTTGTTGACTCGCCAATATTGCCCGCTATTTATGAATAATCAAATTGTAATAAATAAAAATGCATAATTTCTCGTTTTATGCGCTTGATTTAGCGCATTTTCATTTCATTCATATTTATTACTGTGTCATGTTTTGTACTGATAGACAAAGAAAAAAAAAAAATACTCCACAAAATATGTACATCGCATAAAGCACAATATTGATATCTGCTGGTATACTTAATAATTTCGTTTGACTTGTCCAGTGCGGTAGAGTATATCTAGTATATTTAAAAATTCGCGATAATTGAATTCCAAATCGATGCCACGTTGTACACCGAAACACTTAAAGATCGCATCAAACTCTCTGCTACTAATCATGTAATGCATATCCCGTACAGTTAATGCACGCATTAATTGATTTCTACGTATGGTGCCACAATTCTCACGATCAAAATCTTTAAAGACTGAACTCAAATTAGAAATCTCGTCTGGTTTGCGGGCCAACTTCATGAGGGCTTGCGAACAAATGGTGCGTTCCTCAAAACTCAAGAAGCATTCAACACAATCTAAGTTGGCCAAATGCATAAGTGGGACAGCTATAACATCATGGTCAGCTGTGGCCGTTTCCACTTGTATAAATATTTCATCGAGAGCTTTACAAAAGTCACGATATAGAACACAGCAAGCACGTTTCGGGGAACGGAATCTATTAAAAAGAGAAAAATTTAAACAAATAAAAACAACAACAACAAAAAACACGTACATTTTACAAATGGTATTCATTTCTTCGGGTGTCAGCTTAACGTTGGCATTATCTACGCCACGACGGAAATCAACTTCTAAAATTTCACCTTCACGATGACGATCAAAGTCTTGCAAAAAGTCTATTACCGGAATACTCTTGGTCGTAGCCTGCCGTTTGGCTTTGGTCAATATTTGTATAACATATTCTTCATTTTCTCTATCCTCAGCTTCCCCCTTAAAGTTGGGGCACGTAGCTTGTAAATCAGCGGGTGCTGTCAATTTTGGTATCGCATATTCAGCCGGATCAGCATCTTCCAAGAAGCGTGTATAGTGAAAGCCCATCTCGTTGCCATAACGATCGATTAAAGCATTCATTTCATCATTGGACAATAAAATGCCATTTGTAACGAAAATCTGATTAGCTTGTTTGCAGCGGACATGACCGCTATTCAGTCTAAATTAAAATATTATGATAAATGATAACAAAACAGTCAAAATACTGTAGAGTTGGAACAAAGGACTCTACTACTCCATTTTGCTTTGTAGAATTTATTGCAATAAAATTTATTTTCCACATATACTTACTTGTCATAGTTTTTAAAGAACGGATGCATATGTAATCTACGATTGCGAATACGCATTTGAATCTTGCGTAATGCTTCTTCGCACAAATCGCGTATATTCTCATCGACCTCTTGCCAATTTAAAGCACCATCGCGTAACATATTTTTTATATACTTTGGAGGGGATTTTACCTGAAGTAATGGCATCTTCTCTAAATTCTTAACGGTAAACACTATAAGAGCGATAAGAGGCTATAAATAGAGCACATTTTAGAATATGTCTCTCAATTCTAACTCACCCCGATCAATTTCATCTTCAAACACTCTCCACATGATACGATTCGTATCAATTGGATCAATATAGCGTTGACACAGCAGACCGAATTCACGTGGTGTTATGAATTTACCCACGCCCATATTGTGCAGAGCACGCTCGAATTGATTTATGGTAACGGTACCAGTATGCAACAAGTCAAAACCTTCCAGAAATTCACGTACACGTATCCGATTTTTATGAACGTGCTTTTGTATGCAAAAGACAACATCGCAATCGGTTGTATTCTCTTTGGGATGATTGCAGAAATCTTTGAATATGCGGGCAGCCAAATTTGTACCCTCCACGGGCGGTAATTCGGGTAATTCCAAATCTACCAGTCTCCCCGGAAAGTCTTTCATGATTTGCTAAAGTTAACAAAAGATTTATCAGTTGGTTAAACGGTTGATAATGAAGTTAATATTCCTGTTACTTGAGCATTATCCGTTAGATTTCTTTGCTTTAGATAATCAATGATGCATTCTATGTGATTGATGAATGCCACATAGTTGACCATATAAGAATCTTTCATGTAACGTTTCAGTAATAGAAGAAAATCATTATCTGATATGGGAATCTTCATAAAATGTAAAACCCTGGAGAAGTGCGCCACCGTCATTGTGCCCACGTTTTTTGATATCTGTTGAATGCAAATAAAATGTAAAAAAATAAAAATTTGAATTTTAAAAATACGCATCCTACGAGTTCATAATCTTGAAAGTAAGGTCTCAGAGGCAAATGGCTGACCAGAGCTATTTTAATTAACGTCAAGCACAGTTGTCGCCTGTCTTCGGGCCGTGGAATAACATTAACATGCATAGGATCGTTCCATTCCAAGCCGCTAGCCAAGTCCCTTTTCTGATGCTTGGCATGATCTATTAAATTTATAAAAATATTGTAGACAGAATGTCTGTATAACTAAAAAAATGTTTTATAACTCACTCTCTCCGCACACCACTTTACAAAACTGCTTATACACCACCCGGCCATCTCGGAGGCGAAAATAATCAACCACTTCTCTAAGCTCAAAGTCCGATAAACCAATAATGCGTTTGTATTTACCCAGTATGGTGCTGAATAGAGACTCTGGTGTAAAAAAATTATACATTTATCTAAACCTTTCTTCTATACTCTCCCACTTACCTGATATTAGGCCTTTTCCTTGGGGATCATGGACACAAAACTCAGCACATATATCAAAACCATAACGAAATATTGCATCTTGGATTTTGCGACAGGCTTTCCAAATTTCATTTAAATTCACATTTAGCTGAAAGGTACATAAATACTACGAGATTGCCCAAAATTTTGACAACACTTACTCTTTCATCATCTTCCATGGCAGTGGATTTGAATTATACGCTTTTCTATTTAATTTAATTTAATTTAATTTAATAACAACTGAGTAATTTTCTAATCTTGAAATATAAATTTTTTTTCTTTAATAAAATTTTTTCAATATGAAATTTTAAAAATGATCTTTGTTAACGAATGAAATTGTCAAACGTTTATGCTAAGTCTAGACAGTTTTTATAAATAATGAGTCAAGAGAAGAGAATTATATAAAAATTCTAAATCGATTATCATGATGATTAAATCATTGGAGGATTGTAGAAATTGATTAAATCTAAAACAAATAAATTTTTAAATTTATTTACTTTTCACACTCATTCTACAGAGTAAATCATTTATAACGATAATGTAAAGTCAAGTTTACTATAATGGAAATTTCTCTAAATAACTGTATGAGTGAGTGAGGAAGAAAAATGGAATCTCTCGAGTAATGTTTTAGTAAGAAATTCTTCGAAGAAAGTTCGTGTTTGAAGAGGTAAGCTTAAGATCAGGGCCATCTTTTAACTTAACTTTTGTTTTGTTTGAATTTCTTTCAAAAATTGCTTCTCACTGTACTCGCTTTCACGGCACAACATCATTATTGTTTAAATCTTATAAAAACCGATTCACTCACAACAGTTTAAGATTTAACGTTAAGTTGAATGCCAGTAAAATAATATAAACGGAAAATCTTGTGACAGAAAATTGTTGAAAATTAAAAATAATTAATTAATAATTAAATAAATTCAAATCAATTAAAATGCGTTCAGTTTTGCCTTTGTTGTTGTTGTTGTTGTTCTTTTGTGTTTTAATTTTGGCATCTTTTTCACAAGCTGTGCAAGTGATTAAGGATGTTAAACGGGCTGACTTAACAAAAGATGCTCATGTACGTACACGTCGCACAATTTATGGCGGTGGCGGTTTGTATGGACGCCGTTATTATGGCGGCTATCATAAATATGGCGGATATTATCGTCCTTATGGTTATTATCATCGTCCTTATTACGGAGGCTTCGGTGCATTTGGTGTTGTTGGTGGTTTTGGTGGTGTTTGGGGTTAATTTGGAAATAATTCGTGTCGAAAAACGAGGAAAAAATCATTTTCTCAATTCAAAAACAATAACAATTTTTATTTTTATAAGAAATCTGTTTAGTCTTAAAATTATCGGTCTTTGATACTAAAAAAAGCCTCGTTAAGTTTAATTATCAAGTAGGTTTTAAAGTAGATGTTAATTATTTAAGTAAACAACGATTGTTGTGCTGTTAAGGTGACTAAGTTGAATATATTGTAATATCATGTAAGAATCTTGTTACCTCATGAATAATTTATACATGTATAAACAATAAGTACGTGTTACATGCATTCACGTATGAGTAGAACGGGATTCATTATTCCCATAAATTTTCTATACCTTCTCTAATATATTTTCATTAAATTAACACAAAATTATTTAGTACTGATAACTTTATAAAATAATTAATTGTGAAAATAATAAAGAAATGAAAATTGTACTCCAGTATTCCAGTCGTAGTGTTACTTACGTTACGTTTGGCTATATTTACCTGAGCTGATTGACCTTTGACATCTTTATCAAATTGGTAAGTCTGCAGGGTTTTTTTATTACAAATTTATAGCTATCTAAATTTGCAACCATCGCTTAATAGTTAAGAATCAGTGGTACATAGTTTTGTTTTTCTTTTAAAAAAAATCTCGCATGAGAGAAAATACTACACATTCAGAAAATGAATTGATTGGCATAATAAACAAATACAATCTTTTTCTAGTTATTCTTTCCCCTACTTAACTTATAGTACTTTTTCACAAATAAAAAAAGGCTATATTAGGCATACACCAAATCTAGGGTACCTACCATTATTACTCTCTTCCAAAATAGAATTTTTCTTTATTTTCCAAATAACATGGAAAAAATACCTAAAATTTATTTGAATGAACATACTTTTTTGGGCGTGGCAATATTAATATTTTCACCCATTTTTGCGTATGATTAAGTATGTGAAAAGGCAAGGTGCTCCTTATATAATGAAAAATATCAAATTCGCTAATGAGGCGCACCCATTAGATTGTGGACTCGTATTTTATACGAAAGTACATCTAAATACATCTAATTCCCTTTTTGTACGATAGATATGTTCCCAATAAATATGCGTCTAGAAATCGATGCTGAGCGAAAATATATATTTTGGTTGGGGGCGTAAAGTGCCTCCTTCCGGATATTATCAATGTTTGCACAAAATCCATTCCACAAATTATATTAACCAGAAAAGATTTTTCAAAACAGTGCGCACTAGATGATAAAAGCACATCGACTTCAGTATAAATGGGATTTTATTAGTACGTGTGTTCTCTTTTACTATTGTTATGATGTGAAAGGACTTTGCACGTTAAAATCATGAGAAAAGTTATAGTCGGTCAACCTCAACCATATAATACCCTACATCATTTAGCTCCTAAAAATTATATTAGTTTCATTATATTCGTAAATGCGAGGCATTGTTATTTAAGTCTGGTTCTAAAAATTGTCCCATCAAGTTCAAATTTGACACAGCCAATCATTAAGTCAACGAATACTTTTTACAAATATATTTAGAATTGAGAATATATAGAAAGATTTTCTAAATAACAAATTGTTATATGTGGAAGGGTTGTAAAAATGGGTCCAATTCGGTTCATTTTCATCAAAATATCACAAAAAATGCAACCTATAGCTTAGCTGTAGTGTACAGATTGACATGGACAGACAGACATGGTTAAATGAACTAAAATTTTAATGCTGAATGTATCGGTATCATTAAAGGTGGGTGTGGCATTTGCTATGTAAGCTTTACAAACATTCGGACAAATTTATTATACCCTTAATATACCTTATTTGCCACAAGTGATGCACAGGATATAACAACTTTCAACGCATCACTAACGTTATGATTTCATTTTAATATATAATATGTTAATTTTTATATTATATATGAATATTTTTAATTAGTGCAAGGTCTTATAAGTTGTAAAAAAAAAATAAAAATTAAGTGGTGCCTTTCATATCTATATACGTAATTGTGGCAGTTATATAAAAGTGAAATTGAAAAATTTTCATAAAAATTTTTTTCTGTGAGAAAAAAAGTGTGCAAAGCTGTAGTGGAGCCTCTTAATCATCTACTCTAAAATGCAAACAAAACAGAAAGAGGGGAATTACGTAAATTACGTAAGTATTTACGCCTATCATAGTTAGATGAGCTTAATTAAATTCAACAAGTATTTATATGTTATATAGATAAATAAAAACAAATTAGAAAAGTATGTAAATTTGGCTTAGGCCACTATATACATATAAAAATAATTATATAAATTTTTGTATACAAAATCAGAACATCGCCGTGTTTGTATCGTAAATGAGAAAATTGCGAAAATACCTTTAAAATGCATTTCAAATATATATATATATTTAACTTTTGAATATTGAATTGAGTAGATTTCTTCGTCTTTCTTCTACCCTCTGGTAATATATAATTTTATATTTACATGAATCTTAAATTTCTTCAATCACGTGTCAACAGCATCAGCAATATGTGTAAATATTTAGAGAAAAACTATTACAACAGTGTTGCTGCTGCTTTTGCCTCTTCTCAGAAATGTTTAGTATGCAAATATTTATAAAGACAGCAACTACTTGGACTTGTGTATATAATATATGTATATATATACGTATGCATTAGAAAATAGGTAAATATAATTTGTTTCCTTTTTTATATAAACAAGTTGATTGGATTTTTTTAGGGGGAAAATTACATAAAAAATGTGAAAAATAGATTTATAGAAAAAAGTGGAGAATAATATTTTAAGATTGTAAAAAACAATAAATTAAAGTAAAATGAACTGTATTTGAATTTGAACAAATCTTAAATGATCCCCCAACACCACCATCTCTTTAACACTAAAAAGAGGGTAAAAAAGAAAATCTTCCAATTTAAGTGATACGAAAAAACGCTTCTTAAAAAACATCACTTTTATTAGTTTTTGTTTAATTGGGGCGTGTCCTTCGACCGATTTTACCCAATTTCAATACCAACCTGAATGCTAAAACTAACAATATTTTTGCCACGTTTGGAGCCGGAAGAATGTTCATCACTGTTAGACAGACCGTCATTGTTAAATCGTTTCAGATGATTGATGCTGATTAAGAATATGGATACGGACGCTTCCTTCTTGGTGATGGGTATAATAATATAAAATGATATAAATTAAAACAAAGTGATTTCCTCTAAGACCAAATAAACATTTCTTTCTCACTTAATTTCTATACTTTCTTGTCATTTCCTTTTCATTTCTTAAATTAATAAAACGTTTAATGAAAAATATAATTCAGGAAGAGACTTCAGATCAAAAGAAACAAGTTATTCATAAATATGTGCTGAGGAAACCAGTAAAAAACATCTGTTGACACAAACTGTACACAAGAATAATAAGTAGAAAAAAAAAAGGAAAACTTTCCGAAAACTTTTCTTTTGCTATAAACATACATATGTACACATTACATATATGTAGCAGGGAATAAAGTTCATAACTTTTAGAAGAATTTTGAAAATGTGATAAATTTTTAACTCAAGTTTCTTGATAAATTATCTTAATTTATTATTTTTTAATCATATTAAAATTAAGCTTAATTCCATCCTACAACATTTCAATATATGCTGATATTATTAAAACTCTTTAAAGACGTAATGTGAAGGTTCAAAACAAGTGAACATGTTATAGTCGCTACAATTAGTTAAGTTGTTTCTGTATATGCGACGTATTGCCCTTTGTGATATGGGAGGGGGTTCTAAAAATGATCCGAATTATTAAGTTAATTAATCATATTTCATCGAATTTTAAAAAAAATTAAAAATTGCAATTTTTGACTATATGGAAAGTGTTTCTAAAAATAGATCGATCGGATCCATTTTTAATACTAACTATTCTTGGCTCCAAAAAGCATTCATGTGCCAAATTTCACTAATAAATATCAAAAATTGTGATGCATAAAAAGAAAAGAAAGACGGGGACGGACACGGTTAAATGAATTCAGATTCTGAGCGGAACTACATGAGAGCATGGCACGGCATGTGCCGTTTAAGTGTTGCAAACATCCGCTTAAGCATAATATAACTTTATTACTGTTACTGTTACTGACATGAGTTGATGCATTATATTGTTTAAAAAAACTTTTATTAAAATCGTTAGAGTATCCATGTGATTTGCATATTAATAAAAATTGGTCAAATTTTACGTTCATTTTTTTTTTATAACAATATTATCAGCAGTTCAGTGATGTACGAATGATGAATAGCTTTTCTGGTTTTTTTTTAGACTTCAAATGGGTATAATTGTACAAAATGTGAATTGTATGGAAATTTTTAACTGAAATAAATGTCCATTCGGCTGTTATGTCTGTCACACATGATATATGAATTTCTGTTAATGTTTTTATTATTGTACAATAATATACGTTTTAAAATTATCGTATAGCTGAGAGAGAAAGATAGAGAGGGAAAGAGAGAGAGAGAGAGAGAGAAGAATATAGAAAGTAAAAGTTTGTTTTATTTCATTTATACTAAACGTGTCGGATTGGTAAATATAACAGTAAGGTAGTACCGCATGTATACCACATAAATTATACCATTTTACCGACCATTTAATACCATACATTCCACCCCTTAGTTCCACATATTATGTTATAATTAGTTTTTTTACATTAGTAAGCTCACCACGCATTTTCATACAAATCACATCCTGAAATATTGTTATATGGAAAGGGATTCTAAAAATTGCTCGATCAGGTTCAAATCTAGCACAACTTATTATTAAACCAATAAATTCTTCGTCACTAAATTACTTTTTTTTTTTAAATTATTGAGAATTGCAAATTTTCGCCATATACAAACTTTTCTTCTAATAGAACTTTGTATGGGAGAGAATACTTACATGTTTTTATTTCAAATACTATGAAAATATTTCAAAAAATGCAACCTATAGCTTGTACACAGACAGATATGATTAAATCGATTCATATTTTTATTCTGAATGTAATGGCAAATTAAAAGGGTGGAGTCAAACATTCACGCAAATTTAATATATTTTTTCAACATTTCTCCTATTACTTGTGGATGTGATTTTGACAAATTAATTTTAATTTTGATGCATGATACTCAAGCTTTATGTTTATGCATACTGTCCAAGTTCAAAAGAAAAACGGTAATATACATATTTTATCATTATATAGTTGTTTCAATAAATCGCGTTAAGGATTTGTTTAAAAAGTTCTTCAAAATAACCGACAATTGGTCTTCATATAATGTAATCTATTTATTTTATTAAAATCAATAATTAAAGATATTGCACTGATTTTTTGTCCACAATAATTACTAATTCATGTGTGAATTTAAAATGGAAAATTTTTTGTCCGTACGTCCATTAAAGAAATAATACTTGATATAGTAAAATCCTTTGGCTATGGTTGTTCCTTCTAAACTAAAATGCACATAAATATTTATATTGAATTGTTGATCGATTGTTTTTATCGATTTTTTGAAACATTATTTATAATGAGTTTCTTTTGAAAAATATATCATATACTAGGCTCAACACTACACGTGACACGTTAACCATACCAAAGTGAAGTAATGGTGTGTGTGGGCGAGATAAATGTATGTACGTCTAAAAGGTAATGAGCGTTTGTGGTCGTTAGCAATGTATATATGGAAACATATACAATTTCTATCACCTACATCATATTCAACATCTACATATAATCTAACTATGTAGTGGTTTTCTATGCATTGTATAAAGTTATCGCAATAGCCACTAAGCGTAGTAGCATGTGTGGACTACAAAACAATTTCATTTTCAAATGTTTGTACGCTAAATTTTATGATAACCGATCAGTAAACCGGAATATGCATACAAATGGAAATAGTTAGGCAGTATTGTACTCGTATGTATGTATGTGGGTTGGGGGAATAGATTTTCGCACACAACTATCTATTGTGGTATATTTTATTGTTAACAGAGTCACTTTCTATGCGGTCACCTGAATACATTTATTTAAACAAGTTATCAAAACTGTTATACTAAAGAGCAAAAAACAACTTTAAAGGAAATCTGAGAAATTTGAAAATAGATTTTTTTATAATTTATAAATTCTCAAAAACATGTCAGTTTATTTTGTACTTGTATGGTGCACAAGTTAAGCTGACAGGAAGAGCAGTTGTTGTTAGCTGAAGGAAGTTAAAGAAAACGGTTTTTGGCAAACTAGATTTGAAATTAAATTAAATTGGATTTAAGCCGCATCTTTCTTCTCTCTAATGGAATATGTGTTGAGTTTGCAAGGATTATTTACTAATTGTGACGCGTTAGTGTTACCGAACCAGGTCCATCTTTGGCAAAAGGTAATTAAAAATTGTGTTGTTGCGTTATTTATGAATAAATATACCAAATTCTAGCTTCATAACCCAACTTTTGTGATAGATAAATACACACAATTGACAAAAAGTTCCCATTATCTAGGACGTTGAAATTCAATGCAATTTTTTGACACAGAATTCGTCTTGTTAGTTGATACGTAATATGTAAAGAGATACATGCCACGCCCACTGCTTGTATGTAAAGATGGAGGGTAATTAAAAATTGACCTTAAGCAAATTTTTACTCGTTTTAGCTTAATTTTCGTGCATGATTTGATTTTATATCCTATAGCTGGAAGACGGTATAAAACCATAATTTATAACAATTGTTATGATATTTGAATTTAAAGATATAACGTGAGAGAGATATTTGTATTATTATGTAAACTTAAGCATATGCAATACTATTGTATAAAGCAACATATTTTTTTTTTCTTTTTTTGTATAAAATTTCCATAGAAATGAATGCAACAATCAACTACTCTCTAGAACTATTGTTGTATCTTCTTTTGTATACTTTGAAAAATAGCAGGTGTAAAAGGAGAGAGAGAAAAGGAGAGAGGGAGAGAGAAAGATAGTGAGCTTGTTAATATGAAAATTTTCACTAAAAAGACTGTCTTTCATATCAACCTGAACGAATATACAAAGAAGGGGAAAATTGTATAAAAATTAAATGAAATACAATTTGTATCGTGTTGCCATAGAAGCAAAAAAGAATATGTACATAGTACAATAAATTAAGAAAGATATTGCACTTGTACGATTGTGTGTATATGCATTACGAAATTAATTTGGTAACGAAATATTCTCTAAAACTTAAATTAAATTTTTATACCCCGCACCACTTGTGGCAAAATGTATATAAAGTTTGTGTAGATGTTTATAACTCCTAAACGGCAAATGCCATGCCGCCCTCTAATTATACCGATCGATTATGAATCAACATGTGAATCGATTTAATCATGTCCGTCTGTCCGTCTTCCTGTCCATGTATGTATAATTGTGCAAGATTTATGAAATAAGTGCATTTTTTTTGGGAAAATATAACATTAAAAACCTTTATAAATCATTTAATCAATTATTCATTTATTAGTTGTGCATTTTTATTCACTTGCGCTGGTCATTCTGTTAATAATGTAAAGACTGGAAAATTAACTTGTGACTTTTCTCTCACTACACACAATACATTAAAAAAAGTTTTCTCTGTCAGATTTACAGATTACATCAAATCATTCCCACCAACTTTATTTCTATTCCTTTTTTTTTTTTTTTATTTACTTATGTATTATTATTATCGTGTGGTTCTTTTTATGGTAGTTTAAGTAAAACTTTTCTGCTCTGCTTAAGAGATTGCATAATGAAAATAAAATAAGAAAAACAAATAAAACAACCAAGTTCGTAAACAGTTGAAATGATATAAGAATTGTACTATTTACACACATACACACATACACATACTTTATTGCTATCTACGTAGAAAGTGGAAGGAAGTAGAAGAAAGTGCATGAAAAGTTTTAGGAACTGCATCCACTTTTTTTTTTATGGTCTAGTGATTTTATTTAGTTGCTACAGATATCAAAGTTGACTTACTATCTTACAAGCAATACTTCTACGCAAAAACCGCACAAAATTAAAAATGTTTCGTACATATCGAGTATTTGTGTCAAATGAAGTTAAAGCAAAAAAGTTTTTCATCAAAAATCTTTTTCGAATTCCCAAAGTTTTCATAAAAACATACAAGTACATTTTTATCGCTACTTATAACAGACAATATATTTGGTTTGAGCCTAGTTTTGTCACTTGAATATGATTAAAGGCAAACTCTTCTTTTAATGTACCGCCTTTAATAAACACAAATCTTAATATTTTTAAACAAAATTTGGCAACGTATACTTAATTAACTTTATATTTGTTTGTGCCAAATTTGGATGCGATCGGACCATTGTTAGAACGAACCCCTTCCCATATACAGACACAATTAAACTAATTGTAGCATAATTTAAGGAGCTAAGTGATGGGGAGTATTAAATGGTCGGGCTTGACCGACTATAATATTTTCATTCAAGTAAATGAAAAAGTTTATAATGAAATATAATGATATTAAGGCATACAGAGCGTATGCGTGACATAATATCTATATAATAATATATCAAACATCTATTATAGAATAATTTATAAAAAATATTCCAATTTTCCAATAATTTACACGCGGATCATTATTAATTTATTTAATTTGAAACACATTTCATGAGAGATTAGACAAAACAATTACGATACAGTTGACATTAGTAGATAAGATTTCAATGATGTTTTAATTAATTACATTAAGATTTTGCTCCATTATCGCACTGTGTTAATGATGTTAAATTAAATCTTTTGTCAGTTGACCACATAGATAAAGTCAAATTGTAATTAATGGGCTTGTAGTTATAATGAATCATTATGTACTTGTATACTTTCTTGATTTATGTATGTAAACATTGTTTATTTTTTCACTCATTGATTAGTGAATTTATTGGGGAATGCTATAATTGACTACTCAACGAGAAAATTTGTAAATGTTTTATAAATAACATTATATAGATTTATAAAATTGTATAAAAATTTAGTTATTATATCTGATTAACGACTATATACTCACATACATAAATAGTTAGTACTTATTGGTAAAAATGAGAAAAAAAAAAACACATGATTGTGAAAAAGTTTATACATTATATAGTCTTTTCTGTGGTTACTGAAAAATAATGCTTAAATATTCATTTTATCAACATATATACACACGTATAGGTGGTGTTGTGGTCATTTATTGTAAAGAACTGGAAACTGGAAGCTTCTAATTCAGGTTTTAACAAACACAGCTGGTAGGACATACGGACGTTTATACTGTAGTCAAAGTTAATTTAACTAAAATTATTGCAAAACTATCTTAATTATTTAAAAAAAGACTTTTTATTATATCATAATGTGTTATAAAAAGTATATCCTTACATATGAGCTGGTTTTTTTGAAAGTGGTATAAGTCCACTTTTTAAAAAAAATAAGTTAACGGTAATTTTAATGAGTTATAGACACCTTCTATCCATACTTACAATCACAATTTCAATAGAGTTCTATTTTGATATAAAATAAACATAAACAGTTTTGCTGTACAATGCTATCGCACAAATGTTTCTTTTGAAAGTGGAATAAGTCCATTCCTAATAATTATAATGAAAACAAATTTCTTATTGCAATTATTATTGATGATTACGACTTCAATGTAAACAAAAACAACATTGTCAACAAGACAACGGTATAATTTTTCTGATGAAATGATGAGAAGAAAATAAAAAATACTTTTGTTTAGTTCTCCTTCGCAAGTCCTACTGTTTGGTTCTTATACTAATAGATTGCAGCGTGAGTATTATTTAAATATAACTGCTATGAAAACAGAAAATTAACGGTTTAAATAAATAATATTATTTGTTACAATGAGTTCATATACCTGTATCTGTCTGAAAGTGATGTTCGTAAGTAAGAGTAATGATTTTTTTGCCGGGAATATTGAATTTTATTTTTTATAGAAATAAGACCCATGAATATTAGAAAAAGAAGAAGAATTTATGAATCGGATGAGGAAAGCAATTTGAGCAGTATTAATTCAACATTTCTACAAACTAAGAAGAGAATTAGAATTTTTGAATTAAGTGATTTAACGACTGACGAAGACGATGTTACTAATTTTCGATCTTTTTAATGTAACTGAAATAAACTCTTAATAAACTTGGTTATTCGTGTATTCAAATGTCTTCATTTTAACTATTACTTTTTACATAAAAATCCATTTCAGTAAAGCTTTAATGTCTATAAAAATATGGACTTAAATTTGTTCCTGTTTTTATTTCTTGTAATATGTTATTTTTGAAAATGGTATAAGTCCATGAGGACCTAAAAAATCGTTTATTTTTTCAAATAATTTTAGTAATTATTATTTCATAATAAAATTTAAGGTATGTATAGTGTAAAAAACATCACTCGAATTGATTAAAGTTGGCCAATATTTTTAAATTGATTCAAACGCAAACCCTTAAATATCTCAATATATGGAAAAATGGACTTATACCACTTTCAAAAAAACCAGCTCATATAAAACAACTTGTACAACTTTTTGACATTGAAATTATTCTCATTACACGTGATTCTTTCTTCCATTCATACCTAGCAATTGATTTTAATTGTTGTGAAAATTTAAAGAAAGTTTATTAAAATAATACAATTCGTTCAATAAAGATGATCTCTGCCTCAAGATCTATCCTTCTACCGCATTTTATAAAAAATATTCTTGAAAACTACGTTCACGATATCATGAATTGAATTGGGGCAGACAGATAAAATAGACTTGAATGTATATACATTTAGCTTAAGCCAGCACTAAGTTTTGAATAATTAATATAAATAATAGATATATAAGTAGGAGGCGTCAAATAGGAAAATAGCGCCAACTAGGAACGGCTACTTTAGTATGTGTTGTATTTTGCTGGTCCATCTCTGAATAACAAATAGATTATGTGACAGGTATAATAATTCTATTAAAATATTTAGGAATCGTTAAAGAAATCTAAAACATGTCTAGACTATGTTTGAAATGTTGATGATAAAAAACTTACTTTAACAAGCAACAGCTTTAAGGAAACACTACGTAAAGCTGACGTTTAGATACATTTTAGAAAAATTTGCAGACAATGCAATAACCTTGACTGAAGTTTGGAAAATGCTATTCGACTGCATAAATTGCGCTGCTGCAGCACTTACTAGATATGCGGTCCCTAACCACCCCACAAGTGTTTGAGTATACTTTGTGTGACCTGTGAAGCCTCCTTCTAGAATGACAAACTTAGTATATCCCCGATCTTGTGTGGACGACATGCTTAGAGAACATTTACTATGCTTTCGCTTTTGGTATCATACACATACTAACAATGCGAGCAAACTTTTTAATAAAAGTAAAAGCCATTTGTTCGATTTGAAATTGGCAGTTTTTCCAAGAAAGACACAAATTGTTTGCCTTGAATGCATAAGTGCACGCGTATTATAGCCATAAATTCTAATATAATGTGAAGCAAAAGAAAGCAAAAACGACTGCAACAACTGTATTTGCTATAAGCCAAATATTACATATTCTATACCACACGCGCTCTACTCTAGATAACACAGCATTTAGGAAAAGAAATTGAATTTGTATTTAGGTCATTAGGTTTCTTTCGGGTTCTATGTCAAGTTCTTCATAGATTGTAAACTTTACTTAATACTCAGTGTGTGAGATAAGTTTAGTTAGTAAGAATTTTTACTTTTCCTGACATGATGGTTTTTTCTTAACCATCAAGTGTTTCGGAAGCCTATTGTGTAAAATTGTTCAGCTCAGTAGTTGGAAATTATAAAATATTTTGTCAAAACGTCTAAAACAAAATCTTACTGATTTAATAAATAAAGAAAAATTTCGGCTACAGACGATATTTTTGTACCCTACACTGTGAAGTGAAGTGAAAAAGACGTTTCTAAGTTGCCTTAACTATGTCCGGCGTCCATTATTTACATAATATGCGGCTCTGCACAAAAACATATCACAAGTTTTAAGCGTCGCGTCTTACAAAAAGTTTACTAAATCTCTGTGAATATAAAGCCAAATTTTGCAATAAGTTTTTTATAATACTATTATCAATTTGTTACTTTTTCTTATTAAAGAATAAATTAAAAATAGCGGAAACTCAATTGTTGTTCGCTACAAAAGTTCGTTCATATATTTTTTATGTGTAAAGTATAAAGCATATAAAAAAATGCATTATTATAGTAAAAGATTTTTGTTAAATTTTTTTTTTTTTTATTGTATGTGAGGTTTTGTTGATATTTTGTGAGAAAAGTTTTCTTATTAAAAACTAACATTTAAGCTTGTCATTGCAAAGTTTTACTTAATCTAGAAGAGACGACTGGGTTGAGTGTATTTATATTAATTTTAATTAATTAATAGTTTTAAATTAAATTTGAAAAAAACTAAAGATAAAATAAAAGTGTCTTTTGAAAACCATGAAAACCATTTAAAAAAGTTAAGAAATTTGCAATGAAAAACTTTGCTCTCTATACGGCTTGGTTGGGTAATAAATTATTTTATGCAACACCCTAAAAAGCCCTCAATATGCAATAGACTCTTATTATTTACTTTTTTGCATAACATCAGATCTGTATTTAGATGTTTTTCCATTTCTGAAGATTTTCGGGAAAATTGTACTCAAAGATTTTTGAAAAATTTTTTTAGCTCTTATTTCAGGCAAACGAATATGCCTACAAAAAATATTATTAATAACAGAGAGCTGTTGCTTTAATTTGTTTATTTTGCATAGCTTTTCAGAAATGTCAATTTGTTTGCTAATATCTTTAAAAGATTTTCATATAACATAGAAGCCTGAAGCAGCTATCCTTTTACTTGTGAAGAAACACCACCATTGGCCACAAATAGACTCTTTTTTTTTTAAGTAGAAAATTCGAAAATATGTGTGTTAAATTTTATGTTTATATGTGCACCTTTTTAGAAGAAAAACTCCTCTAAAAAATACATTTTTTTTTAGCAGTTTAATGAAGAAAAATTGATAGTTTAGTCAAAAAAAAAAAAAAAACAAATTGTTATCCAAATAAATAAAAATGTTCTCTCTACTAATATGTAATTTATTTTCTTTTTTCTTTCTGAAAGTGTTGCGGTATGCAGTTTCAAAAAAACAGTGCTTTTCAATGTTTAAGCAGCTGCAGCGTTAAAAGCGGTATGAGATAGAGAAAATCTAAGACTAGCATCCAAAGTTATTCAATAACATCAGAGTATGTTTGAGAAGTTTAAAATTTGTTGTACAATATGTTTTATTAAAAATAAAAAAAAAAAAATAAGAAAATTAGATTTGATTTAGGTCAATCAACATTCTTAGTTAAATTTTTGTCGCAGATAAATAGATTTTAACCAATTGCAACGAAATTGTGCCCTCTTTCGCATATAATCGTGACAAAATCAGCATAAAATTGCTTTTTTTTTTATTACTGGCAAAATTTTTGCTAAAATATTTGTTATAATTTTTGCAGCAACCTCTGAATATATGTAAGCGAAAATATATAACAATAGTAAGCTATAGGATAAGCTATAAAATTGCGGTAACTACACATTTTTTTCAAGTCATAGATTATCTCAAGTTATGCAGGAATGCTCGAAACTTTGTTAAACAAACTAAGGTAGCACTAACTCTGCGTTTTTAATGCTAAAGTAACTTTTATATATATTTTCTTTACACTCAAATTCGGACTATTTACATATATACATATGTAAAAGTGTACCCGCAACCATATATATGTAAATACATGCTGCTGCCATATCTGCTTGTATTTGGTGGTCACTAAACATTAATGCCATGTTTATGGTTTATTTTATCCTTGTCCAACTAGAGTTAATCGTAGATTTGCTGTAATATCCCGTTGATCTTATATAACTTATATATTATTTTTGACATTGTAGCTGGTGTTAATGCTTGTGGTATTATTTGATATTCTTGCTCATTGAAATTTTCGTCCAAAGTATTTTATATTTATTATACTAAATTTTATTTGTGTTAAGCCTGCACAAATAAGTATAAGATCAAAATCGACTTTATGTGAACTTATATTTTGCAATTCATTCAGAAAATTTAATTTTAAGAAATTTATAAATCAGTTAAAATTATAATATTCATAAGTAAGAAGACATTGGATTAGACCAACTTTTAAATATCAATTCAAATAAAACTTAAGGAGTCTGTACAACATTTCAACTCAATATTGCAACATTTACATCCATGAGAACGCCTACAACAGACAGACAGACACGAACGTACAGGTCTAGATCGATTCAGTTTTTAATGTTGATGTAGAGCAAAGTCTCCGAGGTTTTTCAAACGAAATAGTAAAGTTGGTGGAGTAAACATTGGATATTAAGGATACTTATAGAAGACCACTTATTGTAAGAAAGAAAGATCAGTTCAATTCATTTCAAGCAACATAATTTTCTTCAAAATATATAATATAACAATAACATAATAGGGAGAAAGAAAAAATTGAAAATAGATAACTTTTAAACACTAAATCACTTTAAGCAACATTTACATATATGACGGCAAGAGTTTACGCAACAAAAATTGAGAAAATATTATTCACGCCTGAGTGGGAACTATTCCCATAATATTTCAATAATCTTTTAAGCAAATTCAACAATATTCTCTGTACAATCTGCTGCCATTTGTAAATTCTCTAACTTTGTTGTTTATTTTTCATGCACTATATGTGGGCCCTTACATCGCTGCTTGAGTTTGAGATTCTCAACCCGCAAATCTAATACAAAACATAAATATGCCAGTTGGATATAAAAGATCGCACATACATACATACACAAACACCACAAACTAACTGTATGCAGTGTTCTCTCTGTTTTATTATTATATTTGAATATCTCATATTTATGTGCCAACACATACGAGTACATGCTGACTAAAAACATTTGAACGTAAAATTTTTTGAATTTGTTCATATTTGTAAGCGAGAATGTCTTTTGTTTTTTTGTTTCTTAAAGGGAAATACAGCAACAATAAATCCCGAAGAACTCGTTGTGTAGCCATGTAGCCATAACTCAGCTAAAATTACATATAAATGTTGCGCTTTACACAAAATAAAACTTTTATTAGAAAACTTGTTACAGAATTTCCTTTTGTATCTACCACTTAAAAAATGTATTGAATTTTTTATATGTGAAAAATTTTAAAATTTTGAATTGATCAAATGTCTGTATTTCTCAAAAGTATTCTTTCTTTTTAAAAATCTATGTATGGTGAGTATCTAATATTTGCCCTACTATCTTATATAAAAAAAGTGGGATCAATAGTTTTCATTGATTTATGGTGTCGTGTTGATTTTATGCTTCACAATACTTGTAGAAGAATCATGTCACACCCTCTTTACTTGTAATGCCACTATAAACACACACACTCACTCAACTTATACCTCTACCTATACAATATGTATGTATTCGTAAATAATCAAACAATACATAAATAGTTCTCCTGCCATCTTTACGTTTATTTATCGTTATTATGAAGGATTACAACAAGGTGATTATAACTTAACCCAGTGACCTAAATAAATCATATATAACTCCATATTGTTATATACACAGACAAACGTTAGTTGGTATTAAAATTAAACTTTAAACTGTTTTTAGTAAAATAAAACCCTAAAGCTACAATTTTTCCTTCTGTTTCGTTTCCTACCCTCCACATAAGAGATTAGGATAAGATTAGGGTAAGTTTGCTATTATATGTGGATGTGAATGATATTTAAGATTTGACTTAAACCAAATTTCGTCTTTAATAAATTCAAGCGAATTATTTGTTAAAACAAAGCACGTGCTCTTCTCCTATATGAACATATATGGAACAAGTTTGCATGATAACTAAACTATTCAGAATATTTATTCGATTTTTATAGCATCACATTAATAAATTTAAAAGCGATAGTGCTCTGCTAAATTTTGTCAAAGAAAAAAAAAAAATTACACGATTTATGTGAACTTTATGTTTTTAAAGGGCGAGTGAAATATACAATTAGAATACAACGAATCTTAAATATGTACATATAAATTTGTTATTAATTTTTAAAATTATTTTATTTTATTAATTTAATTTTTGTACTCTATTTAAATTCAATCATTATAAACGGTTTAGTATAACTTTAAATTCATAGCGTATTATCATGTCTTATAAAAAAAAAATATATATGTAGATAAGGAGATAAAATGTATTTATGTTCGCGCATATCATATACGACTGACATAGTTTCACACTTAATCCATATATATAAAATTCACTTTCCTTTGAATCATTTATGTAAAACTTTTTTTGCTATAAGGCTTTAAATTTATTACAATTCATGCACATTTACATATGTATAGATATAGATGATGGACAAAATAATATGAACACCATGCAATATCGTCTAAATAATGCGTCGCGATTTGCAGCTGTTCTAAAAGTAAATGGTGGCCCAACACCTTACTAATAAATAAATATTATTATTATGTATGTATATATCAGATGTTCATATTATTTTGTTTATACCCTGCATAAAGTAGAAATTAAACTTACCTCAAGATGGATTATATCCTTATATTAAACATGTCACTGTTATGCTTCCTTTCTTCTACTTATACTGCATGTTTGAAAGCAATTCATCAAATGAAAGTATGGTAATACTAAGCAATGTTTAAGCATAATTTGTATAAGTGGCACAAAACTCTAATTTTCAATAAAACTTGTAATTGTGTAGAACATGCGATTTCTACTACAAATAATTAGTTTATTGACCGTTCAGGAGGTGGTATTTATAAAAATTAATAAATTTTTAGTTAAGAACTAAGTCTGAAACGAATTGCGATTACTTCTAATTCAACACATTAAAGTTGTCTTCATCGTGAAGCTTTTTGACAATGATTGGTTACTCCTATCAACGTTTTCAGCTTATAAATAATCGAGGTGTGTTTCTTCTTAATATCAAATGTATTGGCAGTGGTATAAACGTTTCCTTCTTTCTAATTATAATTGTTTGCCACAAAGCCTTGTGATTTTGCGCTTAACTTGCTATAAATGTCGACGATAAATTAAAACTTACATATCTGATACGGCCGTCTTTTGTATGGTGTAGAAGTAAACTGGCTAACCAGCACTAATTTGTGGGTGTTGTGTTACCCAAAACACAACAGCCGGGCATGTTATGCGGTGTGGTGCTGCTGTGTCAGCACATCAGTTGGGGCAAATGATTGTGTTGCTGATTTGTATTATTGCTGTTGCTATGTGTTGTAATTCGTGTATGTGTATGAAAACATATTGAACAATATTTGGCATTAGTTATTATATTAAACAAATGGTGCTGTTAATTAGCAATTATATCTAATTGAGGAACATTTTGTTGTAATTAATATTAATATACGCAAACGTGATCAATATGTTTATAAATGATGAAATTTCAATCGATTTAACACCCTTTCGTATTGTAAAATCTTTCCAAATAAACTTTTACTCTAATTCATTGTTAAATAAAATTTTATAATCATTATTTATTATTAGGGCACTAACAACATGAAGTTGCCACCAAAAGCTAATTAAAAAAGAATAAAGAAAAAATTATTATTATCAGGTTTTTGGCTACGCCCTTAAGGTTAATTGCCATTTACAGTAGATACACAGTTAAGTAAACCTTTCCATTGAAATTTATTGGTATAAAAAATCATTACATATAGAGAATGAATAGAAGGCAAGAGTAGAAGAAATTTTTGGAAAAAAAATTAGAATGTTCATGTACTGAACTATGAAAACAGTGTTATAAAAAAAACCTAAATTTCGTTTAGTAAGTTATTTTCCAGAGTTTAACATGTAAACTATGGGCGTGGCATGTATGAAATTTCGTCTCCTAATGCATTATTCTTATAACACATTATATTTTTGATTGAATTTTATATGAAAGAGGTTTTTTTTGGAAATTGTGAGCAGATCTAATATTCATTGACAGTGCAAGGGATACATATAAATTTTAAATTGGTTGATGTGGATAGTTCTATCCTTGGGTTTTTTGTGCAAGACCGCACCTTCCGTTCAGGAGACTTAATAGCTCAAGATATTCCAAGGGATCTCCAAATTATCTCTCATATTATCGCATATATGTTGTATGTAAGGTATATGCTTCAAGGTTCCATATAGATGCCAATTAAAAATCAAATGTCGTTTTTCAGCATTTCCAGAAAGTTGAGGTTTTGCTGGAAGATTGCTTAAATATTTTCACTTGTCTTTATTCTTTACAGTTCGTCCAGTCGTTAATCACCTTATAATGAGATATTTGTCTTACCATTTCAGTAATGTATGCTTTCGATACACTACAGAATGGTTCTGTATTGATCATCTAACGACGGGCTCCCCCAGCCAAGCAACAACTACCTTTATAATAAGGCACATAAACGATGAAGAACTCATACCTAATTACCAGATACTATTTAATTAGCTATGTGAAGCAATTAGCTCATGGTTTAACTCTTGAGTTAAAGTAAATATGAGGAGTTTTCTGTTAAAAAGTAACTTTTCGTTCTTTCTCCCATATTAGTGATGATATTATACTACATATGAACCCGTTTTATTAAAGAGATTTAATGTAAAAAAAAAAAAAGAGACATATAGGAGAGTTGTATGGAGCTCGTGTAGACGTTATTACAACCTTTTCACACAGACCTATTGCATGTAATGTATAATAATAACATTTCAATAACATTTTCTCTCCTTTTGAAGAGAACTCATGCACAGAACATGCGTAGGTTTTAAAAAGTATGTTTCCATTAGAGAGTCAAAAACATTATATGCTACATTTATATCTGTGGTATATAAAAACTAACTATGTAGACAACACATTCAAGTCAAGCATATATATATGTAAATAACACAAGAATTTAATACGGTGCTTGTGATAAGTGGCAGAAAGGTCAATTATAATATATAATAAACGAAAGAATAGAATATTCACGTGTCCAATAGGGTGATTGCCTTCGCAACCGATGACCAAGAGTAGCATGCAGCATGTAAAAATAAGAATAACAAGAATTTGCAAAAAAATTCAATTATAAATTATTTTGAAGTCGACAAAATGTTTATATCTGCCACAAAAATTGAGCTACTAAGTTAACATGTATATTTATGTCATCTTGCGATATGCCAAAAATAAGCGTGGCCGGATAACAGACATGCTCACGATCGAGCAAAATATATTTGCTGAAAATCAATATTTGAAATACGGTATGCATAACTATAAATCATCTATCATCCGTCAATGTGTTAAGAATGAACTGCCGTGTCCACCGTGTATATGAGGTATTTAAGATTTGACGTAAACCAAATTAGTTTTCTGACTTGTTATTTTATTAATATCTTTAACTGTCGAGGCGGTCCCAATCCAACCGAATTCATCTTGACTTTGCGTTGTTTACTTAAAAAAATGCTTCAACCAACTCGACTTCAAATATTTTAAGAAGAATGTTAAAAAAATAGTGGCCAGCATTGGAAAAAACTTTTCACGTTCAGTTTATAAATATATTATTGAATAAAATATGTTTTTTAAAAAAACCTGGAATTCTCAATGCACAAAAATAAACCAGCATAAATATATATACGATTTAACAAACAATACAAGATGATATATTTTTAACACAGCCTTTCCTATGTACTTGGTCATACGAAGCAAATAAAATTGTGCATTTTATGTGACAGCTACATAGCTGCACAAACACTACAATAATTTATGACAAAAAAAAAAAAAAAAACTTGAATATACACATACCATCACCTCATATATGCACACTCCTTATATAAATCTTAGTTGATGCTAGCATAATTTTTGGTGAGAAACACGAAAGCATGTTGACCTCATTATTTTATATAAATGTGAATATCTTTCATCCATAAGGTCTCAAAAGCTTTATTGGTAATATTTTATTTAATTAAGTAAATGGTACGAGTCCGCTTAATTGTTAACAATATATTGCTGTCAACTATGAACAACATGTGAAATAACAACACTTGTCAAAGACAATTCGTCAATGTATATAAAACAAGTTATACAAGCTGTCCCTTTTGTTGGAGATATGTCACCGATAGCAAATATATGTTGATGCCTGTTATTTAAATATCGCAACTGTGTGTAAGAGGCTGGGGCGAAACTTTTTTTATTTTTTCAAAGTAATACCATGGAAAAGTTGCGAATTAATATCAGGCTATATCTTCTGCTGGCGCTAAACCGTTTAAATTGGAAAAATTGTTGAAAATAAAAGCTTTTCGCAAAAAAACATCATATAAGTATTTTTTAAATAAGGTAGAAGGCGTAATAAGGACTCATTACAGACTATAAAAAGTTTATTTTCTTGATTATTATCAAACTTAGAGTTTTTTCAAACGATACGTAATTTTTTCCGTCTGTACGTCCAAATTTCTCATTTTAAACTGCTCACGGCTACAGCAAATACAATATGTAATGGAGTATGTATAAATATTTACGCTTTGTCTATAAATGCTGCAGGATATAATAACGAATTTTCATATCTATTCGTTTTTTTTTTTTTTTGTTAGACTTTAGGATATTTTTTATTTATTGAATATTGTTGTATATGCATGTGACATAAATCTTGTTGGATGACACATTATGGGGGTAATAATTATCCATTTTGATTTATTTAATATATGCGCTTCTAATTAAAAAATAAGCATTTTCCTCTTTCCTTTCCTCTGTTACATTGAAATGTAGTTATATTGTGAAATATGTGAGTGTAATAACCACAAAATTCTGTCTGAAAAATAAATATTTATGCGTCTACTATGTAAATTATTTGTTGTTGTTGTTAAACAACAAGTGTTAACTAGGATACTATTTTATATGCTCAATCCCTAAGAGAAGCAATCTGAAAACAAACACATCACACCACAATCCGCTACAGTAACTAGAAAATGTAAATAAATTTGATGGACAAAAAGGACTGCAAATACAATGCACAAAACTGAAATCATTATAATTATAATTTATTATTTATTTACATATACCATTCATTTTATTTAACATTTTATATATTTAGATCACATTAAAAGTTTAGATCCATACTTGAGTTGATATTTCATTAAAAAACAGTCGGATTTTTATTCACAAATTAGTATTTTTCAGTCTATTTGTTAGCAATGCAACAAATACTTTTTATGTAATGATTGGTATACAAAAAGTTTCTTAATCGTAATGAATTTCCTCTTATTTGTATACAAGTATATGTTTACTTTATCGTGACAACGGTTAAGTAGAGATTTGTGGCAAATGCCCTATTTAATATAATAACAAAGTCTACTTTACTCTTATTTGCTTTTTCAACTTTACCTTAACATCCGCTCTTATGTACAATATGTACAATATGTACGAAGGTATAGGTAGAATACTGGCCGTGATTGTGGTGATGTTTGATGCAATACATTCATATATTCAGTGTTATTCAAAAAAAAAAAAAAGAAGTAAATAAACTAAATGTGGTCAAATCTTAAATACTCTCCAAATCTACTATAGTGGGTGTGGCAGATATATATATATATATAAGGCGTCTGATTGTTTATATATATGGATCAGCTTGAAAGTCAAGTTTTACGTTAAGTGTGGTTCGTTGCAAATTGAGGGCTGCATGCAGAAACTAAAAATGCTGAAAATGAAAACGTGAGAATTCCCGAAACAGACGGACACACATGTTTAGATTGACTCAGTTTATAATGCTGATTAAGATTAGATATATTTTGTAGGATCTCTGATGACTTCTTAATGTTGTTACAAACGGAATGCCAAACTTAGTATACCATTCATCTTTTGTGTATAAGGGTATAAAATTAACGTTGCAGACTTTTGAGGGGATTTTGTAATAAATTATACCGCACTCCAAACTACAAACTCATTCATTCGCTTGTAAACACAAATCTACTATAAAATGTGCTGACGGTGGGTCGAAATATTGGATGTATTACAGTCTACAATAACAGCTTTTCCTAGTTGCGGTGTTATCTGCAAGGAAACGGATATAAAAGCATGTTTTTAGTTGAATAAGTACAGTTATGTGTATGTATTTGTTTAGGAAATGTCTGTAGTACTCTTTTTCTTTTCTATCTGTTATCTCTCGAAACGTTTAAAGAGAATATTTCATATAATTTTATTTAAGAATTTGATTACAACTATAATATTCATTATTTGGAGATAATGATTTAAGTTGTTTATTTAAACACAGGTTGAAGTTGGAGAATATAATGTAAAAAAACTAGTCAGTTCGTTTTATTGAAAAACTAACTATTATAAAGGCCTGTACACTGTAAATAATGAAAGGAAAAACAAATAAGAAAACGAAAAGAAAAAATGTAAGCGTAGCAGGTATCCGGTTACGTTTTTTTAATAATGTATGTAATGCGTATAAATTCCTATACAAATAAGGTTTTTTTATGGGATAAGTGTAGATGGAATAAATTTGAATTTTTTCGATTGTGGGCGTATCTGTTATTTGTTTTTAAATGCCACCTTATATAGAAAATGTACATGTAAAAAAATTCAGCCTAATATCTCAGAATTTAGGACTGAAGGACGTTAAATTTGACGGACATACGGACACATATGTCTAAATCGATTCATAATACGTTCCAGATTAAAAAAGTAGAGTTTAAAAGGCCTCTTTCCTCCATCGCATCTTATGTCGAAGGTACAATAATATTTTTATAAAATCGACGATGAAAAAAATAATTTAGAAAGAGATAACATAACCAGAAATTTCAGTTTTAATTGAGCAAAGTATTAAGAACAAATTGACATAATAAGAGCGAGAACACACACACACCATACAAACAATAAACAACTTTCAAAATGGCAGACAAACGTGCATGAAAGCAAATGTTGCCCGAGTACTGTGATTCCCTACAACCCCAACAGCAAACAATATAATTGTAAAACAATACACACGTACATACTATTATGTAATTTTGCTACCTATACGGTAGGGCATATGTGTGCATGCCATAAAGAGACAATGCTGCGTAAGCGTATTGGTAACCGTATGCAATTTAAAAAAAAGTTTCATTGCAAAGTCATCGTCATTTTCTCGTAGACGAAAGAGTTACAATTGTATTTTGCGTTCGTGGTTTGTATAGCAATTTATGTTACAATAATTTAATGTACACATGTATGTATGTATGTATATATATGAATTCCGATGCATGTGCACGCATATAATATGCGTGAACCTTACTTAACCAGGTTTGTGGCAAAGACATGTACCATGCATATGCAATTGTTCAATCGAGGACGTGTGTTATGCATGATATTATAAAAGTTACCCATAAGGCTTTTCTCTGTTTTTTTTTTTTGCAAAGGTCGGTTTTACGAGAGAGTAGTAGAACTAAATAATCATTAAATGAACAATTAAATATATGTGTGTGTATAAATATAGCTAACTCTAATTGTAGGTAGACTAAAGGGAGACACGGGTTCCTACAATATATTGACTACAAATAAGTTCTTTTTGTTTGTCTCCCGGCCAGATGCAATTCTATTCTAATGATTACTACAGTTTACTAAGACTATTTTGGTATGTATTGCTAAGATTATGTCCAAGTATGTAAAGGTTATAGAAATTTAAATAAAAACTGTTGATTGAGAGTTGAACTCTTCCCTATGTAAGATGTTGCTCATATGTCATGTGTACTGGATTGAATTGTTAACTTTTATGCTCTTGTTTTGCCATGGTGCCTCATATACTCTACTCTACTTTTCATTTGTGTATATATGACACATATACTTTTGTAAATGTCAACAAGTTGCACTAGGTCAAATTTGAGACACTTTCTACGTTTTTGTATATCTTTTTTAAAGGTGAATAAAATGGACAGATCGATTTATTACGTACATATGTACTTGCGTCTGATGGTTGCAAAACGATATGATCAACTTGGTATACGCATAATTTTATAGAGAACATTTTTATTGCGATTTTTTTTTTTTAAATTTTTTTCATTCCATTATTTATAAAAGCTGTCCATTCAAAAATATATAAAAACATTATTGTCATATGCGGTTCGTCAATTAGTAGAGTTGAACCATCAAAGTGTGACACGTGTACACATACATATACATTTCCAGGGAATATAGAAATATTGTCAACAGTTAAATGAATGCAACATGACATGTATGTTAACTGAAAATTTTTAGAAAAACATAAATGGCGGTTGATTCGGTGAATTCGACGAATGATTTTGGTTAAATGCGAGAGTAAAATGCTACAGCTGGGAGAAATGCTGCATATGCAGTATTTTCTATAATCAATAACGTAGTGGAGATGGTAAGCTATGTTTATAACACTCTGGGCTAATATTAAAAGAAAGGATCAAATATATTGAAAAAAAGTCATTGACTGGATAAGTAAGAATCAATACTCAAGACAACTATTAAGAATCAAGTAAAACAAGTAAGAAAACTAAATTCGTCTTTGGTCAAATCTTAAATACCTTCCACATCTACACATAAAAGGTGAGCATAACGGGTATATGTTTATGCTCTCTAAAAGTCTTTGTGCTCCTTCCCATCAATTTGCAACTCGAGTTTGACGCTGGGTATGGTTTTTTTTTTGTAAATTGTGGGGGTATTTGTTGTCCGACCACACCCATTTTTAACACATCGAAAGATAATTATAAGTTTGTAAATCAAATTTTAACTTAATAGCTAAATTTTTGTAGCAGTTGACTATATTTTTGTCTCTTGTGGGCGTGGCTATAGGCCGATTTTGTTCATGCATGCAACAACTAAAAGATTCTATATAAAAATTCAACTCAATATTTCATAATTTATGCTTCTGAGAATGCCGACTTCAGACAGACATACGGACATACATTTCCAGATCGACTTAGTTTTTGATGCTGATCAAGAATATAAATACCAAGTAGGATCTTTGTCGCCTCCTTCCAGGTGGTGCAAACATTCATAAATTATTTACTGTTTTATATTTTCAAATTTTGTCTAAAACAAATATACTTAATATATAACCGTGCTAACCTATATACACATACACATATGCACAAGTTTATTCATGCATATATTTCATTGTTGTTGTTGGGGAATTATTTCTACGCGACATACGACCACCACAATGTATTATTTGGCTAATGCCATGATTGATGAAATTTGGAATATTGTGTACGGAATACACACAACTATTAAACTCCTATCATATCTGATTGTATAGTGCGTGGTTGAATGTGAGATGAGTTGTAGTAACATCACTTCAATTCCACCAAAAAGCTGTTATTGTTGTGGCATACCCACTGGTTGAGGTAGCACACAAGTACACACAAACATGCTCAATTAATTCATCAATATTTGTACTTGCAGTTAGCAAATATGTCGATATTGATTATAAGTAAAATTGAAGCTTAATACTGCAATATATATATGTAAATAATGAAATAAAATATAATAAATAATAAAAAATGCTTTATAATTATTCAATTATTATATAAGTGTTGAAATATAGAAAAAATTAAATTAATTAACAGATATTAAAAAATTGTAAAACACTCAGGCAATAATTAAAAATCAGGTAAAAACGTTTAATGTAATAAAACGACGAATGATGTACATAAAATATATCAAGTGCGCTTCATTTCAATCTTTTTAAAAATAAATTAAACTTTAGACCACAAAAACTGTGCGAGTGTTATTTCCTCATTTCTTCTAAATGTTAAATAATTCTACAAAATATCGTCGTATAGTATAAAACATTAGTATGTGTGTTGCACGAGCTGAGTAATATAATATTTTCCATGTACATATGTGGTCTGATTGGCTGTGGTTTACACATATGTTTGGGTGACGATTTAAAAAGCTAATTCTCTTTGAATGGTTATCCTTACGTTGGGCGGATTACATGTTGTATGATGCCAAGTAAGTTTTGTTTTTGTTTATTTATTTATTATTTTTTTTGGTCACCACAAAATCCGGCAACTGTACACACAATCAGGTCACACAAAGACTAAAATATAATTATTTCCATTCACATTTATGTTTATGCATGAAAATTTAGCTGCACAGGTTTTATTTTCATAATTCGTTGACCAAAACAAAAATAAATATTGTATGGTGCTAATTACCGTTACACTTTACACATATGCTTCATAAATACTAATGATAAATTGATGATAATGTTTCAATTTTATTTGTAACAAGTAAGGTGGCCTAAGCCAAATTTTGAATACCCTCCATATCAACATTATTAGGGGCGTGCAAGTCGAGTTATTCCCTGGGTATGGTTTTTTTGTAAATTGTGGGCGTGTCTGTTATTCGACCATGCCTATTTTTGCCATATCAGTAGATGGGATAACTGTGTAGCTATACATTTCAAGTTCATGAAACAATTTTTGTCCTGAAAATGTGGATTTTTATCAATAGTAGGCGTGTTTAGTAACTGATTCTGCCTATTTTCGGCACATCGATAAATATGTGTACTAAATTTCAAGTTTATGTGTTAATTATTGTGACAGATTTAAAGATTTTGGTTTATTGTAGGCGTGTCTGTCATCCGACCATGCCCATTTTTGACACATTGATAAATAAGTAAATTTTTAACTTTAGCTCAATGTTTGTGGTACATATACAGATTTTTGTCGATTGTGGGCGAGTTTATCGATCGATTTTGCCCATTTTGGGTACATCTTACATGCATGTACGTACGGTCCAAACTCATTACTTTTGTATTGTTATAGTTTTCCATGAGTTTATGGCATTTTCAATAAGCGCTCACAATTCTCAATTGCTTTATATTAATTAAGATCGGTAAAAAATATCACTACAGCCTGTTTATAAGCTGTTTACGCTGGTTTCTATGTATTATGTGGAATCTAGAAAAAATTAAATTTTGTTTTTAAGTTTTTCATTACTCCTTTTCAAAATATATTCCAATTACACCTTTTTTCTATATACGGAAAAATATTTTACTGGGTCTTCTTTTGCTTTTATTTTGTGTTTTTTAAACAGAAAAATATATGTGCTACCTAATAGTAAGTAAGAGTAACTCGTATCTTTGCGATAGTAAATTCATTTAAGGGATTTATTGACTTAAGCAAATAATAAAGAGGTAGATAACCATTCATTTGTAATCTCTGTAGTACAGTTTCCTTATCGGTATGCATATACAATACAACTTATGTATATTTTTTGGTCGATTTCAAACTTATTGCCTGGCTTAACTGAGAAGAGCAACTGGAATATATTAATGGTTATTTTAAAAGTATTACAACTGTATAAAGAGGAGTGAAAGATAAGGAAAGAGGTACACATTTAGCTTAAAGTATCTGCGGAATCACTTATAACGCCTGGAATTGTATGACTTCTATCTTGTGTCGGATTTTAAGATTAAATGTGGCGGCAATCTCACCTCAGTACCAATTATACTAAACGCCACTATTATTATGATCATCATATCATATCATAAAACTTTAAAGTCTTCCTAAAAATGAACTATTAAGGATAAAGTGATGAACCATAAAAAACAATTTTTTATTCAGTTTCTCTTGATTGGTTCACAAATGAACGCATATTTTCTGTTATTTCTGTGTTGCATAAAGTTCACTGCTTAGTATGGTTGTTCTCCTTTATAGGGACAATAATATTCTTGAAGTAAAGATTAATTAATTAAGATATTAATTTAAAGTTTAGTAATCCACAGGACAATGTTTATTACATAGTTGGCTAAACGGAAAAGGTCATTGCGTAGGTATAACATAGCACAGGTTATCTGAAAAATTCGCAATTCAAGCCTTTTCCGCAGTTATAAAACAATGCACAAAATCTATTTCATTCTTCTTAAAATGATGCAGAGGATGTTTTTGTAGGATTTTTTTTTATTGTTTCTGGCACTTCTTTAAATTGGTAATTCTTTGTTCAAAATTTGCCGCACCCGTTTTTATTTGAGATAAAAAGATGAATTCGTAAGTCATACTTAAACAGTTTGTTGAAAAACCAAGAATTTCACATTAATACCAACATTTTTTCTGGGTCTTTCACGCTTGTAATGTTGGACTAAGTGGAAAAAAATTTATATACCCAAACAATGAGGAGGAAATGGCTGCTTTGTTTCGCTTTTTTGCTTGTACTCTATCCTGTTGGTGTTTCCTCCCCAAAAAAAACATTTTTGTCTTATATTTCGCAATGGCTGCGTGTTTTGTGGCATTGTTCAAAATGAATAATTGCTTTCACTCTTCTCTAGTGTCTTTCGTTTGCTTAATGCCTTTCTCAGTTTTGTTTATTGTTGTATTGCTGCCATTGTTTTACGTATTTATTTATTTTCCTTTTTTTTCTTTTTCTGTGGTGTTTATGCATTTCTCAAGGATTTTCCACTCACAACCTCTCGCAATGACCAATATTGCTAAAGCAAGTAGAACAGAATAATAAGTAAAAAATTAAGAATGTTCGGTATCAGACACATGTTGAGTACACTTGACATGTTTGTGTATGTGGATGAAAAAATAATCGGTTTGTTCAAGAGTAATGGCATTTTATTTTGATATACTTTTTTATCTAAATTTTCCGTTGACTTTTACAATTGTTCTCTTTCGCTTAAGATCTTCTTTCTTTAAGTACTAGAAAGATTTAAGCAAACTGAATAAATTCTCCTATTTAAACAATGAAACTTTACAGGAAGAAAACAAAAATGTAGTGAAATCATTATAAAACAATGGCGCCAACAAAAAAACTTTCTTTTGAAAGTGTTGAATCTTCGCGTAATAATATTCACTTCATATATTTTCTAAAGTTGGGGCAATTTTTTAATTTGAAAAGTTTAACATGTAGTTGGGTCACATAAAATACGTGATTAATGTTATATTAAAGTTATATTTTTAGTCCAAGCTGATAATCAATTGGAAATTAAGTGCATTTCTAAATTCTCGGTTTCAATTGAATTGCTCCCGATTGTGGTCATTTTCCTATTATAAATAAACTTCTATTTGTTTGAAAAAGTTGATCTCTATGCTGAAAATTAAGTGCTTAAAATAAGTTGAGTTTGTATCAATTTATATTTAGGTGTAAGTAATATAAATCCGACTATTTAATAACCTACAAATTTTTTATAAATAACAATTTGTGTCTTGAATACTTTTTGAAAATAAAAAGGGTTTCTAAGATCAGTCATTTCTAAAAGAAATTTTGGCAAATTTTATTCTGTAGTTATTCTAGTTTGCTCCATTTCAAATGTAGCTATTTCTACTTCAGAGACAATCAATTTTAATTTTGGGAAAAGTCAAACTTCAATTAACATCAATTTGTAAAATTGACTTGACTACTGAAGTACAGATGACAGCTTTTTAAGCATTTTTTAACTATATATGAAATCGAAATGACCAACTTTAAAATGAACTTTAATATTGTTGCAATTACAGTAGAAATGATGCAATAAATAAAATGTTTTATTTCAATTATGGGCGCGGCAAAAACATTATGATGTCCTCTAATACAGAAAATATCATATAAAAAGTCACAAGTCAAATATTATTTCTACAGAGGGTTTTTGATTAAATTGTGGGCGTGTTTGTTATTCAATTTCGCCCATTTTTGATATATAATTGAACGAGGTAATATTATACATACATATACCTAATTATATATATGTATATATAGTAGATTTCGATTTGTTAATAAGAGGCGTGACCGTATTAACATCTGCTGCAAACTATACAGCAAATCAATATTATTAAATAAAGCGAATTATTCCCATGGTGGTGCATATACAATAAGAAAATCCTATAAACTTCAATTGAAATTGAAATTGAAATTGAAATTGAAATTAAATCAATTGATTTCAATAAAAGTGAAATTAGTATTTCATACATATATACACCCACAATTTCGCTAACAGAAAAAAACATAAGGAAATTGCATTTAATACTCACACTTGTACATAAATACTAAGTCATTCGATTTGGAAAATTTGTGTAAATATTTGTATACCTAATTAAATGCTCAATGGTACGCAAACACACATACATTCATTCTATCAAATATGCGGGCAACGTCTGATGTATGGATGTATGGTATGTATAAATGTTTTATATATATATATATATATATATGAATGTTTTTTAATTACTGAAACGTGCTACAAGGGCATACATACTTAAAAGCACTGAGACATATCTTATGCGATGGGTGGGTGGTTTTACGTGTAGGTACGTTTTTTAATGAGCCCAATTGCCATGGAAACAAGATGTAAAGAAAATACGAGAAAAAAAAAACCAAACCAAACAAAACAAGATATAAATGGAAAGAATAATTAGTAGAAAATGTCACGTTTTATATATATTCAGCGTTGGCATGTTATCCAACTAATAAGCTTATTGTTAAAACAGACTTGACAACGGGATATATAAAGCTATTTAAGAGCAAGCATTTCTATTCATTATTTTTACTTAAAAAAAATGACTCAACTCTTGCTGGACATTTCATCTATTAAAAAGTAAATGTAAAATTTGTAAAAAGCTAAAGAGAGACTCAAGGAGTACAGAATCATTTGACAAATTCGATTCAACCCCTTGGATTCTATCAAGAGAGATCTTTGTGTACCAACACACGTTTTAGTATAAATTCATGCATTGGAATACACATTTTAAACTGTTTGTTTAATAATCAAATTTTTTATAAAAACTATTCTATATAAGCCTCGCAAATTGTTGCTGTAGAGTCATAAATCAATCAATTCATTTATTTACGTGAGGATGGACAAGCAATGTTCGTTGAACAAATTGTACATAAGTGGGTGTTTCTACTTATGCTATCATCGCACATGCTTAGATATTGAAAATCTTCAGGCAATTTTATTATAGTGATTGCGTGTATGATTTGTAGCGTTTGTCATGATGTATTACGTTCCCACAGCTGAGATATTACTAAAAGTTATTTCATTCTATTTGACTGCGTAGTTATTTTATTCTTTTTCTGTTCGATGTTGAATGTTGTTATGGAAGCAAAACTAAAGGGGAAGAGGGTGTGAAGTAAAGATAGGAAACTTGCATTTTGATCTACGACAAATATAGAAGACACTGAGTGGTATCGGCTAAAGTTTATCTATTGTAAGAGGGTTGCGAAGAATAGTTAACCGTGTAATATGAAACTCCGTGAATAGTGGAAACGCTCCTTCTGTGACAAAAGTTTTTTTTTTTTACAGATTAAAAATAGTCTGTCGAATTATTTTGTAAAATTGATCAAAAAAGTATGGCTACAGTTAATTTTAAGAGGATTATCTAGTGTACGCAAATATTCTCTTATAAAGTTGAGTAATCCAAACAAGTGTAAGAGCTTTCGTATTCTCTAAAAAATGCTTACAAGCATCGATCCCAACAGACATTAAAATTAATTTGTTAATATTTTTTGCAAAGATATTATAATTTCATGAAATTTTTACATGTCGTTCATTGAACTGTATTGTAGTTAATTAATTTTGACACGATCACCTTTATATAAACCAACTGAGAATTATGTTCGCGCCATGAAAATATCGCAAAGCGATTGAGAATTGTAAATAATTTAAGTGCTTTCACTAAAAGTGTTTACCACAGGTGCATGTTAACTACGCTTGTGCTAAATTCCGCTATGTTACTCTTAAGAAAGATGCATCATCACAAGAACCTTCAACTTTATATTAATTTTTAACCACTCCCATGATAAGTTAAATACAACTAAGAGTCAAACATTGTAATTTCTTATGCTTCGTTTTATAAATCTTGTCTCTAAATTGATTTTAAGTGAAATGAGAATACAAGTCAATCATGAAACACTTTGGATATTAAGAAACTTTCTCTGGGTAAATAAAGTTTTCAATTAAATATTAAACAACTGCAGTACAAGTTGTTGTTAGCTGCAGACAGGAAGAAGGTAAAACGGAAGAAAGAAAGAAAAAAATTTTGATGTTCAATTAATGTTGAAGCTATTTAAATAACAAATAAAGTTTAACACTAAATAATGATTTTAATTATTGTATAAGTTGGCAATTGCTATGTAATAAATTGGACCAAATCAGAATAGAAAGCTTTACTTGATTATTCATAACGTAATAGAAGAACATTAACTAAATAAATATAACAAGTAGGATTATAATTATTACATGATAATAATAAAAAAATTTGTTTATTTTCATCTAAAATTTATAATAATTAAAGCGATAGATCGATGTGATAAAAATGGGATACGTACGGGGACGTGTTTTTAGAATCCATCTTGATAATTGAAGGCATAATATATGCACTCCTTGGTAGCATAATTAATTCCCTGCCTTGCCCATAATTTGCATGTATACAGAGGATGAACAAAATAATATGAATACTATAAAATGTAGTACACCTTGTTGCATGTTGGCTTCCGTGTAACGTGGCTCAACACCCTACTAATTAATAAATAATGCGTATATGTCAGACATTCAAATTATTTTGTCCATCCTCTGTATGTGGAGCCAGCCTACTTAAGAGTTGGTCCAAGTCAATTTCAGTTTTTTACCTGTTCCTTTGAAATAATAAGCTAATCTATATGCCAAAACCTCCTCTTCACGAAATCATCAAGAGAACATAATAAAGATTGAAAGGAGTATTATGTAAGTGGATATATATGTAAATATAATTAATTATACTATAAATTATGTCGAGTGGAGTTAAAATGTAGATAAATCGTGCATAGTGATTGCCTTTTATGGCTCAATTAACAAATCAAACACTTTAGTAGAAATAAGATAATGCAATAAATGCATCACCAATGGAATGCGTCTTACATTGATTGATGCTGTGTCATTGAAGAACTTAATTTTAATTTATGTTTTAACTTTATTTTAGTATAAAGAAAGTTCTGTGCACTTTGTGGAAAATTTTCCAAATACTTTAAACAGATCACTGATAAAATGCTTTTTCACCAATCTTATGTTTATTTTCTTCATTTCTTTGCTTGCACTATAACCAACCAGCTGGGCACAAAAGGCTTCAGAAACATGTATTCAAGGAATTCAAAAGAAAGACCAACCTTTTTCATTTATGGTAGGAAGAAGGAAAAAAGTAAAAGTTCACACATTAAATACACGTTTCAAACACTTTGCTAAAGTTTACAATATGTTGGCTAATACTGGAAAAATCAAAAAAAAAAAAAACAAAAAACTAACTAAAGAATGCATAAGAAAACCGCAGGCACCGAAAACTAAAAACTACAAAATCAAAACCATACCGAGCATATGCTTTAAATTGAATTTCAATTTCCAAGTCTTAACCCAGTTGCGTTCAAAGCAAATTGTTTTTGTGTAATTCACATTTTTGTCCCCTTCTCATCCATTACTAACCCAGATAGAATAAGAGACAGTTGGGTCTATTGTTCGAATCAATACAGTTTTAAGTTTATATTAAAATTTATTGTTATAATGCTTACAATACAACTGATACTCACTGCACAATGTGGCAAAACTTTCATTTTGAAATCGACTGAATGGCTCTTATTGTCCTGAAAAAGTCATTCGATTTATGTAAATGGTGCAAAAAAACAAAACAAAAGAATTATTCCAAATATTCATATTTTGTGATTTTGTTCATTTTGTTTTTAATACTCCTCCTTAACGGACATTTTATGAACTTTAGTTATACAGATATTTTTGATACAAGTGATGCAGGGTTTAAAAATATTTTTATCGCCCTTTACTTAGGTTGTAGATAATGTTTGTGATAACAAGGAAAAAATGTTTAAAGTAAATAAATTGTAACTTGATTTTGAAGCATAAAAACTTGAAAAATATCATTATATATATATATTGTACATTGTTTTTGTTGTTTTACAACACTCCAACAATATTGAGGATAACATTGAAGAATTTTTAATTAAGAGAGTTACGCCTAAAACACTGGCTGCATTATAATATAGTGCACCGCACAAAACCAGCCAATACTTAATTAAGCTTGATATTGGCCAAACACAAGATGTAGACCATAATGAAATGAATTGTTGTTGTAGTATTACTTGTCAATAGCAGTCAACCACTTGTAACGTATACTTCGACTCTGAGACATTGTGTTGATATGAAATACACAACCAGCAACGGAAAAAAATTCGCAAAAGTGTTACATGATGACACTTTAAAGGCAACACCACCAAACACCACTTGTCACAAGTTGTCTCCCAGCTGTCATATAAATTTTTATACGCACCTTGTGGTCTCTTGTCTGTAATGTAGGACCCATTACGAAAGTGTCGTTATAATTTTAAGTAAACAAAACAAAAAAAAAAAAAACAAAAAAAAAAATGATAAAACAAACAACAACTATGTATAACAAACTATTTAAGTATCTCATCTTGAGTCTCATGTGCAACCAGGTATACCTGTTTGTCCTAACTAACCTACACGTTAATTAAATATTAAAATACTTAATTATTTATTGTATCATGTGTTGTCCCGAGGGAAAACAAATAAACAAGCAAAAAAGCAAAACGATCATTTCCTTTATCACAAAAATCGTTTGCGATGCAAGACTTGTTTTTTTTTTTTTTTTTGTAAAGTAATTGTTGCCAACTTTTTTATTCATATCAATTGATTATAAAGCAAACAAGAAAAATGTGATGCTAAGCGCATTTTCTTTCCCTTTTCGTTCGTTGTTGCCATTCTTACTGGTGTAAATTTTGGGATATTGAGTTGAAATTTTGTGGAGACACTTTTGTTTTTGTACGTAGATCGCTTTTTAAAATAGTTAGAATTGCACAAGAGCCACGCCCACAATAGGAAAAAATATATATCTACCACAAAAATTGAGTTATTTAGTTTAATTTTGGTACATATACGTATAATTATCTATCTAAAAATGTGCCAAAAATGGGCGTAGTTGGATAACAGAAACGTTCATAATCAACAAAAATCTATATATTTGACTAAAAAATCTTGAAATTCATTTTGTATTTCTATAGTTAATTTATCCATCCATTTAGGGCATTCAGAGATGCATCAAAATTGGGCATGGTTTGCGCCGAGTCAGACGTATTGAGTATAATGAGCCTCGCACACTTTTTTGTCTATGGTAGTAGTGGTGACTTGTTCCATTTTTAATATCTAATGAATGTATCCTCAATAGAAACATAAGAAAGTAAATGAAACAGAGTACTTTACAATATGATGCTTAAATAAATACCACCGACCCTTGGCCATTGAAACTAACCTGAAGCCAGATTCATGTGAATAAAGCTTTATACTGTTCGACTGTTTACATAACAAATATTCTGCCGTAAAGAAAGAAGGAAAGAGAGCCACAGAAGCTTTGCAATTTCATATAATGCAAAATAAGTTGTAAATGTTTACTTAGCAATATGTTTGTGGGCCATGTTTTATATACACTTTGTCAACGATAATCAGATAAGTCTGCTTTATAATTAAAATGTAAGAAAACAAACACCCATCATAGAGACATACATTCAAGTAAATATTTACTAAAATAATATTTACGTTTCAAGAAAGTGTTTTGAATGATTTTTTACTACCAAGTAAAATTTAATATTTTCTTATGTTAAGTAAAAATGAAAGACTTTCACAGATGTTTTTATTTTATGTTTATAAAAACTGAAACTGTCAGTCATTCCAATTTTTAATTATAACATTTAACTGGCATTAAAACTCTTTTTGTACTTTGAGTGATATAGTTGTTATTGTTCTCTACACCGCTTGAAGTTGTATTTTCTATGCAAAGCCCTTGATATTGATTATTATGTTGTGTTGGTTGCATGTTAAATGTTTACGCTGATGTCAGCCGCATTTCCTAAACTTCTATTATTAAAGTTTTTGTTTTTTTTTTTTTCATTTGTTATTATACAATATAATAAACAAGGGCAACAGGTTCACCAAACAAAGCCAAACAAAATTTCCATTTACACAACAACCTTTTGGACAGTTTCTATACAATATAAATCAATTGCATTCGTAAAGTTTATTTTTGAGATTTCCGTGATACATCATAAAAATTAATATTTTCTTGTATAATGTGTTATGACAGGTTGGTGGTGTTAAATAATTGTTTTTTTTTTTAAATGCTAATATATTTATACTGACACAAAACGTTATAAAATAAGGGGTGTTGTCTATAAAGGCAAAAAAATAGTTTAAATACCTTCCACTAGGTTTCCCAGAAGGAAGCGCCATATATATATAGTCTTGATTAGCATTAAAAACTAAGTAGATTTTGATTTATAAGTGCCCGTTCCTCTGTTGTGGTATAACTTTCTACAGATCCTTCTAGTTTCTACACTGAAATGGGGCAGAATCGTTCAAGAGCCAATTGAAAAAATCTATTTAATTTGTATGTCATGAAAATTGAACGATATTTGCAATAACTCCTTCCATTGATGTGTTAAAAATGGGCGTAGGTGGATAACAGACACGTTTTAGTCTGTACTTTGCGTGTAATCATAAAAATTCAGATATTTAAGTTAGAATTTAGAATCCTTAGTGTCTTAATAAATTAAGCTAAAATTGTTTTATAGCGACGCCCACATTTGGTAAAACCTTCGCATAGACATAAAATTTAAATAATTTTAAATAAAGTTAAAAAAATTTAAAATTTATAAAGTGGGCGGGGTGAATAACAAAACATCTTCTTTGGTTTAGAATTCAAAAACTTTATAAGAAAGCATAATTTTGTAATTGCCATGCCCCCATATTATTAGATAAATATGAAACATATTTCAAATTTGTGTGATCTTAAAGACACATTTATTGTTCATTGTTACTTGCTTTCCAGTTATATTTCCCATTGCTTTACAATGGAATGCAATACACTTGACAAATTCCCTCAATTGTCAACAACATTTGTCAGCGTGAACAAATCGACAATGATGCATAAATATGTAATAGAAAAAAAAAAAAAAACATATACCCTTAGCAATGACAATTTGTCACTTGTAACACACATTCAATACAGAAATCGAATAATATTTATAGTATATTGTAAACTGGGGAAATTGTGACATGTGATGTGTAACAGATGCATACTGATGTTGACTTACATTTGACCATACATTCAATCATTCGTTCGTTTGAACATATATTCACATTATAATCCATCAATCAACATACGAATATATAACAATCTTGATAAAATTTATTCGAGTTTTGGTATTTGCTCAACAAATATAGCATAAGTGCGAAAAGTGAATCTTTTTATGGCACATAATGAGAATGACATTTATGAAAACGCAAGAAAGAAGAGACAATTATAATGAGATTTAGATAGGTTATTATAATGCGAATATGTATTAAAACAGCTGGCTTAAGTCAAATCTTGGGTACGTACAATTAAGTATCTCACAGCATATATCTTGAAATTCTTCGTAAATTTTAAATTGCAATTGAGAAAAGCATGTTTATAGATATTGAAAAAAAGTAAAATATTTCAATATTTTTATAAACATAATTGCATAAATCGCTTTGCACTTGGACTTGTTCCACATTGTCTGTACGTCCATTGCAAAGTGTTTTGTTTTTGGCAAAATCAGCAATGAGCCACGCCCATAATCGATAAAAATCTATACACATGCCACAAAATGTGAGCTATCAAGTTGAAATTTAATATGCAACTATTTAAAATTAACGATTTGATCTAAGCCAAATTTCGTTTTCTTACTTAATTTGATTTATTAACAAAATATAAACCTTTATAAGAGAGCACATTGAAAGTGCATGTAAAGGAAATTTTTCCATGATCGTTTTTTGTTAAGATAAGCACCCATAAAATATTATAATATCATAGAGTGTGTCCATTACCATATATTTGTAAAGCATTTAAAACATTAACTTTATTAATATGGGCTACACTAAATAATACCGTTGCCATCATCATCAACAGAAGCAGTAAGTAACAAACACAACAACAACACATAATCACAAGTTTACACAGATTTACATAAATGACCGCATTGTGGTAAAAGTTATGTCCAACTTGTGGCAGGCAGACAGTAAGTAAGTAAACGCTTTATTGTATACCCGCATACATACATAATAGGTACTGCAGGCCACATGCAAATGCGTTATATACGGCTTAATATGCTTGAATTTAAGTGAGTACTTACTGCATACAAACAAATGTGTTATTTAAAGTCCTGAGAGATATACATATTGCATAAAATGTATATATACCATATAGGTGTGCCTCTGTATATTTTTAATTATACTGATTAGAGTTGAGTAGTATTTTTTCATTTGTAACAGCATATTATTAAAAGAATTATTGCAATGTTGGGCATCTGGTACCCTATACCCTATAAACAGGTGGGAAAAAAATTTCACAAAAAGCTGGTAAAGGGTGCGAAATATGTCAAGTCACACACCTCCACCATAGCAATGAAAATTGAAAAATACACTTATGAGAATCTCAAGCAAGAGTTGTAATAAGATCAAGCTCCTTAAAAATATCATCATCAACCAATCAAAAAACCAAGTGGGCACCTAAGAAAAAGCTGTGACCATTCCAAGAAAAAAGTGCAACGTCCTCACACTTATAGTTTGTAATAAAGTTTAAGATCTTCTTAAGCGAATGGTCACAGACTGTAATATTTATGTATTTATTAATAAAAAATTCTATCCCCGCCTTTAAATGTTAACGGTTTTTTTCTATATTAGCGTATACATCAACAGATTTTCTCCACACTTTTTATTATAATAGCTTCAATTTTTTTTTTTTTATTATGGTGGAAATGAACATAATAATGATAGTGTGATGATGGCTTTACCGCAAAATAAAAAATAATGATTAAAAAATGTGCAGAATATTTTTTTTACATGATATTTTTATTAAATGTTTGATAAAATGATAAAAAAATATAGCGGTACTTTAAAAAAAAAGACGAAAAAGTATATTATGGATTAAAATATAGTCATCAGAGGAACTATTACTACAGGGTATGGCAAAGTACAGGCATGATTGATGTTCTTCAAGTAAACCAAAACCTAATAGAAAGTTTTTGGGCGAGTTTTACAAATAAAATGTATTTGAAAATTCACATTTCAATTTCATTAATTTTGATATATTTTTTAATATGAATAGACGATAGGGAACGCCATTTAAGTACTTTAACTCAGCATCAATTATATTTCAATTTCCTTTACTATAATTACGTACAGAAGGAAGAAATCTAGCTGAAATCATACTGGGCATAGAGGATTAAATAAAGTCAGCGGGCCGCATGTTGGTCATGCCTGTACCATGCAATATGTCAAAAAAATTTCCCATGTGACAACAGTAGCAACATTTTGTACGTGACGATGCTTTTTTCTTTGACCAACTATATCACACATACAGAACAATCAACAGATAACAATGTATATTATAATGGCAG
Organism: Ornithomya fringillina; assembly: GCA_963978525.1. Taxonomy (NCBI): domain Eukaryota; kingdom Metazoa; phylum Arthropoda; class Insecta; order Diptera; family Hippoboscidae; genus Ornithomya; species Ornithomya fringillina. The sequence continues at coordinate 32,530,644 of OZ021691.1, read as the reverse complement.
TGAAGCAGCACTCATACGTAAAGATAAATCGTGCAATTATTTCCGCCATAAGCCATTAAAGCGGAATGTTTATGATATACATTGTTCTTAGATTGGTTAGTGGCTGAGAGCAACGATAATCCTTAAAGAGGAATCATCATAATAGTAAGTGTAATGTGTATGTGACCATTCATCGGTATATGAATTTATCAAAAAATCACAGACAACAGTTTCATGACAAACCAAAAATTCATTTGTCGATATATGTTATGTTCTGAATCAAAAATGGTTACTCATTCTCATCACTCTTTCAAAAGCATTACAATGGTTGTACATTTAGCAGAAAACAGTTTTCACCTAAAATGTTTTCTTAATGTTTAGTAGAAATCATTCACTTTGTAGTATTTAGTGGACGATAATACAATTTGTTAGAAAAGCAAATAAATTCATGTCCATTTGATTACAATTGTGTGTGTTTATATACCCGAACCAAACTGATGTCATATTTTGTTTGTCACAACTAATATTTCCAACATTACAACGAATTAGGGTGAAATGAATTGTTAATAATAAGCATACATTAATTTAGGTTACCTTGCGCTGCTGTGTATACATATTTATGCAGACAAATGCCTCCAATTTATATATCATGTAGCATAACTAACGTGGGAGATGAATAGGTTGCTTTAAAATTGGTCGCTATTCGATGATAACTTGGAGGTATTTTTTAGTAAAATATTCTCAAGGCTAATAACATACAAGAAGAAACACATGTGTGTCATTAATTAATGTTCAATCAAAGTGAATATTTGCACTTTTTGTTAAATTTCTCACCACTAAACATAAACTGATATTATTTTTAGATTGGTTGAAAAAAAAAAAAAAAAAATTGACAGAAAAAATAATTTTTAACGCATTTCCAAGTGGTTGTGTATGCATAAGTATGCATATCTCCGGTGCATTATAACGTTATCCCACAACGCAAACCTCAAACTAATTAACAACACAACTTGTACACTCTTATCCAGTCATGTGTATATGCGTTCAAAAAGTAAAAATATACTGACAAGTGGTTTTCTATAACGTTCCACTGCGCTCTACAGGATATAAAAACATTTGAAAAGCAAACTCTTACGTACGTACATAATACAATACATGTGTAAAGTATGCATGCACAAACTATTTGTGCGAACAATTTTTTGCAAAAAAGTAATACACAGCACCGCGTTAACATGTCGTTCAAATATTTGATCCCCTGCATGTTGTTCCTCTAACTGTTTATATTATAAAACTAGAAGCAAATATCAATGTGAGAGAGAGAGAGGGAGGGAGGGAGCTTATAACTAAACACACACTGTTGTGACTTTTTCCCTAGTACGGTGGGAATGCAAATATGAATGAACAGACATTCATAGTGAAATTTTTGATACCTTGCTCTACTTTGTAGATAGGGTCTTGTGTTTTGATCCAGAAATTGCAATTTTTAAAAGAAATTTAATATAAGAACATATGTTGGTTTTGAAATAAAAACAAATCGCACCACATTTAGAAGTTTTGCTCGGGTATTTCTTTATTTTCAAGTAAGTTGTTATATATGTAATGAAATTGCACACTTTATAATAATTCTAAAATGATTTGATAAACTCGAGTTTAATTATCAATAAGTTGTAGATTCAAGACTGTCTGAACGTAAAAGTTTAGAACTGAAGACTTCGTTTTAAATTGTTATGGTTTTTATGGGAGTTCTTAAATTTAGACTGAGTCATACTACTTTCAGAAGTCAATATTTCTTAAGAAATTATTGATAAATATTCCTTTTTTACTTGAGACCTTTTGTAAAAGTTGTTGAACCAATGTACGGTATTTAGTGGTCGATCTTCGCTAACTGTATAATGTTTATAATAACAATATTGGATGTACGAAAAAATTTCATTCCATTTCTGCAACAACACAATGTCTATTAAGGATTTACTCTAAGCTAAAGCAGTGTTATGATATTTTTTCTACCTGCACTTTTTGCAATCAACAATCAACAACACAACGTTGTAGAAAATTTTGTGACTTTTTCTATGATGCAAAGTTAGTGCAGCATGGTGCTATTATTCCCTACCTTGACGTCAGAGGTGTATTTACGTTGTCAAAACTGTTAGAAATTTTATAAAGAAACGGGCTTTTTTGGATAGGCATCAGAAGTTTTCAAGTTCGAGAATACTTTCTCGCTCCACCTATTAAAAAATCTGGACGCAGAATTTAAATCGCAGCCAAAAAAAATGTAATTTAAGTGAATTTAAATGGTAAGTAAAACTAGAAAGTATTAAATGTTTAAAAGGAACTTTAAAAGGATTTATAATCTATTTTGAAAAAGTGACCAAGCCTACCAAAAAACTAGGAGTTTTTTATTTTTTATGATTTTCTTTATTTTTCATTATTTATTATTAAATTATAAAACTAAGCATAGCACTCCAAGCATTATCTTAGGATTATGCCTACAATCTGTAACCATCTTAGCCACTCATAAATTCTTAATCTAATAAACAAAAACTGGCTTCAAAATTTAACTTAAGGCCAAACAAAGTGTTTTACTTGTGGAATTTTATTAATTTTTTGTTGCGATATGTCACTCAGCCTTATAGTGATGCAGAGTATAGAGTTTTATTTCAGTTAATCCCATTTATTAAAGCCACATGTTAGATTTTATATGTGTCCATTTATTTGTGTGTTTAACTGTTAGTTGTTAATGTGTCATGTTTTTGTTATGTTACAACTCTTTAGTTCACTGACAAGTTGTTAGTTTTCTGTGAAGCGTTAAAGTTAAAAATTCACTTAAGACTGTTGTGAAAATTATTATGGCAACAAGTAAAGTAATGTAGAAGACTTAAGATTAAGTAATTTATATACATGATAGGGGAAGTTGTTTACTAAGCTAATATTCAGAAAATTAGAATAAGAAAGTTCTTTTTGTAGCCTCTTTTATGTACATTGGTTTCTCTCTTACTTTATACTTTTACTTTCTTTAATAGCATATAATTAGCCCACAAACAATTATAATATCTGAGTATGATAAACATAAATATATGTATAATTTTGTTAATGTACGGAAATATTTGAATAAAAGGTGATAATAAATCATTGCATCTGTTTCATTCCAGAGTAAAACAACTAAATTTAGTTTAGGCCAAATCTTAAATACCCTGCACATCAACATACAAAAGGTGGGAGTGGTAGATATATGATACCGCTCAATATTTATTACATATCAGCTTCTAAGTTGACTTCTGCGTTGAGTATGGTTTTTTCAAAATTGTAGGCGTTCCTGTTACTTGACCGAACCCCATCTTGACATACCAATGGATGGAATAGTTATAAATATTTGTACCAAATTTCAAATTCATAGGTAAATTTTTTGTGGCAGATGAGTAGATTTTTGTTGATTGTGGGCATGGTTTTTGACCGATTTTGTAATTAAATTAAACTAGAAGTGTCTGTAGAAAATTTCAGCTTAATATCTAAAAAATTTACACGGCCATGCTTGCCTAGTACGGCACATATTTTGTTGCTGATCAAGTACATACGTACTCTGACGCCTACTTTTGGTTGTTGCATATAGAATAACAAACAGAGTATACCCCTCATATATGTGGTTGGCATAATAATGAAAAATTTTTATGACTCTGCCCAAAAATCTTTAAATTACACTTAAGTTGCTGGATGGATAGCTAATGACATATTTATCCCAAATCATAAATAATACCAAGCAATTAAATATCTAATGACAAGCTGCTATCAATAGCAATATTTTGTTTAAAAAGGTCAATGTCTGGCACGTATCACATAAGGGGATAAAATTATTAGAATAAAGTAATTTTTCAACCCATCATTAGTTAGGTGACAAAATGTCGAAATCTTGATAGAAAGAAAATAAACAATAATGTGATAAGTTGCTAGAGATACAATTGCTCTCACAATCACCGAAATGATGAAAACTGTAATTGAAATGAAAAATTGAAATTTTAGAGAATAGCCAGAGACACCCTTCCGCTTACAAAATTAAATCGATGCACATAAATTTTGGTGAATAGAAATTTAAAAATCAAATACATGCAGTACAACAGGCCACGAGTTTTCACAGAAAATTAAATGAACTCTCACCCAAAACATTGATATTCGGCTAAGATAACATTTACAGAACGAACCGCAGAACGACAGCAGCAGCAACAGAAGCATGCAAATGTACACGAGACAGATGTAAAATTTTTTTTTGTTGTGTGTTGGCGGTATAGTCTCATGATATATGAACCCACAACGAGTCATTAATAGCTTAAAAAAATAACAACCAACAACAACAACAACAACAACACCAATATGTGATAAACCAGAAATGATCATGATAAATAGGAAACGTATGGACAGTAAATGTCTAATGTTGTCTGGCATTTCAACGGTTTTTGTTCAATTGTTAAATGAAAAATGTTTTGGGGGGAAATGTTCATAAAAGGCTAGAAAATTTTTTCACATTTTTTTTGAAAAGAAATATTTAAGGGGAAAAGCATTAATAATCATTTATGTATAAAAAACGAGCAAACGTGTTATGGCCGATTTACGAATTATTTTAAAAAGAAATGTTAAAAGATAGGAGAAGAAAAAGAAGAGGACATCTGAGAACCCACAAACTATATACGAGTATATGCTTGACTAGTACAAAAAGTTTAGGTTTAAAGTAAACAAAATCGGTCAACGTTGGACGTCCACAAAAGTAAAGCTACAAAGTTTAATTTAGTATGAATATTAATGAAGCCATGTTTGTGTTGAAAAATGGGCGTGGTCAGATAACTTTTATGAACACATATAATAAAAAAAATCTTGTTTTGGTCAAAAATTGGAAAATATAGCACATATAGAGTAAGGACGTGCCAAATGTGCAATAAACGAGGAGGTTATGCTTTAAGCTAAATATAGGTTCTCTCTCTTGTTCTTATAATACATTAGGCATTATTAGTGTCACCACGCCACACAATAACATTTTACATATGTCAAATAAAAGTTTCAACATTCACACACATACGCATACGCATTTCCATACAAACATCACTCAAAATCTAAAGCGTGTGTGTGTTCTTTTAAATATTCCTTCCTTCATGATATTTCACCCGATTTAGACACATTTTCTATGTACATACATTGTTATTGTTGCTGTTAATGTTATAAGGATTGTTGTTATATGTTATAATGCAACTAAAATATTTGTCTTGTACTTAGTTTGTTAAACATTTTTAAAATGTGAAAAAGTGTTAAAAGGCTTCCTATGACATTAACAACAACAGTAACAATCATATTAGATTTTAAGTTGGAAAACTAAACACATACACATACAATAAGCAAAATGTTGTATGTGTATGTTAATGTGAAACATTACATAATACAAGCCGCAACAACAAACAACATTTTAGCTAACAACTGTACAGAAAAGGCGTACAAGGCATACAAATGTACAGATGTATGTATGTATGTATAAATGTTTGATGTAGTATTTACTTATGCATATTTATGTTGTCAGTTCTTTGGTTCTTACCACCATCAGGCATACATCTGACAGACTCTGTAACTTTTCGAAAGCCACTTTGAGTGTCCAACTCCTCATAGTGTACAATATAATATATAAAAAGGTTGTGTAGAATGAATATTTGTCATTACGTATGTACTTATTCAAATGTGTAGACTACGTTTAAGCAAATCTTACATGGTCTATGGCATATGAAGCACAAGTGAGGGAATCTTACTAAACAGCATCTCAGTAAGAGGACAAATGTAATACTTGACAGTTTAAAATGACATATAACAGGACGATTTATGGACAAGTGCATACAAGTTAAGTATACATCTTTGTGTATTTGGAATTTATATATTTTCTTTTTAAATGCTTTAAATAGTTAACTTTTAATCATTAGTGTGGAGGGTAAGTATGCTGGCCGAAAGTGTAGCAAGATCGATTCATATTATTTCTAAGAAAACCATTCTTTATACCAAAAGTTCAAGTTTATAATCACCACATAAAAAGAAAATCAAAATATTGATTGGCCTAAGTCAAATTTAGTTTTCTTATATGTTTTATTTCAAATTTTTTCATTGATGGACGTACAGACAATAATACTCTACTAAGCACTCGCCTGCTTTTGAATATTCAAAAGAATCACGCTCTTAATATACTAAAGCCAATAACAACAGAACTTTTAAAGTATTAAAACTTTTAAACCTAAACCTTAAGATATAATTCCTTTTATGAATGTAATTAATTTTTAATAAATGCTAAATATATACCGCGCATACAACACCATGACGTGCGAATAAGAAAAGTTTAACTTTCATAACATTCATAGGTTAATAGGTTTATATATATATATAAAAAAGGAGTAAGAAAGAATAACGTTTGAATATACAATATAATTTATGTGAAATTTTGTAAAAGTTGTAATAATTATTTCATTAACGTTTCTTTAATGGCTTAAGAAACAACGTAAGTATCATAAAAAGACATTTATAATGAAAACTTTACAATCCCCAAGTGTTATGATAATGATGCAATAAAACTAATAGTTGTAGTTGGTGTAAAAATTTTCATTTTTTTTTTTCGTCCGCCCAACCAAAAAAAAGCAATTCATTATTGTTAAATATTTGTTGAATAAATTTGAGATTCTGTTTGAATAAGTTATGTAAAGGGGAAGAGATTTAAAGCATCATCTTTAGGTAGCGGATAAATTTTAAATTATTGAAAGGTTTAAAAACATCTCAGAAAAAAAGTTGTCGAGACTTTAAAATATTAAATTTATTATTTAGACATCTATGTCCGTGTGTCCTCGGGCCTATCTGTTGTTGGCTTTATAACAGGCGTAAACTTTGAGTTATTGAGCTCAAATTTTGTACAAACACTTCTGATTTTTACACGTGGATCCCTCTGGAAAATGGATAAATTAGGTCAAGAACCACGCCCACAATCGATAAAAATCTATTTATCTGCCACAAAAATTGACCTATGAACTTAAAATTTTATACAAATATTTATAGTTATTCCATTCATCGTTGTGCTGAAAACAGGCGTGGTCGAATAAAAAATTTACATAAAAATCATACTCAACGTAAAATTTTACTTTCAAGCTGATACTGAGTGTAATCATACACCCGCCATGCCCACCGTTTTTATGAAGATGTAAAAAGTATTTAAAGTTTAGTGGATGGCATTTAAATAAGACAAACTTAGAATTTTTACTTCTTATGTACTACTGTTCATATCATTATTTAGACTACTTTTCTTTTCAGAGTGACCGCAAATATAAATTTAAATTTGGTTCAAATGCGTATAAATAGTTTAGTGTATTTAACCGCAACCATGTTTTCTTTATATTCTTAACTCTTCTTATAGTCTTAACAGTTTAATGTTTCTTTTATTTTAGCAAGATTTTCTGTTGTTTACGCTGTAATAGAAAGAATTTATATTAATCGTTGCACACATATGTGCATACTTGTAACTTTTACTATATATGCATAAGACAAGCAACATAATACAACACAACACACCTTGTGACAATCATTTTTAAAGTTGGGTATAAAGCGTTGCCATACAACACTCTACTTGTAATTGCCATGTTGAGGAAGCTTTAGCTAACTTTATCAGCAACACTATTACTTGTTACTAATAGTTGGGTCTTGGCGACCATGTTGTTTATTTAGAATGTATTAAGTATATAAATAAAACTTATCACTCGATAGACTAGTTGGGACATATTACGATTAAAAATTTTGAATATTGTTTTGTCGCCATGAAGGCTTTCCTAATTTATTATAAATAAATCTGGTTGTATGGATTTTTTCTTTATTGAAATATAATGCATAAATATTTCAAAGAACTTGAAAAGGCTTCGAAAAATAATAAAGATATAAAAGAAAAAGAAAAAATAAAATAACATTAAATTATAAGATGATACTTAAACTTAACTCAATTTATTATATCATAGATTATATACACACTTATAAACACTTGTATATTAAATGAATTTTAATCTTTTTTTTCACACTTTCGTGATGAATTCGTGACGAGGAGGTGTCGGTGCTATGATTAGAATACTAATAAATGATGTACTTTGACGCTGACTTTCTTTGTAGATAATACCATAGGGGTGTGAAAATTTTATGATAAAAGAGAGGTTGTACCACAGATTAGTTTATGTGCGTGATTTAATAATATTTTTTACTTTGTTATGGACACAGTCAGTGAGCATTTTTAATAGTTTAAATTGTGTTAAATATTGTGAAATGTTTATGAATGAATGAAAGCTTGCGTGATATATATTTATCATGGAATTTGTTTAATAAAGTGTATAATTATTTGCGATCAACTAATGATTTGAAAAATTATAAGTAACAAGTAAGAAGACTAAATTTGGCTTAGGCTGAAACTTAAATATCCTTCTCTTGCACATGAAAAAAGTGGGCGTATCAGATTACGCCTTATTGTAGTGTTAGTAATACGTAGAAAGTTACGCGTCAAATTTTGCCAAAAAAAAAAAAGGGAAGGGTTTTTGAAAATTGGGGGCAGGTCCGTTTTCCAAATTTGCCCATTTTTGACCCCAAATATAAATATGTGCAGCGAATTTCAACTTTACAGTTAAACTTTTTAAGATTATTAGATATTTTTGTCGATTGTGGGCGAGGCACTAGGCTAACTTTATCTAATTTAAATAGAATCCTGCGTTTCAGTTCGTTATCTAAAAATTGAATGATCTAAGGGGGTTTCAACAACGCACACACTAGATAGACTCAGTTTTTGATTCTAATCAACAATATATTATATGTCAATCAAAAGAGTGATTACAATTAAACGCACAAAACATACGGACCTGGTTAGAGGGGTTCAGTACTCGATGTTGATTTAAAATATATATACTTTGTGGGGTTTCCAATGCCTCTTTTTGGGCGTTTTAAACGTCTTACAAAGTGATGTGTACCCCCATATATATGATGGGTATTAGTCGATACGTACACCTTGTAAAACTCATAGAAAAGAAAGTTGCTGGTTGTTAATTTAAAATAAATTATCTAACAGATATTATCTGCTTTACTCCACCATTTAAACGTTTAACTATTTTTAATATGAAAACATGACTGGACAGTCTGGTCTTCAGCATGTACACAATATATCATGGCAACACTACAAATCATGTATAAAATTACTTTAATAATTATGCCCCTAAGAGATTTTCGATGTCTAAACATGTGCGATGATAGCGCAACAGCAACACCCCCTTGTATACAATTTGCAATGAGGAAATCATGCAATTGCCCCATTACGATGAGATGATTGATTTATTGTATACCTTACAACCAGCAACACTCTAAGCAAATGAATAGATAAACAATGTTTCTAATAATAATCGTGTTACGTTGTTAAGAAGAATTAATGGATTTGGGAACAGTATTATGGGGAAAGAAGCCGGTTCTAAAACAAATTTAAAGTATTGAAAATTTAAACGAAGAAAATGATAATAGAAATGAAAAATATTGAAAACTAGTTTAGCCGCAGCAGCTTTGCCCTCGAACATATATTTTTTCTAGATGATTTTTTAAGATTTTTATTAAGTTTAAAATCATTTTGTACTTTAATTACTTTTACCACGCCTGTTCATTCAACATAGCGTACCCTGCCTTATAACTACGAAAGCATACAAAATTTTCTGTCTTCTAAGACAAATTTTTTATGTTAGTGATGAATAGAAAACATAAAATGTAAAATGCGGGGCGTCAGCACGAACAAAATACTAGAAACAAAATTTATAAATATTTATTTGTTACCTACACTCTGGCTAATCATTGTAAAATCCAAGCGTAACGAACATATAAACAAATATTAATTTTTGTTAAAGACGCCTCGCTGCTGTATTGTGTGTTCTTCTACACCCGTTTATTTACATAACTTAACGCTGCAAGCTAAAATGTTTGCGTTAATTATAAAAAATTATTTACATATTTATCAATGTATTACCAATAATTGCTTAAAGAATTTTTATGATTTTCTTTATTCTCAGATGTTGTGTAAAAATATTTTTTAAATAATTGTTTAGCACAGTGTACCCAAGGTAAGACTTAACTTTGCTTTTTGATTTGTTGTAACTGATTGCATAAAACAAATTCAAATGTTATAGTCGGTTATATCCTTTAATACCCTACATCACTTAGCTCCACAAATTGTGGGTATGTTGTAATGTAGTTTAGAGTTGTATCAGTAAAAGCAAGGCATTCATTTGCTGCAATATTGCTATAATGAAAGGAGTTTTAAAAATGGTCCAATCAGGATCAAATTTTGTAAAAAAATCTTAAGAATTGCAAATTTTCGCAACATAAGGGTTTTCTTTATAAAGGAATCTTAAATGGGGAGGGGTTCTGAAAATGTTTTAATTCAGCTTATTTTCAATAGTGCTTCTCTATGTGTAGCAAATTTCATCGAAATATCTTGCGCGCAAATTTACATAGACAGACAGACATAATGAAATCAATTCAGAATGTGTTTTAGAATCGATTGATATAATTGTAGGTGGGTGTGGCATTTGCTGTTTACAAACATTCGCACAAACTTAATATACCCACAATTGCCACAAGTAATGTAGGGTATAAAAATATAAATGATTCTGTTCGTTAAGGTTTAAAAATGTTTTATTTTGTTTTTTATTGTTTATTATCAATAATATATAGATGGCGCCATTTGGCCTGGCAGTTACAAGAGCAACTGTTTAGCCATCACTACTACAAATATTCTTTAATGATTTTGCTATATGTGTACATGTATCTGTGTATGTATATAAAACTTTTTATATAAATATGTATCTTGCAGCCTATTGTCTGTTGCCATCTCGCCAAAGCTGGCTTAACAGTTGCAACTTACACCTGGACCAGTAGGTGGAAACACATAACGACTCGTCTTCATATTAAATGTAATCGATATTCACGGTAGGCGTATCTCTCTTGCTCACCATTACATGCCACACAGTACAGCTTTTCAACATCTAACCACAGCATCGTGATTTTTTTTTTTTTTTTGGTCAGAGAAACCCAAAACAATGTTCAGGCGATATTAATTTATGTGCACAGTGGTGTATGTATGTGGGTCTGCAAGGTTAACAAATATTTTATTTATGGATTGTTTTGATACTTTCGACAATATTTTGCTGTTTTTGTTTTTGTTTTTCTTTTTCTCAATCTACAAAAGGCAGATAAATTAAATACAAATTTTCTGCCATAAATAAAGGATTTCTGTAAAAAATTACTCGAGTGATTTCTTTGAAAGTGTAGTCTTGCGCTCTGGCACATAAACAACTAATCCATCATTTCGTTAAATAGTGTTTATTGTTAAGTCTTTGAATAGATTTTAAAATCAAAATTAAAGAAATCCTGTTGTATTGAAATAATAACGCGCTTATAATCAAGTCATATGTGACAACTGTGTCTCTACCTCCCAACTACAACAATAGCTGTATTTAATGCTTATGGTCAGTTTATAGGCCATAAAAATATCATAATAATGAAGACTTTAGCTTATTCATTATGTGATTTAACGCAAGTCAGTTTTACAGTTTTTATGGAGTTAGTCCATTACCCATGTACATATCATGATGGTACAGATTTGTGCGTGTAAATATTACAAATTAAGAATGACATGCTTGCAGTTTGGCGGGTAAATAATCGTTGGTTATATCGTGCAATCATAAAATCAGCATGGAGCAATAAACTAACAAAAGCTTACAGTGCCTTAAAGCCTCTTGCCTCTTGCAGCCAATTCCAATCACAAAAACATATATATTGTAAATACGTTCCAGTCATGCTTCCTCTATTGTATAGTTTTGTAGGTTTTCGGGCAAGTATTGTAAATAAATTTATGAGTTTATTGGCGATTATGAATGCGCCATTGGTTGCTGGCAATCTTTACAATATTCATAATTGTAGAGATTATTTAAAAATTGTTACAAATAATAAAAGGCTGAAAGGAAAGCGTTTTTATAGTTTTTACATTAAACAATTATACATAGAAACGGACATATGCGTTATATATAATTTCAGGCAAGAACAAAAAATCAATCGGAAAAATGACAAGTGGTTATGCTCACATTCTAAAGGGGGTGCCCAGGTTATGCACGCAAAGTTTCTAACAATTGTTAGGGTTTTAGGAATTGTGAACAATAAAGGACCTCTTATTCTATAACAACAACAATGATCAAAATAAACAAAAAGCATTTGATTCGGCCATGCAATGCAATTTCCTCTCCCGGAGTGAGTCCCTTATTGCCGCAATGGAGAATTGGGAGAAAATTGATGATAGCACGGGGTCTTGCTAAATTATAATTTTTTTTTAAATGTACTAAATTTTTAATTCTAAATTTTTTAAGATTTTATATCATAACACATATTTAATGGCCTCGTCTATACCCATTATAGTGCTAAAATTTCAATTAGAAAATCTTAAGATTTTGTATTTATAAACATCAGCAATAAATTATTCCCAACATGTCTGCATCCGATGCGGTTTTTATAGGAAAGCATAGTGAGAGGTAATAAGTTAAGTTATATATAAATCAAGCTATCATTTGTTCGCTTATTTAATTAGTGGGTGTTGCGTGATGTTTTTGCGTGCATCAGCACAATTTTTATAATAATCTGCTAAAGCAAATAATTTTTGTGCTGATTTTTGTATTACTGTCGTGTTACTCTATAATATTTATGTGATATGATCCATACGTTTTATTTATTACTCTATAAATGGTAGACGGAAAGCATATTTCAGTGCAATTTGCTGAATTATTAAGTCAGATATTCCACTTTTAGGAACAATTAACTCGTAATTGATTAACATTATATTTGAAATATTGCGAACATGTGTGTGCGGCTAACACAAGGTGGTTATTAAAGGCAATAAAATAATTGTTTCTAATTTTTATAGCATTTAGTGTATATTTATATATTTTTTTACGTAAAATTTTGAAAGTAATCTAGGACAAATTAAGGATTGTAATTGTGCCAATAACAGACAGACATACGGACGAACGTATCCAGATAGAGTCAGATTTTTATGCTGATTACGAATGTATTTACTTTGTGGAGTTTATGCGTGTTGCAAACGAATTGACAAAGTCTTATGTAGGGGGTATAAGAATATGATAAGTACAAGTACAAGTTACTGAATTCTTCAGATTTTACATAGTGATGATGATGACATTTAGTATATTTAAATAACAACTAGCAGGTGCCTTGGCTTTTTTTTTTTTTTTTTGAGAGGGTTGAAATGTGTAATGCATGAGTGCTTCTCTTCACACATAATATATAAAATATTTATAAGTTTTCCTCTCTATTTTGCGTTAGCTGTCAGGTAAACATAGTCGTGCGGAACTGTTCCTTTTGCGAAACAGTGTGATAATAAAATTATTATTATTATTATTACTTTACCGCCACTTTCAAGGATTGTCATTGGTTTTTCACATACACACGTATGCATTTTATTTATCACCATAATACATATTTTTTATCACAGTTGATGATGATGTTTATTTTCTTTTCCAAACGTACATAATTGCATATATTCAAATATATATAAATAAATAAATAAAGAGTATGGTATAATATTACTTGGTACGCATATCATGTATGAGTAATTTAAACAAACAGCCGAGAAATTCCTTATAACTCTCTCTACTGCTACCGTTACCGTTACCATGTTGTTGGTAGCATTTATCACTACGTTACCGCTATTTTCAATGAATGGGTGAGCATAACATATATAGTCGGAATGTTCTTTACACACATTTCATATGAATTCATATTTAACATATATTGTATTGTACCATATTTTATGTACATATTTGTTTATATTGAGAAAGAAAAAAAAAAAAAAAAACTCGAAATTTATTATATTATTATTATTATTGTTGTTGTTGTTGTTACTAAAGTATTTTTCATGCATAAACAAAATGAATGGTGGAGCACAACAGAAGTGTGTGATATGAAAATCTAATATTTTAACACTCAACTGTACAGTTAACTACGTATATATATATTATGCGCATATAAAGTTGTAATTATAATAAATTATATAAACAAGTGAAAATGTTACAGTCGACTAGAATTCAGTAGCTGGGTGGGCTAAAGCTTTCGTGAAATATCCTTATATGGGAAAGGAGTCATAAAAATCGTCCAATTGAATTCAAATTTCTTACAACCAATTATTAAACCATAAAATCTTGTCATAAATTATTCATAAATGTGAGTATTCGTTCGAGTTTTCAGGGTTTTAATTCGATTCATTTTCAATAAGGGCTTTGGGCCAAAGTATGTCTTTGTACCAACTTTTATTAAAATTTCTCAAAAAAACGATATAGGTCGCTTTTTTTACATATTTACATGGACAAACAAAAGATAGACGGACATGATTAAATCGATTCAGAAAGTAATTGAAGGTGGGTGCTGTGCGAGGGTTACAAACATCTGCACAAACTTAATATTGCAGAACTGGTGTAGGGTATAATAAATCAAGACCTACTGGATGTAAATGGTAAAGGCTATACGTTAATACTTTAGAGCCTTCCTTTGTCAGAGGAAACAAGAGTTATTGTCATATAAAAGTTAATTCGCGTAGAAGGGCTAGGGGTTATAAAAATTGATCGATCGTTTAAAAGTTTGCAAAGTTAATTATTCAGATGATTATTTAAATATTCTTTACAAGATATTACAAAAAAATTATAAAAGTGGGAATCTGTTTCAAAAGTGACTTTGAAAAGGAGGACAAATGTACCGAGCGGATCTATTTTCAATAGAGACCAGCCTTAGCTCAAAAAGTTCAACTCTGTACCAAATTTCATCAAAAAAAGATTGATTATAGACGGACGGATCATATCAATTTAGTTTTTGAGGGTTCTTTCTATATATGAAAAAATTCTGGTGAACAAAACGAGTTTTTTTATTTGTTACTGATACGTTATATATGAGCAATGGATCTAAAATGTGTATAATGTGATGCGAGTTTTTGTTTTGTTAAAACAATGAGTAGGCTCCCACTTCAGTATCTTGATGTACTTGTGGTGTCTATATAAACATGTTTGTATACATATTGGGTATAAACACACAAGGTGTTAACACCATTTTTCATGGGCAATAATTTTGTAATGCACAAAATAAATATTATTGGATTAAAGGGAACAAGTAAAGATAAACAAAGAGAACAAGTGAAATAATGAATGTAACGTACGCAAGTGGATGGTATACAAAACAACAAAACATATGTGTGTACATAAATACATACAAACACATACTTAGATGTTTATATATATGTACATAAAGTTGAACTATAAACATTCTTTTCGGATCATTGTCATGCAGTGAAGTGAGCAAAACTTATGATTTCAATATAATTTCCAGTTGATTTCCATGTATGAAGGTTTGTTTGTATTCCTTTTTTACAACTTTATACAAAAAAAAAAAGGTGTAAAAGTGTAAGAGACTGCATGCAAGTGAACAAGTGGGCGGTATTGTTGTAAGCATTTCCTCCTGCTGGTTGTTTGGTAGTCCACTTTCACACGTGTTATGTTATGTTGGCTTCCATTGTTTTTTCAATATTTATAGTCGTTGATTGGTTGGGCGTGACTACAGTATTTGTTGATTTAATTTTCGGTGCACTTGTTCACTAGAAATAAATCAATATTGTATAAAAAGTTGTATGAAGTTCTAACGAAAGCATTTTTCTCTAAACTCATTGCAGAGAAAGTTTACCTTTGCATTACAAAATAATGAAAAGCGAGTAAAAATTAAATTGAGTTTAAGCAAAATTTTAAGAACACTCTATTTCCATATACATAAATCAAGGGCGTGGCGGGAATCTAACTACGCCCTACATAACTCATGTAATACGTATCAACTAACAAGGCGGATTCTGCGCCAAATAAAAAATTTTTTGTACCTTGTGGACGTTTTTGTTAACTGATCCAGTATGTTTTTGGCAACCCCACGGATAATTAATTCTAATTATAAATTGAACTTCATAGCTTAACCATTTGTGAATGATAATTGAATCTTTGTAAATTGTGGGCGTGGCATTTAGATTTACCCAATTGATTGAAGACTTTTCATATAGAAGCTACATAATATTTCAGCTTAATATCTTAAAATTTTAAACCATAAAAATGCCACTAACTGATAAATGGACGGATGGACATATCTACATAGAAGAGTATCATTTATTAAAATATCAATAACATCTCCGTCTCTATATTTAGAAGTCTCTGATATTATGTATTAAAACGGTTAACATTTCTGTTAACATTTACATTTAAAAAAAAGTCTTATGAAATTGTTTCTCTTTAATAATTATCTTTTTACTGAGAGACTTTATGGAAGAGAAAATATTTGTATTTGCCTGATAAGAAGGTTTTTTTAAACATGAAAGAAAATCATGGTTAATACCTAGGAGTTATATATCCAAACACAAGCCGACCTGCACTATATTCTATATTTTATGTAAACTATACATGAAATCGGTTATTTAGTAGATGCGCGAGCTCAATACGGTGAACATGTATATAGCGGACATTCTGTTATGCACGTAAGTGGAGAAGAGCAAAAAGGATTAAATTGTAACTAATAGAAGAAAAAGTAAAAGTTCCCTCTACCCACGTGTCCTTATATTCACGGTAATAATATGAATAAAAAGATAATTTTAAAAGTGACCCAAGTCTTATATTAAAACACATTAACATTTGAATAATTTTGCTTTTTTTCTATAAAAAAGTGTAAACCGAAAATGCCACCTAGCAAAGCCTAACAAACGTTAAGTTATAGAATAAGCCATTACTAGTCCGCCACAGTGAGTACATTACCCAACACTAGGTAAAGAAATGGAAGATATGTTATGTCTTAAACTCTTCTTCTTCTTCTTCTTCTTAAATATATTTTATTTGATATTTTCTTTCAATATTAAAAACCAGTTGTAGGTTTAGATAAAAACATTTTTAAACCAATTAATGAATTATAATTATAAACAGCACACATGTTATATGAAAACTATTTTTAATTACATTATTTCATTAACAACTAATTTAACATTTACGACCCTAACAAAACAATTAATATTAATAAAATTTACAAAATTTTCTGCATAAATTATAAACTAATAAAATTTCTGTAAACCGGTCAACACTGTTTCATATAGAAAATAAACTTAAAATTTAAAGATATTTATAAACAATTTCAGTTACATATGATAAGCGTGCTTATATCGTTTATGTCATGTTTTAACATTTTGCTGATAAAAATCTTTATTATTGAATACATAAATAATTTAATATAACACTCGGGGCATGATTTAAGTCAAGTTTCCTAAATTAGTAAATATTTTATACCATTTTGTTCCATTTTTATGGATCTTTTTAAGTAATAAACATGGTTTTTATACAAAAAACAAATCATATAAATGTTTAATTTTATTTGGGTTTGTAAACAATTTTTTTTTTACCTCGATTGTACATATAAACGCTTGCCTGCAGCATCGTACAACTATTAATAAATTAAATTACATTTGTAATGTTATGATTTGATCAAGCCAGTTATCTCAACCGTTCTTTCAGCACATACATCACCCAACCCTCATCAAACACAATTCTAAAGATACAAGACTGAAATTTTGTATCAACATGTTTTACTTTTACTTTTTGAGTGGAGTTGCCCAAGTGCATAAGGTGAAATCTGTAGAGTGCCATGTTCGCAATTTTCCTCTAAAAGACGCACAAATGAAGCCAAATAACTGATATTTGAGAAATGCATTTCAAAGCATTGCTTTCTATCTATGGGCTTGGCTTTTTTCTTTTTGCCTTTTAAAAGTAAATATTTATATATGAGATATTACAGTTTCAGTCAGTATAAGCACATAAACTTATTAAAACAATATTTATGCTTGTGTGTGAGATTCACACATAATTTTTTTAACAGTTTATAATATTTTTTTTATGCCCTGCTCCACTTGTGGCAAAGAGAATTCCTGAGTTAGACCATCTTTAGAACCCCTCCCCTTTAAAAGGTCCTATTACAAAAAGAGGCTTTAACTGGCGAAAATCTGCAAATTCTTCATATCTTCTCATAAAATTTAATAAAGAATGATTAATAAGCTAAATAATTGGCTATGCCCACTTTGGAACCGATTGGATCGTATTGGATAGTCTCCTGTAAGACTTATTTTCTTTTAAATTCCAGCTATTCGTCTTGGTCTGTACTTCAAATGTATTATAATTTTACATGAAACATATATTCTAAAAACATTTTTCAATTCCCTAAAATATTTTCTCCACAACCATTATTTGCATATTTAAAATTTATTTTTAGCATGTTTAATGTTCATGTTTTAAAAAATTGAACGGTTTTATTAATACGAACAATTTTAGAATGATTCCTCTCAAAACAAATTAATCTTCTGGCTTTTTGATTTCTATGGATGCACCGATAGTCCTAAAAAAAAAAAATTGCGTACAGAATACTTATATCCAAAGAAAAAATAGACAATAATATCCATACCTGCGAGTTGAAGGTGAGAGCTTGTGAAAGCATGATGATGGCACATTGATGCATCGCTCCAGGCGACGCAAACGTGGTAGCAAAAAATCGCCGAGAAAAACGAAATAATATTCGCCGCCGTCGCTTACGGTTTGGTCGTTGTTTTCAATAGAAATTCTAATTCTGCTTTCCTTGTGTTTTAGAAATTTACAATATTTTAAAAAAATTTTCCTTTCTTTTTAATTTTAAAAAAATTTTCCTTTTTTCTTTTAATTTATCCGAATACGTGCTTCTTATTTCGTTTCCAAATGTAAAATGACTATAAACGCTTTATAGACACAACAAGTTGTGTTCTCCAAAAATATTATGGTTGCTGCGATGAAGTCGAATTTTATGTTTTTTCAATAATTTTACTTGTGCAACAAAGTAATGATTGAAGTAAAACAAAGCAATCGCAGTAGTCGGTGTATATATTTCTATATACAGATTTACTCACTCACACATATTTATGGTAACAAATGTATGTGTGATAGAGAATCGTTTGACTTCGGTTGTTTTTGTATTTACATATATTTCTGTATGTAAAACTATGCAATCAAATCGCGAAGCAATTAAACATTTTATATTTTAATATAAAATTTTATATATCAATACAAAACGTCAATCCTGACTGTTATCCTACAATTAATTTGATTATATCTGTATACACTGCCATATAAGTTACTTCGTGAAATATATTTATATGGTCCGGTCCCGTTAATTTTTAATACGGCCAATAGATGTCTGGTATCAAATTTCATCAAGATATCTCAAAAAACAAAGAAACTATACCTTTACATATTTACATGGACAAACAGACAGACGAACACGATTAAATCGTTTCAGAAAGAAACTGTGAATATATTTCAATGAAATTTGGTACAAAGACAACCGGACCGGACCATTTTTAGAACGCCTCCCCATATAATTATATTTCACGAAGAAACTTATGTGGCAGTGTATACAGATATAATCAAATTAATTGTAGGATAACAGTCAGGATTGACGTTTTGTATTGATATATAAAATTTTATATTAAAATATAAAATGTTTCATTGCTTCGCGATTTGATTGCATAGTTTTACATACAGAAATATATGTAAACACAAAAACAACCGAAGTCAAACGATTCTCTATCACACATACATTTGTTACCATAAATATGTGTGAAGCGACTACTGCGATTGCTTTGTTTTGCTTCAATTACCACTTGGTTGCACAAGTAAAATTATTGAAAAAACATAAAATTCGACTTCATCGCAGCAACCATAATATTTTTGGAGAACAGAATTTATTGTGGCTACGAAGCGTTTATAGTCATTTTAGATTTGGAAACGAAATAAAAAGCACGTCTTCGGATAAATTAAAAGAAAAAAGGAAAATTTTTTTAAAATATTCTAAATTTCTAAAACACAAGGAAAGCAGAATTAGAATTTCTATTGAAAACAACGACCAAACCGTAAGCGACGGCGACGAATATTATTTCGTTTTTCTCGGCGATTTTTTGCTACCACGTTTGCGTCGCCTGGAGCGATGCATCAATGTGCCATCATCATGCTTTCACAAGCTCTCACCTTCAACTCGCAGGTATGGATATTATTGTCTATTTTTTCTTTGGATATAAGTATTCTGTACGCAATTTTTTTTTTTAGGACTATCGGTGCATCCATAGAAATCAAAAAGCCAGAAGATTAATTTGTTTTGAGAGGAATCATTCTAAAATTGTTCGTATTAATAAAACCGTTCAATTTTTTAAAACATGAACATTAAACATGCTAAAAATAAATTTTAAATATGCAAATAATGGTTGTGGAGAAAATATTTCACAGAATTGCAAAATGTGTTTAGAATCTATGTTTCATATAAAATTATAATCTAGTGGAAATACATACTAATAAGAAAGGCAGGAGTTTCAAAGAAATTAAATCGTACAAGATTATCCAATCCGTAACAATCGGTTCCATATTGGGTACAACTAATTATTTAGCTAATTAATTATTCTTTATTAAATTTAATGAGAAGATATGAAGAATTGCTGATAAAGTCTCTTTATAATAATACCCTATATTCGGAGGGGTTCTAAAAATGGTCCAATTCAGTTCATTTTCAATAGGATTCCTCTTTGGAATCACAAAGGTTCATAAAGATATCTCAAAAAATGCATATGCACAAATTTACATGAACAGATAGACGGACAGATGGCCATGGTTAAATCGATTTAGATTTTGCTTCTGGGATTTATTTTCACAAAAATTCCACGATGAATTCCATTTACATGGCCCGAAATATTTATGTTTTACACATAAGAAAACCTTGACCCGATTAATTGTAATAAATTTATTGAAAATCTACTTTTCTGCTTTGCTTTCGAAAACATTTTAGTAATCTTATTATTAAAATTCCCTAATGGGAAATGTAATCTTCCAAATGTACGTCCTAATAGCCACCATCAATTTGTTTTGTATACATACACGCATACATTTAATGCATGTAAGAATGTGGAAAGGATTATGATTATATGTGAAAGCTCTTCTATACACAAATCCGAGTAAAAACCGAGCATATAAGTTGTACTAAAGAGACCGGCATTATGTCCGCTTAACTTATAACATGTAAATACCATGAGGGATCTATAAATTGCTTAAGTATAGTATTGCACAAGTTGCTACAAAGCATCAACCAACATAATAATGTTGTTATTGCTTGACTGCTTTTTGGCTTACAGTCATTAAATTTGTTTATTTCGTATATAAGGAATAACACATACATTTAAATTTGAGCCACAACTTTTGCACACACACAAGTTAAAAGTTAATAAATGATAAATAATAAAATTAAATGCCAAGTATTTTGAAAACATGCAAGCAATTTATATAAAGTATATGAAGATTTATTATAATAATTTATCGATTTGGCGTACAGGACTCTGTACAAACATTTAAGTGAATGTTTTTTTTTAGTCTGGATGCTTACAAAGTATATAAATAACAAGCAAAACAAGTAGGAAAACTAAATATGACTAAAAATTAAAAATTTTATATAGTTTCTCCAAATATATACTAAACGTGGGCCATCTTTAATGACGAATTCGATACTAAAAATATATTTTTAAAAATTGTGTGGATGTCTGTTATTCGACTATGTGGGGCACATCAAAGCCTATGGCTAGGTTGATTCAAATTTTGGGGTTGCTGTAGACCGCCATCTCCTGGATCTTACAACTAAAAAACTTAGTATGCCTCTAAACTTATTTTGAAGGTATATTATTTGCACTTATCAATTTTTTTTTAGTTTGATTTACATTAAAAAAACTTTAGCAGAAAAAACTGTTGTGAATATTTGTTGAATTTTTCTGTTATCTTGTTTTTATTTGGAGCCGCCTAAAAACCAACGAAACAAAACAAAAACTGTTTTGTTTTTGTTTTGTTTCATAACAAACTCATAATAGCATAATAATTATATTAAAAAATAAAAGCGAAACCAACGGTTATCATTTCCTGTTCCGGCTCTGTTTAACAATTGCACTAAAAACAATCAACAGTTGGAAACAAAAATAATGCAAAAACAACAACGACATCATTATTAGCCCCACATAAGTACCACCATGACGATAAGTACCGACATCCATATCCAACAGCAAATTTATACGAATGGTCAGATATCAACAGTTCAGAGTGGTAGGATATAAATCGTTACATACAACACTGTGAAATGGCAGTTGTACAGATATTTGGTGCGTTTCATATTCTGGGGGAGTGATTAGCTCATCAGCATTCCATTTAAGTGCTCATTAAAATCATTCGCCTATTTAAGAAGTGGTGACATGAAAAGACAACAACAATGTCATATTTTTATAGCAAATAAAATGGATTATCTTGGTAAGTTGAAAGCCTTTCATTTTCATTCGATGAATTACATCAACATTGGCGTAAAGTTTATAATGCGTTCTGATTCAGGACTAATGGAGAATGCGTACATGATCAAAAACCTTTTCTCTGCCTCGCTTAGCGTTATCGTCTATTCTTCAGCTCTATAAATAAATATAAAGATGGGACGGGTCTTAGGGCTAAGCTTTGTCAAAGGCTTTGCTGTTGAATTACTTACTAAGCGTATAATAAGGTGAGAACAACTCTATGATAAAATTTATGTGCATTTTTGACTGGATTATATTAAGAATACCTCCCAAGAGACTCTGGTGTATTATGATTTAAATAGGAAAAATGTCTGTCTGTCTGCTCGTGTGATTAACTTTTTGTTTAGTTTTACTTTCAAAAACCCGTTCACTACCCAAGATTCTTCTCAATTTTCAAAATATCAATTTACATATATAAACTTGTTTTTTACATTTATGTAAATAATACAATGTTACAATAAATAAATAGGTTTCGACTTTATATACTCAACTGAACTCTTGCATAAACATTTTTCATTAGTTTTCTACACATTTAGTTTTAGTTTGAAAAACAACAAGAAGAAAACTTTATGGAAAAATTTTGTTTCAAGAGTTCATTTTTTTTAGTAAATACGTACGTATGTGCAAATAAAACTTTATAAACGTTGATTCACTACAAGAAAAATGAACTTCTATAAAGGAAAATATTGTTACCGCACGCACCGTTTATGCTAAAAATTTGAGAAAATTTTATTACTTTGCCGCAATGCCAAATTGTATATGTATACGGCACAGGTAACTACTTACACACAATTAATTTTGCGAATGATAAAATCATTGTTTCTTATACCATCAACTAAGTACAGGCATTGTCATTTAGTATTGGCGTAGGAATGTAATGTATTATCCTGCCACCCAATTCACATCAATTTGTTTGTAGCTTGAATAATCACCAACCTTCCATTCATTCCAATGCATTCAAATTTCAACGGACTGTACTAATGAAAAATCTATAATTATTTTGTCATTTGACTCATGCGTATAACAACAGAGGACAAGATTCTTCTTTTGTATGGAAATGTGTACATGAGGCTATTATGCATTAATAATGAACGTTGAGTGAAAGCGACTACAATAGTCTTCAGTTTTGCGGGGCGGATATGTTCAAGTGCAGCAGCTTTCTGGTGGTTATTCAAGAGCAGCAACAAAGGAAGTGATAGAATGCGTTATATGGATATGTGAATATGGTTGCAGAATTGTTCTTGTTGTTGCAGCCTTAATGACTTTTTTTTTCTTCTTTTTTTTTTTTTTTGATTTGGTTTATATGCCATTGTTCATGAGCACATATGCGACATACGCACAGCGGGTATATTTGTTTAACTTTCTAATGGAAATGATTTTGAGGATGGGGTTGAAAGAGAAAATGTTCTAAACTAAGGATTGAAAAAATTTTCATATAAATCCACTAATTATAAAAATTTACTAAATTTTTATACCCTCCATATAAGATGGGGGTATACTGAGATTGTCTATTCAGAATGAGGCATGAGAGACCCTATAAAGTTGATCTGATTGGTTCTTTTATGTATATTTTATATGATAGAGAACATGCCATATGTGATTATTATTAACGGCAACGTCATAAATAAAATTACCTGCTGAAGGGTCACTAGAGAGAGAGAGACTTGATAAATATTTAAAAACTTTTCTATTCACGTATTGTCCTTCCATCTACAATCTTATTAATAATGCATAAGAATTGTTATACTTTTATATATAAAAGGTGATTCATTATGAGATTTGAGATTTTTCAATAGGCTTTTTTTACAGATCATGTCATAGATTGTTCTTTCGACACACAATAAAATTATTACAATAGAATTCAACTTTATGCCTTTTATTTGAGATGAAAAACATAAAGTTTCCATTTACTTGTAAAAATTACATAATTGCATGTTGCTTGAAACCAAACACAGACAACATCCTTTCGATTGGCATTCGTCCGGCTGTTGACAAGAACTTGATTAATATCAAACTAATGAAGTAGTAGTGACAACGCTGATAAAGTTCGCATAGAAATATAGAAATTTATTATTCCTCTGGCACATCAAGCACAGCAACATTAAGAAGTTTTTACTTCTCTATCTTTCTCTCTCTCTCTCTCCATAAAGAGAGGGAAGTAGTATGCTAATAAGAATAGAAAAGTTTACTTGATATCCTTTTTTTGCTTGCTTATCTTATTGCCTACTATATAGGGCGGCTCTTCTTTCGCTTCGGCTTGGTTCAACAATTTATTTTTTAATTGGCAATAATTGTGCATTTCTCTTTGTAGTTGGTGAGTAAAAGACTCATGTTGATGTTGCACTTCATTAAATCTTTCTCCATAAATTAGGTAAAAAAAAAGAATTTTCCAAACTTCATTTAATAGATTGATGATCAAATGAATGGCTGTAGTATGTAATGCAAAAACAAGAAAAAATGAAGACTATTTATGTAAATACTTGGTGTTGTGAGTGATTGTAGTTTTGTTCTGTTAATTAAGAACAAAGCATAGCATAGCTTACACACCCACATGCACGCGTGGGCAGTACTCTCTGTAAGGTCTGTTTGCATTATTTATTAGTAGTGAGATAAAATGTCTTAACAGTTTACTTGTAAGTTATACAACTAGCCGGGTTTCGATATTGGCAAATAACTTGTTCAAGGGTTTGGTTGAAATGATGTGTGTGCTTGTGTTGAAGCACCTGTAATCCAGTTACATAACATTACCGCAGCCATCATGCACACAGTATGCATATCCATACACGTTTAAGCACAAGTCTGGGCATGTTATGTGTCGGACTGTAGAAAATCACTTTGAATACATTTAACAAAGAAGTGAGAATAACTACTTTATGGCCTCTAGTCTACGTAATACATGAAAATCGACTTTAGGAGCATTTTCATCATCATCAACTCTTGGCTATATGTTATCTTTAATTTCATTATGATCTTATACAACAAATGCCGATTGAGTCAATGGTCTGGACTGTGTATAAGGAAGAAAAATGAGTAGAATCAGAAGACTGAGACAAAGAAGAATGAATTTTTGCATGTCAAAATTTATGTGCCAAAAGATAATGGTCTGCAACCATGTGTACGTAGTACGTAGTACAGCCACACACATGCTTAATTTCTTCTGTGCGAATGCTAAAAGTTTTAACAGTAACTTTGGCTACAACTGATGGCCCATAAACTATTTTACTTTAAGACCTGCAGTATAAAAAGCAAAACATGCACGGCATCTGCACCATTGTCATAGTGGAAGTAAGACTTGTAGTAATTTAAAATTTTTCACTTTTTTTTTTTTTTTGGTTTTTTTTTTTGCGGAACTAGTCTTAAAGGCATTTCATTAGAATGTTAGTTAAGTAGTTAGTCAGTTAGTTGGTTGGTTGGTTGAGTTTTCTTGCAAAAGTTTTACATCATTATGGTCAGTAAAACATGATAATATACACCTTGTCTTTTGTTTTCTTGTGCTTTTCCAATTTCTTACTTTGTTGTAAAAGTTTTTTTTTTTTGCATCCTAGAGAACAGAACTTAAGGCAAACGGTATGTTAGGGCTGTAAAGATGTTTTGCTATTCATAAAATATTCATAAAATGCTAATTGATGGTTAATGATAAGAGAAAGATATTCTAAATGTATCATTCCATTTGCAACTACCAACGTCAGAGGCTTAACAAAATATATATATATATTCAGCAAAATCTGTGTACATGACTTTGAACTGCAATAATGAGCTGAAATTTGGCAGAAATACTAAGTTTACTTGAAATGAGTAAAATGGGACCGGCATGATTGTTATGGACGATAATCTCTTAACAAAATTATATTTAGGATGCATATTGAAAAGGTGGACGTGGTCGAATTGCGGATGCATTTAAAATTAGAAAAATCTACTGCCATGAACCCTTGAGGTATAATGCTTTAATAGTCATTATAAGAGGGCGTCACGTGCACGAGTTACATTTATGTTATATGTAGGACAGATCCAACATTTGATATTCTATTATACCATGAAACACTAGTGGCAGAAGGTATATTAAGTTTGTAAATCTTAAAAGGGAAATGCCACACCTACTTCTAATTCGATCGATCGATTTAAAATCATATCGATTGAACTATGTACGTTTAACCGTCTGTCTGTCCATATAAATATTTGGCAAGCTACAGGTTGCATTGTTTAAGATATTTCAGTGAAATTTGGAAAAAGGCTTTTGTTAAACCTTAGGGGAACCCTATTGAAAATAAATCTAATCTAACCAATTTTGGAACCCCTCCCCATATAAAGTTAATGCAAGTCTTAATATAGAAAAAAATTGCAATTTTCAATATTTTTAGACAATATTCAGTGATGAACTTTATTAGCCGTCTTAAAAGTTGCATTTAGCTTTATATATGGGTGGGCCAAATTTGGATCCCATTGGACTGTCTTTAAACTAATTATAGCACAATTTAGAAAGTTTAGTTGTGTGGGGTATTAAATGGACGGGCTTGACCGACTATAACATTTTTTACTCGATTTATTTCAATATCAAACATTTTTAAACCCACCATTACTTTGTGAAAACGTTCGCAAGGTCCAAAACTAAATGTTGGAGATCTCGCAAAATTTATATATTTTGAATCTTCATCGAATACCAAGACGATCTAACCATGTGTGTCTATGCGGTTTTTAAAAATTGAAATATCGATTCCAAGTTGTACAAAATTTTTGAAGCCATTCGCCTACAATACAACAAAAAGTATTATTACGTATTATTTGTAAAGTGTAAGAGATGTATTGACATATATAATCCCCGCGAAACTTTTGTGCCATCATGATCTGTGTTCAAGATTTGGTCTCAGCTAAATAAATTTGTAATTTTTTTTACTTGTTGAAATTCGTTTAATTAACTTTTCTCCCATGAACGTAAATCAAGAGGAGTGATTCTTTTACGTTACGCTAAATTACACTTGTTAATTAATGATGTGGAATTGAGAAAATTAAGCAATTTTTAAAGTCGTGACCTGTTTATAGACAAACTATTGAGCAGAGAGATGGCTTCTGAACTACTTGCAATTGCAACAGTAAACATTGACTTCGTGTATATATGCTTTAAAATACATTCAGTCTTTGTTAAGCACAATTTATCAATAATTACACTTTCCTTTCATTGCAGATGTGCTTATATTGTATGCATAGTGCGACACGATGAATTGTTAAGTGCCTTGAAGCATGAAACTTTAGCGTTAAAATGTGAAGTAAGCCTGCGGTTACATTTCATTGGACATTCAGTTCTTTCGGCGAACAAACTGAACTGACAAGCACGTGAGTGTAAACGCAAGTGCTGTAAAGTGTCTCAAGATGGTGCTTAAGCGAAATGTTCATATATATACTAAAAATACATGAGAGAATGTTTAAAACAGCCAAATATTATTAAATTTTGTTGAAAAATATTTAGAATTGCGTTTTTTTCCTATACAAAGTAATTCATCATCATTGGACCTTATATGGGGACGGATTTTAAAAAAGATCCGATTCAATCCATTCTCAATAGGGATTTTCTCTGGATCAATACATATTCTTGTATCAAATTTTATCAAAATATTTCCAAAAATGCAACCTGTAGCTGGCGCACAAATTTACATGGACCGACAGACGTACGGTTAAATCCTCATAAACTCAATATACTCTTTCACCATATAGGGCATATATAGATTAAAATTTTAATTATAAGATTGAATAAAAACATGAAAGTTTTATTTATGTGTGCAGTTGAATTGGTAACTGCAACCAACTTTTCATAAAACATATTAATTTTAAAGCTAATAAACACACACTTATGAGTAACATTTGTTTATTGTTGTGTTTTTATTTCAATTTCTATCGCTATACATTTGTGCCATAGAAAAAAGTTTCCATTTCCACTTATGCCATAAAAGCCACCAAGTTCGTATTAGTTTATTATAGAAATTATGTCAACAGCAGTTTTACAAATTTAGCTACAAAATTATTTATATATTATTAATATTTCTCATTGTACACATAATATAATGTAGTACACAGTTGTTGTGAGTGGAAAAAAAAAGGTCGAGAGATGCTTTTTATATTATTATACACACTCTTGTTTGTGGAAAAGTTGATAAATTGCGATAAAGGTGAAATCTTATGTCAATGTTGGAGAAGAAGTGCTTAAAGTTTCATGTATTAAGCCACTCAATCATACACTTGAACAAAGATATAAAAGAGAAATATCATGAAAGTATTTTCATAGAATTTTCAGGATCATTCAATCGTCAGATGTATTTATGTATTTAGGTTATGAAAGTGAAATTTTATTAACTACGACATAGTAAGTATTGAACAGAGAAATGAAACAAGTTATCATCAATATTTTTTTTGCAAGTTTTTCAATGCTAATCGATGTCTCTTAATTTAACAAAATCGAAACTTAAGTTTTTTGTACCCTTTTTTTTTTTTTTCCTTTCATTCACTATACATTCCATGTATTGCCATATATCCTTGTTATTTATTTTGTACATACATAGATGCTGCCTTTGGATATGTTTAAGAATATGTGTATGTGTGTGTGTGTGCAAAGCTTATTCAAGCGTATTTGGTTTTTGCTTAACATTTCTTTGTAGTATGTTTTTACAGAGGATTACTTGTTGAAAAACACATGCACTCACAAAAGGCCACTTAGTTAGTTGGCTTTTATTGTCATTTTGTACTCAATTGGTTGCATTAGTAATAATTTTTTTTTATTATTATTGTACATATATGCACCAATAACTGGGAATATTTCTTTATATGAAAAAATTTCAAATAAAATTTCATTTGATTCGTTAAAATATGCGAAAATGTTTAAGACTTTATTGTCGTTTAAAATTTACGAAAAATAATTATTCCAACAAGTAAGAAATGTAAGTTTGGTTTGTGGCTTAGGCCACATCTTAAATAATTTCTATAACTTTAGTGGGGTGTCAGATTCTTTCTTTCTTTTTTCAAGTGTTATAAGGGAAAACAATGGAAATTAATCAACCGTATTATGTATGTATACATCTGGGTACATATACTCGTATATACATTTCATAGCAATTTTTATACGCTGCACCATTTGAGTTTATTAAGTTTGTACGAATGTTTGCAACTTCTAAAATGCCACACCCACTTTCAATTATACCGATTGAATCAAAATCAAAATGTAAATCAATTGAACCATGTCCATCTGTCTGTCCATGTAAAATTGTGGTCGCCTTTTACGAGATATATCGATTAAGTTCGCTACAAGGACATTAGACCATTATGAGACTCTAATAAAAAAAAAAAAAAAAAAAAAAACCTATTGAAACTGGCTTAGATCAGATCATTTTAGAACCCCTTCCAATTTAGGGTATTATTATAGAGAGACCTTATCTAAAGAAAATACTCATAAAATTTAACAAAGAATAGTTTATTGCCCAATTTGGAACCGATTGGATCGTATTGGATAATCCTGTAAGACTTAATTTCTTTCAAACTCCTTTTGCCTTTCTTATTAGTTTGTATCTCAAGTTGATTATAATTTTATATAAAACATAAATTCCAAACACATTTTGCAATTCTCTGAAATATTTTCACCACAACCATTATTTGCATTTTTAAAATTTATTAAAGTTTACATACAAAAGAATTAAACGAGTTAATTAATTTTAAATGCGCTAGAAACAATAAACGAGCCTGTTAGCAGCAATCGTTTCGTACATTGCGAGAATCTCATAGGTTTTTGGTTTCTATGGATCATCCTACACTCCTAAAAAAGAAAAAAAGATTGCTTAATAGATACATTAAATGGTGGCGTACGGAATGCTTATATCCAAAGAAAAAATGTAAAATAATATCTATACCTGCGAGTTGAAGGTGAGAGCTTGTGTGAGCATGATGATGGTACATTGATGCATCGCTCCAGGCGGCGCAGAAGTTGTAGCAAAAAATCGCCGAGAAAAACGAAATAATATTCGTCGCCGTCGCTTACGGTTTGGTCGTTGTTTTCAATAGAAATTCTAATTCTGCTTTCCTTGTGTTTTAGAAATTTAGAATATTTTAAAAAAATTTTCCTTTTTTCTTTTAATTTATCCGAAGACGTGCTTTTTATTTCGTTTCCAAATCTAAAATGACTATAAACGCTTCGTAGCCACAATAAATTCTGTTCTCCAAAAATATTATGGTTGCTGCGATGAAGTCGAATTTTATGTTTTTTCAATAATTTTACTTGTGCAACCAAGTGGTAATTGAAGCAAAACAAAGCAATCGCAGTAGTCGCTTCACACATATTTATGGTAACAAATGTATGTGTGATAGAGAATCGTTTGACTTCGGTTGTTTTTGTGTTTACATATATTTCTGTATGTAAAACTATGCAATCAAATCGCGAAGCAATGAAACATTTTATATTTTAATATAAAATTTTATATATCAATACAAAACGTCAATCCTGACTGTTATCCTACAATTAATTTGATTATATCTGTATACACTGCCACATAAGTTTCTTCGTGAAATATAATTATATGGGGAGGCGTTCTAAAAATGGTCCGGTCCGGTTGTCTTTGTACCAAATTTCATCGAAATATATTCACAGTTTCTTTCTGAATCGATTTAATCGTGTCCGTCTGTCTTTCGTTTGTCCATGTAAATATGTAAGGGTAGGGATTGTTTTTGTGAGATATTATAATAAAATTTGTTACCTGGACATATATTGGCCCAGAGAAGAACCCTATTAAAAATGGACCGGATCAGATAAATTTTTAGATCTTCTCTTTATATACATAATTGCATTTTCATTTTTATACCCAGAAGAACGTTTCGCAAAACCTAGAATATGTATTTATTCTTAATCAGCATCAAAATCTAA
Source organism: Ornithomya fringillina (assembly GCA_963978525.1). Taxonomy (NCBI): domain Eukaryota; kingdom Metazoa; phylum Arthropoda; class Insecta; order Diptera; family Hippoboscidae; genus Ornithomya; species Ornithomya fringillina. The sequence continues at coordinate 32,499,256 of OZ021691.1, read as the reverse complement.
GTCTATCTGGACACACGGACAGGCAGTAAAGTTGTCTAATTCAATTCAATGCTGAGGTATAATAAACTTTTACTTTTGTGGGTGTGACTCGCCCTTTTGTGGTACTTATCAACATTTGAACATAAACAATATGCCCCCATTTCATTGTGTGTATAATAAAAATTGCGATAAGCAATGATTTAAAAATTGACTCACAATAAAATTTTATGCTGTATAAATATAATCCCCGGCAATTAAATCCATATGTTAAAAAACAGTTTAAAATCCAAGCAACCCCAATTACTTTTTGTTTCTTTTTTTTTGTTGTTGGCATGTAATGCTTCGATTGTTACACTATTTGTATTTGTACGTATTGGAATACCATTCTCTCTGGTTTATTTCGTTGCATATCTTTTAATGTATGCGGGTTCTTATCAGTATTTACACGCATTGTACAAGTTTTAACAACCACTAAGGAATTTTGTGTTGATTTCTCTTTTTGATTTTTTCCATTTTCGCAAGGCAGCCAATTTATTAAAAAGGATCAACGGTTTGCAACGTTTGCAACATTACAATACAAGTAAATATTTTTAAAGACAACGAAAAGTAATCACATTTTGTTAAGTTTAAATTATAAGAAGGATGGTTACGAATAATAAGTTTTAAGACAATGCCTTACTAATGGAGGCAATGGTTAGTTAGTATAAATTTTCATAAACCATTGTTGACAGAATTTACTGTTCATGAACACCTTGCCCCAGCGAAAATCAAATAATCATACAAATGTTTTACACATATGCATATTATGAGACTGTGTTAATAGCTACAGAAAGTGATGAAGCATCTATATAAATGGCGATTATATAACTTTGTTGTGAGTTGGTGCTTAGTCCTTTTTATACCCTTTACTGCGAAATATACTAAAGTTGTCATTTGCTTTAAAACACCCAGAAGAAAGCTCCAAAGGCTTTACTAAGAATATCTAGATCAGCATAACAAATATGAATCATTTTAGAAATGTCCGTGTGTCCATCTGTATGTTGAAAATATTAATAATTTCAACTAAAATTTTGAAAATTTTTCTCTTCTTTTATTATGTAGAAACTTGTTCGGAAGCAAGTGCCACTCCCACAATACATAAAAATTTATCTAAAAGCTGATCTACAGAAATGAAATTTTTTTTAAAATCACTTCAAGAAAATCGTAACATACAGACACTAATAGGGGGCGTACCTTATCTGCCACGTCCAAAATTTGTATTTAAAATATAAAATTTCCACTTGTTAATGAATAACAATTCTTTTTTTTTTTTTACTCAAACGACAGCCACCCAGAAACAGTTCAATTTAATGTGAAATGAGTTTTTAATTAAATACCAAGTGTAAATATTTTCTTGTTGTCTTTTACTGTAAACAAAAGCTGGACACTTAATACTCAATGGAATGGCAATAAATTAAATGCTTTATATAAGTACACATTAAATATTTAAAAAAAAATTGATCTCGTTTAAAGCAAAGACGGAAAAAGATTAAATTAAAATTAAATCATTTATTTGTGAAGATCAATTAAGAAATATCTCTATATAAATCACATACCCACATAATATGCAAAGGGATGGACTACATCGCGACCTTCTATTTAGACACTGAAACGTTTAATGGGTGAACAAATTTGTTGTCCGTAAGTCTAACAATAATTTTGATCTCTACTATATTTACTTTTAGTTTTGAATTGAATCAAAATTATTCTATATTTCTAAAACTTTTTGCGAATTCTTTTCTGTTATAGAACAGCAGTCTTCATGTTTTTTACCCTAAAGCTTTACATGCCTTCAATAATTACATTTTTGTAAAAATTTTCTTTCTCTCACTGACTGCTTTTTTTCTAAATGTTTATTTATTTGTCCTATTTTTTTTTTTTAAATTTTATAACATACAAGTTGCAAAGTAAAATATAACAAAATATATTTCAACACTTTTAATTGTGATCAATATAACTTGAAGTTAATACAAAAAGAATTTGTCGTTCAAACCATTAATATCACCAATAATCTCAGCAGGGAAATAAGGCGGAGAATTATGATTGCTAACAAGTACTACTAAGGGCCAAGCTCAATGGACTCCGTGCTCCCCTGTGGTGGAGAAAAAGACATTAACGCCAAGTGATGATGATGATGATTTATAGAAGTAGTCAAAAAAATTCAACGTTTACAATGCAACAGGCTAAGGAACTGAAAAGGTGGTTGTTTATAGTCCACAAATGATGATAATTTAATTAATATAATTAGAATAGATTTATATTCCAATACCATCATATATGTCCGTATGTCCGCCTATATTTGAATATTTTGGTATTAAACTTTACTAAAAACTAAGTTTATGTAAACATTTCTTTAATAAAAACTTGGTTAACATAAAGAGAAATTAATTACATAATAATGCCATAACATTAATCATGCTTTAACTCTTTTCAAAGTAATCACAATTTCATCCTTCTGATGTACACCGCTTACGTTGAAAGATTACATGTACCTTTGATTACCTCAGATACCTTGTAAATTACAACATAACCCTTCCATTCAATACGCCAATATATCAATACATTCTGTCTTTACCATAAATCTAAAACAGCAATTAAAAAAGTGATTGACAAGTTGTAATCTTTTTAATAAAAGCTGGATACCTATTGGGTATGCAAATGTAAAGCAAATGGAATGAGAGATGAAAAAAAAGATTTTCTAAAAAAGAAAATAAAAAGATGACTTGAATGAAAACACCGGCAAAGAATCATATGCTGCAAAATATCATTAATAATGTTGAAAGACATAGAACGTTGGATTGTGTGAAATTTACGGTCGAAAGAGTTATTGAGAGACGTGTGAGAAAATATATATAATTCGAATTTTCTGTAAAAAAAACCTAAAGAAGGCAAGGGAAACATTTTCTACGAAGAATAATCATTATCACAAGCATTAACCAGGTGATCCTATACATTTATACAGTCTCAAAACTGAGTCGATCCGTATGACCGTGTGTTTAAACCAAATATAGTTTTTTTTTGTATTTGTTTTGTTTCATTTATAGAGGAATTCATTTGTCCTCATTTTTGAGCGATTGGTATCGATAATAATGGCATTCGATGGGTTAATTAATTAAATTAAAAATATATAACAATTCTCACATTTAAAACTGTACTTAGCGATGTAGTGAATAATCCAAAATTCGATTTAAAATGATTACAACTTTGTTTTTTCTTCTTCTTTTGCTCCTTTGCTCTGAAAATATCCGAAAATGATAGAAGAGTAAAGCTTACCGACTGAAGAATGGCAAATAAATAAAACTGAGCAAGACATTAAGCAAAATAATAAAAAAGCTTTGATAAAAGTAAAGCGGCAACGTATTCGGAAAGGAAACATAAGAAACAAAGATGAGACTTTGTAGCCTCACATTTTTTATATTCAGAGTTTATTACATTAAACCAACCACCACCATTACACAGAAGGATACATGCAAAGAGAATGGCAGACTGTTGGCCTTTAAGAAACAAGCAAATTGAGTCAAGGCAAACTGTTAACATGTAAACTACTGCAGCATTTACGCGCACTTTTATGGTAAAATCTGTTGCAAAAAGTTACTGTGAAAATGTTGTGCGAATAACGTCAAAATCTTCGTCTATATGCATTTAAAAAGCAAAATCTTTGATGAAACGTATCACAATCGGTGCGATTTAAGAATTATCTTAGTATTGGGTGTAGTGTGGCGGATACTATGTACGAGTATATTACAATCTTTTTTAAGCGGGCTTTTCATGGACGTACGGACACAAAATTAATTTACACATGATGGAGTGATTTTTTTAAAAAAACAAGTACATAGTCGAACATAACCGACTTGTTTTTCCTGTAATTGTATATATTGTTGTTGTTCATTGTACCATATATGTGACATATTGTCTAATTAATGTTTTTATATATGAAACAAATCTATGTTTATTTTACACATTCGGTAATATTTTATAACTCATTGAGAAACACATTATCAAGCAATTACAACAATGCGTATACGTGTTAATTATATTAATAAATGTGTTAATAAAACATTATCCTCACACTTTGTAACTGATCCTCACTGTAAATGCAAAAATAATTCCAGCCTTGGAAGGGAATATTTTTATGCAAAAAAATAAAACAACAACAAGATTTCTAAATGAGAACATTCATTTTGTAATGTGTGCAGTTTATCTGTGGACACATATGACAAACAGCAAAACATTGGTCGGTCATGCTGCTAAAACGTTTACATTTACGTTTAATGCATTTATTTACTTTGTATATTTTGTTTGTTGAGAGTCTTATGATGACAATGACACCATAAGCGAACAACAACAACAACAACAAAAACATATAAATGACAACAGACACCCTTTAGTTATGCATGACATTGATGTGTTCAAATATCACAAATGACGTTAAGTTTTCACATCACATATGCTTGCTTTACATACAAATAAATATATACATAAATGCATGCATATGGGTAAGTGGTGAAGACAGCGCACACATTTACATACATAAGTACAATGTACGCCATAATGCACTTATTTACTTTACAAGATTTGTGTAATTTTACCAGATTGCTTGTGTAAATGTGTCACTTCATATTACACATATTCAAACGCACACAAGGAATGAAGATATTTCATCCTTTTCTTTAAATCTTATTGTTACAGTCTGTCAAGCCTGACCGCTTGATACCGTATAGAACATAGGTCCTTAAATTATGCTACAATTAGTTTGGTTGTATATGTAGGCACTGTCATAAAAGTCGATTCGTGAAATACAATTATATGGAAAGAGGTTTTAAAAATGGTCCAATCAAATCTAGATTTGGCACAGACATATATAAAGCTTATTAACTATTCTTCACCAAATTTTGCCAAAAAATATAAAGGCAGACGGACACGATTAAACCGATCCAGGAAGTAACTGTGAATATATTTCGATGAAATTTGGTACAAAGACAACCGGACCGGACCATTTTTAGAACTCCTCCCCATATAATTATATTTCACGAAGAAACTTATGTGGCAGTGTATACAGATATAATCAAATTAATTGTAGGATAACAGTCAGGATTGACGTTTTGTATTGATATATAAATTTTTATATTAAAATATAAAATGTTTCATTGCTTCGCGATTTGATTGCATAGTTTTACATACAGAAATATATGTAAACACAAAAAACAACCGGAGTCACACGATTCTCTATCACACATACATTTGTGACCATAAATATGTGTGAACCGACTACTGCGTTTGCTTTGTTTTACTTCAATTACCACTTGGTTGCACAAGTAAAATTATTGAAAAAACATAAAATTCGACTTCATCGCAGCAACCATAATATTTTTGGAGAACGCAACTTATTATGTCTACAAAGCGTTTATAGTCATTTTACATTTGGAAACGAAATAAGAAGCACGTATTCAGATAAATTAAAAGAAAAAAGGAAAATTTTTTTAAAATATTCTAAATTTCTAAAACACAAGGAAAGCAGAATTACAATTTCTATTGAAAACAACGACCAAACCGTAAGCGACGGCGGTGAATATTATTTCGTTTTTCTCGGCGATTTTTTGCTACAACTTCTGCGCCGCCTGGAGCGATGCATCAATGTACCATCATCATGCTCACACAAGCTCTCACCTTCAACTCGCAGGTATGGATATTATTTTACATTTTTTCTTTGGATATAAGCATTCCGTACGCCACCATGTAATGTATCTATTAAGCAATCTTTTTTTCTTTTTTTAGGAGTGTAGGATGATCCATAGAAACCAAAAACCTATGAGATTCTCGCAATGTACGAAACGATTGCTGCTAACAGGCTCGTTTATTGTTTCTAGCGCATTTAAAATTAATTAACTCGTTTAATTCTTTTGTATGTAAACTTTAATAAATTTTAAAAATGCAAATAATGGTTGTGGAGAAAATATTTCAGAGAATTGCAAAATGTGTTTGGAATCTATGTTTCATGTAAAATTATAATCAACTTGAGATACAAACTAATAAGAAAGGCAAAAGGAGTTTAAAAGAAATTAAATTTTACAGGATTATCGGGTCTCAATGGGGCACAGCCAATTATTTAGCTAATAAACTCTTCTGTGTTAAATTTTACGAGAAGATGTGAAGAATTTCGGATTTTCGCCAGACAAAGTTTTTTTTTCTAATAAAACCCTAAATTAGGAGGGGTTCTAAAAATGGTTCAATTCAGTTAATTTTCAGCAGGATTCTTCTTTGGAATCTCAAAATTTCGTTAAGATATTAAAAAAAAATTCATAAGCTTAAATTTACAAGACAAACGGACGGACAAAAGCACATGGTTACATCGATTAAGACTTTGATTCTAAATCAATTGGTATAATTGAAGGTTTAGGTGTTACAAACATACGCACAAACTCAATATACTTTTTGCCACAAATGTTGCAGGGTATAAATATCCTTTTATCAAATACATATTTATTCAAACTTGTACACAAGTTCAGCTAACATGAAAAGGACTTGTTGCAAATAAGGGAAATGGAAAGGAAGTAGAAAGACAAACAGATGTAAACTGAGTTGAAAATTTTGGTGAAACATCTCATCGCCTGCTGCTATTTATGAATTATTAGTTAAAGAATACTTTGAACATAAAAACTAAGAATAAAGTGGAAGACGATAGCAAGTCTACAAAGGAAATACTAAACAGTTTGTCATATGAAAGTGTGCGTTATGTAGTTGGATTGTAGTTTTGTTTGTGATACTTTTGGTGCAATTATTGGGATTCTCTCTTCATATTGATATAAAATCTTTTGACGTTTCTATATACATACATTGTATAATCTTATAAATGTTATGCTGGAGTATTTTTTCAAGAGAATAAAGCTACAATCTAATAATAGGTTTATTTTTAGTATAAGTGTGACTCCTTGATATTCACAAAACGATGCACTAGGTGGGTACGCCTTATTTGTGTTGCATATTACGATCCTTGTCAGATAATGCTAACACTATTAAATACACAAGTTTAGAAGTTGCAAAGAAGGACAAAACTGCGGAGCTGCAAGGAGGAAGCTTGTGAACATGGAAATATTTACCAATGAGACTTTCTTTTCCCATCACACTAACCGTATACACAAGTAAAAAGAAAATAGAAAATGAATAAATGGAAATGAAATACAATTTGTATGGCGTTGTCATAAAAGCAAAAAGAGTCAATTTTGCAATAAATTAAAAATGTTATTGCAATTGTACGCTTACGGAACTCATTTGCTGTCGAAGAGTTTTCTAAACGTAAATAGAAATTTCCATGCAATGTATAGCATTTGCACAATAGTTTTGTATATGGGATCTACTTGCACAATTTCCATGAAATTTTATTGAATTTAAAAGAGTGAGAGTTCAGTGCAGTGCTAAAAGTCGTTTTTTACCTTGACCTGCAAAGACCAATTATTTATACAAGTATGCTTGACAGTAGTAAAATGAATTGGAAAACTCTTCCGAAACCTTTTATGTAATATATAAATAAATGCATGGAAAGACTTCCTGTTTTCTTTTCTTACAATTACATTATGTCTCAACCCCACCTTCTTCAACGACCCCTTTTCATGTTGCATGAATATTGAGAATAAGATCTGGCCTGACATTAGTTTAAAGAAAATTTATGAATTTAGTACAATTAAGTACTTGTGTGTGTATGAGTTTGTTTCTTTAAAACACTGCATATATCTCTAGCTCAACTAAAACTTAACCAAACATACTTCCTTAGCATAACATTAAGGCCTTTGACCTTTGTTTTACAAAATTTTCCTGCTGCCACTGCATTTCTCTGCATTACTCAGAAGTTTCTAAACAAAGAACATTTAATTGCAACATTATTAAGTAAGCATAATAGACAATGGACTAATGTAACATATATGTAGTAACAGATGGAAACGGAAGCAAACATATGTAATAGCTTTGTAATGCACTATTATGCTGAAGTATGTATGATGATGGTGAGAGGAAATGCATTTAGCATGCAATTGAATGTTTAATATATTAAAAAAAATACTAGAATATAACTACAAAAGTAAATTTTACAAAACAATAAAATTCCAATTATTCATATATACTGTATATGCTGAACACAATCCTACTCTTGCACTTGATATGAAAATAAGCCTACTAAGCATAAATACAAGTATTAACTTTGTATTGTACGTATATGCATGTGAAGAAGTGATTGTGTAAGCATGTGTACAATAAGGATTTCGTTAGTAATCATTTCAAGTTTTGGAAACGTAACGTAAAGCCTTGACGTACTACGCTTCTGTCCATGTTCTGTTTTTTGGACAAAGTTCTTCTCAATCCAGATGAATTGTAATTTTTACTAAATTATTTCTTACTTTAGTTTTTTTTTGCTATTGTTGAAATGCAATTCTAATAATTACGGACTAATGCAGTAGGAAACATTGCATTCATATGAATGAAGGCTTTTAAAGCATATGAGTACAAAACTTATTCCAAGTGTTTATATGTTACGGACCTATCTGTGTGGAGTATGGAGAAAATCATGTACGTAAATTGTAAATCGAATATTTCTGTTTTTTTTTTATTACTAATATTGCACTTTGCCATAATCTGTACAATTCTTAAACATAATGACCCATTAATTGAACATTTTATAATGAATTCCGTAGGATATTGAAGTAGAAGTAATTGCATTAGTCGTTAACTTGTTTTGATTGTAATGGTGGTTCAATTAATTGCATTAAGATTTCGGTCTATTATGTTATTGTGTTAATGATGATAATTTAAATGTTTTGTTCACACTTGAAGAAGGTCATGTGTAATTAATGTTGTGCTTGTATTTTGGTGCTGGCTGTACTATAAGTTATATAAGAGAATTTAAAGGAAGTAAGAGAAGTAAATGTGGCTTAGGCTAAATCTTAAATACGCTCCACATTTAAAATGGTGGGCGTGGCAGGTAAATAATTACGTCCTTTAATAGTAAATATATTACTTAGCAGCTTGCAAGTCGACTCTTACGTGGAGTATGTTTTTTTTTGTAAATTGTGGGCGTGTATGAAATGAGACCACGCCCATTTTTGTTACATCGATGGATGCGACAACAACAGACCAAATTTCAAATTCATAAGAAAATTTTTATAGCAGATATAGATTTTTTATCGATTGTGAGCGTATCTGTTATCGCACCACGCCCATTTTTTGGGGCACATTGATAATTTGTATACGTAAGACCAAATACCAACTTAATGGTTTAATGTTTATGCCTGGTATATATATATATATATTTGTCGATGTGGCTCCTGATCGATTTTAACCCATTTGAAATAGCATTTAAATTTACTGTGTCTATCGATTTGGTAAAAATGGGCGGGTTTTTTTGGTGCTAAATTTCAGTTTGTTGCCTTAATATTATACCCACTTCAAAAGTAATCTAGAAGATTTCCACTGGAATCAATATAAGTCGTCAAAATACAATTCGATGCAAAACTTTTTCAAGTTGAAAATTTTTATCTCAACTCAACCTACACACCATACAATGTCAATTAGAGTACACGTTTCTGTTCCTGCTGTTGCATTTCAACATTTCACTATCATAATAGTGATAAAAGTGTATTGATTAATATATTCATTCCACTGGCAATTCCCATTTTGGGGAGGATTTACGCGAACAACAAAATAGAAACATAGAGAAATAAATTCAAAGCAAAACGTAACTAGTTTTTGACAAAATATGTTTCATTGGGTTAGTACTTAAATCCTTTGTTGTTGTTGCTTCTATAAACAACATGTGATTTTATATACTATAACGATAGTGAGAGAGAGGACAAGAGGACAAAGCTTATTCCGTTGATTGCATTAGATGTGAAATTGTAAATAGTGTAGGTTTTCACAAACACAGCTGGATGGACAAATGCATTGCAATGGTGAGATTGTTAATTTAATTAAAAATACTATCTGGGAAACTATTTTAATATCCAATAGAGAAGAACATATAAGACAAATGTTGTTCAGCTGTGAGTATGTAATGGTACAAAAATTTATACAATTTTCTATTATTCGCTTCATATCCGTTTTATTTAAGTATCTTAACTTATTATGTATGTATGTATGTATGGAAAAATGTACATTTTATTTGGAGAAATGAAAATGTGAGTGTTATATGTATACACACATGGCAACGAATTTCAATAAAGCTACCTTTCATCACATACCATAAGGATCTTGTTCTCAAAGATGTTTTATACCATTCATACAAAATACATGATATGATACATTTTATATTCGGACTTGTAACAAATATATATTTAATGTTGTTGTATTTAAAGCATTTGTATACTGCACTCTGGGTACTGTGGTGGTGCGCTTCAGCAACTTTTACAGGTGCCACTATAAACACCATCGAGCAGAGGTATTTGTTACGAGTGGTTGACTGGGGGTGATGGGCATTAATGGCACCATGACGTTTGCCAAAGTATACAAAATACATAATTACTGTTGTATGGCTGGTGTGTTTATGTGTGTGTGAGTGGTTTTAATCAGCGTGGTATTGCCCAGTGTTGTACTAACATACGAGTATATGGCAGACATTAATTTTAACTCCTCTAAGCTTTGAAATATTGTATATATAAAAAATTACAACAACAATAAACATTCTTTTGTTTGTTCGCTGAAAGCAAAATTTATAGAGTTTAGTTTAGTGCGATACATTGAGTGATACATTTGATGCAATAATTTTATTTTCATAATATTTAAAAGTAATTTGTTGATACAGTTTGATTAAAATATTTTTTATGCAGAAGATTTGCTGACTTTTCAAAAATATTCAAAAATAAACTTTTCCCTTCATTGGAAGAATATATATGTGTGTGTGTGTTTAATACAAGGTACATTCTATTGTTATCGTTTGGCTGTGTGCGGTACATGAAATTTACTATATTTATGTTATTTTCCAACAGTACACACATTGTACTCATTCTGCCATGTAATCATAGCGAAATCAACATAAAATTGCCATTTTTATTGCCGGTAAACTTTTGTTAAGACTTTTATAATGCAAGCACAAGCAAAGCAAGTTTTTATGCAAGTAGGAAGCTACATATATTATCTAAGTTGACGTGCAGTACAGAGGTGCAATGCAAAGCGTTGTAATATATTGTTGTGGCTACAAGTTCTGTTAAAATTAAAAAAAATGATTAATATTTTATTATATTCTACACCTTAGCTAAAATTTTTGTTTTGTTTGCAACATACAAAACAAACTTAATATACCAGCACCAACACAGGTGGGTGGTTTCATATCATTACACAACATTTTCTTATACACAATATTTTCACCAAAAAGATGCTTAATTATTGAATTGGAATGACACGGACACTGTATAATAAATATGAAATATGTAAACATTGAATTTTAGTTTTTGTAAATACAACAACAACAAATTTTATAGAGAGTAAACATTTCATATTCATTTAAAAACTTTTCCAATTTCTTTTACGGTCACTTATTCAAGTCTCTATACTCCGTTTCAAACTTTATGTGTGCCACACATTTTGTATAATATGTGAGTATGTAAGATTGATTTTAACAAAGTATATGAAAACAGTTTCAAATTGTAGATTGAGTGGAATAATAGAGCAATTAAGTTGAAGGTTGCAAAGAAAAAGTTTCATTTTCACTATTTGGGTTAATTAAAGTTGGAAATATATATGATTGTAAATATGCACATATGCATATATGTATGTACTATAAATATGCAGAAAGCTTTAGGGTATTGCATAGAGAGAAAATGATTTAATAATTTCATGTTATATATGTTGGTAGTTGTGTTATTGTGTAGAGTAGAAAAAAATCCAAATTCATCAAAAAAATTAGTCTAGATCGATCAGATGAGATTTTAATGCTGATTAAGAAAATATATACTTTGTAAGGTCTTCTCTTCTGAATAATTCAAATCGAATAGCAAACTTATTATACCATCATCACTAATGAGGAGGATGTAAAATAAGTTTGAATTCATTGTTGTTTGTGTGCAGGAGTTTTTAGTTGATTTTAATTAGAAAATTTTACAAATTAAACCATAAAAAGTTAGCCTGAAGCCTTAAGGTAATGAAGTCAAACAATTCGATTTAAACATATACATATAAATACATAGATAATTAAGTTATATAAACATATTATAATAGCTGCGAGGTATAAATTGTTTTTATTTTTACATTTCAATAATATTTTCAACAGAATAATGCAATGTTTTAAAAAGACGTTTGGTTGGTAAGTTAATTTAACTAAATTATTTAACGGAATTTTACCGCAAACGTCTATATAAGAAAGAAAGCATGATAGCAGCCATTCTGAGGGTAATGTTTTGTTCACAGTACTCTGCATGGATACTACTCTCATAATATTTAGACAACATTTTAAACAAATTTTATAATATTTCTAAAATATTCTCTAAACAAATCTGCTCCAATTGTAAATAATCCAACTTTATTGTTTATTTTGCGCGTTCTGCATCGCTGCTTAGGTTTTGGTTGCAGCCCTCAATTCTAATACAAAACATAAATACATCCAGTTGGATGTAAAAAAAAGGATACAATTCACCACAAAAGCAAACCATTTGTAAATCTCTTTATTTAACTATTTGAATATCTCATATTTATGTACCAACACACATGCTAACTGGAAGAGTTTGAAGCAAAGTTCTTGAATTCTGTAAATTGTGAAATTGTATGTTTGTTTCAAAGAGCAATGGGTGTGTGTGTGTGTGCGTGTAATAATTACTTACACAACTTTTATTTATACAATATATATATCTTACTCTTTTTATAGCTAAGGAAGGAGTTTAAAGATTAGTTTAGAATTTCAAGATATATTCAAAGTAACTAAGAGAAGATGATGATTTTTTTTTTAAAAAGTAAAAAAAAAATCTCAAATTTGTAGCAAAATCCATCCATACTCTGTATATTACAGTTAACTCTTCGACTTAACAAATGTTCTTCTTCTTCAAGTTGTATGTAAAATGACCAAGTAATCGATTAAATCATCTTTAACGATTGTGAGTTTTTAAATGACTTTTTATGATAATTCTCATAAATTTGTTTATTTCCCTTAGCGCCCACAAAAACCAAACAATCGTGAGCGTAACATAACTACAATGCCTGACTGCTGTACAAGGCTGCGCGTTGAGTAAGTGCAAGCTTTTATTAGTTAATGGTTTCATGCTGATTTTATGATTCACAACAATTACTTTCCAATAAAGCATCAGACATGTCATCCTTTTATCTACCTTTACCTTTACCTTTACATTTACAGAGAGAGAGAGAGAGAGAGAGAGGCGTTTATAATGTGGAGTAATGCTTTTTGCCTGCCGTATTCCTAGTCAGTTCCGTTGAATTTATTGTTATTGCAAAAGGTTACGCCAAGGTGATTATGAGTTTGTCGTATGACCCAAATAAATCATCTACAAGGTAGTGTTGTTGTCATGCATTTGTGTATGTGTGTGTGTGTGTGTTACGTTCTTGGTGTATTTACCTATTGTTTATTTTGACAAGAGTGGGCAGATAAGTAGAAATGATGCCATGTGGTAGCTTTGCTCACCCAGCAAAACTTAACTCCGAAAAAAAAAAATGAAAATCACCTGAATTCAAAAGAAAAATTATTTCATTTTTATTCTCACGAATATTGTGCTTTTTGCCTGCCAAAGACTATTTTAACTGCGAAGAAGTTTTTTTATAATTAAAATATTTTCAAAATTGTTGCAAAAAGTTTGAAAGAATTCAAATAAAATTTAACTTTGTCTCTTTTGGATGAATTTGTATACCCACCACATAAGAAGGGGGGGAACACAAACTTAGTATTCCCCCTATTTTCTATAAGCAACATCTAGAAGAAGGTGTCAGAGAGAAAAATATATGTAGTCTTGATCAGTATCAAAAATATGTGCTCGTGTATACGCCTCTTGTTGACAATCAAACGGTCGAACCTTTTAACAGATTCTTCTATTTAAGCAAAATAGGTCCAGAGCGGCGCTCATAATCGACAAAAATCTACTTATCTGCTACAGAACTTGAGTTTTGAAGTTGAAATTTATATATACCCGCTTCATAGATATGCCAAAAATGGTGGTGATCAGATGACAGGCACGCCCACAATGTACAAAAAACTGTACTCAGCGTAAAAGGTGACTCGATACGCAATGTATATGCCTTAATAGAAAGTGGAATCATGGGCCTGCCATGCCCACCGTTTGTAAAAATACATGTGGAGAGTGTTTAAGATTTGACTTAAGCCAAATGTAGTTTTATTTTTTACTTATTTACTATAACATTGTATGCACCAAATACATTTACTTTGTTTCTTTAATCGAAAGAAAGAAAGAGAGAGAGAGGGAGAGAGAGAGAGAACTTAAACAGAACTGAAGAACATTAATTAAAATAAATGAACTTCAAGTTTGAACGTTGCCTAAGGTGAGACGAATTGCGTGTCTGGCTGTGTGACTACTTCTAACACAACACACAGACACACACACAAACAAAACTTGCTTTCACAAAGGATTCTGTTAAAGTAGCACGTAGTCTGCGTAAATTGTGACTGTTTTTACAAATAGCTGGCAAATTTACTTCTACTAATAATATTTCAGCTTATAACTTATGAACATTAAGTGTGTGTGTATGTGTGTAATATGCTCACAATGGGTACCTTTTTAAAGTGCATACTGAGCCAGTGCTATGAAACTTTCTGGCTAGTTACGTTGTTTGCTGCAAAGTCTTGCGATTTTAAGCTTAACTTGCTTTAAATGTCGGCAATAAATTAATACTTACATGTCTGATATGCTTGTCTTTTCTATATGAAGGAAAGAATACCAGCTTACTTGCACTAATTGGTGGGTGTTGTATTGCCAACAATATAGTATATTATGCTGTGTTGCTGCTTTGCTGCATTAGTGCTTCTGGGTCGCGTCAGCAAGGCTCAGTTAAAGGAAATAATTGCGTGCTGATTTGTATTATTGCCATGTTATTCCACGATTTATGCGTTATAATTTGTGTACCTACTACGAAATTATTTCATGCAATATTTTTTTTGGTTTATTTGCCACATTTCACCACATCATCAAAGACTACAACAAATGCCTACTATTTCGACATCGATGGCATCTTTAATTGCCAATTACATCTAATTGAATAATATTTTGTATATAAAGACAGCGTTGTGGTCAAACATTGCTGCTTTTACAATAATTGTGAGTTTTAAGTATGATTGCAATTTATGAGACTTTTTCTTAAATATCTGCATTAAAGTCTGAATATCACAAAGTGTATAGTTTATGTAAATTGCGAATAATAAAGTTATATAAACGATGTAATAAATATCACGTTGATTACAAAAATTTACAAAAAATTATGTTCCAGGGAATGATGTTTACGCTATAAAGTAATTGTGACACAATTATGACCGGTATGATGAAAAAAAATATTATGTACTGTTGCCAAGTAAAAAAAATTTTATAATCAAAACGATATATTTTCCTAAGAATATCAATTGAATTGGTTTCTTATAAAAATTTATAGCCACCCCTCGTATTTTATGAAATAGTGTGGACAGTTTTAAAGACTTGCACTTTTTTTTACATACTAATTAATTACTACATTAAAAAATATGTTTTATAACCAAATGAAAACATGTCGTCACAGATGTTAAATATTCTAAAAAATAAAACAAATGTTAAACGTCTGGTGTGGCTGTAACCTAAAGTTTAATGTGGTCATTGTTTAATTAATCGCTTAAGTTGTTCGTATAGAAGTGAAAGCATTGAAAAATAATGCAGCAAAGAGCAAATTATTGTAGTGGGAAGCTGTTGTCCTCTTTTACAAGTAAGCTTAGGCGAAATCTTAAATTCAAGTCATTTTGTATCAACTTGTAAATCAAATTCTTTGCCAAAGAGCATTTTTGTAGAACGTAAGCAGATTCATGTGTACCATCATAATTTTTAGAAATATTTTTTGAAAATTATGCAACAAATTTCATTATCATAGTTTCCTTGTTGTGATGGATAGATTTTTGTTTATTGTATTTTAGCGGATTGTCCTTCTCTGACAAATAAAACATAACCCCAAGTTTTATAGAGCGTACAATAAAAATGTTTTATAAGAAAGTAACCTAAGAATGGACTTATTTGGTTTTCAAAATGTTTCAATTTCATTCCAAAATATCAGCAAAACATATTGAAAATAGCCAACATGGCTAGGCAAACACAAAGACGTAAAATATGTTAAAAATTTTTCAGAAAATCACTTTTTTTTTATACCTACTGCTATAATAAAAGGCAAATACTTCCATAATATGTTAGGCAATATAAGCATAAGCATTAATACTGTGTAGAGGGTACCAAGAAGTAGTGTAGGATACAATAATTAAGTTCCACTTAAATGATTAAAGTGCACGATTTGCACTTTTCGTACAAATTATATTTAAAGTATTTATGTGAACGAGTAATATTTTCTCTATCAATCTAACGAATCATCATCATAACGGTATAATAATTTTACACTAAATTTCCAACAAATTACTGGTTATCTGTTAGCATGAAACCTGAAATGTTTCCATGCTTCTATTCAACTCAATTGAATGCTTCCGAAGCTTATTATTATGCAGCATGCAGAACGAGAAGTAGTCTTTTTTTTTTTCTTTTTTTTTTTTTCTTAACAGAATCATCAACTATGTTATGCTCTCCCCGGAGATGGCATAAATAATTAGAATTGAGTCTAGTTTTATCTTCCTTCTGTAATAATCGTTTACCACTTGATTGCATTCAATAAAAATATACATATTATTATATAAAGATAGCGATGATGGGCGATAGTTTTAAGGTGCAACCTTTAAGATTGCAGACGAGTAGCAATAATATTTAGATAAAATACAGATTGACAACATTTATGCAAAAGAAGAGATTTCAATTTTCATAAGAAATCTATAACAAAAATTTTACTATATAAGACTTGATTAAATTCTAAACAGAGCAGACTAAACTTTTCAAGAAAAGACTTTTTTCTACCGCATCTTTGTTGGATCCAGACATTGCGCGTTTCACCGTTGTACACATTACAAGGTAATCCAACCTTTTTATTAAACATTCATTTCATTCATTACAATTCATTAATAGTGTATTCCATACCAAGGTTACAAGGTGTGCCTGCGTTAATATATAAATAAAACCATTTATTAAAAAATAAAGATTTCCTTTTATTTATCGTAGAAAATTACTGCTTATATATATAAAACTTTATTAACACCTTGTGAGTTCATTTCAAATTGAACATTGAATCAAGTTATCCAATGAATGAGTTGCTGGCAAACACTCAGCCTTCTATGTCACAGCATGCTTTTCATAATATTTTATTTTTATTATATTCTTTGCCTAAGACGTGAATTATATGAAATTTTTTATTCCATGTAGTTGCACAACATAACAAACTTATTGCTTATGAAATGTCCGTCTGTTGGACTTTCGAAAAAGATCCAAAACCATGCCCACAATAAAGTATACATTATAGTCACGAAAATAGAAAAAAATTAATTGAAAATTTACTACATAAGTCGATAATGGGCGTGGTTGCATAATTAGGTTATTTAAACCAAAAAAATATTATCTATCTATCTTCTTCTTGTCATTGTGTAAACAATCTAATGGTGAGGCATGAAGTTTGCAAACGCTCATATGTTTGTTGTGTACAACAAACTCTTTGGCAAAGAATTCGATTTACAAGTTGATTTGGCCTAACCTAAATTTAGTTTTCTTACATGTTTTCAAAGTAGCCGATATATCCGCAAAGTATTCAGGACTCTAAAGAGAATTGATTCTGATACTAATTCAGTATCAAAATTCTGAATTACTCTTTTAGAGAGAATTCTTTTTGAAACTTGATCAAAACGTTACTAGTCTAAGTAAGCTTTGCACTGATACTGTAAAAAATAAAAACAATTTAGGTTTTTTCTTTCTTAAACAATGCTCTACAAAATTTCTCTCTAAAGTTATAAAATAAAGAGTTTTTATTACAGTAAGAGTAAGAGAGAAACTTGATACGATAGATTAGAGAGTTGCTTTTAATTCCTGTAGAAAGATACGTTTTTTGCGAATGAGAAGAGTATGGGTGAACCTTTTTTGTTGTTTCAAAGGTTGCAGAATTTGACCTAATCCAATAAATTTAATAAAAAATGTACACAATGTTACACATTTTAATACAATTTTCTTCTCTCTTTACAGCATTGAGTTACATTCAGCAAAAAACAAAGAGTGTTGAAAGAGAACAGGCATCCTTGTATACGAATAGGACAATTTTTATTTAAAATAGGACACATGAAGTTACGAGACAACTTATTTTTTAATAGTAAGCTTATGAAATGCATTTATAAGCGTAGCATATTAAAATGTGTGTGTGTTTGTGTCAGTGTAAACAAATTGAAATAAGTGCTCATATAATAAAGTGGAATTAAAAGGACCCTAATATTTGGGTGGTAGCAAGTAAAGACATACTAATGCAACGAATTCGAGTATTTTAGTAAATAAGCGAGCTCAGCAGGGTGACAACAGGTCAACCGTTTGGGGGCAACAAAATAACAACTACTAGCGAAAAACATGTGTTAGCCTACAGAGATTTTTTTAAGAAGAAGGACAAAAATGTATCCAGCATACACATTTATTATGAATTATTATTTTATATAACGTTTTAGTTAAAGAAACTCCATGTAAAGGAAGATATGACTTTTTTTTTTATTAAATAATTTGATTTATATCCTCTGCGGTAACGTTTAACTTACTAGAAGGGATTATTTTAATCAAAAATATTTCGTAACCCATTAACCATCTAAAGTGTAACAAGTTAGTGGGAAATTTTTATTTGCAAACTTTAAATGAACTCAAACTTTAACCACTTTATATAATGCCACTGAATAAACGCACAAACACACAAACACACACACACACAAATGCATACGTACAAAATCCGAAACCAAAACATGTTTTAGTTTAGCTTACGTATGCATTGGATGAGAAAAAAAGTTTGACTTTATATTTAACTTGGGGTGCAAAGTGTTCTCATTTTTTCTTTGGGGGGGGTAAACATGTGGTTTGGTTTAATGTTTGAGGTCTGTAATGGTAGTACGTACGAATGGAATGAGAAAATGTTGATAATGGAAATAAGTAGGTGACATGAATGCAAGGGCACATGTAGTTAAAAGTTAAATTTAATAATTTTCATATATTTCTTTAAAGGGGGGGGGGGGTCACCAGTAACAACTGATTTTGGTGTGAATTTCGTCAAGTTGGATGTTCACATTTTGATGGAAATACTACTTTCCAGTATTTCTATTTTGACAACAGGAATTTCTAAAAGAAAAGTTACCTTTGATTATGTTATTTATTATGAAAAAATATAATATGTTGAACGGAGCAGATGTGTTTTAATAATAAACACAATTTACTGAGTAAAACTTTTTCGATAAATTGTTGCATTAAGTATTATTGTAATATTCATGCATTTGTGTATAAAAAGTTCATGAATAATTAAATAAAATAAAAATTATGAATGAGTCAAGTTTTCATTTGAAATATTAATTGTTTTCATTTGATTCATTTAAAAAGTTGTAAAATTTCATAACTTTAGTTTAGTTTACATACGAAATTGCGTAGAGATTGGATGAAGACTCTGTAGCTTTTGAACATTGCAACAAAATAAGTGTGGCTTTAAACTCTGGGTTTATTATCCGATCACGCCCCTTTTTTGATATATTCATGAATGGTATAATTACACATATGTTTAAGAAAATCGCATGCTCATAATTAACTAACATATCACCCCTAATGATACTTGCTACTATATTGCTAAGAGTTCACAATCGAATGTACTATATTTAACTTCGGACGGGTAAAAGATTAAAACTGCCTGAGGACTGCTGCAGTATACGCCGTCAACTGCTACGTTTGAAGCGTCTAACGTTAAGAATAGTTTCGCTTCATGAATGATTTAATAGAATCTTATATACGTCAGTTTTGTCCAATTTTGAAAATATGAATTAATATCTAAGTTATGTTTTTGATCTGGATGAGACCGTATCGTTTTCCATCAATTAAAGTAACCATTGCGGTATACATTAACAACTCGTGGCAACACATTAGCTGCTTAAGCTATATGCGCCACAACTTTCGAGCAGGTGGCCACCTTTCCATTTTGCTTCTACTTCACCATTATTGTCTCGAAAACTATTCTACAAGCGAATAGAACTAAGTTTCAAGCAGCAAACTTAAAACTCTGATTAATTTCATGATCAGTATTTCATCCTTTACATCTATTTATTTAGTTGGATTATTATATAAGTAAATCCTTAAACTTAACAATTATTTAAGTTTATGTCATTATTTTATTATATGCTTTTTCTTAAAAAAAGAAGAAAAATCTAACAATTTCATTTACAAGTACTTTTCAGTCTACTAGTAAGTGTTATATTTATACTCTCCCCCTTCTTTTCTTATACAATTTCTTTTAAAGGAAACGTTTCTTCTTTTTATATTTTTATTTATAAATATATTTGCTTTACTACGTTAACGAAAAAAAAGTAAAGATTTCTGACAAATGTTTTATTTAATATTACAACAAAGTCCCCTTTAGTTATTTGCCCTCTAAACACCACCCAACATCCGGTTTTATGCCAGCAAACTACCTTGTATGGAATCTTTGCTTGTAATATGAAGGCATGCGCATAGTGCTGGCGGTGATTGTGGTCATGTTTGGTGCAATATTCATGTTGTACATAATTGTGGTTAACTTAAGTGTTGTTATTTTTTTTAACTTTCTTACAGTTTGAAAGGGATTTTGTAATAAATTATAGTACACTCTAAACACATACAATATAATTCATTTGGTTGTAGAAAGTGCTGACGTTGAATCGAGATATTAGAGGTTTTTATTATTCTCCGACAGTATAACAGCTTTTCCTATCGGTAACCGGCTATCTGTAAGGCACCGGATATAAGGGCATGTTAACTGTACAGTTATGAATGTATGATTGTTGTTTTTTTTAACCGTTACATCCTGAATTAGATAGGTTATGTTATGTTTGAGCAAGATTACCTAGATTTATACAAAAACGCCGAAAAATACATTCTATACATAAAAAAAACGTACATTTTTACAAGAATATCGACTACTCGTTATTGTTGAAGAATACTTAAGTTTAATGTATTAAGTGTAAGTTTTTAATGATAGCGGAAGTTGTTTCGTAACTCTTAAAAAGTCCCTTTGTAATTAAAAGCAATCACAACGGAGTCCAAAGTATTTTTGGGGAATTAAAATAATTTTTTTTTTTATAGATTATATATAAAACCCATGGAATACGTACTTATTACAATGTAATCTATGTTATATAATATAAATTAATCTACATTTGGCTTAGCCCCAATTTTAAATACTCTTTATCGGATTCTCCGTAGTGGACATGTTCTCGATTACTTCTACAAAAAGTGTAAATTTTGCACTCTAACAAATAAGTAGAATTTTGCGAGTGTAAAATCTTAGTTCAATTTTTGAGGATAATGGAAACATATATATCGTAGTTCTCAACCGATGTTGTCCAAATAGCGTTGCACGACCAGTGACTAGAAATGTACGTAAGGTATTTCAACTCAATTACTTAAGATTTGTGATCATGAAAGTGCCAATAACAGATGAATGTGGACAATTTTGATGCTGCTTAAGAATATCTGTTGCTTCCTTGTGGGTGTTGTAAACCCAGTATAGAATAGAACCTTGTAGAACCTTCAATATATTTTACAAGCATACTTTTCTATATATTTTTCATTATTTATTGTCCTTTATAAATACTGTAGCGATCCAATTTTTTTAATAAATATTCATATAATGTTATCGAATCACTACAAACTGATAAATCTACTCAATATAAATTTTTAATACTTTAGTCAATTGAACACGATTTTGCTTTTAAAGCAGAATTATTCTTATTTGTTTATATATTTTATTATTTGCAAAATTTATCATAAATCGATTATGAAATGTGACAACTGTACAAAAAAAAAAAAAAAAATAAAAAATTCTCTAATTCTTCCTCAATAATTCTGCATAGCAATGGTCATTAAATAGAATCAAAACATTTTGCTTTCAACGGCACAATAAATAAAAAACGAAATTGTCAATTTGTAAAAAAAAAAAAAAGAGTTTTTAATATTATATAATATGTACGATATAACCTCAATAAAAAACATAATAATGATATTACTAAAGGAAGATTATCTAGCCACACGTTAATAGAAAATTGGAAACAAATTTTCTGTTATAAACGATCTGGATATAGAGACGTGTGGTGTGATTTCATTTTAAACGATAAATAAATAAGAGAAGAGGAAAAAATGTACCACTGGAAACGCTTGGGTTCTCCGTAAAGAACAAGAAAATTTTTAATTCCAAGGCCCGTAACTTGGTGATTTTCTATATTAAGCTTTATTTTCTACAACAGCTTACTTTACTTAACATTGTTGTTATAATTGTTGTGAATTACTGTGTCGTATACATTGAAAAGTTTGCCTGAAATATGTATCCTAAGAACTAATCTTGAAAACACTTTTGAAAAAGTTTAGCAGAAAAGGGGTTCTTAGGGAGATATTCCTCAAATCGATTCAGTAGATGATTCTACATTGATTAGTGTAATTGAAGGTGGGTGTGGCATTTGCCATTCAAAAGTTACAAACATTCACGCAAACTTAACCGGCCCTTTGTCACAAAATGCTGCCGGGTGTTACAAGTCCATATATTTGTTTATGTGTTGTTATGTAATTGTGTAAGACTATCGTCCAGTAGTGCATAAATATTTAAGTTTTCCATTAAAATTCTATCAAGACAATAAAAGTCTATGAATTTTACTCTGTACATGTGTAGGCAACACTCTCTGATAACAACGGCTAATAAACAACCTTCAACATTATCAATAGACAGTTGGCAAATGATTGGCAACAAACAACTTGGAATGACAATCTGTTACGTTTTACTTACTACGTGTTTATTTTCTTCCTCTTTTTTTTTTCTTTTTACGATAATTTTCAGATTTTATCAGTCGCCAAATGATTACAAATTATTCCTGTAAATGGTAAATGGTTGTGAAGCGTGTCGAACTGTATGTGCGTTGTATGTATGATATTTAGTAGAATAGCTATGAATTTTTTTCTCTTTCATTTTAAAGCAATTTCTATACATTTCATAAAACATTTTCAAAGATAATATTGAATAAAGAATTAGGCAAGGTACAGGTTGTAGTTTTTGAAATATTTCATTGAAATTTGATACAAGGACATAGGTTAAGTCGAAGAGAAACTACGTGGAGCGAATTGGATGATTTTAAGAACCCTTTCCCATATTTTAAAGGAAGTCTCTTCCCTTTCATTATTATTTGATCTTTGGTAACTAATTTAAAGTTGTTTATTGTTTCTTAGCAAATATATTCTTTGTCATAATCAACAATATAAAGATTTGATACTTTTATTGCTTTCAGGGAAGTGTGCGATAGATTTAAAAAGTTGTTCTGTTGCCTCTTTATGGAACTCGTTGCATTGTCATTCTCACGGGATTGATATCAGTCTCATTTATCCATTCCATTTCTTTAGAATAACACAACTTTTTCGCTTTGGAGCGTTGTTGGCATTTTTGGACATTTTTTGATTCAAGTTTGCTAAGTGACTTTTCTAAATTTAAACCAATCTTTGAAACCCTATTTACATATAACGCATATATGATAATGCCTGACCTTACTAATACAACTAAATTAATTATAGTTTAATTTGTAGAAATAGTGGTGTAGGGTAATCGGGTAAATTAGCTTTATTTTATACCTCTAACCTCTTCACCATAAATGAAGAATTTAAGAATCCAATGCACCTACAATTATAAACAAATTTTTACATAAAATTTTAAATTCAATCAAGTTGGCCCGCTACCCTAGCGCAAAACAAAAACAATAATTCCAGTTTATAATTATTATTGCTGTTGTTATTGGTATTTTTATTGTTGTTCTTTTTTATTACATATGTACAAAGTTTTAAGCAATAAACCATTATTCCTGGTAACCAAAAAATTATCTGCATTAATTTTGCAATTTAAGTGTTTTTGTTGTTATTGTTTTTGTTGTTTTTTTTATTATTATAAAATGCTGCACTGGAATGCAGCGAGAATGTTTTGCTATTTCGTACTTGTACTCATTTGACTGTTCATTTTGTTGGTTTTGTTTTGTTTTGTTAGTTATGTTGCTGTCTAAAAAACTTTTACCGGCCGGGTTTGTTTCAACCTGTGTGTACTGCAGTGATAAAAGTTGTAACTTGTACGGATCGACGGCAATGGGTTCGCTATGCCATAATGTATGGTTTTGTGTGGTGGAGTTTTTCTTTTTAAACTTTTATCGAGAAGTTTAATTTATTGTTTTTTTTATTTGTTTTTTTATTTTTTTTTATTTTTGTCTAATTATGGGATCTACACGTGGACATTAAGATAATTATTTAGGGGCCATATCGAGCCATTTATACAGGTGCTTAAATTTAAGTAAAACTGCTGTCATTTTATTATTGATTTTTACTCAAACTGATATACAAACACACACTCAATGTATTGTCATTTGGTATGAAATTTTGTTTTACTTTGTCTTTATATGTAGAGTAAACGTTAAGGTTGTTTAAGGTACTCCCATCTTTTACAACTGCCACCATATGTTCTATTCTATTATTAACCTATTGGAACCGTTCTAGACACCAACAACTGGTGTAATACATTAATTTGGCCTTTAGCCAAGTTTTGTAAAATGTTTTCCATATATTTTGTGTGTTTTATAAAATTAGTTGGGAAACTTGAAAACAATTTAATAACGGTTAAGAAAACTAAAATTGGCTTAGGTCGAATCTTAAATACCGTTTACATTTATAAACAAATTGTGGGCGTGTCAGGTAACTAATTACATCATTTTGCAGCTAAAATGTTGGATTTTTCCGAAATTGCAAAAAAAATTCCTGGATAGATGAACTTTTATTGCTTGTGGGAGTGGCTTTAAATCGATTTTATATATTTTAAATAGCGATCTGATTGCAGAAACTAAAAGTGTATGTAAAAAATTTCCGTTTAATATCTGAAAATTTAAGAACGTAAGGGTAGCAAAAACAAACCCAAACACGGACAGATGGACGGACTTGGATTTTGACTGAGAATATAAACATTTTGTAGCGTGTCTGAAGCCTTATTGGGGTTGTTTCAAAAGAACTGACAAAGTTTGTATACTCTCGTTCTTGAAGCGTATATATATAATTAAGTTTTAATTTCGAAAAATATTCAAAAATTAGTCTAAAATGTAATTTTATGTAGTGCTGGCAACCTATTCCTATATCAAATATCAGAATTCTTTATTATTTGGCCTAACCATGTTAGACGGATGTACGCACATAATGCTCATGATACTAAACTTACGATTCCACCTCAAGCATGATTATAAATATTTTATATAATTAGCAAAGTTTTCTTATGATTATTACCCCATTATGTAGATTTTTTACAATTCTTTAAATTTTTTTTAAACCATAAATTAAATCAAATGCATTAACTTTATGTCTTATTTCAAGTTTAACTTTAGTGATTTTACATAGTATATACCCAACAACAATTTGACATAAACATTTTTTTTTATATGCGAAAATAACGTAACATCAATTCATTTAACTTGACGACATGAAACGCATGAATATTTGCATACCATACAGTGGAGAAACACCCGGAACTATGTGATGCTAAAAATACATTAAAAACCTCACAAATGTGGTGAAGAATGTTTCTTTTTTTTTAATATACGAGGGTAGTTAAAGTAGTAAGAAAAAGAGACCTTCAAACAAGATGATTGTCAGTTAGCAATTACGCCCTCACACACTGTCCACTGTCCATGAAAATCTTTTAAAACTGGTGATAGATGGCAACGTATGTTACAAGTGTTGAAAATGAATGATATCGATACAGACACCCCCCACAATTTACAAAAAAATACTTTGCTTTGAAATAGTGTTAAATATATATTGTAAGCGAAAATCAGGTTATATAGTGAAAATTTTCAATTTTTATATTATAAATATTCTCTACAACAGCTCCTTCAATTACAACATTATCAATAAAATTTCAAAATTCAAGTAAGACGTGATCCCACCTCGTAATTTTCATATGTGGATATGAATAATGCGTTTTTATGTCATTTTCACTGCTGTTAGTGACGTTAGTTTTTATACCAGTTAAGCTGACAGTAGTATGTGCGCGACAAACAAAACAGAATGTGTAGAGCTAAACCAATATATATCCCCAATCAGTAGTGAAAGAGAATAAACTCTGTGCCGGGATAAAAAAGTACAGTAACAGAGAGGTGTTGAATACACCAACATCATGATATTAAAGGTGAATTGTGCACAATCTGTATATATTTATAATACAACAGACTCTGAGAAATGTTCAGTAGAATATTGACACAAACATGACAAAGGTGAGTGAATTCAGAGAATAATGCAGTTGATTTATATATTCTCGACTTCTATAGTGAGCGGTTCAGAAGCCAATGCGTATAAGTTCACGTTCACTTTACATTGATTTTTACAATTCTTGGTTTTTAAGTTGCTCAGCAAAGTATAAGAAACTGTGGAGTATGGAGGATTTTATAATCAAGAGAACTGTTATTTGTGATTAAAAAATTTCCAATAATCAGAAAATATTAAAAAAAATGGTCTTTCAGGCTTTGGCCTTAATTTAATATATAATTTATTTTATATAAAGGCACTGTAAGCGATCCTTCTACGTTCATTTTTCGCCATCTTACAATAACTCAAAGTCGGTATTGCAGTGAAAACCACTGTACGCACTGTGGAAAGATTGTTGTATGGAAATAATCCACAATTCTTAACATTTTTCAATTAAAACTTTGCAAATTATTTTCGTTTTGATTTAAGGTTCAACTGAATACACTTTGAGTGTGTTCGGGCGATTTTTACAAAACCAAGCAAGTAAAAAATGGTAAATTTTCGAAAAAGGGACTCGCTCCTCATTTCAAACCTAAAGGTCTATACCTTTAACTCTAAATAATCTTGTACGCCCAGTTTTAATTTATAAAAAAAAGCGTTAATAAACTTTTATTACAATAAAATTACTTGTTTATGACAAAATCTTTTTTTTTTTTTCATAATTTTAGAACAGTTTTGATTGCGTTGGCAAATTGCTATAAATTATATAAAAAGTTTTTTATACCCTCTATATAAGATGAGAGATAAACTAAGTTTGTTATTCCATTTGCAACATCCAAAAAAAAAAAAGCATCAGTACCCGCAAAGTATGTATATGATCAGTATAAAAAACTAAGTCGATCTAGATACGTAAGTCCTTTAAAAATCTATATATATGCTTTAAAAATTGTCGTAAGACTTTAAACTATTCCATTCATTAATGTGTTACAAATGGGCGTGGTCGTATAACAGAAACGCTAACAATATAAAAACAATCATACTCGGTGTAAAACTTAACTTGCAAGCTGACATGCAATCATATATCTGCCACACCCACCATGGCGTAAATGTGAAGGGTATTTAAGATTTCGCCTTAAACCAAATTTAATTTTCTTACTTATTTTAAACATAAAACTTTTATTAGATGAGAAGTTTTCCTTCTCTTTTGATATGTAAGCGCAGGATAAAGATTTTTGGCAAAATATTTCTAAAAAGTTTTTATTTCTTTACGTTGTGGTAGAATTGTATTTTTTTAATAAAGACGAAAATCGAAATTATATAAAAAAAATTATTTTTGTCCGTACGTCCATCAATGAAAAAACTTGAAGTTTCAGTATCAAGGGTCACAACTGGATATAGGCTCTTGGAACAGAGTAAACACTTTGTGAACAAGAAATACAAATAATTTTACACTTTTAATCTCAGCGTTAATTGTAAGTGCGGTAAAATAAAATGAATGCAATGATTTCCTTCAATTTCTTTTCTCCATCATCCACAAACAAATTTTATAACAAGATTTTTGAACAACTGCCAGCTGTTTTAATGCATTTCTTCACTTTTATCGATATATTAAGTTGGTGATATAAAGGCTTAATGCATCTCTACTTGCTGTAAAATTGTACAAACTAGAAAAGAAAGAAAGTGGGGGTAGAGTAAAGGTTTGAGAAGGTATGACGCTTGGTCTTAAGAGGTGATAAAACAGTTTTCACAATTAATGCCCTGTTGGCAGTTATCATTAGTTTATTACCCGTATATGTCTTAAATTACAATTGTTGCCAAAAACCGTAAGTTGTGTAGCAGTAGGAAACAAATGAAAAAAATTGAAAATTTTCCATGAGTTTTCTGAAGCAATTTATTATTCATAGAATAAAACTAATGCATCTAAAAGGTAATGAAAAGCTTTAAACTGCAGTAAAGTAAATGGATATAAGCTACTGTTGGGACATATAATTTATATGTACATTAAATGACTTTGAGAGTTATCAGAGAAACTACATGAGGAGTGAAGCCTTTATCTCAAAATACTTCAAACCAATGCTTGATTAGCCATTACTTTTACTTTATTCACTTGCACTTACTTACTTGAGTAATATTTTAATCAAACAACATTTAGTTAAGTAAGTAAAAAAAAAATAAAGAAACAAATTATTTTATAGTCTCTCACTTAGAAGTATACAAACTGTTTAATGATCGCCAGCCATTCCGACAACTTAAGCAAGGACAACAAATGCTTTTTTTATATTTTTTATTGTCTTTCTTTGCCAAATTTTCTTGAAATTCATTATCAGCTTGCACATAATCCCACCACGGAGATCAATGCACTTGATTAACAATGAAGAAAAAATGTATAAATATTTTTAATGCCAAACTTTTATATCTGAGTAAATTGGCAGCAACCTTAGTTATAAGGAATGAATCTACAATATACAAGCATGTGACACATTTTAAAGAAGTTTCTGAAGTAAGAAACACAATCTCTCTGCCTCGAAAACCATTTATATGACATTTATCTGCACGTACGTTAGAGGAAAGCGTTAAGAACAAATTGACAATATAATAAAGTAATAGTGTCGCTTATCAAACAATTTACACAAAAAGCAATAACAAGCAATAAAAAAAAACTGTCAAAATGACAGACATAAGTGCAAGTGTTAGCGAATCTTTCTTAAATAACTTTTTAACAAGCTAAAAAAGTATAATTGACTTAAGACAAATCTTGTATATCCTTTACATGTACATATAAAAAGTGGGCGTGGCACTCTCTCTATTATTTAATGTATTGCGCATCAACTTTCAAATCGGGTTTAAGCGCTTTATAAAGCTTTATGTAATCTATGGACTTGTTTACTATACAACCACAACCATTTCTTAAACATTTCAATTCCATTTTGAACTTTTTCGATTGGGGGCATGGTTCTTGACCGATCTTGCCTAATTTAAATAACGTCCGTGCAGAATCTACAAGTGAGTTGTATAAAAAATCAACTTCAATATTTTGACATTTAAGATTCCGAGAATGCTAACAACTTACAGACACACCCAAATCAATTCAGATTTTGATTTTTCTATATAAAAAGTGCAAGAAATATAATTGTGTGTATGTATATATGAACAGACAATGCTGTATGGATGGTATTGTTGAAAAAAATTACATTGAATGAGTAAAAAATGTAATATTTGAAAGTTTCACTGCAACAATCATCGTTATCCTTGCAGCACAATAGTGTAACAATTGCAATTGTGTCCGCAGAGTTTGGGAAACAATTGATGGTAACAATAACAAAATGTATAAAAGCATGATACCTCTGCATGTGTTAAGGGTGAGTACCTTACCCAGAATTGTTAATGGGAGAACGTGTCTACTGTGTTGTGTAAAAGTCATTGATAAGTTCAGTTCCCTTTAATGTTCATTTAAAAAGTCGATGTTCATTACAATATACAGAAATAAGCGGCAATCGGACACACAATTCAAATTCAAAATCTAACCTTAAATGAACTTTTTAATTATGAAATTTATGTTAATTTATGAAAGATTCCTGTGTGTGTAACCAAGATAGGTAGAAACATTGCTTTCAATTGAAGTTCTTCTCATTCCATGTTTTCCTTTTTCATAATTGTGGGCTTATATTCTTCCTTTTTTGTAATATTTTCACATGAAATTCAAACCGATTTGTTACGCAACATATTCTCTTATTCATATGGTCGTGTCCACTACAAAATAAAAACATTTTTGCAATATGCAGCTTGTCAAGTAAAAGACTGCTTGCGATTCTGTCAAAGATTGCCTCGCATTGATATATTTTTTATATAAATATATAAAAAGATTGTCAACAGTTTAATGTAGGCTTGAATTGTGAATGATTGTTGCCAAGGTTGTGATGAAAATCTTTAGCTTAATAAGACTTGCTAGCGCTATATAAATGTCAGCTATTAGAGCAGTATAGAGATGATCATGCTTGATAATGTTTAATAAATAAATTTTATAAATTTTTTGCTCTATCTCTTGGATGTTCAGTAGTCTATCACTGGAATATGCATTCCCCTAAGTATCTATCTACTTATTTAGTTCAATATTTGTTTATTTATCTATTTATTCCTTCCTCTGGCTACTTGGTTAAATACATGTTACGTAATACGTCCATACGTCCGATTATATTTGCTTGAATAAATGTAAATAAATTTCTATAATAACGCCCTTCTATTAAATAAAAAAAAAAAACAATAAATAAATTTGGCCTTCATAAGTACATAACTAGGCCTTCTCTAGTTTTTGTATTATGGATCACCTATAAAGCTGAATTTTATGTTTCGATTTATACTAAATTTAAGGGCGTTTCTGTTTTGAAACCATGCCTATTTTCGGTGTATCTATTTAGGACAAATCGTAACTTAATGGGTAAAATTTTTATAGCTGTGAGAGATTTCAGACGAACGTGGGCATGGCAATAGGCCTATACTGCCCAATTTAAATATTAATCTAGGGGTAGATACTATAAATATTTCAGTTGATTGACATTCAGGTGTTTTTATGCCGGAAAAAGCTCTTATCATTACTAAGATAAAAGGCGTGAAGGTAAATGCTTAAACTCTTCACTTTATTTATAAAAATATTATTTTAATCTTTAAGTTCCTGAAATGCGATTCGAATTTGTTACACACGTTTTCCCGTAAACTTTATATAATTCCTAAAAGCAACACTACTTTAGAAATATACGTAAAAATGGTAAGAAATTTATCTAATTTTGTTAATATGTGAAGCAGCCAAAAGAAACGTATTATGTTTGACACACTTGCCGTAAGACTTTTATGTCGTTGTGTCGTTGAAAAATAAACTTTTTTTTTCTTATCCTTATTACTTAATGTATAACATTGTACAACAGTTTCATTTCAACACCTTTTTTATATGGAAACTGTGAACAAGTTTTTTGTTTTGTTGTTACCAATCCAAGTATTATCTAGGCGTCATATTTCGTGTTAAGCCAAGTTTGCTTTTTATTTGGTTTCATTTAAGTATATATATATGTATATGTATGTGTGTGAAAATATAGAAACTAAAGAGAAAAATGTTTCAAGTTTTTCATACTTGACGATTTGGTTCTTTTAAAAATCTGATAACATTTTTCAAAAAGTTTTCATGGGTCCTTTTTTTCTTTTATTGTAGTTGTCTTTGTTTGTTTAGTAAAAAGTTTTGAAGTAAACTGGAGCTGATTATTATTATCTTTTTGTTGGTTTAACTTCAATCCACTGAAAACGTGCCTATCTCATAGTTGTCTCTAGTGCCAAGTGACTGAAATGTTGCCGAACATAATAAACATTTTAAACGGGGTGTTATGCCCAGTAACTGCAAGAAGCCTTTTAAATTTTACTTGAATTTTTCAGGTCAAAATTGTGTTTAAAAACATTTTTAAAAATTAAATAATTTCAACAACAAAATTTAAAGAGACATGAAACACTCCAACGCAATGCCATTTAAAATATTGCCATGTGTCGTATGTTAGCTAACAACACTTTTAATGTTTTTGCATACATTTGGTCTGACTGTGGTGTTAGGCTCATTTGTTTGGGTGACTATTTAAAAAGCTAATTCTCTTTGTGTGGTTATGCTTTCGTTAGGCTGATTATATATTGTACATCATACACCTGCAGCCACATATGTACAAACAGGATAGCGTAAAACATAAAGATAGCGACTAGAGTTTAACGACTATAAAATTTTACCATTAACTTATGAGGCATTTTATTTGTATGAATTAAAAGATTCCATTTCTCATATGGGAAGGAGTTCTAAATATGGCCTCTTCCTCTTTGAGTGAATATATGTGCTTGTACTAAATTTCATTGAAATATCTCAAATAGTGCGACCTGTACCTTAAGCACAAATTCTCATGGATATACAGACGGACATGATTAATTCGATTTAGATTTTGATTTTCAATCGATTTATATATGGATGTGATATTTGGAGGTTAGGGTTTAAAAACATTCGCACAAACTTAATGTACCCTTTGCCGCAAGTACTGCAGGAGTTATAATAATGAGCGCAGTCTAAATATCATATCATTTAAATTGTTAATGAAAGTGTTATGTAAACGTTTATCATGCACTCTACTTTAGA
The DNA here is from genome assembly GCA_963978525.1 of Ornithomya fringillina. Taxonomy (NCBI): domain Eukaryota; kingdom Metazoa; phylum Arthropoda; class Insecta; order Diptera; family Hippoboscidae; genus Ornithomya; species Ornithomya fringillina. The sequence goes on along the minus strand of OZ021691.1, from coordinate 32,466,550 downwards.
CATATATCCTCGAACAATATCTGTTTGCATGTTGGCAATAAGATTGATACGATTAAGATGTGGTATGTGGTAGACCGTTTCATATATTTGCCGTTGTGAATGAAAATGATGCAAATTCACTTTTCCAAAATCATCAATAATTGAAAAATCATAAAGAGGCAAAACGATTGTAACTGTTAAACTGATGAGCTCCAAAAATAAACTTGCACCATTTTCGTTCGCACCAGCTTTTATGTGTATAGAAAGTACTTACATATATATAAGAATGTTAGAAAGTGTGATTAAGTATTTATTAAATGATTATGAGTTCTTTGCTTTAGAGTCCTTACTACACAACCATTGATGTGGTTAATATTTTAATAAATGATGAGAAGAGATAGCTTAAGCAAATCATTTACACTTCAATCTATGTTTCCTTTGGATAATTACTTGCAACTTATGGGTTTTAAGTCAATTTGATGCTTTAAGTTAAATGATGCAAATCATTCAGTTTCCAACACGTGAGAATGCCAACAACACATAGACACACGGACATTCAAGTCAAAATCGACTCAGTTTTCGAAGCCGATCAAGAATATATATACTTTGTAGGGTCTCTGAAGCCTTTTTCTGGGTGTTGCAAACGCAAAAACAAACTTAGTATACCATCATCACTAAGGTGGAGGGTATAAAAACAAAGTTTTGCAAATTCTTAACAAACCATGGAAAAAAAAAGGGTATATTTTGCAGAAGAGCATCCTTTTAATTATTTTCTCATAAAATTTTTTCATATTTCACCTATTCTTCTATGAACAAATACATGTAAAAATCTTTAAATCAGCACACATAGACTCACATGTAAAAATTGTTTTCTTTGCTACGTTACGTAATTAATTGATTTCTCTTTTACCGTTTCATTCTTGAATGTCTTCGAGGGAAGAAAACTCAGCCTTACCTAACGGTAAGTAAGAGTTAATCGTTGCTTACAGCAACAACAATAAATTCATTAAAGGGATTTATTGATTAAAGCCAAATTATAAAGAAGAAGATAACGATGGCTTGTAAGCTGCTGCAATAATATTTTCTTACTCGATGAGAGTATATGCAATATGTATGCAAGTTCAACATACAGTTTTTTCGGTTGTATTTAAATTTATAGCCTGGCTTATCGGAGAAAAGAAACTGAAATAAATAAATGATTATTTTAAATGTATTGCGTTTAATGTACGAGAGTGGTAATGAATGGTGGAAGGAAGTAAAAGTTTAAAGAGGAATACAAGTGTAAAACAAAACGAAAGTATTCATCTGAGACAATACGGTTACTGCTCAATAGCTGTGTAGACACATCTCCTTCAGCAGGAACAAAGTGATCCGTAGCACTCCACTGATATGTTTCACATATTAGATGCTATTATATAATAAAACGGCAACAATGAGTTACACATGTTAAATTATGCAAAACTATTCCTTAATGAGCTGCATTCTTTTCCAGAATTACAAGAATATATACACGGAATAACTGCTTCAGTAAAGAAAACTATCAACGACATTATTCCAAAGGAAAAAAAGGAAATAAAAAAAAAGATTAACGATGTGCTGTAAGGAATGTAATGAACATTCTAATATTCTGGTGCTCGTTTGAAGTACGCTCGCTCGCTCGTTCGCTCTCTGCTGCATACCCAGCGAATGAATAAAATGGCGAATAATGTCATGCACACAATACCGTATTCCTTTCTCGCTTCATTCAAAACGTTATTTTTGACTAGAGTTAAATGTAGAGAAAGAACACAAACTGAGAAAGAGTTTTACAAAATTTATTTCTGTATTTTATTTGATTGGATGCACAAACGAGTGTATACCTCGCTTCTACTTTCCCCGCCTCTTCTGCTATTTACGTTCATCAAGTTATTGCTTAATGGAGTCACTTCCCTCACAGTTATAGTAAAGATTAGGTTGTGAGTGAAAAATTAAAATTTAAAATTTATTTCAATATTAAGTTGTTGCAGTTCGTTGAGTATCAATTTTAATCTTTTCTCTTTGCTTTAGTACGTGTTTGGTAGCGAAATTACATCATTATCGTAATGCGTGATGGAATCTGATTTATTTTATTTTCTTTTCGTGTCCTTTGCTTTTTGTTAAAGGAATGAAAAAAGGTGTTTTTTAATAGCGATGGTTTTTTTGTTTATCAAGAGATTTTGGTAAAACTGATATATGGAAAGTTCGAGGGTTACTTCCACTTAGAAAAAGGTACAAATTTATATTTAGGGTATCCTTTACATTCCTTCATATACTGAGGGTGTGGTATGTGTTCAAGGGTGCTTTCTCCAACTACATTAAATCACCTTCCGATTCTCAATATTAAGTAATATTAAGGTTTAAATATGAAAATGTGAGCTCAGTATTGTCTCCTTAACTCAATTTTTGTGTCAAATTAATATATTTTTGTCGCCCATAAGCGTGAGCGTCAAATACAAATCGAATGAGGTTTTGATGCTAATCAAGAAGAGTCTCCTTCTGGGTGTTGCAAACGGAATAGCGAACGCCTCACTAAGTTGGAGAGTATAAAAACATCCAATTTTAATTTATTCCTGGCTATATAGTTTTTATATATATTAATAAAAAAATTTATTGTAGAGAGCACCGAACAGACACAGCAAAAAGGTAAATGTCCATACAGTAGGTAAGCAGATAAATGCGTTGCTTGGAGGCAAGCCAGACAGACTATTACTTTGTTGTAAATGTAATAGTGAGCATAATGTAATTAAGTTTTTAACCATATCGCCAACCATGCATACGCGTTGGTACCTCAGCAATGAATTACACATTTTATGTATAACGCACTCTACTCACATTATGTTTATTGTGCAGCCAACAGCTACGTTGCAGTGGTTTTGCAGTTGGCATACTTTTGGCATCCTTTATATTTAATTTTGTTTTTTTTTTTTTTGCAGGTATTCACCTACAAAACTTTTATTAAATGAGAATGATAATACAATTACATATGAATCCCGAAATGAAAAAAACAACAACAATAACAAAAGTATTATTATTTGGAATAAACAACAGTTTTAATATATGCAAATGTATGTATGTGTATGTATTGGATTATAAACACTCGGGTGTTTATTATTTTAATAAAGGATTTCTAAAAGTATTAGTGAAGGATTATAAATTAATTTAACGCATTTATTTAATTGTATAATAAACAAGTTAATTATTTTGAAAACAAGTAAGAAAATTAAATTTGGCTTAGGCTAAATCTTAAAGACCCTTCACGCCCACAATAGTGGGCGTGGTAGATATATATATATATATATATATATATCTAACGCCTTCTAATAGCTTGCAAAACTAGTTATACGATGAGTACTTTTTCTTCTAACTTGTGGGTAAATAAATAATGCGACGTGAATGTATTGCACAGTTTACGGAGTTACGGTAACAAAGACCATTAAAAAGAATTGTGCCCAGACAACATAAGAGACAGCAGAACTATTCAGACACTTTACGAATCTATTCCGTGAAGAATTGCAACAGTTCTAAAAACAAATGGTGGCCCAGTACCTTAGAAGACTAATAAATAAATATTGTATATATGCCAGGTGTTCATATTATTTTGTCTAACCCTTGTAATTAATAATAATTTACACAATTATGGATATATACACTTACCTTAACTTCTAACCTCTAAATACTTTATTGTTAATGCTTTAATTTATTTAGAGGGCTCTAGTTGACTTTATAAACACAAACACATTGATATAGATATGCATACGTGCGTTTGAATTTTACGAATGGAAACGAATTTTTACGAGCTGGTGAAAAAAATGTTCAAGGTACACAGAAAAATTTACATATTTAGGCACCTACATTTATGTATGTACATTGAAATGCATTGATCGTTTATTAAACTTTATTTAACATTAAAGAATTGACTTTTATATAATTAATAACCTTTTTTTTCTATAAGGAAATGTAATTATTATAGATCACTGAACAAACACACACATTTTTTTATAAACATTTCCTTGAATAATATATTACACACTTTCTTTTCTCTGTTCTTTAGGAATTTTCAGTTAATAAATATACTTTAAATTGTATTAAACACTTTTTTATTAGTTTAATATTTATATAATTTAATTATTTTATATTTATTATATTCCTTTTTATTATTTCGTAATTATTCTCGTGTAAAAGACATTTTTAAAGGACCGATTAACAAGAACTGAAAAGTAAACGAATTCGGTGAACTTAACAGGTGGGAGAGAAATAAGATCATGCAACTCAATCTCAATAATATCAAAATAGAGCAAATGTGCGTTAATGAAGTATTCACAATGAAACATAAATTAATTGCCTAAAAGATGTCACTTATTTATATCATGAAATGCTACTGTTTGTTAATTTATTTTAAATTTTCTGATTAGCTGCAAGCATCTAAATATATAATATAAGCAAATATGTAACAATAGCAAATATCTAATGTATAAATTCATTATTTCCGTTTCGGTTGGCAAACTAGTTTGAATGATCTCTTATTACTCTTCTTACACCAGTTCCGCTGTTGCTAGTAACTCGTTGTTTCTTTTCAGTTCTTGTTAATTGGTCGCGCCGGTTGAATTGTGGCAAAAATTAAAATATTTTTCAAAGTAATAGAAAAAGAAATTATTAAATAATTAAAATATATTCATTAGCACAAATTTAAAAGTGTTCAATATATTTCATTAAATATTTATTCAATTGTAGTGCTGCTGCTTATAGTAAGAGTGTAAAGGAAATAAATATGTTCAAGGAAATGGTTATGAAAGTGATATCCGTAATATATAATGTTAAATAAACTAAAATATTATGAAAAAATTTGCTTCAAAAAAAAAATGAAAATTTTATGTATGCCGTGAAAAAATATTCATTAGTTCGTGAATGTTCGTTACATTTGTTACATATGTATGAATAAGTATTGTACGCGAGTGCGCGAGTGTATTAAATAGCTAGGAACACTGCATTTAAAATGAAGACTTTAGATCGGTTTCGGTTTCGGTTTATTGTCTGTATATAAATGTGATTTGGTGGTTTCTTAACTACCTACTTGCAACTTTAGATTGAAGGTAATTTTCACTTCTTTTAATTTTATATATAACTATGAAATTTGTATGTAGTTTTTTTACACTTTTTATTTTAATCACTTTTAAACAATTGCCCGACAGTAAATATGTGCACCAACTGGGTGTATTTTTTTACTTTTGACATTAAAAGTACTTACAGTTTTTACTCAGAGCCGGATTGTGAGCGTGTTTATGTACTTTCGTTCCGTCCATTTTTACTACATCTTAAGAATATTTGTTTTAAATCTTCATACGTAGCTTTTTTTATGTAAAAATTAAAAGCCGCAGTGTATGTACATTTGCTTCATTCACCATTGTGGATGTGGAGGGTACTTAAGATTTGGCCTAAGTCAAATTTAGTTTTCTCACTTGTTTTATTTAATTTTTTTCTATTTACGTAATTTTTTTATTTTATTCCTTTTTATTGTATTTTCCTAAATAATTTTCAAGATTTGAGGAAATGTGCCTTTTAAGGTGTTAATATATATAATTTTAAAATATAAAATTTTAAAAAGTTTTTCGCATCGACCAACAACAACTAATTCCCTCAGATAAATGTGTTTAGAGAAAGTTTTGTCGAGAAAATTCCTCTCTGTCGCTTTAAGTGCCAAAATAATTCATTTTGTAATTAAATTAAAACTTGTTTTCATCTTAAGAAGTACAAAACTTGGCACAAAGTTAACTCCAACAACAAAAGTAACAACAATGTAATCTAACTTTTACAACACTGCATAGTATGTGTGTGTGTATGCATGTATGTGTTTGTATAAGATTTGTAAACACTTTACTTTACTGAAGAATACCAACCAGCACAAACATCTGTTGACACAAACTATAAAACAACAATATAAACATAAATAAACATGTAAATAAAAAAAGTTGCATTGAATTAGAACCAAAAACCAAAATATGAGTAAACTTTCTTATAGATAAGCACACGGTAGGGCGGATTTTATGCATACTGATTTCACAGAGAAATCATTTCTGATTTTTATATCGGCCTAAGAAATATTTAAATTCAAATTTTAATTTCTGAATGGTTTGTGAAGCTCTTAATCTCCATTGCATTCCTTTGCTCAAGTCAACGTACAAAACATACATGTTAAACATTTCACGTTTCGTTTTGGACAATTCTTTTTTGTTTTCAATTTTCTTTGAGTGTTGTTACCCCCTTTTTTTTGTGCCTGCCACTTTGTGGCAACACATTTGGCGCCAGTGTCGCTTTGGTGACATTTCTTATACATTTCATATGCCATGGATTTTATTTTTGACAGTTTGCTTTAAAGCCGTTTAAAGGCCGAGAATTTTTGTGGTAATTCCGGTATTTCTTTGGCCATTATCATGGGTTTCAGCACTTGTGGTGGCGATCGTGGTGGTGATGGCCTAAATGTAAAAATTTATACAATTCAAAGAGTGCGATGATAATGGCACATAGTTTTCTTTTTGGATTTTTTTTTGTTTTTGTTTTTTTTTTGGGTTTTTGCTTTGTTTGTTTTGTACGCTGTCCTGTGTTGGTGTTTCCTCCCCCCCCCAAAAAAAATACATTTTTGTCTTATATTTCGCAATGACTGCGTGTTTTGTGGCATTGTTCATAATGAATAATTGCGTTCATTCTTTTCTAGTGTCTTTCGTTTGCTTAATGCCTTTTTCAGTTTTGTTTATTTTTGTATTTCTGCCATTGTTTTATGTATTTATTTATTTTCTTTTTACTTTTTGTGGTATGTTGTGTGCATTTTCTCAAGGATTTTCCATTCAAAACCATTCGCAGTGACCAACATTGCTAAGCAAGCAAAACAGAATAATGATAAGGAAAAAAATTAAAAATATCCAGCATCAGTAACATAATGGGTGCACAAGAAAAAAAGTCCCAAAAATTACCCTTTCAAGTAACAAGTTGTATCTAAAAAGTAAAAAAAAAATTATACAAAAATAAAATAAAAAGTTTTATTTGTTTTTAAGAAAAAGTCCACATATAAGTTACATTCCATAAATATATTGCACATATGTTTTTGCCAAATCGACGGTTGCACTAATTATAAATATTTATGACTTATTTCACTTAAAAAACCCTCTGTTGAGAGGTTTTTGATGCCAAAAAACGTAGCAATCACGCTATTTTGCCCAATAAATTAACAACAAAATCTTATTTGCCGTAGAGTAACGTCTAAGTGGTGAGCAATACGTAATGTTTAAACTATATATGACGTAATTAGGCACCTGCCACGCCCATTGTTTGTAAGTAGTGCTTATTTAAGCTTTGGCCCAAGCTAAATTTAGTTTTTTTTTTTTAACTTATTATCATATTATTATGATTAGGCAATCTCTTCTTTCTTCAAGAGAGAGAGAGAGAGAGAGAAAACGTAAACAATTTATTCATTTTATTCAATTTATTCACAATCTTTAATATCAAGTCATTAAAATATAAGTAATTTAGGTTAAAGAATTGTTCACTAAAAGCAAATGTCTCATAAATGTATAATTAGAAGATGAAATATACAAACAGCCCCCGTTTATCACTTTTCAACTTAAAACAATTTATAGCTTTTCTAACCCACTCATTATTCGACTTGAATAACCATTTAGGCGCCGTTTTGTTGTAAAAGCTGATATATTGCAACCATTTGCTAACAGATTTTTTTATAACTTCAATAATGCAGAGAACTCTAACAAGTTGTCTTGAAAGAAAAGTACGACCATGTATAACGAAAACATGACACATTAACAACTAACAGTTAAACAAATGAATAAATGGACAGATGAATTTTAACGTGTAGCTTTAGCAAACAGGATTAACTAACATAAATGCTACACTCTAAAACACTATTACGCTGAGCGACAGAACATATTGCAAGGCAACACACACAACACATAACACATATTATGCTATGAGAAAAGCAAAGCATGCAATGAACGGTATGTTAACCACTGACAAGAGGTAGAGAAAACAAAGGCAATACTTGTACTCTTCAATATATTTTATTGTAACTACACTTATAATTAAGTATTAATAGTTATCGTTGTAGGTGAATTATAGTTTCGAAAGAGATCGTTTTATTAAGAAAATCGTTTCTTGTGAACCATCTTTTATATGAAAGTGCTCTCAAAATTCGTTTATAATCTAGTCTACGCTCTGTCAAAAGCACGGTCATAAATGTTTTCATTTAAAGTCTCTCAAAATCTCTCATGTTTGCAAAAATGATTCAACTTTCATATGAAAAGGCTTTCAACAACTTCGGGCGACATGCTAACAATGTGTAGCGCCTGGTGTTTACAGCTTTGCACTTATTCGAAACGTCTGTTTGCATATATTACGTGTACAAACATGATGCATTATATAGATATGAATTATATATTCAATGTGTATTGGTCCGGTAATGTGGTGGACCGTACTAAGCCCCTTGTTAGTATGTTTATTTTATATAATTTTTTTTTTTTGTTCTCTAACATGTACGCACATGACCGGTTATGAGTAGCACGTAAACATCATAGTACGTAATGTGAATTCACCGGTGATATGCATACTTGTAAATGCAAAATCTTTTTTAACCTTAAATAAACTAGAATAAGTAAATATGTAAAAGGAAAAATAAAAGATGTAAAAAATTTGTTCAATGGTTTAATGGCCTCATCATAGAAAGATCGTTATGAGGAAAATATACACAAAACTTGATATATTTCATTGGTACTTGGCAAATAAACATGATTTAATAATAATCTAAATCGTGTACAGTTTCAGTAAAATCGGTTGAGTTTTACTTTTTATGCAACACAAACATTAGGATAATTATTGAAATATATATTTTTTAATTCTGGTGCCATTCGATATTAATTAACTGTAGAAGTTCACTAAAGACTCGCTTTAGTAGTTTCTGAGAGGCTTTTAGGTTAATGTTTAAAACACGAAAAACACTCTTTGTTACAATTTCTTGGAATTAAGCGTCATTTCCGTTATTTATAAAACATACACATAAAATTCTCTTCTTCTTCTTCAAACAATTCAACAATTTCTCTTTAACCATTATTTTACGCAGAGTTATCGAAACAATATTGAGTGTAATCGGAAGATTTTTCATTTAAAAATTATATATTTTTGAAAACAATTGCGCTTGTGATGACATCTTTACAAAAATGTCATATAAATTGCTTGTGGTTGCTGTTGTTTTTATTATTCCTTATGTAATAATTTTCTACTAAGATGAAATCAATTTGAATTAAACCATAATTTATATTAGAATACTCAGCCATTATATCTCTATTAATGTGTGGTAATCAAAGACATTAATTACCAAATTTAATTGAAATTAAGAGTTAATTAAAAATATTCTCCATCGCTTAATTGATTTGCTAACACAGAATGTCATTTAAACATGCGAAGTTTATAGATTTGTATGTAATGTACAATAAATTACACATTTAAGTTCCATCTGAAGACTTATATATTTTACATGGTGGGTAAAGTACTGCTGGTTGTTTTCTTCGATGAAATTCGAATTTACATGGTTAATGGTTGATGGTTGAGGGTGCCAATAACTCTATTGAATATTTAATGATTTCTATTTATTTATAAATAAAAAAAAAACAACACCTCTGATTTATTGGTATCCTTGTAGTTTAAAGAGAACATCACCCCGAAGTAAAGTTTTCCTTTTTTTTTATATAAATACAAAATATTACATGTTACGAACTTGCATATATCACAGTTTAAATAGCTACGTATAATGGCTTGTGTGAATATATATATGTATATATCTACATATACGTTTAGACATTATGTATGTATGTATTGGAAAAGAGACAAAGTTTTCATTTACTGTGTGTTTTATAACGAATTCTAAGCTGGTTTGGATAGAGAATCTAACGGAACTATTTTAAATTTGGTTTCACTCTCTCCATTGTTGTGTATTTGTTTTTTCACAACTACATTAACTTAATGTGTGGCACTCTTATAATTGTAATGAGCGGCTGTTCTTTGCATTATTGGTTGGTATTTTATTTATCGCTTACATGTGTAGATAAATTAAGGAAGTTTTCTAAGAATTCGACTAAAACGCACCTAAATAAATTTAAAAATTTAATTAATATAATAAATTAGCGCTTTTGTTGGAAATGTTGTGCATAAATTTCAACTAGAAGTTTCGCTTAAGAAACGGTTATCAATGATATTTTTAAAAGGTGTTTGTCTTTATCAAGACTAACCAGTACAAAGGGTAGCAATCGACCCTCTCTGCACTAATCTTCTTAATATTATATTTGCTATCCTTATAAAATTATTCTTGCATAATATATGCATAAAAGTACACTCTTCTGAGATAAATAAAAGGATAGCATTTTATGTGAAAACATTAATTCAACAAGTCCGAAAAGTTGTAAATTTAAAGGGACACAAACTTACTTTCTACATACTAGGTTACACTCTTTATAAAGAAAATGGTAGATAAGTATTTTTTTTTCATTCTTCCAAAAAATGAATTGAAATGAAAATACTTTTCTCTTCAAGTATATGTGTAACATATTATTACTTTGGAAAAAAAGGACTTGTACCATTTCCAAAATAAGTAACTAAAGTATTGTTATGGATTGTGATATAAAGATAAGATAAGAGAAGAGAAGATTGATTTAAATAGTGAGTACTTAATACTTACTTGCATCGAAAGAAAATTCCAAATAAATGTTCGATTCAAGTAACATATGCGAAATTCATTTATATTCTGGTTTAAGGTTCAATTTACCAGTACTCACATGAAACAAATATTTGCTACAAAACGAAAAAGGGCGCAATGCTATGCAATTCAAATATAAACAGAATTGATGGTACAGAGTCTGAAAAACCCATGACTACGTACACATTCTTATTGCATTTCATCACCGTTATAATGGTGTTTATATGTGTGGTTTTCATACATTCTCCTTGTTCATATATACACATTGAACATTTAACTAAAAGTAATGTGAGATAAAATATCATTATTTCATCAATTTGGGATAAAACGTTACATCTTTGTTATAAAGATCAAAGAGAATGATGAATAAAACTTGAAAAAATTTATTAACTGTTGCATTTTATTATGTAGTTCTTTGAATAGAAAGAAAAACTTTAATTAGTATTCTTTCAAGCTCAAGTTAATAACGTTGTTTAGTGGCTCAGTTATAATTATATATTATACGCAGACAAGTACTTTTATCGACCCTATCTGGAGTTCATACACTCTCAATAACTGACAGTTAAAAACGATTACAACATACCGCACACATTTATAGTTTTGCCCCATTTAATAACCATTTGAATGCAGCGTTTGCCCGTAGTAACATAGACATCTACACTGGCAACCGCATTAGATTATTGGTATTTGCTAAATGGAATTTCTAAAATGTGTATAAATCTGTATGGTTGAAGCAAACACAACCGTAGCCTACGCTTGGGTTACTCGGTAATATGTTAATCGTTGAATCTACACAACGTTACCATGAAAGCTTAAAATGGCATTTGTTTGCGTAAACACACTACACATGTATTCACATTTCTAACTCTCCACCATACAAATACACCATGTGCGCATAAATGCTTCTTATTAGAATGGTACAGTTTATATTATCGATATTGAAAGAAAATAACAAGAGAAAGAAAACTAAATTTTAAATAAATAATCAACATCTACTACATTAGTGGGTAGGTATATTATTACGCCCTTCAACTGTATCACGTTTAAGACGAATTTTACATAAATTTATGGTATTTTGTAAATTGAGAGCGAGTCCATTATTCGACCATGCATTTTGATGAATTGTATAACTATAGATATGCGAACTAAATTTAAAGTCTTTGGGTCAATTTTTATGGCAGATAAATCGATTTTTGTTGATTGTGGGCGTGAATCGCGCCTATTTTTGGTACCTGTCTCTATGCATAAGCAATTTCAAATTCATAGGTCAAATTTTGTAGCAGATATATATATTTTTGTCGATTGTGGGCGTACCTTATGATCGATTTTGCTATATAAAAGCAATCTGCATGCAAAAACTACAAGTGTATTTACAAAATTTCAATTCAATTTACGTCCGTAAGAATGCCATCAATAGACAGACACACGGACATACATTTTAGATCGATTCAGTTTTTGATGCTGATCAAGAATATATATACATCGTGACGTCTCTCTCTGGGGTTTTGCAAGCGGAATGATAAACTTAGTATAGCCCCCATCTTATGTGAAGAGTATAATAATATATATTTTTACATAATATATTCCAACAATTCTATATTCAATGGTAACGTTTTACAAATACAATGTAAGCGCTTTACTAAAATTTTCAAACTAAACAATTATTGTTGGCGAAATTTTAGTTTTAGTAATTTGGCTCGTTTTCCATTAGACACACTTGCAAGCATACAACTATTGTACAATATAAACAAACTTTACAACTCAATTGCGGTAATTGAAATTTTACTGCTTGCATAGTTTATACAACTTGTATTATTATTATCTGTTAGATTTACATGCACATTACATACATCCTCTTATCATTAATGAAAGTACTCTACTATGGGATGGAAATACAAGTGTATTATGTTGCCAAGTCATTGTGTAGGAACATCCGTTTCTATTGTTTAGTGAAAATTATTGACCTTTCTTCAAATTATCTGCTAATCGGACGTATTCTTACAATAACGCTTTATTATGGAACAATGGTTTATACTACCCTGTAATGATACTTAATACAAATAATGCAATAAGTTGTTGTTTATATAAGAATTATTATTTTATATAAATTATGAGTAGTTTTAAGGTCATTGTTTGTATTATGCTGGATTTTTGCTATTAATTTAACAAACGAAAAGTATCATTCAGTCAAGAGAGAACTTTCAACGCCACGACATAATTCTATTCTATTTCGTCACCCAAAAAAACGTGGAAGCGGAAAAACAAATAAACTGGTAACCCATCACACTATGAGCATTTGTTTCTGGTCTAAACCGCTGCTCACCACACACCACCACACCAAACTTGTACAATGTACAAGCATGTCTGCATTCCCATATAATATCCTTCACAATGCAGGACAGCACACTCAGCAGCATCACTTTTAATAAGGCGCCCCCATAAAACCGATTTATGAAGATAAATGAGAACAATCGTAAACAAGACGAACGTATATATATACCATGTACAATATGATGACGCTTGCCATTGTTATATCGTTGTGGGTGTTGAAGCTTAAAGGCTTTATATGATATTTCGTGAAACATATTTGTTTGGAATGTTTCATTAAGTTTTAATATTTTTGGCTTTTCTGAATGGCACAATTTCGCAATTTGAATACATTTTTTGTGTGAAAGTTTTAGATGATGTATAAAATAAATACAAGAAGTACAAAACTAAAAAAGGCTCACAACAAATCTTAATTATCGTCTAATGTTGTATATATTATGCGTTTTTTTGTAATTGTAAATTTTTTGCATTCGATCGCATACGATCGCGTCTATTTTGGGGATATCTATGTAAGGGCTACATATGAATATAATAGACAAATTTTTGTAGATAAGGCCTGCGGTCTTTAACCCAATTTATCCCATTCATTCATTGAGCCAATATATAACCATCTACCAAATTTTATCGAAATATCTCCAAAAATAATAAGACCTCATATGGGGAGGGGTACTAAAAATGGTCTAATCCGGTCCATTTTCAATAAGCTTCTTCTTTGAGCCAATACGTGTCTTTGTACAAAATTTCATTGAATTATTTCAAAAAATCCGACCTGTAGCTTGCGTACAAAATTATATGGACGTACAGACGGACGGATGTTCATGGTTAAATTGATTCCGATTTAGATTCTAAAGCGATCGGTTTAACTGTAGATGGGTGTGGCTTTTACTGTTAAAGAGTTACAAACATCCGCACACGTAGTTCAAGATATAAAAATCATTAATAATAATTTTAATTTTTTTTTGGCAATACTTAAATTACATTAAAAAATTCTACCCTAAACAATATTAACGTTAAAAGTAAATTAGACAACATGAAAATAGAAAAAGAATTGAGAGAGAATTGTGATAACTTTAAAATAACTTATAAAACAAATAAAATCGCATAAAATAGTTTTTCAATAACGAGAAAAAAAAAACTAAATGAATAAAAATGTTTTCATTAATGAAATTTTTATGTATAAGTTTATATAAGAAGCGACAGGTTGATTTATTTTTATTCAGTGTTTTTCTTTTTTTTTTTTTTTTGTACCATAAATATTGAATTTCCGCTTTTTAGCTGTAATTTATAAACAATAATAAACAAATTAAAAGGCTATAAATTTTCATAATTAATTTTTGTTGTTGTTGTTGTTTTTTTCCGTACAATATGTCACCAAAGAACTGAAAATTTAAAATCATTTCCGTTTGATAAAAACCTTTAGAGTGTGTAAAAAAAAAAAAAATGTTCACATGAAACTATTTTAAGACAAGAATGCAATTTATTAAATAATTTTTCAATTTCATTTTTATTTATATAATATTTAAAGGAAAATCTTTATTATGTATAAATCCTAGCAGTGTTACCCAACAGAGTAATTTTAAATAAATATAATTGTGTTTTATTTGAGACGAGGATGCCAGTCACAGTCTCGTCTGTGAAACCATTGTACTTTTGGTCTGAAATTATGGTTTTTTTTTTGGTCCATTTACAAACATTGATATTATAGGGAAGTGGGTGGGGTGAAGCCTTTGTATTTCAAAAAAGATATTCTGAAATTTTGAATTTTCCGTAGTTTTCGCGATAGTTTGCGTAGTTTCACATCTTTTAAGCTATTGCCGGAACGACAACGACAGGATATATTAAGTGTGTGTGATAACTTCTATACAACAACATCTGAATCTTTGTCAAGCTAACCATCTGTCCGTCTGTCTTTCTATGAAATTTTGTACAAGGACATGTATTGGCCAAAAAAGGAAACCTGTTGAAAATGAATGGGATCGGATCATTTATAGAACCCCTCTCCATAAAAGGTCGTATTATAACAGAAGTCTTTATAAGGCAAAAAATCGCAATTCTTAATATTTTTTGAAAAAATTAAGTGAAGAATAGTTCATTAGCTTCATAATTAGTTGGGTTAATTAGATTAATTTTAGTACTTCTTTCCATATAATTATATTTCACGAAGAAACTTTTGTAGAATTGTATACAAATACAACCAAATTATTTGTAGGAACTTAAGCAGTGTTGGACTATTTAATGGTCGAGCTTGGGCGACTATAACATTTTCACTTGTTATTTATTTAAATTTTTCAAAATATTTTCAAGAAATCATATGCCTTATATAATATATAATGGCTTCAATAATGTGTAATTTTTTCTGAAATTATGCTAATTACTTTACAGTAATAAATGTTCCAATAATATTTTACATATTTGTCTATAAATATAAATGCATTTCGCAATATAAATAGACCGGCAACGAGATTTTAATATTATGATTATTTGTTTATAAATTATACCAAAATAATGGAATGTTTCCACATATTTAACAAAGTGTTGATTCAATTTATATTTAATTTATTTGCTTAGAGTTTCAATGCAATATTTTTGTACTTTTTTTTTTGTTTTGGGTTGTGTAATAATCATGTAAACTTTATTATTTAACAATAAATTATTATTTATTTGGACTTTTAATTAAAACAGTGTTGAATGGTGGAAATAATGTGAAGTAGCAAGCAAGCACAACATGTACCTTGAATTGTACTCATTAGACTAGAATCAAAATCTGATTCGAATTAACTATGTCCGTCTGTCCATCCATGTGTTTTTACAGGTCTCAATTTTTAATAGTTTTTCTTTCTTTTCTAATTATAATAATAAATAGTAAAACTCCGCAAGGTAGGGTAATAAATTATTGGGTAGAATCAACTATAACATTTCAACTTATTTACATTGTATAACGGTTAAAATCAAAGTGGTTGAATACAAGTGAATTAATTGTACAACAAGTAAAAAATTCATTATCTCACCTTGCTTCAAAGAATGCCGTAATTATTAATATAAAAATAAAAAAAAAAAAAAAAATTTTTACTAGATATAAGAAATATTTGCCGATTGTGGGCGTAGAACCTATGTACATATGCTAGAAATATTTGTATAAAATTTTGACTAAATTTCTTCAAATTTACTACTGTGACAGTTTCAACTATAGACACATAGACTCTCAGAAAAACATTTCTAAATCAACTCTAATTTTGATGCTGATCAAGAACCTATGTGGGCTTCCTTCTGGGTGTTGCAAACGAAATAGCAATCGCTGAAGGGTATGAAGACTATAAAACTTATAAATATAGCAGCAGTTTATTGTTTTTGTTGTTGTTTGCATAATTTCTTAACAGGTATCACATGATATTATAAATTAATAAATATTTCATTTACGTGAACGGTTGAGACGCATATGTTCTCTACACGATGAAACACAATATGTTGTGTTGTTGTTGCTGTTACGGTTGTTATAACCATGGCAATTTTTCTTGTGTTGTTTACTTTATATTATATCAAGCAACACTTTATTAATTGTCCCACATAACGTACACATGATGTTTATAAACATTTATTTGTATGCGTTACGGTAAATAAGAGAGTGTTGAAGTATAGACGACACGTTGTGACAAGTGTGTGGCAACATCATACAAAGTCTTTAAAGTGTGCTCAGACAACACTTTTGTGTATTTTATATCACACCGTACATACATAAGTATTTATTGCTAGAGCTGCCTCTTCGCTAACAGGTTCTTGCACTTGTTTTGTGTTGTTTACGATGCAAACATATTTAATCTTTAATCAATGTCAATATATTACATTATCCCTTTATATACCTCTGCCCTTGAGATGCTTCTCATAACAATGAAAAGAAAAGTTTAAACTTAAGCACTCTCTCTGCCACAGAAATTAGATGAAACCATTTTTAAAAATTCAACCATTAAATAAAATTTTCGTTTCTCTTTGCTTAAATAATACACTTCAAATGGTATATAAATAGATAAATATAAATGAAATAGAAAAAAAAATGTATTTTAAACATAATTTCATTGATATCGTAAACATAAGCTACGATAATGCTTTTGTTTTAAAGTAGGTACCCACAGGAAAAACTGATGATAGAAACGATTTCTTTCATAACAAAAATTTTCTATGTAATTTTACTCGATAATACATAATATTATATATACCTTACGTATGATAACCACACTTCTACTTGAATGCGAAGGGAAAGTTTTTATCCTCGCACAAAAAAATCTATAACTAAAGTTCATGAATTGTTCAATAACTTTAAGGAAGACTATTACGAGTAACGTACAACTATGAATATTGGTATATTTTTCTTCATCTTTTCATCTTCTTTTTCTTCTTCTTCATTGTTTTTACACTATTTACAAAACGAATGACTTTTTCATGACAATAAAAGCCATTCATTCGATTTCAAAATGGAAATTTCTTTTCTTTCATCGTTGCATCGGTACTGTGGCGTACGGGGCACCATGAATGCGAGAGAGTGTGTGTGCAAAAATTATGCAATAACAATCAATTTTAATATAAAGTTATCACTGTATTGATTTGAACAATAGACTGGAAGTGGAAGTTTTATATTATTGCATATGTGTTAGTAGTGGCAATGGTAGTAAAAGGGGCAATGGTAAAAATTGTGTGTTAGGGCAACAACTGGGTTAAGACAAAAGAAATTGAATTTCAATTTGGGGCATGTGTACGGCTATGCAAAGAATAGTTTTGATTTTTTTTCTTTATACTGTTTATCCAGCATATGGTTGCTGTCGTAGTGTTCTTTGTTAGTTTTTAGTTGGAGCCAAGATGTTGTAAAGTTTAGCCAAAAGTATTTGAAACGTGTGTTTAATGTGTAAACTTTTTTTGTGCTTTTTGGCTTTTTTTCTTTCTTTCTTTTTGTCTTAGGTTGAAAGTATTGTGAAGGCTTTTGTCTATTATATGTTAGTTAAGTAATTGCAAGGAAGAAAGGGAGAAAGTACTTTGAACTATTTATAGTTTAGATATAATAAATATTCAGGATTAGACTGCTGATATATCAGTAGTTGTGTGCCATTCATTAGAGTCTAAAAACCGAAATCATTATCTGGAGGTTCCAAATATAAGTTTTTTCTTTATTTAACAAAATTCTACCCTCCACATAAGATCGAGTTCCCTTTAGCGAATTGAAATTTTGTACCGACTTTCCAAGTTGTTATTTGGAATAGAACAAATTGCTGCCCCCCATATATTTTGTCACGCAATCGACAAAAAACTATTCTACTTTGAAGTTTGGTGCAAATATTTATATTAAGTCCTTCATCGATTTTGCAAAAAATGGGCGTAGCCTAAAAGTAGAAATCCCCAAAGTATCCTGACGTACTTATACTTATACTTTTTTAACTTCATTAGCAGGCGTAATAGGATACCAGTCACGTTCAAAAATTGCTTATACACGTAAAACGAATCACATTTAGATTCTCTGCATATTTATGTTTTCATTAGAGTCTTAGAAAGTCTCATTTTGGATTAAAATTAGAAAAGTGACTTGAAAGATTTTCCAAGAATAAACTGAGATTAAGACCATATTAAATATTTCTTTTATGGGCAATGCTTGCTTGCTTCAGGTATATTTCATTAGGTATACAAACCGTGGCAAAGTAGTCATAAATTTATCATTTTCCACTCTTCACTTTTTGCAACAACAACAACAACAACAACAACAACAACAACAACAAAAACACAAGAAAGGTACATTTTTATACAATATTAAAGCCGCAATCAGTTGTTACAATATAGCGGCTACAAGTTTTCTAAGCCAGAGATTATCGCTAGTTATACAGTAATGCGGCAAACTTTGCAGAGCCAACTGCTATTGTGACGGTAGGGCCCGGCTAAAGTAGCAATTTACTGTTCTCTAATGGTAGATATGACTGAACATCTACCACTACATGTGAAGTGCTACTGTTTTGCTTACTCATATTTATGCATTTTCTGTGCTCGTACACTTCGCTTTGGTAGAGAAGGTATACTAAGTACGTTAATGATTAACATCGAAATTGTAGTTAATTTAGGCAAGTGTATGAGTCCGCTTTGGAGACTGACTTGAGGGATTTTCAAATGATATGCAATACTCTATGACCACCTTTTCAGTTTGTTTACACTGATCAGATTAACATATATTATTGGTGTACTCGTATACGGTTTTCTGTGTTTGCCTTAAGCTTACGATTCTGTTTTACTTATATTTTAATACAAATTTGTTGCTGTTGTTGACTGCTAGGGTTATTATATTTTACATTTTATAACTCATTTTGTATTCGTCCAACTTGTGCTAATCTTATAATCTTGTGTTTACCATTAGATTTTCTGTGTCTTTCGTTTCTCTTGCATAAATCATTATATTTGATTTGGTTGCTTTGTTTCTGTTTTTTAGTTTTGTACTCGTGTTGGTTTGTTACCGTTAGCTCTACTTCCACTCGATTAAGAAGTCAACCAAATAATTTAATGTTGCTAACAACAATAATAAAACAAACATTGAGAATAACAGTGAAAAGAAAATGAACTTATTGTACAAACAAATATTTCTTCATTGTTTTGTATTCAACTGAATTGTTCAAATTTTAATTGATTTATACATTTTCGAATGTTTGTAATACCTTTAATATTTATAAATAATAATTTTTAGTTTTAGAATTCACTAGAAGATGCTTTAAGAAAAGTATGCGTAAACGGACGTACGGACGGTTTAGGTAGATACCCTTACTCCCTTACATCTACTGCCAATGTAGCTTTAGTTTCCATTTTGTTATAAATTCTATTCACTTGCACATTATAAATTATATAAAACAAATAATAAAAAAAACCTTTTCATACTTAGCATGCCGTAATGCATGTGCAATAAGTAGACAATAACGTACACAGCATAATTGATGAAATTGATGAAATCCCTTCCACTACTACATTATGCGAAATTTTGCTCAATTATAATTGAATTTCGAAAGTTCCGCTCTAAGGCCATTGCGTTCAATTAGAATTATTTACTTCAGCAAATCGTAATCCTATTTATGAAACAACTTTCAGTGTAATAATAAGTAAATATAACTAGTCGATGTAATAATAAAATTACATTCCATACACTTGTAAAGAATGCCGCGTGTAGAGTTTTAAACAATTTAAAGAATATATCCTTCATTCTTCACAATTAACAAAATTGCCGCTTCAACCTGCATACTTCTCAAATGAAGGAAAAGTCAACTTCTAAATGGCCAGACAGAATGAATTTAACATTGTCCGTCTGGGTGTCCATGTAAATTTAGTCGCACTTTTTGAGATATTGATCTTGATGAATTTGATACACGAACATGTAATGCCTTAAAGAAGAAGGCTATTGAAAATGAACCAGATCGGACTCGTAGAACCTCTTCCCATATAATTATATATCACAAAGTAATTTATATGAAGTGTATATATATGTATATCAGCCTTCTAAAAGGCACTTATTTTGAAACTATTTTTACTTTCTTTTTTTTAATATTCTTTCAAAAACCCTCATTTAAGAAAGGTTTCGCTTGCGTGAAATCTTTTTAAAAAATAAGGCAATTTTTTACCTTCGTGACGTTAAACACTTGTACAAACTTACTTCCTATTTCCTTTATGCATAATTATAGAAAATCCTGTACATGCATAATCGGCGGTATTTGAAGAATAAATCTTCAATATTTACATTATTACATATCCGAGTTTTATATATAAACAAATAAAAATAAAAATATGGTTCAGTATTTATCTTTATGCAACAACGGACTTTGGCCAGTTGGCTTTCGTGTAATTGGTTGAACGAGTAATTGTAGGGAAGCAACATATTTGTCAGTTGTGTGATATCTATGAAATGTACTTTCCTGACTACACTGTATTATGTGTGTTATGGCATAAACTGAATTTAAATTAAGTTTAACTGTATGTTAAAAAAAGGCTACTAATTAACTCACTTCACCATATCTACAATATATATAAAAATTTCACCTTTAGAGCTAAATGCAATAATATGTAGATTCTATACAAAAGACCCTTTATAGCATGGATTTATATATGAGATGAATCTTGAATATAGCGAAAAATTGTGATAATAGTGTAAAACTATGAAAAAATTAATTATTGTCATGTTGTGTCTGAAGCCTGATTATTAAAAAAAAGGTATTTTAATAAACGGCTTTTTCAATAGTGACATAACAATTTTGTATTTTAAAACTATTGTACCCTTGAACGGTTTACATGATCTGTTACTGTCAAATGGTCCATCAAGGCTAACATTTTTACTGTAATGAAATTTATAAATAAGTAACGTTTGGAAATTATTAAAAAGTCCTATCGCAATTTTGAGTAGGAAATCGAAACTTTAAGAGCTTTAGCTTTTACTCTACTTTTCGGTCGTAATAATCTTTCCATCCTAAGGAATCAAAATATTTTCTGTGCCAGTAAAATAACGCTTAAATTAAAGTACCGAAACGATTGTAGGTGTACGTGCTTCATTTCAAAATGCACTGAATCAGTTGATTTCGGGCCTTTCACAGGAATTGAGAATCTCTCAAACCACATTGTGGCGCATTTTGCATAAGAATCTTAGTTTACACTCTTACACGATCAAATTAATTCAAGTACTAAAGCCTTTTGATCATTTAAAGCGCTTTTGTTATGTTAAGTTCTTATTGGAAAGTCCTTTACAACAAGTTAGTTAATCGCTTTGGGTTGCAACTCGTACAACACAGATTCAATGTATCTGTCGTATTTTAAAAGGGCGTCCACTGTATACATTTCTCTATTTTGTGTTAATATTAAGTACCTTTAAAATATAAAAAACACTTCATCAGTATAGTTTCCTTTGTTATACAAGTAAATAAAAATAACTTTTTCTGTTTTCTTTCAATTTTCTTTTCCTGCTGTAAAAATACTTCCTTTGGGATACTCTTTAGTATCCCAACAGCTAAGCCAAGTAAAATAAAAAAATAAACATTATTTAAAATGTTGTTAAAAAAAGCATAAGGTGTGAAGTGATCTCTGTTAGTTTCTTTATACATTTCAAAGTTAATGGAATATAAAATGTTCTTTAAAAATTATCACGTTTTTAGCAGGAAAGATTAATACATTGGGGGGGAATATAAAGATACAAAAAGGACAGCTTTTAATGATGCAATTATTTTTGGAAAAATGTTCGTTTTATTCGATTTTTTCTAACTAAACATTAGAAATTTAATCACCAACAATATTATCATTATGGTAAAACTTGGTCTTACGTACCGTGATTTTAATTTTTTTTAATGAAAACCCTTAAAGAAAGACTTTTATTAAATAAAAAGTTCAAAAACGCTCAATTATAGCTCTTGATCAGGGTATACTGCAGATACTCTGCGTGATTTTCTAGCCTTGCATGTCTTTAAAAAAAACACTTGGGGAACGATGCTGTTTGGCCTTAGCTACAATGTTATAAATAAATATAAAAGTGTAGGTATGTAAATACTTAAAAATATGTTGCTTACTGCCTAGGCAGGCAATTATCTTTTGGCACATAAATTTTGGCATGCAAAAATATCTTGCTTCTTCAAAGTTTCAATCAGTGCAAGTCCTTTAGTATTGAGCTCAACCGGCTATGTGTGCAGTGCGATCATAATGAAATTCAAGATAACATTGGCAAAGAAAAATGATGAAAATATGTTGGTTGCCGTCATTTCTGTTATACTTGTACTGGGGATGCTGTCGATCTACATGCACCATGGTACACTCAAGGGCATTAAGCAGCTTGGTAACTTTGCATTTTTTTTTTGTGAAACCGACAAGTCTCCTGCAACGTGATGGTATACGATCTGACAAGTAAACGTGGGTCATCTCAACTCTTTCAGTGATTTAAACGTTATCTTCTATCTGTTGTCTTCTATTTTGACAATAACTCATGTACTTGGCATGGGGAATGAATGCTGTCTTGTAATAATGAACTTAAATAGTCAGTATTAGGATGAAAAAGTCTACACCAGCTGCTTTCTAAAACCGCAGGTGCTTAATACGTTTACAATATTTGACTTGTTAAAGGTTTCCATACTTAATCAATTGTCTGCTGAAAATTATAAAGGACATGTTGCAAATTATGAGCATAAATATATGTAATTTTAATATCTGTCACGATAGGCAAAGGTAGCCTATTATGGCACAAAATCTTTCTCTAAAAATAATACTCATTCGATTTATGAAATTGGTTTTTATTGTTTTTCTCCAAAGAGTATTGCTTGTCAGTGTTGGGTGAAGGGATTTAAGCAGAATCTTTAAAATAAAACACATTAAGTTTTATCGTGAATTGAAAAATCTGTTAAAGTTTAGCTAATTCATTGAATTACTTACAACATGCTCTCTGAGGAATTCTTCTGCATCCGAAGTAATCATTAATTAAAGATGATTTCTAAACAAATCAATTTTATTTAGAAAAATGAAAAAATCTCGCATTGAAAACACATTAGAAAGTATTGATTGAAAAAGTTTACAATAAACAAATAAATTCATTCCCCCACACTGATCCTAATTTATTTATCCTTGATTATACATTTTTAAATATCTGTTTTTAATTGAGAAAATTATACAAGTTTAATAAAACAAATTGTCACCATTTGCCATCAAAAAAAACTTTGTAACCAGAAAAGTGCAATTTTTAAACTCATTCTGTAGGTAAAAAAAAAGAGGAAATAAAAAAAATTAATATGGAAGTTGATTACCATAAAATTTCATTCTTTCTGCATTTAATTTAGTAGTCTTTGGTAGAAAAGTCCAACAAAAGAAAAACGACTTATGAATGTTGGATTGCATAAATTCGGACATAAAGCCAAAGGAATAATAAAATTTTTATATTTCCGACTATGTAAAGCTTATCAAAAAAGACTTGCTGCAGCTAATCAACTATTCTTTACCAATTTTTATCAAAAAATATTAAAAATTGCGATTTTTTTTCCATATAAAGGCTTCCATTATTATAGGACCTTATATGGGGAGAGGTTCTAAAAATGGTTTTATTCGGTCCATTATCAATAGGGTTCCCTTTTGGGTCAATTTATGTTCTTGTAGCAAATTTTAGCGCATTATCTCAAAAAATAATAGAATCTTATATGGGGAGGGCTTCTAAAAATGGTCCAATCTCATCCATTTTTAATAAACTTTCTTTTTGCGCCATGCAAGTCCTTGTGCTAAATTACATCAAAATGTTTCCAAAAATGTGACCTATAGCTTAAGCACAAATTTACATCGACAAACAGACGGACAGACGGACAGACGGACATGATTAAACCGATTAAGATTTTGATGATTTAGGTGTGAAATTTTCCGTTTAGAAGTTACAACACTTAACACTCTTTAGCACAAATGATGCAGAATATAAAAATCTATATATTTTAGTAGCTTTTTCTTATATAATGACCCACAACCAGAGGTAATAACCTTCATGGGAAACTTAAAACAGAAATAATTCAACTTTTACTTAAAATTTTTTTTTTATTTTTGCTGATGCTGCTGCTGCAACTATTACGGCTACACCAGCCTGTACTGAGTCTTTTGGTAAACTGTCGTAATTTAAGACATTTACGAGTAATAAATTGCCAACATGCATTAACACGGTGGAAAGTTTTTAACGCAATCCAAGGCGATTACTACCTTAAAATGTATTTACCAAACATAAAGCTGACTGTTTCTTTAACATTTTTATAGTATTACAACAACAACAAATTATCACTTGAACTAAGTGCCATTATAACCTTTAAAAGGAAACTTTTGGTTCTTGTTTATTCCAGTACTCGAACTGTGATCGCGATATCTAAAAAAGTGGGGTCGCATTAAAAAATAATAAAAATTATTTAAAAGGAAAAGTTTTTCAAAAACAAAAACCGAGCCGCTTTTTATGTACACCATTAAGAGGTTAATTGATAATTCTTCTATTTATTTATACAAATTTTTATTGTGTTTTAGAGTCATTACTAAATTTCCATATTAATGGCTAAACTAAACTGTTTTCATATTGATACTAAATTTTCATATATAATAACTTTTAAAATCGAGTGGAAGGCAGAAAGTCATTGAAGTAAAGGCGAAGATTCAGGTTGGACACAAAGATGGATATATCTGCTCAAATTTTAATGCTGCTCAAGAATACATATACTTTGTGGCGTCTCTGGCACTTCCCTTTGGATGTTCCAAACGCTATACTAAACTTATCATAACTATAGATGCAGTATTAGGCTTATGATATAATTTTTTTCCAATTCACTTTGCGTTACTTGGTTTATAAAAATATTGTGGTCATAGGACACGCAAACTTAAAATGCAGTTTTCCATAAAAATATCTTGAGTGTCAGTGAAAAAAAAAGTAACAGCTTACAGTCATACAATTTTTCCACTCTTATTCTATTTTTCTTACATGAATAGGGTAGAAAGCCGTAAAGTTGGCTTTGAGCCAGAAATGATTTCTTTTTCATTGTTTTAAGAAAAATGTTAACAAAGAATAATTTAAGATAACGAATACAAAAACTTGCCAAACAAAGAAACAGATTTTGTTTTTTTACGTTAGATTGCACAGGATAGTTATAATATTTATTATATTTATTATATTTAAAAATCGATAACGTTTTAAATGATAAAATATCTAAATATTATATGGAGGAGAGTGAAGATTAAGAACTTGAGATGGGTACACTAAAGCTTCAAGGGGGAAATAAAGGCTTTGTACATTAGAGCTTTTAATAAGTGGTAGATTGTAGTTCCCATGGAAAGGAGTTCCTCATGTATTCTTTTATACCTTAAAGAAAGATCTCTAAGTCATAAGAAGACCGATATATGCATAAAATAAAAAGTAAACTTGTTCGTTTGCCAACTATTGTAATATCTCCTCTAAAGAAATGATTGATTGAAAGCAAACGGCAATCGGCTGCAGTTTCCTAGCACTTGACAGTGTAAACTATACCCAGTGTAACAATAAAGGAGGAGTTTTGTCTTTTTAAAGAAATGGTTTATGTCTGAGGGAATTATGCTTAATTTTCACGTGTCTTGCTTGTAAAATTAATGACAATTTTCTTTCTTATATGCTTGTGTTTAACTCTGCTGTCTTTAGTTTAACGTTTGAATGATGGCTCAATAAATTCTGCTCAATTTCGTTTCAAACAGGGTGTGAATCATTTCAGTATGGATGTGAATGATATATGTCGCTGTCGTTGTTGTTGTTAGCATTATATGTTATTTGTTTTTCTCAAGAATGTATGGTGCACACTTAAACCTGTTTATGTGCGGCCTTTTTTTGTGCGATTCACTTTTGTGCGGTGTATAAAAATTTCAATCAAACTGGAACATAATTGATGAAGTTATCAAATATAATCATTAGGACATAATTGCAGTTTTTAAGAAACACTTACTTTTGGATACATATTGGAAAAACATGAAAACCATGCAATAACTTCGACTGAAGTTGGGTAAAAAAGTTTTTGATACTAGACTGAAATACATTAAATGAGATTTCCACCGATCAAAAACAGGTTTGTTGTACCACCTAGCAATACTTTTATGTATGTAATAAATATTCCCATTAACAGTATATTTAATATTGTATAAATAGTTTGTGCTCTAAATAATTGGCTACTGGTTGTGTTTGTTATGTTAAGGTGTTATGTTGGATTATGCTACAAGGACAAACCTTTAAACTTGGGTGTACATACCACTTGGGTGTATATTCCTGGTAATTGGCAATCATTGCAATAAAAAACACATTTTGAATCACAATAAACATTTGTCATCCATTTTTTGCTTGTTGCCAATGATTTTGTTGTCGTTTTTTTCATTCATCTAACATACAACTTAATGATGTTATCAGAATGTTGCCTACATGTGTACATGGAATTGTTGTCTTGATTGCATATTAATGAGATTCTTAAGCATGAATATTAATTAACAAATTTTACAAGACCATAGACCATGCATGCATATTATAACCAAGTCCGAGATTTAGATTATATCTAACCCTGACATTTCCTTAAACAGTTTATATGCATTTCATTAAATATTAATTAAACAATTTCGTTTGTTTATATAATTCTCCAGCAGTATATAAACATTTGTATAAAAACAATTTGAGTCTTTCCCAAAAATTACAGTTCAATCATACTTACTTCCTATCACCACTAAAACAATTTATTGTTTTCTTTTCAGTTCAGTCACTGGTGGTCATAATTCTTCGCTATGCTTCCGCTAAATTTCAATTTTGTACTATATGCGCGTGATATATGGTATGTATGTATGGAATGATAAAAAATATTAACAATAAAAATATAAATTTTGTTGTTATTTTTGTGTATTACACAGTATAATGTTGTTTACTTATATAATACAAACAATATAATATAATAAACAACAATAACAACAATAGATCATGTATTTTTCTTCTTTTTTTTTTGGGTCCATTATATAATGAATTTGAATATTTGAAAATAAAACAATAAACATAGAAAGTGGTAGCGAAACGAAGCATAGTTAAGCAACACTAAACATTTTTCATTTATTATATAAAATAATCAATGAATGTAAATAATTTATGACTTGTTTGTAACCACTTATACATACATACGTACGTACACTTATAAGCATTAAAATAGAAATTACTAATACATGTAAAATATATAATAGAGTAGAAAAGGCAAAAATACGGAAATAAAATTAAATAAAAAACAAGTAAGAACGGCCTATATTAGGCGTACACAAAATTTAGGAGACCCACCATCATTGCTAAATATCATAATCAACTTCTGTTATAGTTTCACAAAGTTTGGATGCATGTGTGAACCTATATTGTCTATTTTCAAAACCAAACTGTAAGTTTAACCGAAGACTACAACAAATTATGTCTAATATCAGCTCGATTGCCGTGAGAGTGTCTCAAACTCTACACGGACGTACAGACAAATACAGAAAAGCTAAATTAGCTTGGCTTCTGATAATTCTCAAAAATATGGGGATTTGGCTCCATCCCTTATCATGTCATGGTGAGTCCCATTATGGCGCAAAAGCATTTCTAATATTATTTAATACAACCGCCTGCCATAACGTATTATTCTATTAAAATAATGATTTTGGGATATGACAAGGAAATCTCAATAAATAAACTTTACTTGATTCACAAAGAAAATAATGAAAAAATTTAGAAAACAATTTTGTTGTGAACATGAAATTTTGATTTGTTTGTGAACCTGTTGCCCTTGTTGTTACAAAAAAAAAAAAAAAACAACTTAAATAAGAGCAGAAAACTTTAACAAATGCGGCTGACATCGGTGCAAACACATTAGAGAACATGCAACTAAAACTATTCATAAAACAATACA